>CAWUFW010009121.1:0-600000 GCA_963921515.1 Calotriton arnoldi
GAAATTTCCTCAGGTCCGGGTCATTATTTTTCATCAGAAAATTAATTTTTTGCATTGTACAAAAAATGATTCAAAATGTCAATTGTATCGCGCCTCATGTTGAATAACCACATGATAAGGTCTCCCAGTGACCAATATGGCTATTTTTATAGACTTTTCCTCCTACTCATTAACTTGTATTTTGTCAGATTTTGAGCATGAAAATTACTTGAAACACTCTCATTTTACGTCCAAAAGTGATGATTCACATCTGACAGTCATTTACAGTCAAAAGATTAAACATTAAAAAAATCACCATTTCTGACCATTCGGAGAATGTTCCTCAGCTCCGGGGTCATCGGGCCCAATTCACAAAAGTACTCTGAGACAAAATCCTAACTTTATGACTTTCCGTATTCACAAAGGGCATTTAGGAGTAGTAAAGTTAGGATTTTGTCTCAGATTACTTTTGTGAATCGGGCCCATCGTTTTTCATCAGAAAATTGATTTTTTTGGACTGTAGAAAAAATTATTCAAAATGTCAATTGTATCGCACCTCATGTTGATTCAGTTCATGTTGCCTACATGAATGGATGTGAATTGACTGTCTGACACACAACACTTGCCCAATGCAGGATTGTAGAGTATGAGATGATCTTGCACCGATACATGATTATATTGTGACTACAAATTGAGGGGCATATTTACAAGCCCCTAACGCCACCACAACATCACTTTTCTTGACGTTGTGGTGGCGATAGGGCCTTCAATTTATTAAAAAGGCTGCGTTAAGCCAGCAACTTGTGAATAAGACACCCTTTCACGCTATATTTAGCGTGAAAGGGGAGGGCAATGGGTGTTGTGGTGGGCTTTCCACCACAACATCCATTGATTTTGACGGTGCCCCAAACTTACAAAGGTAGCGTAGAAAAGGGCCAGCGCCTAAATTAAGACCAGTGAAAACCTGGTCTTACCCTTGCGCAACAAGGATAAAAGTTTAATTTCAGCACGTTTTTGTCTTTCCATGTGTGCTGCATTGTGCAGCACATATAGAAAAAGCAAAACACCATTCATTCTTATGTGCAGGAAGGTGTCCCTTCCTGCACATAAACAAACATCATAAAAATATGATGTTTTGCAACTTCTATGTATGCTGCATTAAGCAGCACACATAGAAGTTTCAAAACGCCATTTCAGATTGTTCATGTGGAGGAGTGAACACCTTCCTGCACATAAACAATCATTCCCTTCAAAGCAAGCTTCCTAGCACAATGGTGCAAGAGTGCCTGCGTTTATGCTAGGCAGGTTAATTTTTAACAAAGTCTATGGCATCATCCTGTTGCGTAAATTGCATTTTGACAATGAATGCAGTTGTTACCATGGAACACACAGTGTGAAAGCAGACAACATTTGTCATGTACTTACCACCTTGCCTGCCAACAGTAATCCCCAGGTTATCTAACAGGTCTCCCTCATGGCCACACAATCCTGCCATCCATGTTTCCACAGTCCTGTCCACTCCGAAGATCCGCAGCATGTGGTGGCGGATGCGCTCCCACCTCAATTTCCGTACCTTAACGTCATACCCCTGCAGTACACATCCCCCACTCTCAACCATTCTTGGTAGGAAAAATCTTACAAGCCAGAGGAAAGCCCCAAATGCTCCCTCTGACAGCCTGACATCCCTACTCTCAACCAACATCTCCCACAACACAACTAACCTCACTATTTAAAGAAAAACCCAATTAAATGAACAGCAACTCTATATATATAATAAATATACCCCGTAGACAAACACCCGACAAGATAATTTGAAAAACTCGATAAACACTGAAAGACAGCGACACACGACTTGACAGGGACAGTAGGGACAGCAGAGTAGACACCAAAAGTACTCTCCCTGACACAGAATCACCATACACCTCCAAACGCATCCACAAAGCTCAATAGACACTAACAGTGTGATTAAAAGTGAAAGTGTACAGCACTCCTCCATGAAACAGGTTGCATGCTGACATCACTTTCTGGATGTGTGCAGCCCGCTTTGTGAGTTAGTGTGAAGTGTTTTGCCCCAAAAGGGTTAGCAGGGATTTTCCATTCTCAACACAGGTACTTTGCAAGTGTTTTCCATAGCGGGAATGGAAAAATTAACACTTACGTGAAAAGAGGGAAACAAATTGCAGCTAAGTGCTAGGTGATCAGCAAATGTACCATATTTCATGATATTGCATGCCTAACAACACCATATGGGTATGGCATGTGATCTGTGTTGTGTATGTGACTTTCTTTAATCTGATATGTTTTGATATCAGAAATTCGGAGCTGTCAACATGCACTCCTTCCACACAATAATGCATATCCATATATAATAATGTTTGATAGGTAATGCATGCTTCAGTGGTAGTCATAATGATTACCATAGGTTGTATTTGTGGCTATATATAAGGCTGCTACATAACACACTGCTGTAAGGTGTGTACCACTGTAATGGGATTGCAACACACACTAACTTGTGCAACAAGCATTCACTACTTGTATTGAAGATTTATATTAATGCATACAATGTATTCTCTTTGTTGTATTTGCTTAGATGGAGGCAATGATGTGCTTATTTACACTGCACTCAACGTGGTTTAATGCCACATGGTCCATGGTATCCGTTCTACACCACTCAAATACAGTGTGGACTTTGGAGACTCTATGTCAATTCAACAATTGAAAGCCAAGAACTGTTGACATGTAATGTTTCTTTGTGATTTACATAGATTTCCATGTGTGCTGCATTATGCAGCACACATGGATGTTGAAAATCCACTTTAATCATAATATTGTGCTGGATGGGGTCCCTCAATGCAAACCCAAAATTGAAAAATGCAGAACATTCACCCTTTGGAGATGGCATACGTGTGCTGGAACATGGACTGCCCGGATGGTTAGACACCACCACAAGGGCATACACATGGCAGCCCCATATATCTTTGTTACACATGCCTCATCCCTGTTTGTTAAGACAAGGTAAAGCACTATGTGAATGAATGTTACACAACACCCGACTCAGAACGTTCCTCATAGCTTGCCCCTAACAAAGGTTAATCTTAAAATGATATGTCAATGTGTGCAGCAACATGCTTTCACCATTTTCTTATCATACTGAAAGGTGAATGCTATGTATTTTGCATTGTATCACCATTCTTAAAACTACTTTTCTGAACCATTGCATATTTGAGTACAGTCTCAGATGACTACATCTGCTTCGGCATCATCACGCAAAGTAGGTTGTAGCGTAAGAGCCACTGCAACACATTTTGCATCCCCCCTCATGCTAAGTGGAGCATGTGCCTAATGTTGATTTGAACATTATGTCACGTTATGTTGCTTAACGTCACTTTTCAAATTGGGAGAGTGTAAGTTTTACATCAAACCAGTGCGAAAGTGAGGTTCTGTTTGCAGTATGCACTGGTAAATGTGGCCCTGGTTGTTTTAGACACCCGTTATACCTGTCCCTTTACATGTGATAGGATTTGGATTAGTGTCCAGCATGCTTTAGCTATTTTTGCTTATGTTCCACTATGGGTCTGAGGCCATATGTGCATGTATGTGTGAGTAGATGGAGGGTTAGGATGATGTGACACCTATGTAAAATTTTGGTGTGTGCTCATGAGTATTGTGTACATTCTTAGAGAGATACAGCTGTATGTGACATGGCCATTTCATATATGATGTATGGTTACATTTGTGTTCAACTGTGCTTGCAAATGGAGAGATATGTTGACATGTGTAGTTGTACTAAATACCTAGATTACACACAATATGCGATCTACATTTGAAATGTTGTAGTGGCATTCCAGAGGGAGGTGATGCCACTTCATTGTGTTACCATGTTTTTTGTGGTACGTCTTGCACAAATACATTAGCCTTTGATGCTGTGATTCATTGTATGTTACTTGCATGTTTTGGACATACTTGTTGGTATCTCTGACGCACTTCACTCATGTGTCTGTCAGATTTCATTATTTGGCTGTCAACACTCAGTAAGTGTGATGGGATGAGGATATTGCCAGTTCACAGCATTAATTGCCATGCCACACTCCTGTTGGTGGGCATGGGACATCTACACATTCTTGTCATTGCATTGCCATCCCAATTAACCAACGTACACAATAGTGAATGTTGATGCTTTCACAGTTGTCCCATGGCTAACTTATGTGTCATTGTTTGTGCTGCAAATATATGTTGTGTAGTATACAACAAGCGAGTATAATCTTGCAGACCAAGGTCAGCATCCCGGAAGCGGCCAGCGCCAGCCACGCTGCCCGAGGCCCTTTAATAAGTTATAGTAGGAAGGAGCTCTTATCCTTAGACCCCATGAACTGTGCAGGAGTTTGTAGCTGGGATGTAGTGGTGATTCACGGTAGGGAATATAGCAATTGCAATTTCAGCCTAGCTCCAGGGACTATATTTTCACCTCAACCTAAAAGCCAATCTCTGGTTAGATGCAGTGAGTACACGTTCAAGGCAGCCTTGCTCAATCCCCGCTCGGTAGCTAAGCCTACACAGGACATCTTTGATGTACTCAATGATGAGTCTCTTGATTTGCTCTTCCTCACAGAAACTTGGTTATCTGAGAGCTCCAGTCCGGTGATTGAGATGGCCAATCCGGACGGTTTCAAAATTAGAGCTGATCGGAGATCGGGGTGTGGTGGTGGAGTCGCTGTGGTGTTAAGGGAACAATGGAATTGCCAATGGAATGAGATAAGTGAGCTGGCTGAGTTGGAAGCACTTGATTTCTGCATCAGCATCTCCCCACAGTATACTTTAGGGGGATCCCTGATGGACAGGCCCCCTGGTCCAGCTGCTATATTTCTTAAAGCCCTGGATGATGTGATCATTTCGCGTGTGCTCCGCTATTCACATTTTATCCTCCTCTTGGATTTTAATATTCATGTTGATAATCGAGAAGCTGGGGATACACTGGATTTTCTTGACTCCATGAATCTAGCCCATCTGCAACAATTTGTCACCCTTCCCACCCATTGAGGTAGCCACATCTTGGATATGGTCTGCTCTAATCTGCCACTTTCAGTGGAGGATCCCCTGCCAGTGACGTGGTCGGACCATCTTCTGATCAACTTTTCCTGGCAAGTTTGGTATAAACTGAAGCAGGCTAGTCTGTTCTATGGGCAACAAGTTAAAGCTGTCAACAAGATCGACCCTGGGGAATTTAGCTTAGCATTAGCTGAGTCACTTCCTGTGATGTCAAATGATATTGATGAAGCCCTTGGGAACTATAATAGCTGGATATATAAAGTGGTGGAGCGTCTCACCCCTGTGACACAGCCTAGGCGTAATAGGAACTCCCCTACGAAGCCTTTGTTCTCTGTTCCCCTTAAAACAGAGAAACAACAATGCAAAAAGTTAGAACACAAATGGAGACAGAATTATTGCCCTGAGGATAGAACGATGTTTAAAAGGGCTCAAAAGAAATACTATGCCGCCATTGCTAAAGCTAAAAGCTTCCATTATGCGGAGTGTATTGCCCAGTCTGGCAATAACGCCAAAGAAATCTTTGCTATTGTCCAAAGCTATCTCTCCCCTAAAACTGAGATTAGTGTCTATGCTCCATCGTTTGAATGGTGTGAGGTAATTTCTAGTTTCTTCACTAACAAGGTCCGAGTTTTAAAAGCAAATTTTGGTGCTTGTGTTAGCCAGCTGGTGAAATTTGTAGCCTTCGAAGCTATATCTTTGAGGGACTCACTGGCAGCCTTAAAAACCCTGAAATCTGGTTCACCTATTGATCCGTGTCCGACTAAACTGCTGGCCGATGCATCTGAGGTGATCAACCCTGTGGTTAATACTCTGACCAACTTATCCTTAGCGTCGGCCATGGTCCCTTCTACCTGGAAACAGGTTATGATTGTTCCCCTGCTCAAAAAACCTGCACTTGATCCAGCTCTTCCCTCCAGCTATCGCCGCCCTATTTCCCTCCCTCCTACCAGCTGTGGCTACGGTTCTTGGAAAACAGATCAATAAACAGCTATCTGACTTTGTGGAGCAGCATGATCTCCTTCATCCGGTCCAATCAGGTTTCAGATCCTCATATATCATGGAATCAGCGTTGGTTGAAATATCGGAGGCCATCCTCTTGGACCTGTTGGCTGCGTTTGATACCGTTCCGCATGCCCTGCTCCTGGCCCATCTTTGGGACATTGGTGTGGTAGGGTCAGCCTGGAACTGGCTTAAATCTTATCTGGAGGAAAGAACTCAGAAGATCTGGATTCCGCCTTTTACGCCTGCCCCCCAGAGTTTGACTACAGGGGTTCCTCAAGGCTCTGTACTGAGCCCTCTGTTGTTCAACATTTCGTGCCCCCCTTTATTCAGCTAGCAGATAAATTGGGAGCCAAAGTAATCGCGTATGCTGATGATACTCGGCTCCAATTCACGTCGAATAAAAATGAGTCTAGCACTTCCCATGTAAAAACGTGCCTGACTGCAGTCTTTCACTGGCTAACTTCAGCCCAGTTGAAGTGCATTGAGGACAAGACTGAGATCCTTTTCTTTGGTAACTTCCCTCCTCAGTTTTGGCACTATTTTTGGCTTGATGAGTCTCCCTTGCCAATGCCCCTGGGAGGGCCAACTAAGAATTTGGGTATTCGGATTGATGAAAAGTTGTGTTTTGGCCCTCAGATTAATAAACTCTCTGGAATTTGCTTCAGCGTTTTAAAGGCACTGACAACATTCTTACCACTACTCCCGATCTCAGCAAGGAAAACGGTCACCCAAGCCTTGATCACATCTCACATTGACTATGCTAATGTACTGTATGTTGGTCTGCCTGGCTATCTATTGAATGAACTTCAGGTTGTTCAAAATGCTGCGGCCAGAGAACTTTTGAATCTCCCTAAGAGGGTTAGCGTTAGGCAACATCTGCGCAGTCTGCTTTGGTTGCCGGTGAAAGAGAGGCTGAAATTCGAATCCCTGGTAATTGCTCATGCAGCTCTCTATGGGCTTGACCAGACTTACCTGAGAGCAAGATTTAGGTTTTATGCTCCGGCTAGGCAGTTGCGTTCTTCTACCAAGCTTATAGCATGCGTTCCTAGGTTCCGCAAGCAAAGGATTGGTGGCAGCTCCCTCACACGAAAGGCGGCTGCAGCTTGGAACCAACTCCCAGTGGAGTTACGTGTTCTTCAGGATCCTAAGATTTTTCGAAAGAGACTGAAGACCCTTCTTTTTAGTTAGCTTCTGTTTTCTGTCTAACCAACTTGCTGGGCACATGCCGGGACACTCCATTGGAGTAGCTGAGCACGATACAAGTGCTGTTAACAAAACATAACATAATGGAGCCTTCCACCTGAAATGTCCAGGAACCGAAACCTTGATTTGAAAACTCCAAATGTTCTTTCTACTATGACCCTTGTGTGGCCCAGTGCCACATTGTAGCCTCTCAGTGCCTGTGTATGTGTCACTCTGATGGGTGTCATCACCCATGGCAATAGTGCATAGCCTTGGTCAGCTGAAGCAGAAAATGGAGAAAAGGTACATAAGTCTATTATCATGATGTGTTAGCGGATTACATTTTTTGACTTTGTGTCCAGTGTGCAGCATTCTACATTTACCTTCCACATGGTGTGGTACAGACAAATAACCCGCATCTATGCCATAAACTTGCTTATTGTTTACAGCATACACATCACTAAAATGCCATTGGCCCGGCCCTCTGTAATACCTCCATAGTGTAATTTTCAGGATGTATGGGAACCTTTACACATATTTGTCACTCATCATCCTTACGCTCACAAGACACATGACAATGGCTGTAGGAGTTACTCCCATTAGTGCAAACATGTTTTTACATTTACATTTCTGGAGGTGTCAGGCATGGACATGAAAGCAGGTGTTTTTGACCCTGTGAGTTTTGATCTTCACATGTTAGTGCAAACTGGCCATTTTTGGGACACCATACATTATTTACTATGTGCGTATGGAGGTTGGACATTAACATTAGCACAAGTATACTGCATACACTGCAAGGCAAGACACCTTAGTGGAAGTGTATACCTTATCTTTGACACTGTTATCCATTCATTGTGTGTTCGCGCTGGCACCTGCAGTGCTGTTCACCATTGTGACACACATGAAATGTCCTTGTAGACATTATTATTAGTTGTGATAGGAGATGTGTTGTGTGTATGCAATGTGATGTGTAGTTTCTGCACAGTCTGGTCCCTTGGGTGAGAGCTAGGGTGATGAAGTTTCTCTCAATTATTTTCTGGTTGTTTACATTATCTGCTCTTTATTTCATTAGTTGTGTTATGTTAAGCAGCATTGTCTAGCATGACTATTGCAGAACTAGTGTCTGTGATTCATTTGCTTGCTCATAGAAGTGTGTAATGTCATCTCTCCTCTTGCCCATGGGAACACCTTCAGGGCCACTGAGTTCACAACAAGGATGAATTGCTTTCTCATTGTCTAATTGTAGCTGTTCAATATGAAACATGCTTACATAAATGTCCGGGACAATATCGGTATGTGCGCATGGTTTATCATGATGTTTGGTGTGTCACTGTAGATCAGGGATTGTGTAGAGGGCTGAGCTAACCTGAATGCAGAGCAAAGTGTTAGTATGTGCTTTCGTGTGGCATACACAACATCCATGTTGTTCATGCTCAAACATAATTTATCAATGATGTATTTGCATGACTTAGCTGACACCATTGGCTCATTGTGGATGTGTTATCTTGTTGTGTGGAGCTGACATTAGGTTATGTAATACATATGTCACAAACCTTGCAATGTAAGCTGAGTTACTCCCTCCTACATTATGTGATACAGGTTACAAGGACTAATCATACTGTATATGAGGATGACTCCTATACTTCTGTATCCTCAGTTGTGATTCTGGAGGGCGGCACACCACTTTAACACAGTGAAATGGATGCACTACATTGGAGGGGTATGTTGAGGTTGTGGTCTCACGATATCTTGAGTGCTGCGGGCTAACAAATTGTCCATGGAAGACAATGTTGCCATTTGCAAAGTGTGTGATGTCCTTTCTAGTGGGTTGCCTTACTGATTACCTATTGGTATTTGAAACACTCAGGGGGATATTCTCAAGAACTGGCGATAATTATCCCCAACCTAGTTTAACGCAATTTTACATAACGCCGTCTATCGCGGGAAACTAACGCCGTGTTAACGGCGTATTCTCAACACGCCGGCAACAGGCGATAGTTACCCGATAATGCGTCAAATGTCCGCAATAAAATTACCGGGACGCCGATAAAAAAGGAAACCCGAACGTGAAAAACGTGGCGATGGGCCCAAAAGCGATAAAAATATCAGCGATAAGAAGCACCAGGCTTGCTATTCCCACGTCAGGTGAAAAAAATCACCATAAAAGCTGCCAAAAAAAAAAATACAAAAGCCAAACAACTGAGAAACACCATGGAGGAAGCTGGAGCAACTACAGAGGCCAACCAGAACCCCACAAACCCCCCGGAGGACCAGCCAGGGACCTCGGGGAAGGAGAAGGGCAAGGAGAAGAAGAAGAGGAACCCGCGATTCAGCCCGCAGGAAAACAAGATCCTGATTACGGAGGTGATAGAACACCACCAACAACTGTTCATCACCTCCACTGTGTCATTGGCAACTAAAAATGCAATATGGCAGTCCTACTTGGCCAAGGTGAATGCAGTCAGAGTGAAGAGAAGGGAAGTGGACGACTGCAAGAAGCGCTGGAATGATGTGAAGCGCAAAACCAAGCTGAAACTTGCTAACAACCGGAAAGCAGCAATGCAGACTGGAGGTGGGAGTCCAGCGCCACAGCAGGAGCTGGATGAGATGGAGGAAATAGTGTCCACAGTCATCAGTGGCGAGACGGTGGCAGGAGTTGGGGGACCGGACACTGCTCAACATGACCTGACCCAACAGCAACAGGGTGAGTAACGACCAGGGACTGGGGGGACGGGGGGAGACAGGCACAATGGCACACATGCACAATTAAGTATAGCACAGTGCACACCCACAATGACTCTGGATCATGTCCCTGATCTCCTTGGCATACTGCAGCACACATAGAAACAGTAAGTAGGCCCCGTCGACAATGTGCACAGAGGGGGCCCTCCCCACACATCACTAATCTCACAACAAACCCATGCACATGTGCTGAACCCAGCAAAGCTGCGGGTCCATGAGTCACACTGACAATGCAAGTGACACTGCATGACGATTAGCATGGCTGCAGTCCAATTATCATGACATGGTGCACGCCACGACACTGAGGTGGCTGAGTGTGGACCACATCCGTAAAGGAGCAGGTCACACTCTGACACATCCACGTGCACAAACTACCCCTGACGTCAACAAGACATCTGCAGACAAACCATGCCCAAGAGTCCCAACTCCCACCAAGAGCCCAATTTACCCAAGTCTGCAACATCTCAGCACTATATAAGCACAGAAGTGAAAGGCACACCGCCTGAAAGGGATAAGGGCCAGCAAAATCAGAGCTGCAGGGGTGACTCTCCCACAATGCAGCACACACACATATGAATCAGAGCACATCAACATTGACAACAATGTGGTACAAACTGCAACACTTTCACAACAGAACAGAGGACACAACTGCTGCCGCTTGTGTGTAGAAACTGGCCAATCACATTTGGCATAGCAGGAAACTGTGAGATGATAATGTACAAGTACAACCTCACATCCCTGATGGTGTAGAAATGTCCACTGTCCCGCATCAAATAGGCATCTCCTCCCAAACAGTCACAATGTACATTGTCATGCAGTCTGTTTGTAAACTTGTCCAATGCGTGAACATACATGGAACACACTGTTAAACTGCATCTCCCCTTTACATTGCAGAGTGAGAATCAACACCTCCTGTAGAGCAGACCGTACATCTCTACACTGATGATGAAGAGGACCTCCACACCATCGACACCGACGCCCTCCAATAGCTCATGGACACCCTCAGCACCCCACCCCCAGGAGCAGGGCAGCCCAGCTGCATCGAGGAGACCCCACCCCCTACACAGACCACACAGCAGGAAGCACCCACCACCACAGCTGTCTCCCAGGACCCCCACGACCAACACATGGCAGTCCAACGCCGTGTGTTAGAGGGCCAGAAGGAGATGGCTGATCAGTTGCGGGTGGGGTTCGACCTCATGGCAGCCAAACTAGTTGCCATACGTGGGTGTCTAAGTCCCATCAGGGACCACTTACAGTCCCTAACAGACACCCACAGTCCGCTCCATGCTCTCCAGCAAGCCATGGCTGACATCGCTGGAGTCATGACTCTGAGACAAGAACAACTGTCTAGTCAGAGTGGCTCCAACGATGTCAGCCGGGAGTTGGGACACATGCGGAGGATAATGGAGAACATGGAGCGGATGCAGGAGGAAAGAATGGCTGCCACGGCTGCACACCAGCGAGATGTAGCTGGGATCTTCCATGCCCTGCAGATCCTCATCATGGCATTGCTGCCACAAGGCCTCGCGCAGATGAATGCTGCTGCTACTACTCCATCCACATCTCCGCCCCCTGATGTGTCAGTGCCTCACAGTGCGGCAGACATTCCACCTCCGGCCCCTGATGTGTCAGTGCCACACAGTGCTGCAGACAAAACACCACCACCCACATGTGAGGCACATCACACATCAGAGGATGATGATGTGGATGATTCTGCCTTTGTGATAAGAAGGAAGCAGTAGCATTCATCTCCGCCATATGGCCTGTTTCAGCTTGGTTCTGCCCTCTGCATCATGCCCTGGAATAACACCTTCCACTGTCCCCCGATACACTCTGCGACACTCACCTTGGCCCTCGACATGGACTGCCATATTTGGTTTAGTTACCAATGACACAGCAATCAGACTGCGGACTGAACTCTTTCTCTTCCGATGAACTTGTCAATCCCTAAAGGACTCTGGCTGGCCCTCCACGGGGCAAGAATGTAAAGTGGGGTTTGCATGGCCATGTACTGGTCCAGTTTCAACACTCCACCAAATGTGATTTAAACATTCTAATTCACACAGATGTGTCATGTCTATGATCAAGCAAGTATGAAAGTATGGATGAATGTAGGGCCAGTGATTCCAAAAAAAGGTACTCCCTGGGAACTGATGAAATGAAATGAAATATGGTATTTGTAAAGCGCTGACTGTCACTCCGAAGGGAGCATCCTGGCGCTGATACTGAGGTGAGATAACACTCAAAGATCTTAAATGAGAGAAAGGCAAAGTTCGTCTGTTGCTCCAAAGATCCAGGTTTTTAGAGCCTTTCTATATTGGGTTTCGGTTTTTAACATTCTCAGTTGCAAAGGAAGTAGGTTCCAAGCTCTGGAACCTAATACTGCTATTGTTTTGCCTCCTTTAGATTTGCATCGGAAGTTGGGAGGTTTGAGCAAGTTAGCAGATGAAGACCTTAGAGTTCTGTTTGTAATATAGGGGTGAATCTTGATGAAAGATATTTTGGTCCTATCTTAAGTGACGCTTTGAAGGTGATTAGAAGAATTTTAAACAGAATTCTCTTATGTAATGGAAGCCAGTGAAGGGTTTTGAGGGCTGCAGATGCGGAAGACCTTCGAGGAAGTCTTAGAACAAGCCGTGCTGCTGCGTGTTGGACCACTTGGAGTCTTTTTACTGTTTTTTTGCTGGCTCCTGCCAAGAGGCTGTTGCAGTAGTCAAGTCGCGAAAGAATTAACGCGACTGCTACTGATTTCCTTGCTTGTGATATCAATGCGCATGTTTGAACGTGACCCAGATAGGCAGTGAGATGACAGTGATGGGTACAGGTAGCTGTGAGGAGGTGCATGACTTCTCACCTTGCACCTATTAGCTGACACTGTTCACTACTATTGATGGATGACGTCCGTGTACACATGTGATCTGTACATGGCACATATGTCCAGGGGACACCTTGATGTGTTCTACGCAAGGTATTCCTGCTGGCTTTTTGGCTGGTGTGCATCTCCCCTGTTGCTGAGGTGTTCACTGTGCCCCCATCCCCCTTACGTCCATGTTGCTCATGTTGTGGGACTTGAGTCACAGGGTGCATCTCTGCATCAGGGTGGTTCATATTTGACCCCAAATGACACCCGCAATGTCATATTTGACCCCAAATGACACCCGAAATTTCATATTTGACCACAAATGACACCCTCTATTTCATATTTGACCCCAAAAGACACCCGAAATGTCATATTTGACCCCAAATGACACCCGCTATTTCATATTTGACCCCAAATGACACCCTGTTGTCTTTTCATGAACACCAATGACATCCTTCATGTCATGTTTTTGTACACATGTGATACGCTGATGAGTGGGATTACGTACTACATTTGGCACCCTGAAATGGCATTTCGAATATGTGACACCCTAAACAGCCTCTCTGTACAGAGGTGACATACCCACCATCTATTTGCTATTGTGATATTGTTAGCACTTAATGTTGCACTTACACTTGTCAGAGTGATGTGCTAATGCAGAGGACTGACATGCACACAGGGAATGTGTGTTGCAATGAATTTATTTGCACATGCTGTTCATGTTTTCATTTTGTACTGTTCCATGATTGCTAAGTACAGTCACAATGTGATGTGCTCATGCAAAGAAATTGTTAATGATTGTGTTCCTTCGGGCAATTCCTGTTGCAGCTGCAGTGGGGTGTGGTCCACCTGCCTCATCTTCCTCCTCATCGTCCGGTGCATCTGACACTTGGATCCATGGGGCATTGGTGCGTACACATATGTTGTGCAATACACATCATGCAATGATCATCTTGCACACTATTTCTGGGCTGTACAGAAGTCTTCCACCTGTGATGTCCAGGCACCTGAAACGCTAACTTTAACACGCCAAATGTGTGCTCAACAATGCCCCTGGTGCATTTGTGGGCCACATTGTACTGCCTCTGGGCAGGGTTGTTCGGGGCTCGGAGGGGTGTCATCATCAACGGGCAGAGTGCATATCCTTGATCACCTGTGAGAGGTAAGTGAGATTGGTGTAAATTGGTGGTTCTGCATGCTGTGTTGGCAGACTTACAAGTTTTGTGGTGTGTGATTTGTGCGACTTTGGGATTCATGTTTGCCATGTATTGCTTCTGGCAAATGTGCGGTATCAATGTGTATCACGTAGCCTCACAGCTGCTCCTCCCTCCCCCCGAGCCTATTTACTTGTGTGCGCTGCGCGGTTGCATCACTTGCACTCCTACGGCACATCATTGTCATGCCTGTCTGCGCATTTCCGCAAGCCTGACAACAACACTGTAATGTTGGCCGTTGAAGGTGGGCAACCATGTGTGTGTAGGCCTATGGTAAGGATAGGGCGGACACAGATGTAGAGTACAGGCCTGGCTGAACTTGCACTGCGATTGAGGCTAGGCCTTTGGTTTATGCTGTGGCAATGAAGATACACACACAACAGTTGGCATGTATGAGCCAAGACCCCAAGGGGTCTTGCGCTCCTTTATTTATCCATTCGGGCGTGCCCGCCCTCCGGGTGCATGCTACATTACAACATTGTCGATTAAGGTCCGGATGGCGCCGACACTACAACAGAGACACACGCCATAGTTACTTTTGTGCCCAGCCCGGAACTGAACCACGCCCAGAGCCCAGAACTGAACCACGCCCAGAGCCCTGGGCCATTTCTTCACACTCCTCACACGCCTACGCGTGCGCCGCCACCGCGGTGCTGGGATGTCGTGCGCTTCAGAGTATGACTCCAGACGTTCCACCCAGGCTTTCCAGCGGCCTGCCTGGGACGGGGTGGCCCCGTGACTGTGAAGGGCTCCAGTGGCGATACCGAGGACATGCTGTTGGCTGCTGGAGGCGGGCTTGTGGGGTAGCCTCACGGGACGATGACTTGTGGTGCACAGAGGTAGTGGCACCTGAGGCACTGCGTCCGGCACGGGCCTACCGCCACGTGGCGATGACTTGCGGTGGACTGAGGTAGGCCCACCTGAAGAGCTGAGTGGGTGTGCAGCCTGAAATGATGCAGTAGGCCTTGAGGCTGGACAGCGACTTGTGGTGCACAGAGGTAATGGCACCTGAGGCACTGCATCCGGCACGGGCCTACTGCCACGTGGCGATGACTTGCGGCACACTGAGGTAGGCCCACCTGAAGAGTTGAGTGGGTGTGCAGCCTGCGATTCCAAAAAAAGGTACTCCCTGGGAACTGATATCAATGCGCATGTTTGAACGTGACCCAGATAGGCAGTGAGATGACAGTGATGGGTACAGGTAGCTGTGAGGAGGCGCGTGACTTCTCACCTTGCACCCATTAGCTGACACTGTTCACTACTATTGATGGATGACGTCCGTGTACACATGTGATCTGTACATGGCACATATGTCCAGGGGACACCTTGGTGTGTTCTGCGCAAGGTATTCCTGCTGGCTTTTTGGCTGGTGTGCATCTCCCCTGTTGCTGAGGTGTTCACTGTGCCCCCATCCCCCTTACGTCCATATTGCTCATGTTGTGGGTCTTGAGTCACAGGGTGCATCTCTGCATCAGGGTGGTTCATATTTGACCCCAAATGACACCCGCAATGTCATTTGCGGGCGGAATGGAATGGATTTGTCTGAGACCTGCTGGACTGCAGTGTAGGCCGGAGGGAGCACTCAGCACACACAGAACTCCGCGGTGCGGTACCGCAGGGTGCGCTGGGGGCCTGTTGCGCAGAAGCCAGCGATCGGCTGAGGAGGCTGCCAAGCTCGCAGACCTCGGGCTTGAAGATTGCACCGGCACGTGGTGGGCCCTCTTGGAGACACGCCGGTGGCGGCAGGTGAGCAGTGAGGCCTGGGTGTGCAGGGGTGGGCAATCACCGCTGGGCACCGGACTGGTCTGGGGACCAGCGGGCTGGGGTGCAGCAGGAGCACAGGATCGCGAAGGCACCACCGGTGATGGCGGGGGCCTCCTGGCAGGGTGAGGTGTGCCGCCCTGGCAGACACGCCCCTGCAGGCGATGACGAGATGTGCGCCGGGTGGCGTGTGACGTAGCCACCTCGTCGCCGGTGTAAATTTGGCCATTGAAGGTGGTCGGCCACGTGTGTGTAGCCTATGGTCAGGATATGGCAGACACAGAGACACACGCAGTAGTTACCTTGGTGGCCATCCCGGAAGTGAACTACGCCCAGAGCCCCGGGCTATTTATTCACACTCCTACGCTGGACTGGCATACGCCGGCCCAGCCCACTATGCTTACGCTTACAGGGGGGCGACATAGCTACATGTCCAAGGTCTTCCCCGCTGCCTGAGGTAACATGGTTGCATCCACTGTCCACAACACTACAAACACCAGCAGTATATGTCCACATGGACATGTCTGTGCTCTGCATACTCAAGACTGTCCAGCACATCACCGCCACACTTGGCATTCTGTACATTCTTATTCATGGGTCCATTGCCTCCTTCGCACATTCTTGGTTCCCACCTCTCCCCACATTCTGCAATTGTGTGGCAGAGGGGCTATGCCTTTGTGGATGGTTTGTCTACATGTCTGGCGCCTGTTACCACAGTTACTTGTGTTGTCGTGTCTGGTAGGTGGGCATGTTGGTTGGCATGTTGTATGTGATTTTGTTACGTGTGCATTCCCACAGTTGTGAGTTGTATGATTGTGGAGTTGAGGTGTGTGGTGTGTTCCGTTGGTACTTACCAGCGAGCAGTGCATTTCCATGGGTGCCATCCTGAAAGCGCTGGTTGATGATGGACTGTCGGAAGATGTAGGAATCATGCACACTGCCTGGGAAGTTGGCGACGACATTGGTGAACAGTCCCCGGTGGTCCACTATTGCCTGCACATTGATGGAATGCGTGTGCTTTCTGTTGCGGTAATTGTGTGCAGTGTTGGCAGGGGGCACAAGTAGGACATGTGTGCAGTCAATTGCCCCCAACACGTGCGGGAAGTCAGCTATGGTGTAGAAGCCTTGCTTGGTCTCCAGCTGTTCCTGCGCAGTGTGGGGGAAGTGAAGGTGCTGGGGTATCAAGCTGATGATGGCATCCAAGACAGGTGTGAGGAACTTTGATAGAGCTGTCTGTGAGACTCCTCCAACTCTGGCAGTTGTACCAGAGGCCAACAAGTGCAGCACAGCCAGCAGCTTTGTCTGCGGAGGGATGTTGGTTGTCTGCTGTGTTGCTACCGTCAGCCTGTGGGCAATGTGGGTCAGGATGCGGAGGATGGTTGTCCTTTTGAGCCTGTAGTGGGCAATGACATCCTCTGGCATTAAGTCTCTGAGGCTGGTGCGTTTTCGGAAGGTCCGCTGTCTTGTTCTGCGCTGCCTCGGTCGCAGTCCGGGGGGGGGTGGTCCTGGGGGTGGGAGTGGTCCTGGGGGTGGTAGCGGTGGGTGCTGTGGCCCTCTTGGGTCTCCAAGCTGCATGATTAGTGGCTCCATGGCATCTGTTGGTCTTCAGATGTGGCTCTGGACTGGGCTCCCTTTATACTGCAGGTTTTCGTCCTACTTAAGACCAGAAAAAAGCAGGTCTTAAGTCCCTGCTGCTAATGTGCCTTATCGCCTGTTTTTGGGCTGCATCACCAATCTGGCTGGTCGTTGAGAATAACGCAAAATGGTGTTATCGTGAGTTTTTGCACGGGAACGCCAACTCTGCATATGATTAGCGTTAGTTGTCGCTGTCAGCCTTGGCGATGTTTTTAGCGGCAGCTATCGCAGGTAAACGGATGATGTCGGCTGTTAGCGCAGGCTTGTGTATAGGGCGATAAATTTATCGCCACTTTCGTGGCGGTAAAGTGCTGCTAAATCGGCGATGAGTCCTTGAGAATATGCCCCTCAGTATTATTTCTTCACATGACTAAGTAGTGGGACAATGGCCATGTCCTCCACCATAGCATCATGATAGATGACAGTCCCTCATCCCATTAGACTGATTTCTGTGGCCCACAATGTCTTATTGAATGTCCAACATCAGGGCATAGGGTAGCACACGCTATACGTGATTGAGCATGGGAGATTGCGATAGATGTGTTTGACATCCCATTCTTAAATGTCATCTGTGGCAGGACTGACCTTGTAAGGGCACAGGAGAAACTTAACAGTGGCAACATTTTATATTAGGCTACGATTGTGAATCAGAGGGTTTAGGAACTGTGACCCACAAAACAGGAATTATGAACACTTGATGGATAACCTTTTGTTAGTTACAAAGCCAGGCAACAGCAGGACAGAATTATGACAGACTGAAAGTGAGCATGAAAGGCAAGATAATTGAAGCAGGATAGACCTTGAGTGCACATGCAACATAGGTCATGGTTTAATAAAAGGAGTGTGAGACTCAACTTCAGAAAATGGTTTAGGTAATACACATCTTAGTACAATTATGATTTTATGTGAATTAGACTGAGTAATTTGGAAAGCAGACCAATCAGATTTAACATGGAACTGAGTGATGGGTGGAAGGGCAAGGGAATGAACACAGGCAAAGTCAGATTGGATGAATGGAAGGAAACAAAAGATAATGAAAGAAGGGACGATGGAAGGGCTGGAGGTATATTATCCGACAGGACAAGCCAAAATGGAAAACAATGATAAATTGTGATGCAGCTTAAGAATATTAGAACGTGGACAATGAGCAATGCCGAAATCTAGAAGGTGAACACTATGTTGAGGGAATGAACCAAAGTGAGGTATGACTTGAAAAAGATTATGATGCACATGGGATTTGAGGAAATGAATCAAATGTTGTTAGGACATCCATATTTAAAATAGGTGAGGTATGTAGTGAGTAAATGTCACTATTGAATGTGCACTTTTAGCACATTACTTAAAATGTACAGCTGCAATATCCATTCTTGTGAAGCATTGTATTAACATGACAGGCACTTGAATGGTAAGGGTTGAACTCAATGGGGCTTAGTTACAAGCCCCTTGAGCCACAGGTGCATCACTTTTTGTGACGCGCCGGCGGAGCAACCTGCTGCCCCATACTTACATGGACATGTAAATCCACCCTGTGTGGCTTTTCATGTCCTTGTGAATATGGCACCTTTACACACCAAATTCTGCTTGAAAGGGGCGTGCCATGGGTGTTGTTGTGGGTGTTCCCACGCAACACCCATGGCTTCTGCCGCATTTCCAGATTTACGAGAAATTGTAACCCTGTAAATGCATCAGAATGATACGCCTCACCAGGAGAGGCGTAGGGTGGCACAACGAGGAGAAATGTTTTCAAATCTCTGAGTTTTTTTCCTCTTTTATGCGTGCTGCATTCTGCAAAAACACATAGGAAGAGGAAATCACCTCCTGTGATTGTTTTTGTTCAGGAAGGTGTCCCGTCATGTATGAAAACAATCCTCCCTGTGACGCAGGCACACTTGCACAATGCGTTGGTGCATGGCAGTTAATTTTGTGCCAGCACAGGGGAGAGCAGAGGGATCCATCACATCATTGTACATATGACGCATCCCTGTGCTTCGGAATTATTGCAGCACGACACAGCCAAATGGCTTGCGGCACCTCACTGCATTAATTCCTTCTAAATAAAGCCCAATGAATTTTGGAAGATATGTATTCCTTGAGTGACAAAGTGGGTTGTAAATACATTTCCAGGCTACTCCCTTGCTGGAACTAGTCACGTTTTGTGACGTTCTGTGGCGCAGGGGCTCTATATTTACGACGCAGCACTAAGCCATTTTTTTTGGGCTTAATGCTCCTCATAAATATTGTTCCCTTTAATGCAGTTTTCTGCATTAAAGGGGCATGCAATGGGTGTTGCTGAGGCGTTCCTAGCAACAGCCATGGCTTTTTGACAGTGCCCCAGATTTACGAGAAATCGTAACTCTGAGGCAGCACCAAAAACTTACACCTCCCCATGGGAGGCATAAGGGAGGCACAACGAGGAGAAATATATTTATTTCCCCTAATTTTTTGTTTTTCTATGTGTGCTGCATTCTGCAGCATACATAGATAGAGGAAAAAGCCTCTTGTGCTTGTTTTTGTGCAGGACGGTTTCCCCTCCTGTACAAAAATAATCACCCTTGCAATGCAGGCACCCTTGCACCATGGTGCAAAGGTGCCTGTGTTGGCGTACGTTGGAAGATAAATGTTTTCAAATCTCTGAGTTTTTTTCCTCTTTTATGCGTGCTGCATTCTGCAAAAACACATAGGAAGAGGAAATCACCTCCTGTGATTGTTTTTGTTCAGGAAGGTGTCCCATCATGTATGAAAACAATCCTCCCTGTGACGCAGGCACACTTGCACAATGCGTTGGTGCATGGCAGCTAATTTTGTGCCAGCACAGGGGAGAGCAGAGGGATCCATCACATCATTGTACATATGACGCATCCCTGTGCTTCGGAATTAATGCAGCACGACACAGCCAAATGGCTTGCGGCACCTCACTGCATTAATTCCTTCTAAATAAGCCCAATGAATTTTGGAAGATATGTATTCCTTGAGTGACAAAGTGGGTTGTAAATACATTTCCAGCCTACTCCCTTGCTGGAACTAGTCACGTTTTGTGACGTTCTGTGGCGCAGGGGCTCTATATTTACGACGCAGCACTAAGCCATTTTTTTGGGGCTTAATGCTCCTCATAAATATCGTTCCCTTTAATGCAGTTTTCTGCATTAAAGGGGCATGCAATGGGTGTTGCTGAGGCGTTCCTAGCAACAGCCATGGCTTTTTGACACTGCCCCAGATTTACGAGAAATCGTAACTCTGAGGCAGCACCAAAAACTTACACCTCCCCATGGGAGGCGTAAGGGAGGCACAACGAGAAGAAATATATTTATTTCCCCTAATTTTTTGTTTTTCTATGTGTGCTGCATTCTGCAGCATACATAGATAGAGGAAAAAGCCTCTTGTGCTTGTTTTTGTGCAGGACGGTTTCCCCTCCTGTACAAAAATAATCACCCTTGCAATGCAGGCACCCTTGCACCATGGTGCAAAGGTGCCTGTGTTGGCGTACGTTGGAAGATAAATGTTTTCAAATCTCTGAGTTTTTTTCCTCTTTTATGCGTGCTGCATTCTGCAAAAACACAGAGGAAGAGGAAATCACCTCCTGTGATTTTTTTTGTGCAGGAAGGTGTCCCATCATGTATGAAAACAATCCTCCCTGTGACGGAGGCACACTTGCACCATGCGTTGGTGCATGGCAGCTAATTGTGTGCCAGCACAGGGGAGAGCAGAGGGATCCATCACATCATTGTACATATGACGCATCCCTGTGCTTCGGAATTAACGCAGCACAGCACAGCCAAATGGCTTGCGGCACCTCACTGCATTAATTCCTTCTAAATAAATCCCAATGAATTTTGGAAGATATGTATTCCTTGAGTGACAAAGTGGGTCGTAAATACATTTCCAGGCTACTCCCTTGGTGGAACTAGTCACGTTTTGTGAAGTTCTGTGGCGCAGGGGCTCTATATTTACGAAGCAGCACTAAGCCATTTTTTTTTGGCTTAATGCTCCTCATAAATGTCGTTTTCTTTAATGCAGTTTTCTGCATTAAAGGGGCGTGCAATGGGTGTTGCTGAGGTGTTCCTAGCAACAGCCATGGCTTTTTGACACTGCCCCAGATTTACGAGAAATCGTAACTCTGAGGCAGCACCAAAAATGTACAGCTCCCCATGGGAGGCGTAAGGGAGGCACAACAATGAGAAATATCTTTATTTCCCCTAATTTTTTGTTTTTCTTTGTGTGTTGCATTCTACAGCATACATAGATAGAGGAAAAAGCCTCTTGTGCTTGTTTTTGTGCAGGAAGGTTTCCCTTCCTGTACAAAAATAATCACCCTTGCAATGCAGGCACCCTTGCACCATGGTGCAAAGGTGCCTGTGTTGGCGTACATCAGCCCATTGTGTGCCAGCACAGGGGAAAAGGATAGGGATGCACAGTATCTGATAGATACGGCACATTCCTGCCATCTTCTTTTGCCGTGGGGCAGCACAGCAGGAAGGCCCGTGGTGCTGCCTTATGGCAAAACCTCATAAAAGAGGCCCCTAATTGTCTTATATGAAGGTATCTTTAAACTGAAGCTATATAGCTTTTTATTTAAAGCAATCTCTTCTGCGATCTCTTCCCATATGTTTTTCATCTCTGCCTTTACAGACTTTGTAATGTAGGCAGTGGTATTGTCTGCTTCAAACCGAATGTCCATGTTTACGTTTCACATAGACAAAATTTCACCTACATCTAGAACTTTAATATTCACTTTCAAATCTAATGCCAAATACACAACTTTCCCTTTTAGAGGCTCTGTTGAAGGTATTTTCCTGCTTTCTTTTGTCTCCATTCTGACTGTAGCTTGTAATTGATGTGTACTCTGTACCAGAATACTTTTGTATACATTCTGCTGTTGACGCTCAGCAGGAATGGGATAAAGTTTAATTTATTTTGAATGCCTCTTGCAGGAATTTTGTTATGATCTAGTTAGTTTATTTAATATTTATACACAATCTAGATGATATATAAATCAAATCGTTCCTTGGCAATTTAGTACAGAGCCAATTGTACAAGCTCTTTGTCTTCTGTTTGCCACAAATTATATTTTTTTGGATTGCCTTAGTAATGGGTTTGACAACAGCAAACACATAATTTCTCTGGAGTTTCATCCGATATAGCAGAAAATGCAACAATGTCAGTCATATCCACTTTATTCGGTTAAGAAAAACCATAAAAGTATACTACAAACATCTTATACAACAAGAATAAATCCTATACAAAAGTCATATCGAGATAATCTTAGACGCAATAAAAAGTTCAGCAGATAAACAGTCCTCCGCCTTTTTGTTGTTTTGGAATAAGCATATAAAAAAGTTCATTGACGAAAACTTTTCACAGAGGACAGTCATTCTAAAAAACATTTCATCACAGCATTCATTAAAAAAACTCAATTCAATAGAAAAGGCATCAAGTTTAAAACACAGATCAACGTAGTGGTAAGAAAACTACAACATTTCATAACACAGTGGCCCTTCTTTTCCTTTCCCTAATGGCCACAACTAAAAAATTGGCAATATTAAAACTCTCCCAAGTATTATTCAGCATCTGTAAGTAGACTAGGGCAGGCCTTACCTGAATAAAACGTTTTTCCTTTAAAATAGGCACTAAAAAACTTTAACGAATATCATAAAAATGATTGCAAAACATAATAAAGTGCAAAGTGTCTTAAGTAGAAAACTTATCGCATGAACAGGGGCCCAAATCTTTCACTTTTCTCCAGCCTTGAGGTTCAGCCAATATGCAGTGCAAAAAATTAAATCTGAATCTGGTTAAAAGAAAGTGGTGGTAAGGCTTTGTTACTACACTTAGATAAGGTTCTGTCATTGGGGCTGTTTTCAGCAGAAGATAGGCTCGTACCTTGGTTTTCACTAGCTCTTTTGCCTCTCTTTCCATGCGCGTCATATTTAAAAAATGTTTTTTAACCCAAGGAAAGTCCTCTTTCCTAAGGTTATCTGGGGACTCGAAGATATCGGGGCGCCCAAGTTTCTTTGTTAAATTCTTTACTTACCCTAACCACAGGATACTGCTAACTATGTCCAGGGATAAACAATCTCAGGCAATCTCACGGTTCACAACCAGTTCTGGATTAATCCAGATCGATAACCAGCTCATGAGAGGCGCCAAACCTATCAAATCGGAAATGAAACCTATGCCTAGTTCTTGATGAACAATATAGGAGGAAGTTGATTGCGGGACCGAGAGCAGATTTCTAAGAAACTTGTTTTCCACTGTTTGCAGATCCTCGGCCTCCTTGTAGCCCCATATTTCAGACCCATATTTGGAAATTGCAACACATT
The DNA here is from genome assembly GCA_963921515.1 of Calotriton arnoldi. NCBI lineage: Eukaryota > Metazoa > Chordata > Amphibia > Caudata > Salamandridae > Calotriton > Calotriton arnoldi. Next base: position 23,742 of record CAWUFW010009121.1, read on the forward strand.
TAGCTCTATAGATATTAAGCATAGCTTCAATTGGCTTGGTCCCGAGCCTACGAGCAAAGTCCAGGACTGCTACTGTAGATCTTGCCATAGCATGCCTTTTTGCTTTCTTCTGCAGAGCCCATGTTCCCCTCTTACCAAACAAGACCACTAAATATGTGAAAGTCATCACCCTTGTTATTTCGATTCCTTCGCAAAAATATGTTTTTAGCTTTTTCGGTCTCAGACCCATGGTCATTGTATGCAATTTGGAAAGATTAACGCTTAACTCCAGGGATCTCATAAAGCCCGCAAAGGAAGCCAGGAGGCTCTGGAGCCCCACCGCTGTGAGAGCTAATAAAAGCGCATCATCTGCGTATAACAGGGCAGGGATTAGCCTGTCCCCCACTCGGGATATGTCTTTGCAGGCTGTACACAGAGAGGAGTCTAGATTATTTATATAAAAAGTAAAAAGAAGGGGAGCTAAAATGCAGCCCTGTCTAACTCCCCTTCCAATGTGAATGTGCTCACTATGATTACCCCTCTGATCGTATCTTAGCTTGGCAGAGAGGTCCCTATGCAAATCTGACAGGAAATTTACTATACACCGGTCCATTCCCATTTCAATTAATATGACCCATAATTTCGATCTATTAACTCGGTCAAAGGCTGAGGACAGGTCCATAAAGGCCAAGTGTAAGGTCCCTGTCTTAGCAGCTGTGTATTTCCCCACTAATAGCTGGAGATTTAGGCATTGGTCCATTGCACTCCTACCCTTCCTGAACTCATACTGTAGTTCTGATAATACACAACTCTCTTCTAACCATTCTGTTAGTTTGCTGAGGATTACTCTCCCCAATACTTTCACCACAGAATTAATCAGAGATATGGGCCTATAACATTGTGGATCTCCTCTCTACCCCTTCTTAAAAACATGTATGATAATAGATTGAGACTAGGACCTTGAGAAACCATGCTGACTTGCCACATTAAAAACATGAGTTAAAATTTTAGACCAAAGTGCCACGTTCTGCTTATAAGGGTCTGCCGGGACGCCATCCGGACCGGGGGCTTTATTACTAGTCATCTGCATTATTGCCACCCCTACTTCCTCTTCATTTAAAATCAGACTGTGTGCACCCGTGATCGGTGTGGGGGGGCATAGGGTCCCCACATCATCCTGATTATCATATATATGTTTAAAATGGGTGAACCATTGATCCTCAGGTATGTTACTTTCCCTCGGGGAATTGCTGGTTCCTGTAAAAAAAGGTTTATCTCCAATCTCCCAGAACCTAGCACTGTTCTTAAGAACGTCCACAGAAAGTAGGTCATTCCAGGCTTCTTGTCTGATTTCAGTTTTGTGATTTTCTATCACACGCTTATATATCTTTCTAAGAACAGCTATTTGGGGTTTGTCTTGGGGTGCTTGCTTAAGGGCATTAAAAAGCTTTTGGTGGGCTGTAGTACATTCATGATCAAACCACCTCTCGCCTTTATCAATGCAATTCCCACTCGGGAATGTGAGACCTCTAGCCACCTGTTTACATATCCTTTCAAAGGCTGTGAGGGTTTCTACCCCCCTTAGTATGATCAAGACAAAGACCAATATCCACCCTAAAAATATCACAAAGATCATTGAGAAAAAGGTCCGGGACTACCTTACTCCATTTCAGCCTACGACTCTGGTCGTTTAACTTTAAGCACCTGCTGGCGGTTGCCTCCCCGGGTTTCCCAACTACCCCGGTGCCCCCGTCCAATATTAAGTATATGGGGTTATGGTCACTAAGATGAGACCACAACGTGTTGTAGGATACCACCTGAGTTAACAGACCTGGGGTGATAAAAATATAGTCTATTATGGTATTTAATCCTCTCCCCTTAAAAGTGGAGATCCTGGACTCTCCTTGGTTTACGCTTGGTTGTACTAAATCAGATTCTGCCAAAAGGTCCTCAATAAACCCTCTTTGCTGCATGTGCCCAAAATGCAAGCTAGAACAGTTTTTGGGGCCCAGAATATCAGTGACTTGACAATTCATTGTACATAAGTGTATGTTAAAATTGCCTAAGATTATTACCGAATAAAAAGTGGATTGCTTCTCCCTATATGTATCTAAAAAACATTTTAAATTACATAAATGTTCATTCATAAAAGCACTTTCGAGAGAGTTATAAAAATTCACAATGAGTAATTTTGGCGCATGAACAGGCGTTATTTCGATCACAAAACAATTACGCGAGCCAGAGTCCAATAAGCGATGAGATCCTGAGAGATTAAGGGAAATTAAAGTTATTAGACCCCCTTTGGCTCTTCCTGCAGGTGAGGGCCGTGCGGGTTCCCAATAGCTCTTATACCCATTCACCCAATCACTGTTGTTCATTTCCCATGTTTCTTGTAAATCCACCACATCTTACTCCTTCAGAATATCAGACCACCTAGGGTCATATCTTTTATTTTTCAGACCCGCTATATTACAGGTAAGAACCCTAAGGCACGTTTTAACTCCCTCGTCCTTCCTAAAGGTGGGGCCAGGAATGGCAGTACTTAAGTCATCCGTGCTCTGTTTCAGGTGGGGAGGATGATGCCAGTCAATCATTATTAGCCAGCTGGCTCAAAGGAAGAAATCTATTTGTAATTTTGAGTCTGTTTTCCCCTACCCACCCCCCATTTAATTCTCCTTGTCTTGAGGGTGGTATTTGCGCATTGGGGGGATCAGCCAAAAGAGGGAGGCCGTCCCTGATTCTCGGTCTGTTAACCGGTCTAGCCCTTGCTGACTCCGGAATAAGACTCCACGAGTCACTCATGCCTTTGACCTGGTTACCCTCTGTTGGTGGATAAAAAAAACAAACAAAGAGGCAAAGCCTCTTGATTTAGGCCTCCCTGAAACAACTTTCCTGCTATATCAATCTGGTCAAAATGTCTAATAATATAGTCTCCATCTCCTTGGTTTTCCCTCCTGCCTACCCATCCCACCCGTCTAGCCATAATAATATGGGCGGATGCTAGGGCCCCGTTTTCTGACAACTGTTTACACCAAAATTTTGTTTTACAAATTAGCTCTTTGGTGGATTCAATAGTTTTGTCTATTAGCAGGGGTACTCCTCTTAGCACGGCTACCAGAGGGGTGGCTTCAGGGGGTAGATGTAACCTTCAGCTATTTGCAATCCTCTTTGCATTCCTATTTGTGGGTTAATTTCCCTGCCCAGCATGATTTTGGTTTTCAGAGGGGATATGTTCTCCTATGCCCTTGGGGTTCATGTCTACCACCCTAGCACCTAAATTATCACCAGACTTAACCTTGGCATATTTGGCTACGCCTAGATATCGGGTGCTCTGGCCTTCCTGTCTCGGTGACACCCCTCCTTTTCTAATATACATGGTACTAGCCAAGATGTGTGCATCACGCATATTTTTAATTGCACCCCTGGTATTTAACTCCACCAATTGAGTCTCCATTTGTGCCACTTTCCCCGCTAGCCCTTCTACCAATGTCTTCACTTGTTTGGAGATATCCTCCAGAAAGGTTGTGAGAAGTGGTTCCAAAAGTGACTGAAAAAGATCTCCCACAAATTGTCTCACTATTAGATCTAATAAATGTTCAAAGTCCAGGGTCCCTCCCTGGTCCTGGCGCAATGGGGGTTCAGCTGTGACTGAACCAGTTTTTATGCCTCTCTTCTTCCCTTTCTTTTTAACTGAGGCCATGGACTGATGAGGTGGAGATGGAACAGCCCCATCCAGATTTCCCCCCTCCGCTGTCACAAGCCCCTGTGATGGAACCTGCGGGCCCAACATTGAGACTGCCTGCTCCGCAGTAGTGACAGGTGCCTTACATGGGGTTACGATCAATGGGGCAACAGCTGATGAAATGCTACAAACTACATGCTCAGCCCCCAGGCCAAGCTGTTCCTCAGCACTTTGAATCTCCTCTGTTAGGACTCCCACAGCCATGGTCAAATGTGAAATAATAGCGGTTTCGAGGAACCTTAGCTTTAGTCTTGCCCAAGTCAGAGCTACACGGTTGTTTACGCTTACCCATGATGACTTCTGTGGGGCAGACAAAAGAGGGGTGGCCCAGCCCAGCCTCTGCCAGTCGCTGACTGGTGCAGACGGGCTCACCCTTGGCCCGAGCTTCTCCCGAGCGCGGCCTGGACGCGCCTGCGCACGTCCTGCACAGCCGGAGCCCCGAGCAGCCTTTAAGCGCCTTCTGGTGCAAAGGATGAACGTTGGCGGTGCCTGCCGCAATGCCACATAGGGGCTGTGGTCCCCCGCGAAAACTGCTACGTGCGATAAAGGGCTTCCGCGCAGCGGGTGCCCCAAGCAGCCTTTAAGCATCTCCTGGCACGAAGGTTGAATGTTGGCGGCCCCTGCCGCAATGTCAGGTGGGGGTTGTGGTCCCCAGGGAAAAGTGCTACGTGCGATGAAGGGCTCCTGCGCAGCGGGGGCCCAGAGCAGCCTTTCAGCGCCTCCTGGTGTGAAGGATGAACGTTGGCGGCGCTTGCCGCAATGCCAGGTGGGGGCTGTGGTCACCAGGGCAAAGTGCTACGTGCGATGAAGGGCTCCCATGCAGCGGGGGCCCTGAGCAGTCTATAAGCGCCTCCTGGCATGAAGGATGAACATTGGCGGCGCCTGCCGCAATGCCAGGTGGGGGCTGTGGTCCCCCAGGAAAAGTACTACGTGCGATGAAGGGCTCCCAATTGTTTCTAATACATTATCTGTACTTCAAATCACCATTCAAAATCTGCACTACTGATTCATCATTTTCAGTTAGTCTTTCAGGATCAAACTATGTTATCTGAATTTGTCATCTATGTTACTAAACACTTCAGAGTGAGTACCAGGTAACAGACCAGTATTTAAGACTTGTAGATGAAGTTCTAGGGCCCAATTCACAAAGGTAAGCTTAGACTTCAGATCTAACACTAGCACTTTCTCACTAGTTCTTAAACCTCTTACTAGTTGAAACATTTTTATTTGGTGGACAGTCAGCATTTGTATATAGAGGGAAGTGCTGTCACAAACCTCCTTTGATAAGTAAGCCAAAGAATGACCTTGTAGGCAAGACAGGTTTTTAACCCTTCGCCTTGTAAAAGTTTCAGTTTTTGCTTCATAGTTCCCCTGCTGTACTTATTTAATAAAAACTTATGTTTTTTCAATATACTCCCGTCTTATGTTGCAAATGTTCCTACACTTCCATTCATAGACAGGACCTGCAGGACATCATTGTAGCCCTTCATCATTTATATCATCTTCTTTGTTTTCAAGCACTAATTTCTTTTTCTCCATCAGTGTACCTTGATTCATTTCATACGCATGTGCATCTGTATCAACAGCAAACACAAAATTATTCTGCTGTAAATAAGCCTCCTCAAAAAATGCCTCACTACTGGAAGTGTTTCCACTGTGCCACAAAAACAACACAAAGCAAAAGATGGTTTTGTTAATTTACATTTTTGGCGACACTTCTCTTTTAGTGAAGTCACCAGTTTATCTAAACTTCTCATTCTTTAGAATAATCAACTTTCTCTTTGAAAGAAATGATTTTTCTACCAGACTCTCTACAAACTCTTTGTGTCTATGTTTAGCATATCTCTGCTTCAGCTGTTTCATGGACCTCATAATATTCTTCACTACGCTAGTGTGAAATTTCTTGTTTCTTATGCAACCTTCCTTAGGTCTCCGCTTCAAATCATTTTGTTGTCTCTGAAATACATTTAATGTCAGCTTTCATGTTGATGCTCCTTTATTTTCCACTGCATTAGAAATTTTACACATCCTATCTAATTCTTTTTAGAAAGGTGCAAGTACTCTTACTAGAATTTGGTATTTTCCTTTCATTTTGTCCTGTGATTTTCTGGGTTCTAACTTCAGTCTCTTGCTTATAAAACATATGTGGCTGAGATAAATGAAGGTATTTTATTTGGAATATATATATTACTGTAAATTCTGTTTATTCTAAATTCTTTAGGACATAATAATGTATAATAATATTCACAAGTCTTTTATAACATTCAAATATTCATGGTAAGCTGAAGACTACATAGCAGAATTTGTTCAGGGACTGCCCTCATGGTTGAAATCTTTGTACAGAGTAAAAGGTCCACAAAGTAGTATTTTGTTACGGCTATCCTCTCTGCTGTATCCTCTGAACATCATAAACCTAAGCAAGGTATACTTTGGTGAGAGATTAAAATCTGTGCAAAAGACCTGTGAAGAGAGTAAAAGCTCAGAGTTCTACTGTTTCATTAGATACTGTCAACTCCACAAAGTCCTCCTTATTGAGTGTGGGTTATGTACAGTAGAAAGCGAGTAGCTTCTCTGCTAAGAACTCTGTACACACTGAAGCCTTTGAGTAGAACAGTTTACTTATACACTGGCATCTCTGCTAAGACATCTATACAGATTGATGTCTTTACAGGGTCAAGGCTGTGTCTAGACGGGTTTAATGACAGACTGACACTTCAGCAAATATCTTTGAACACAGTGAAAGTTGTACATAGTAGGATCAGATGCGGGACTGCCCTCTCTGCAGAGACCTCTATACAGGATGACGGCTATTTGTACAAGAGTTAAGTGAGAGACTGGCTCCTCTGCAAACACCTTGCAAACAGGGTGAAGGCTGAGCATAGTAGTATTTGATGAGGGACTATACAGGTTGAAGTTTGTGCACAGAAGGATTTTGTGAGGTACTGGTCCCTCTGCAAACTCCTTTGAACGGGGTGAAGGGCGTGCTCAGTCGAATTTGAAGAGGGACTGCTCTCTCTGCCAAGACCTCTTTACAGGGTGGATTCTGTGTGTAGAAAAGTTTAGTGAGGGATTGATCCCCCTGTAAAAACCTTTGAACAAGGTGAAGGCCTTAAACTTTAGTATTTGATGAGGGAGTGGCCTCTCTTCCAAACCCTCTGTACATGGTGAAGGCTATGCGGAGAAGGGTTTTAGTAAGGGACGGGACTCTCTGCAAGGACCATTGAACAGGGTGAAGCCTGTTCATATAAGGATTTGTTGAGGGACTGGGACTCAGTTAAGGGCGTGTCCTTCTGTTAACAATATTCAAAAGGGTGAAGGCTGTGCATAGTAGGATTTGATAGGAGTCTGGCCTCAATGCCACAACCACTGTACAGGGTGAAAGCTGTGTGTAGAAGTGTATAGTGGGTACTATCCCCTCTTAAAGACATTTAAACAGGGTGAAGGTGGTGCATAATAAGTTTCGATGAAGGACTGGTCTCTCTGCCTAGACCCTCGTACACAGTGAAGACTGTCCATAGAAAGGTTTAGCGAGGTGCTGGCCCCTCTTTAAGCACCTTTGAACAGGGTGATGGCTGTACAAATGAAGAGTTTATGAGTAACTGGTGTTCAGCTAAGAACTGAGCCCTCTATAAATATGGCTAAACAGGGTGAAGGATATGCATAGTATGATTTTATAAGTGTTGGATCTGATATCCTTGGTGTTTTCCTCCAACATTTTGCCTTTCAGCCTCCTGTTTTTTGCTGACTTTGTTTTCACTGGTTTTACACCTCTTTGTACTTTACCATTGATAGCCAGTGCTAAAGTGCTTTCTCCTTTCAACATGGTAAAACCTGGCTTATACCCAATTGGCCTATTTAACTTACTTGTAAGTCCCTTGTAAAGTGGTGCTACCTGTACCCAGGGCCTGTAAATTAAATGCTACTAGTGGGTATGTAGCACAGATTGTGCCACCAACTTAGGTAGCCCTTTAAACATGTCTAGGCCTGCCATTGCAGCCTGTGTCTGCGGTTTTAAACTGCTATTTCGACCTGGCATGGTGAAGCTCTTGCCAGGCCCAAACCTTCCTTTTGAATACACATAGGTCACCCCTAGGGTAGGTCCTACACAGCCCAGAGGTCAGGGTGCAGTGTATTTAAAATGTTGTGCATGGACTTTTAGGTTGTACACGTCCTGGTAATGAAAAACTTTTAAATTCATTTTTCACTACTCTGAGGGCTACCTCTCCCATAGGATAACATTGGGTTAACTTGTTATATTTACTAAGCGATAACTTTCAATTAGGATCAGGCAGGAATGTAAAGTTTGGAGTCTAAAGAACTGCAATTAAATACCCACATTAATAGTAAAGTCAGATTTGAAGTCACAATTCTGAAAATGCCACTTTCATAAATTTGGCATTATTTTGTCCTAACTATTTGGTGCCTGCAGCTTCTCACTGAGTCACATGACTAGGTGTAGCTGGCAGTTGCTCGTTGTGTGTTGCTCCTAGACAGTGAGACAAACAGAAGATAGGTGTTGGCAGGATGGGCCACTCTGAGTTGATGAGAAGGAAAAGCTGTCATATACCACACTTGTCCATTACAAGAATCTGCTTGAGCACTCTCACAAAGGGTTTGACGATGGTCTTTTGTGACACTAGACAAACTGGGGCCAGGGCAGGCAGGCAGGAAATTTCAGACACCTTAGGGGAGTGGAAACCTCCAGAACCTTCTCCTACTTCAAAGTGGGCACCAGGCATAAATATTGGACACTTGGGCCCAACTCTTCCGTACACTTCTGGACCTGTGGGGAACTCACTAGAAGGAATGCTGTGCTGCTCTGCCAGAAGCAGTGCTACTCTGCTGCCCTGTTGTCCTGCTGCCTGCTGCCAGAGTGAAGAACAGAAGGTTCCAACCACTTTGAACCCAGCACCGGGACTCTGCCTGCTGTGAGTCCTGCCCCCCCCAAGTGGTGCCACCCCAGTCCTGGGCCCTTGGAAGTGGGCCTGAAGGTGCTCTGCAAGTACAACAGTGGTTCCAGAAGAACAGATGTATTGGAGCCACAGAGCAATGCATCGTCGACTAGAAACCTCACATCGAAGCAGCTGCGTAACACAACACCTCTCCAGACTCCGCATCAGAACTGCTGTGAGGTTCGCCTCCAATGAAGGGCTTTGCATCACTGCCAGCTTCCTTCCAGAATCTGCTGCTGAGCAACACATCCTCAATGCAGGCTTTTGAATTGCAAACCCCTCGTCTACAGCATCCTTGATGACAATGCAGAGCATCGCGTTGCAGCTTTGCAGCTTCTATGAATCACTGCAGAGTGGCACATTCTTGACTCGGGACTCCGCAACGCTCCGCAACCAGGATTTAAAGTGCTCTTGTTCAGTGGGCCTAACTGGGTCCCTATAGCTGGCCTGTGCTCCTTTGTGGTCAGCCTGAACCTGTGAATTTGTCCCAGGCAAGCGCAACCAGATAACCACAGTTGGCGCTTTGTACTTTTTGGTTCTGTATTCACTTAAATCTTTCAAATTGCATATCTCTGGTTCCAGTGATTGGATTTTTGTTGCTTTGGTATTAAATTATTTATTAAACGTTACTTTATCTATTTGAATTGGTATGGGATTTTCCTTTTGTTTCATTGTGTTTCACTTTATTACTGTTTGAAGTACTGCATAAATATTTTACACATTGCCTCTTAGTTATGCTCGACTACTTTTGTGCCAAGCAACCAGAGTTTTAAGCACAGGTTAATTTGGGGTGCTTGTGACCCCACCCTAACAGAGAATTGTGGTTGCAGCTTGAGAAGGATTTCACACCCATCAAACAGTAATCCAATTTCTTATAATAAGGGGCTGGCCTCTCTGCCACAACCTCTGTACAGAGTGAAGGCTATGCATAGATATGTTCAGTGAGGAACTGGCCCATCTGCAAAGATCCTTCAAACAGGTTAAAGGTTATGCACAGTACGGTTTAATGAGGGAGTGGCCTCTCTGCTAAGAGCTCTGTACAGGGTGAAGGCTGTACATAGAAGGGTTTAGTGATTGGCATACCCCTCTGGAAAGACTTTGGGCAGGGTAAACATTGTGCATAGTAGCATTTGATGAGTGAGTGGCCTCTCTGCTGAGACATCTGTTCAGGGTGAAGCCCGTCTGTACAAACGTTTAGTGAGACACAGAGCAGTCTGCAAACACCTTTCAAAATGGTGAAGGTTGTGCGGAGTAGGGTTTGATGAGGGATTGCCCTCTGTACTGAGCCCTCTGTACAGAATGAAGGCAGTGGGTATAAGTGTTTCTTGAATGACTCCCCCTTTGCAAAGAGATTTGAAGAGCGAAAAGGTGTGAACAGTGAGGTGTGTTAAGGGACTGGCCTCTTTGCTAAGAGCTCTGTACCATGTAAAGACTGCACAGTAGAATTTGGTAAGAGACTTGCATCTCTGTGAAAACCTCACTAAAGTGAAAAGTTTAAGGCGAGAGTACATGTTACGCTGTAAAAAGGATAAACCTACATTAGGCATCACTCTCTCAGTACTTGTTAAACTGAAATATAAATTCCAATAGCACAAACATTACTAAGAAATTATAATGCATATCACTATGCACTACAGAAATAACAAATATGCTTCACAAAGTTATGTTTAGCATCTACTATGTTAGCTCTACATAGCACCAATTAGTGAATGATCATTCACCAAATTTATAAAACCTGTCAATCAGCACTAAAGAAAACATATTTAGTAATGTATGTGATTCAACCATAGAGTCCTAAACTATCTTCATACTGAACTACTTGAGAGACAACTACAAAACATATTTTATTTCAGTGTAGCACCTTCAGGCACAACTAAATGACAATAACAAATTGTTCACTAAAAAGGGTCACTTACATTTGAAATAACTTGCATATTTCAACATTCAGCACAATCACTCAAAGAAGAATATTTTTTTCCAACACATTTTAACTATGTAAATTGCATTTTTCTTTTTAAAGGTAAACTCCTTCCAAAAAGAATCAAATTTAAACTGCTTTGATTGATATTAAAATAATGCATATCAATGTCGATTTTTTGTTGTACCATGTACATTATTAAACACACATTTTTTAATCAGTATATTGCTCACAGCATTGTTAAAAGAGCAATATTTACCACTCATTTTTTAAACTATAATTTATAAGCAGTTACACTATAAATATAAACAATAATCACCATACTCTAAATGATGACAGAATTTTGAGTTGTATTAGTAAAGCTAAATAAAGCATTGTAGTAATTATTTCCTCACTAACACACAATAAACATTAATATGACTATAGTTTTTATTACCTGTAGAAGAAGCTCTGTGTTCAAACTAGTAGATTGAAGCACCTCGTGGCACACTCAAGACAAGTCACCTCGGAGAATCAGGAGATGAACAGACTTCATCCCTTGCACCTGCACAGCACCAGAGGACAATGTCAGCTAGCAATGTATATGCAACAGATATAACTATGTTAATCTTCATCCTCTGTAGCAAATCAGATTGCAGCTTTTTTGAAAAGTTTAGTGGGAATATTAACCATAGGTTTGCCTTATTTTCACCTCTGTGCAGTCGCCTAGAAATGGCAAATTGTACTCCAAAACTATTGGTAAATGGGTTTGGGACAACAATACTCATACTACAGTTTATTTGTGGGGAGAATGTAGAGACATCACCCCCTCTTCAAGTTGTATATATTTATTGAATAAAAGGCTGGAGGGACTCAGGCTTTTTGTAAGGTCCAGCACACGTGCCCCTACAGCTATGAGAACAAGGAGTGTGCAGTTCCTGTGTAGTTATCTAGGTCTGGTAATGTGGTAAGCAAAAGAGAGTGCTCCTTTTAGGATCAAGGGCCCTCACACACCCCAAGGGGTGTGTTGCTTCTTCATTGGGCAGTTCATCGTTGGGCCGGCGCTGCAATGCCCAACGGGCCCCTTGAGGGGGTTCTTTACCAGAGATCTTTTCTTTTTTGCTGATGTGAATTGTGAGGGTGAGTGAGGAAATGTGAGTGGAATGGGTGAGGAAGGTGTGTATTAGAAATGACTAAGGGGATCCAAAAGAGAACTCAGTTTAGAGACACCAACCACTCTTCATTTTTCGACCTTCATCTGCTCCCACATGACTACTGCAAGAGCCATCCAGAGCCCAAATGGCAAGCCACATTAGCTGAAGCTTGCTGCTGACTCTCACGAGTATCCTGCCTGAGCACATGGGATAAGAAATATCTTCCTGAAAAGGGATGAATAAAAAAATACCAATAGTATATTTATTCATTTCACCTCAAAGCATTGGTAAAGTAATATATTCTAAATAAGCAGAATCACAATGCATTCTTCATGCAACACAGAATATTAGTTTTTTTATGTTTTCCAAACTGTTATGCTGGAATTCATAAGTGTAAGGAAACCGGATTATTAGTTGTGCAGGGTGTGAGGCCTGCGCAAGTAATAGGTCCATAATTACCCCCTCCCTGCGAACCAAGCACCACATTGCAGCGTTTGACACTCTCAGGGTAGTAAAGCAGAACAGTCCAAGGCCTACTCAGGGAAGGTGGTGTGGTTAGTAATCACCATTCGCTGGCATTCAAAAATAGCACTCAATAAATGATTCACCAGTCTGTGCTTTTTCTTTAGAAAAGAAAAAATACATTTATTACACACACACACACACTACTAACTATTATGCAGTAAGCTTCAAATATACATATTTTTGGTAGAATTACATTTAATGACATTACATGTAACCCTTAGGGGTCATGACCCCAAAAAACACAGAACCCCTTCCTCCCATACCATATAGCACACTATCTTATCATACAGGAGACTGACACTTTATATAATTGTTAGCACATTAAAAGACCAGTATCACAAGTTCAAGAACCTCCTCTATGTCATTGATGACAGTAAACATATTTCATCTGCAATCATTATTGTTAATAACGCATTGCAACATTGTGTAAAATTATTGCCAAAAATACATTTATAAATAAAACATTACAAACCCCATAACACGTGTCTGTGTCTTCCTTTAGCCACTTTAGGCCACAAAGCATGTAGTCATAGGTCTTACCATTAAAGGTCACAGCACTTCTAGGCTGCAAAACAAATGTTCCAGCATTAGGAAGGCTCAAACTGAGGCTCAAAAGCTGGGGGGGCATTGTTTTCTTGACCCAAGAAACTTAAGTCACTTTTGAAACTTTTTGGGAGGAGAATGCTGCCCTCCTGCAGCCACACCAAGACTCTATGGTGACATTGGTGGTGCCTCTCCCATCCTTGGGCCACCACAATTAAGGAAACATATGCAAATGTGGTGCTCGCACTCCAAAGCTTTGAATATGCAATGAGTAGCTTCAGCCACGGCATTTCTTTGTTGCTATGCCCAGCATCTTCTTTTTTTTGTTGGGGGTGCCCGGTCCCACCCAGGGATCCATACTTAGATTTTCCTCGGAGCAGTGCAGGAAGCCAACCCCCAGCTGCCCCTACTAGCTCCCCACCCAGCTGGCATCCTTCCCTGCCAGCATGGGAGCCGACAACTTGATTCTACAGACAAGGGCACAAGGAGCGGTGGGGAGGATGACGGCACTCCCCTTGTGTGCTCCCTTGTCAGTGGCCAGGTCATTTCTAACTCTTGCAGGGGACACAACAGTTCATCTCTCTGCTTCTCTTTGTCAGCAGGGGCATGGGGTTTGGGTCCTGTGTCCCATCATTCAGTTGTGGGGGAACAACGGTGCTCCACATGCTCTTCCTTCATGGTGGCCTGCTGATGGAATCCCGGACCCCTCCTTTCCCTCCAATATCTTGCACTCTGTTGGGTCAATCTGCATCATTTTGGACTCATTTTGATCCCGGTGGCAAGAGCTAGCCACCTGGTGCCTTTGCTCCTCCTGGGGCACAGAAGTCCAGCTCTTCCACCAAATGGACCTTAGGGGGTGTAAGGGAACCAGGGGGGATATTACCAAGGATTTGCGATAATTATCGCAAAGCGCGCTTAGCGCTGTTTTTTTTATCGCCGGCTATCGCTGGATTTCATCGTGGAGATAACGCCTTATTATCAATGCTTATCTCCAAGGCGATAGAAAATCCAGCGATAGCAGCGAAACCCAGCAATAGCGCGAGAAATCCAGCGAAAAATTCACTGCGCTAATGAAAAGCTTGCTAATAGGCAGGTGAGTACTTAACCTTACAATCCACCTCCCATTGACAAGAATGGTTAAGTCAGGTTTTTAGCAGGTGTTAAATTCCAGCGATAATCGTGGTTAGCGTGACTTTTTTTATCGCTTCGTGGGCATTGGTAATAGGGGGAAGTTGTGTTTGCAACTGTTTGCAGTCGCTTTTAGTTGGGAACGCCTACTTTGCATGTCATTAGCGATAAATATCGCTGACATGCAAAGCGGCACCAAAACGGTCGCTTTCGCCATGAAGCTGTCGCTAACAGCTGTTAGCGACAGCTTGCTAATAGGGCGATAGAAATATCGCCGCTTTAGCGGCAAAAAGTGCAGCTAAAGCGGCAATAACGCCCTTGCTAATATGCCCCCAGGTTCCCTGATCCTGGAGAGACCCACTGGACCTGGGGTCAGCTGTAGGCTGAGTACTTAGTCCAGTAGGGCATCATGAGGTTTGTCCATCCAGCTGTCCATGGCTGCAACTGCAGCCCAATTCCAGTGTCCAACTCTCTGCCTCTCCTTTGTGCAAGATATTTTAAATGGGGGTGGAAAGTTCTAGATGGCAGGCACCCCTGGCCACTATTAGGGTATGACATCACTCCTCCACACCTGCCCAACCCTCCTACACATGAAGCTGTGACAAACCAAGATGGCACCATCAAGTGGTCTAGTCCACCTTCTAGAAGCCTCTGCTCTTCTCCTAGCTGACAGTACTGCCAGTGACTTTCCCACCAGAACTTCAAAGGGAGTCCCCTTCTGTGTTTGATCCAGAGGTCTGGGCTTTCTCCTTTGCTCAGTAGGACTGGGCTGCTCCAACCATGGTACAGTGTAACAGCGTATTAATGGATGCCAATTTTTTTCCCCATCCCTTCCTCCTCAGGAGTTGTGCGAAGCACTGTTAATTACTCCTTTTGTGTAGGGACACCTTGCTTCATCTGCTGGGGAGCGGTCCAACTAAAAGGCCTGTACTCTGGCCCTGAGCAGAGACAGAGAAATATGAAAATTCTGGACAGCCCGTAAGGTGTACATGTATGTGCTTGGGACTTGCATATTCAAACAATGCATGGGCGTTATGCGGAACTCCGCAAAATGACCAAAAAACTCTGCTGCGCTACACAGAGTCCTGCAAGCAGCAGAGTGTATTACGTTGTGCTGTTTGCTCTGATTTTTAGCACCGGGAGTTTGTCCTGCATTGTAAAATCCATGTGAACGGCACCTTATACAGTGCAAGAGGGCGCTGCTTTTTTCTGCCACTCGATTGGATGTTCTACTCGATCAGCAATTTCCTCAATGCGAACAGAAGGTTTCTCAGTGTGAGTGGTAGTGACCATCCGCGACCGCCCTTGTTGAGAAATCTCGCCGGGAGGTGGTCTGGAGTAAGTTTTTCCTCAATCACGCTTGCCAACTTAATGTTGGCGAGCACGAGAGAAAAAAAACTCCACTCCACTGAGTTTTTCAGAACTCTGCACACTATGCGGTTTGCGGAGTGGGAAAAACTCCGCAAGCGGAGTGGAATTTCAAGCCGAGGTCTAATTCAAACTTGGTGCACATGTTTCACCCCGGATTAATACCTTGCTGGACTTTATAGGCCAAAGGGATTGACACTGCACTCTAAGGCATTTTCCCCCTATGTGTATATCACAGTGACACTGCAGATAAAACAGTAAAACCTACAGAATTTACCAATGCGTACCCACTAATATTGTAGGCCTACCCCACGTCAACATCTAACCTTGTAGAGTCCCCTGTGCGGCAGACTACCTGTGAGCAGTTACCAGGCTGTGCATGACAGTAGTCTCACAAGCACAGCCCTCACACGTGTGAACATGCCTGTGCACACATGTTCACGTGTAACCAGCCAAGTGCCCCTTACCCTTGCTGCGTTGCAGTTGCCTTATCTAAAACTGCAGACACTGGTGGTAAACACGTGCAGCTGGTTTACTATGTAATAACTGTGGGTAAGATACTAATAGTGAGGCACACCCACAGTAAAAAGTCCAAAACCGGGTGATCAAAAAGCAAAAAATCCAAGTGGTTTAGATGGGCAGAACCCATTTCACTATAATACGCAGTACACTCCACATGTTGAGTAGCACAGAAAATAAAGACATAAAATGCACATAAACCTCCTGCCTCTCCTAGTCCTGTAGAACACTTTCCTAGGCATTCAAATTACAGCCACTTCCAAAGAGAGAGCCAGGTTAAAAGTTCATTAACAAAACGCTAGTGAATAATAACAATAAATTCCATTGCCAATACACTTGTTCTGTTATAGACTGCAAACCAATAGCAGAAACCACTATAATTAGCACAATATTTTATCAAATAAGAACTTACAATACAAACACCAGCCACCAACAACCTAACCTATTGTTTAACCTCAATAATAGGAAACAAATAGAACTCTAGGTCTCACACATTTTTCTTTAATATTAACTACATGCTATTCCAGAACTTTACGCATTCTGCTGCCAATTCCTCTTGTTACTAGCACCAGCATATAGCATCATGGTTCATGTCTGTGTTGTTGGCCACAGCCTTATCTTCTGGGGCAGAGAGTATATCAAAAATTGTGGAATTGCCAAGTTACTAGGATTTACACAAGTTGGCATTATCTGGGTTGGCCACAGAGGTATGAAATTACATCAGCTATTACTTGAGGTTGAAAGCATTTTGAATTGTGAGCACCCAGACGTCATGATTGTGCACTATGGGGGCAATGACTTGACCGCAGTCACAGAGGAAGGAATTGAAATTTATATGAATTTTTTTTGGGCCCAATTGATGTCTCTCCTCCCTCATTCTGCCTTTGTGTATTCCTACTTATGCATATACAAGGCAAAAGTGGCAGTGGTCAAAACAGTTTTCCCCAAAAGATTGAGATATCCAGAAACCAAAGCAATTTCGGCATTTGTCTGTGATCATGGAATAGGGCCTATATGCCAGAAAAGCATCCGTTTTGACATGCCAGGTCTTAACCATCAAGATGGAGTCCACTTCACTGAAGGGAAGAGGATCTTCCTTAATACTATTAAGGAACGTATCCAGTTCTACATTTAAGTGTTCTTATCACATTATTAGCATAACAACTTTTCTCAGAGCCACCCTACATCCCAATCATACCAATTTTTCATTTGAAATCCTTTTACCAATATAAATGTTAGTCCTGCTGGCTCCTGTTGGTCCAGGAGTGTGCAAATATCTGTGTTTTATGGATATATATCCAGAACACAAGGGAGTTGCGCAAGCCCAATTCCATAACTGTACAAAATAACTTACGTGTATGGCAGGGGGTAGCAAGGGACTAGCTTCTCTACACAGACCTCTTCCTAGGGTGACAGATATACATAATAAGGTGTGAGGTGGACTGGTCTCTTCACACAGACAGCTTCCCAGGGTGAGGGGTGTGTGTAGAAGGCCATGCCAAGGGACTGGCCTCTCTGCTCTAGGTGTGGAAAGGCAATGGCATCTCCACCTACACCTCTTTCCAGAAAAGCAGGCTTGCATAATAGAGTGTGATGAGTAACTGGCTTCTCCACTCACACTGCTTTACAGGGCACAGGGCTTCGCCCTAAGTGGGATGGGTATGCCAAGATGTTGGCCCCTTGCTCACTGTGCCACTGGATTCAAGCTGGCCTGACTGATGAGGGGTGATACCCCAAAACCGGTCCCAGGATTCTTGTTTCCGGTCCAAGGAGGACCCGGCTTGGCAGTTCGGGCTGGACTGTTCCCATGAAGAGCAGGGTCATGACTGATTTGCATATGGCTGGGTTCAAACGGGGGTGGCGTAGTGAGCAAATGAACCAGGGAGGACCCAGCTTGGTAGTTCAGGCTGGACGGTTGCCATGAAGAGCAGGGTCATGACTGATTTGCATATGGCTGGGTCCAAACGGGGTGGCGTAGTGAGCAAACGAACAATGGATTTAACCCAGAACTCTTGACTGGAGGTGAATGTTTGATTTATTCAGCATTCCGTCCATCATTTGTTGCTGCAGCACTCTTTGAAGTGAAAGGCATCTCATTTTGTCTTTGTGGCTTTCATTCTGAAGTGCCGAAAACAAACTTTAAGCAATACAGTGTTTGCATTCACTATAATAAATGTACATATCTTATATTGGTATAATTAAAATTAAAATTAAAATTCTTTATTTGGTTTATGTTAAAGAAAATCATAAAAGACAACAATGTATAAATACAATACATGAAACAAAATTCATGAAAAGCCTGTACACGGTAATATTACACACAAGGAGGGTGAATATACAGGTGCTAAAATATGTGTTTTCCCTTCCCGGATGCTTTGTATAAAAACTACATCTCTTAAAAAACTTACAATGTTTGCTATGACAAGTTCATCTGGTAGCATTTGTAAATATAAAAAAGCAGGGCAAGCTTGTTAAAAACCTCTTCCTTTTACAATAGGTACAATAAAAACTCTCCTAGGATCTGCATAAAAAGTACAAGACAGCATAAGTGCAAGGAATCCTGGAGGGATTTTTTGTCACAGTCACAAGGGCCCAAAGATTTTAACTCAAAACATCCTTTTGGAGTAGCAAATATCAGATGCAATAGATTAAATCTAAATCTTGCGAGTAGATATCTGTCCCAATTGTTTTTAACAAAGGTTAAGTATGCCTCCGTATACAGTGTGGTAGTTGTCAGACATATTTCCTAACTGAGGGTTGCAACAAATCTACCTCTGCCCTAGAGAGTTTCGCTCTTTTCATGAAATGGTCCCTTACCCATTTATAGTCCCCTCTGCAAATGTCCTCAGGGTTAAGAAACATCTCTCTCCTTCCCAGGTTAGAGAGAGAGTTCCATACAGACCTAAGCCATGGTATTTTATGGGCTTGATCACGTGCCATGCAGTCCCTCATAATTAGTCAATTCAAACCCAGCTTCTCCTTAGACCAGATCCCAACCCAGCTCAGCAAAGGATGCAAGGTGATCTGGTTGTTTAAATACCTGACCCCCAACTCTTCATGTACCAAAAAGGTCGAGGTACTCTGAGGCACACAGAGTAAGTGTTTGGGGAATTTATTTTCCTCTAGCTGGAGCTCAGTTGGGGCCAGAAAGCCCCAATTGTTACTCCCATACAAAGCTTTAGACACACATTTGGCTTGATAAATCGTGGCAAGGATTTTGAGGGGTCTACTTCACAACCTGGTGAAAAAACTAAAAACCTCCCCTATTGTCTTCCTGAGCTCCTGCCCTTTGGCCAAGACCAAGGGTTTCCAGCACAGCTTTCAGTCAAATAGTACTCCCAAATAAGAGAAACACTCAACCTTCACCAAAAGGTGCCCATTCAAGCTGAAGGTCATCGATCTAGGTTTCCTAGCCCTCACCACCATGACATAGGATTTAGTGAGGTTGACTGAGAGGTCTAAATCCCTCATAAAAAAGTAAAAAGTGCTCAAGGAGGTTTGTTGTCATCAATATTGTCATTTGAGATGCTATCAGTGATGTCACTAATAATGTCATTGAACATGTCATGAGTGATGCAATCTGTGCAGTCATAAGCAGAGCATGGTGGGTCAAAAATTACATGGTGAATTGTAGCATTTTTTTTAAAGTGTTACATTCCAACTGACATTTTCATCTAAATATAGGGTCTTTGTTTTTTCAGTAGATTTCTAAGCTTTTTTTTCAAATGTTAAGTAAGTTATTATTACCATTCCTAACAATAATGTCACTTTATCCTTTGTTTTTTAGTAAATTTCTTGGGCTCTTAAGGTAAAGTAAGATCATATTACCATACCCACCCCTGGGGGGCGACCAACCCACCGCCATGCATACCCTATACTGAGTCTCCTCATCCAGAAACGGCAGCTGTATCATTTCTTCTGATGTTGTGACCCGCCAATAAGAGAGCTTACTCCCACAGGACCTATATCTATCCGGCAGTAGTGAAGTGACAAAGAAAGAGCCTGTTTCACCAATCACAAAGCATATTTTAAATTCCTGCTACATCTGATCTTCTGAAGAACTCCACAGAGTGACTCACGCCAACCAACTCTCAATATAGCTCAAATGTTTTAACCCTAATTTCCCAAAACTACTGAATGTATTTACACCTGAATAAAGATTAGCTTTCTGCCAAATTTGGTATATTTCTATTCAGCCATTTTTTCTGTCTCCTCATCTAATTTTCTCTATAAAAATTCCATGGAGAAAATGCATTTAGGGAGCCCCCTTTTTTCTCTACCCCCACTTGACGAATTAAGTTTTAGCTTTCCAGGAAGAAATTGAGGTGGGTGAACTTTATTTTTGGAAAGTTTTGTGAAGATTCGTCAAATGGCGGCAAAGTTATTAACAAAATAAAAAATACTTTTCTTCTGAAAAGTCTTACCTAACTATGATTATACAGTGTCAACGTTTTACTGAAAAAAATCAAAGGTTAAAGTGCCATTATAGTTGGTTATGAAAAAAACTCCTTAACTTACATAAAAAGAACGAAATTCACAGAGACAAACCAAACACTAAAGTGACATTATAGTTAGGTGTGGAAAAAACTATTAACAAACATCAAAAAACTCCAAAAAAGAAATGAAATAGCAAAGGTTCAGGTGATGTTATAGTTAGGTATGGTAATAAGATCTTACCTTCCGGTAAAAAAAAAAAGCCATACATTTATTGAAAAAGCCAAAGGTTAAAGTGGAAATATAGTTTGGCATGGAAAAAAACACCTTACCACACGTAGACGAAAAACTTCAGATACTCACTGAAAAAAGCAAAGGTTAAAGTGACGTTATAGTTAGGTGACAAAATAACATACAACGTAATGTTGAAAAACTGAAAAAACACTGAAATTCTTGATTGATAGTTCAGTTAACTAACTGTAACTCGGGCCCCATCATGTACTGCTTATGACCTCACATATAACATCACTCCTGGCATGGTAATTGACATCACTGATGACATCATTGATGACATTGAATGAGTCCCATGATGTCCCTCTCTCAACAATAGTAATACATTGAATATTATACATAGCTGATCTCCATATATGGTTTATGTCATGAAAGGTATTTTTTTGCCAAAACCAGGATGCAAGTAATTAACTGTATAAGAATGTATGAACAACTACTTTGACTACCAAGATCTGCATTGCTGGCCCAAGTCCGATTACCCACACAAGTGAGGTACCATTTTTATCAGGAGACTTGGGGGAGTGCTGGGTGGGTGGAAGTGGCTCTCCACAGATTCCAGAACTTTCCATCACAGAAAATTGAGTATAATGTGTTTTTTTGATAAAGTTTGAGGTTTGCAAGGGATTCTGGTTAACAGAACCTGGTGAGAGCCACACAAGTCACCCTGTCCTTGATTCCCCTGGATGTCTAGTTTTAAAAAATATACAGGTTTGCTAGGTTTCCCCAGGTACCACCTGAGCGAGGGCCCAAAATCCATAGCTAAGCACATTGCGAAAAAAGGGTCCGTTTTCACATGTGATGTGCCCAAGTTTTGGGCTGTTTCCTGTCGAACGCACACAAGTTAGGTACCATTTTTATTGGGAGACTTGGGGGAAAGCTGGGTGGCTGGAGACTTTGGAGAATACAGAACAGTAGAACAAGTGTTATTACCAATTGACTTTCTATGAATTTCTCCCTTCCAAATGTAAGACAATGTGTAAAAAAGATGTCATTTTGAAAAATGTCCTCTAATTTACATGCTAGTAGGGGTACCCACAATTTCAGAGACTTGCAAGCAACCACTGCTTATAAACTCTATATTTTGTTCCCATTTAGGAAATACATAGGTTTCCTTGATACCTATTTGTCACTATTTATATTTTACCAAATTCATTGCTATATACCCGGTACACAATGAAAAACCTTTGCAAGGGACAGCTCTGTTATTGGCTTTGTGTTTCTTGGGTTCTTGTTGAACCTACAAGTCCTACAGATCCCTGCAACCAGAAGGGTCCATAAAACATAGCGGTATATTGCATAGAAAAATCTGCCATACTTACAAGAAGTTGCAGGTGAAAATACTGGCAAAATTGCTGTTTTTTTCAACTCAATTTCAATATAGTTTGTTTCAACTATTAGTTTCTATAGGAAAACCTTGAAGGATCTACACAAGTGGCCCCTTGCTGAATTCAGACTTTTGTCTACTTTTTGGAAATGAATAGATTTCTGGGATCCTGTATTGCTTTCACACCTATTTCTACCACTAACTGGAAGGAGGTTGAAAGCACAAAAAATAGGAAACATAGGCTATGTCCCAGTAAAATGCCAAAACTGTGTAGAAAAGTTTGGATTTCTGGCAAGAGTCGGCATGTTCCTGAATTCTGTTTGGTGATTTTAGCACCACAAACCCTGTGTGGATACCATTTGCAGGGGAAAAAACAAACGCTTTCTACTGAACCAGATGCTTTCTTCTGTAGCACTTTTTCCCCCAAACCCCAAAATTTAGCTGTATTTTGGGTAATTTCTCGGTCCTCTCCTGAGAAATCCACAAACCCTGGGTACCTTTAGCATTCTCAGGATGTTAGAAGAAGAGGACGCAAATTTGGCATGAATACCTTATGTGGTTAAAAGTTACAGGGGCCTAAGCGTGAACTATCCCAAATAGCCACAAAAGGGTTTAGCATGGGGGGAAAAGGCCTAGCAGCAAAGGGGTTAATGGGGTAATTCCCATTGTGATGCCACATGACAGCACAGATCCACAAAGTTTACAATATGTTTCAGTGTATAGCTGCATATAAGGCACACAACATTTTATTTTCTAGAAATCTGGTCCTAGAAATGACAGATATGAGTTTGGGAGTTTTCATGGTAATCTGTTTGAATTAAAGGCAAGTATCATTACATTCAGTCCATCCAGACCTAATCTTCAAATTCATTGTGTAATATTCTGAACTAATGCTGTGTACCTCATGGAAAATTATGGCAACAGTAGGTTATGAGTTGATGATATCAGCATTGTTTTTACTGCCGTCTGCTTTACCCTTTGTAGCATCAGAATTACGTACTTTCTACACTCCCTAGCAACTATAGTAGAGAGTACTTCTGCTTTGCAGTCTGGACATGACTTATTTTGCACAGCTTTGTTGAGTAATTTATCAAATGACACTAATTTGCTACACAAATCGCTCTAATTCAAGGTCATTTCTTGAAGAATGGAGACAATACACACACTCATGTTCCCAGGAATAGCGGATTCCAACCAAATGGTTAAGTGGAATAGTCTCATTTTCTATTATACCTAGCAATAGCTTGAGAGATTCATTGACATCCTTTTGGGAATTCAAAGTAAATTGTGTCACACTGGTACAGAGGTCAACATTGTTACATATACTTGTGGGTGAATGACATATGTTTCTGAGCTTGTACTAAAAACAGTAGAGTTGACAATGCTCTGCATAATTGTTTCTTTTTGTTTTGTTCTATTTTCTCATTTAGAGGAGGTAACTGAAAAGGAACATTACCAACTACATTACAGTAATGTAGTTATTAAATCTTTTTCAGTTTGTCTTTCAGGACCAAAGTATGTTATCTGAATTTGTCATCTATGTTACTAAACACTTCAGAGTGAGTACCAGGTAACAGATTGGTATTTAAGACTTGTAGATGAAGTGCTAGGGCCCAATTCACAAAGGTAAACTTAGACTTAAGGTCTAACACTAGCACTTTCTCACTAGTTTTCAAACCTCTCACTAGTTGAAACATTTTTGTGTAGTGGAGAGTCAGCATGTGTATATGGAGGAAAGTGGTGTCTCAAACCTCCTTTGATAAGCAAGCCAAAGAATGACATTGTAGGCTAGACCGGTTTCTAACACTTCGCCTTGTAAAGGTTTCAGTTTTTGCTTCACTGTTCCCCTGCTGTACTTATTTAATAAAAACCTACGTTTTTCAATATACTCGTGCCTTATGTTGCAAATGTTTCTACACTTCCACTCATAAACAGGACCAGCGGGACATCATTGTTGCCCTTCATCCTTTATGTCATCTTCTTTGTTTTCAGGCACTAACTTCTCTTTCTCCATTGGTGTACCTTGATTCATTTCATACACATGTGCATCTGTATCAACAGCAAACACAAAACTATTCTGCTATAAATAAGCCTCCTCAAAAAATGCCTGACTACTGGAAGTGTTTCCACTGTGCCACAAACACAACACAAAGCAAAAGATGGATTTGTTAATTTGCATTTTTTGGTGACACTTCTCTTTCAGTGCATTTACCAGTTTATCTAAAATTCTCATTCTTTTTAAAATAAGAATGACCAACTTTCTCTTTGAAAAAAATGCTTTCTCTACCAGACTCTCTACAAACTCTTTGTGTCTATTTTTAGCATGTCTCTGCTTCAGCTATTTCATTTACCTCATAATATTCTTCACTACGCTAGTGTGAAATTTCTTGTTCCTTATGCAACCTTCCTTAGGTCTCTTCTTCAAATCATTTTATCGTCTCTGAAACACATTTAATTTTAATGTCAGCTTTCATGTTGATGCCCCTTTATTTTCACCTGCATTAGAAATTTTACACATCCTACCTAATTTTTTTGAGAAAAGTTCAAGTATTCTTACTAGAATTTGGTATTTTCCTTTCATTTTGTCCTGTGATTTTCTGGGTTCTAGCTTCAGTCCCTTCCTTATAAAACGTATCTGTAATCTTCTTTTCCTTCTGCTGTTTTGTTTGCATGGTTACTCAGATCGAATTCCTACACAGCAAGACTGATGTAGGAGAGTAGGATCTGCCTCTTATGTTGCCCCCACTTTTTTTCTGATGTTTACACTGGTTTCTGGCTATAGTCTGGCTGGGTCCCTGCTAATCAGGGCCCCAGCCTCTCTGTTCTCTCTAAACGACTTGGAGTGCACTCTAGGTGCACTAGTGATTGGATGCTGTGGTTCCTTATGAGTCCCTAGTATATGGTACCTTAGGTGCTAAGGGCATAGGTACTTCACAGGCCTACCAGGGGCTGCAGCATGTATTATGCCACCCCTGGGAAGCAGACTAAATCTGACACCACAGGCCTGCTACTGCAGCCTGGGTGAGGAAGTGCTAGCACCCCTCACTGAGATATAGGTCCCCTATATCTCTCCTACACACACATATAAACCTATCAGTCACCCCTAAGGCAGGCCCTATCAATCCTGAGGGCAGGGTGCTTGGCTTCTATGTGAGGGGGTGCCTCTGCCTGAGCAGGGCCCCTCTGCAGCTCTCAGAGTCCATTCTCTGGTGCTGTTTGTGGATGCGGTTAAACCATATACTTTTAAGTGCAGTATATCCTCGCGGTAAAATGCTAACTTTGGAATGGCTGCATCGAAACATGTCGTGTTTGGTGTCAAACATCTTGGAATACTACCCCCTGCCAGTCCTGGCGGCTGGGGTAGCATTCCACCCTTCTAGAGGGATAGACATGTACCTACTGTGGAAACGCGGTAGAATCCTGCAGAGCCCTGGCATCACAAAATGGATGCCACCAGTCACAGACACTGGGCTGCCCTCCTGCTGATGACCAACACTCACAGTGGAGGAAGCCCAACAATAGATATCCTGTCCCAAGGGGTGTGACCACCTTCCAGACAGGGTTTAGTGTATTGGGGCTGGGTGGGTGCACTCTTAGAGTGCTTTGAAGTCCTGCACTGGGGGAGCAGAAGGCTCCTCTGTGCATATGCCAGTTCAAACCGGCTCAGGGGCTACCTGTCCCTGCTCTGGCGCAAAACTGGACAAAGGGAAGTGGGTGTAGCCACCCACTCCCCTGACCCTCCCATAGGTAGGGTCATAGAGCTAGTGCCTCCCTTTCTTTTAGTATAAGAGGGGGAACCTGTGCATTGCACCCTAGATTTCCCTGGACGATGCTCTGAAGACAAATCCCAGACCTTCGACAGTCCACTACCTTTGGAAGACTGAAGAATCTCCCTTGGAGTCAAGGAGTGACTCCCCTGCTTGGCAGGCACCAAAAACTACAAACGATGGTCGCAAACTACGCCGCTCCCGCCGGAGTACGAAGTCCCTGCAGCCCAAGAAGTAGATTTCCTGACTTCTCAAAGGCCATCGTGAGTCCCCAGTGAAGCTGAGGCCAGTGGACCCCAAGAGTGACAAGGAACTGCGACCCCTGGGTACTCTGCACTATTGTCGAGTGCAACCCCGTCACAACGTTCCACGAACTTGTGCTTTGGACCACATGTGGAACCAGCCTCCAGTAGGAATCCCTCCGAAGATCAGAGGCCTACCACGTCCCGAGAGACCGTGGGCCCCTGTGAGCAAATCCTCCCGAGGCGTCTGCGATCTCTTGCCAGCCGGCTTGTGGGTCCCCAGAAGACTTTCTAAAGACACCAAAGGGCTCCCCTGGTTGCTCCAGGCCTGCCCTGACTTACCCTCGCTGGGTGAGTCGCACAGACCTTGCTGGTCTGCGCCATTGCCTCTTCACACTTTCCCCGAGACTTGCTGTTACCAAGGCTTGTTGGCTCCAATCGAGTAACCGACACCGCAGTAAGCTGCAAACATCGTGGGACACGCCGAATCCAGCTCTTGGTCATCGTCGATGCCTCCTGGACCTCGTGGCTGAAGAGTCAATGCAACTGCAAATGACCTGAATCTTGCGACGACGGTGGGCATCCATCTTCCTTGCCCCGAGTCACTGCCAAGTGACTTTGAACACTGTCCCCTCTGCTTTCAGGTCTTCCATCTTCTGAATCCAGGCTTGGATTCCTCCGGACACTTCTCCTGTCGCCGCAAGCAGCAAGTCTTCACTGGCTCCCATTGAAAACGATGCCGCGACCCGACACCAAAGAACACCTATGCACCCGGCTCCCCTGGGTGAGGTAACTTCAGCACTACGGTGCTCCTGTGGGTGTGGGCCCTAGAACTACTTACCCTGTAAGTGACTTGCTTGTAGCTTCCCTAGAAGTGCCCTAAAACTCTCCTTTTCTAAGTGCGACAATTGCGCTGACTCGTACAGGGTTCGCGTCTGTGTTAGACACACCGCGTCCATCTCCTTTGTAACACTATCTAAAACTGTATCCTTCGACTCGTACTGAGTCCGATCGGTGTTCGCCTCGAACACACAAAGGGCCTGTAACACTGAGATCTCCATTGCACTGACTCGCACAAGGTTCGCGTCTGTGTTAGACACAGCGCGTTCATCTCCCTTGCAACTCTATCTGTAACCGTGTCCTTCGACTCGTACAAGGACCGATCGGTGTGTTAGCCTCGAACACGCAAGGGACCTTTAACATTGAAATCTCAATCGCGTCTGTTCGCATAGACTCGTATAGGACTCGCACCGGTGCCAGGCCACCGCGTCCGTCCCCTGTGGGTCTCCTACAACTACCTGGGGTGGTTCTTGGGGGTCCCTCGATTCTAGATGCCCTAGACCTAGGTCTAGCAAACTAAGATTGTGATATTCGATTGTGCTTAACTTATTTTGATAATATTTGACTTGTACATATGTTCCTGACCTCTAATCTCATAAAGAGATTAGTAGAGAGTGTTTATTAATAAATACATATATATTTGATATATATACCTGTGTGGTGTCTTTTCATTTGGTGATTCAAGAGATTGTGTGGTAAAACAAGCTGCTTTACATTCCTTCAAGACTTAGCCTGAAGGCTGCTCTCCACAGCTACCACTAGGATAGCTTTCTATAAAGGTTGTCTTAAACCTATCTACCATTAGAGTCGAATTGTTCTGGTGCAAGGTGTCCACTTTAATTAGTGAACAGCATATACCAGGCCAACTTCTCACAACTGATATAAATTAAGATATTTTATTTGGAATATATATATTACTGTAAATTCTGTACATGTTACATTCTTTAGGACATACTAATGTATAATATTAATATTGACAATCTTTCATAACATTAAAATGTTCATGGTAGGCTGAAGATTATACATAGCAGAATTTGTTCTGGGACTGGCCTCATGGTTGAAATCTCTGTACAGAGTAACACCTCCACAAAGTAGTATTTTTTATGACTATCCTCTCTGCTGTGTCCTCTGTACATCATAAACCCAAGTGAGGTATACTTTGGTGAGAGATTGCCATCTATGCAAAAGACCTTTGAAGAGAGTAAAAGCTCAGTGTTCTACTGTTTGGTAAGAAACTGTCAACTCCACAAAGTCTTCCTTATTTAGTGTGGGCTGTGTGTAGTAGAAAGCAAATGGCCTCTCTGCTAAGACCTCTGTACACACTGAAGCCTTTGAGTAGAACAGTTTACTTATACACTGGCATCTCTGCTAAGACATCTGTACAGCGTGATGTCTGTACTGGGTCAAGGCTGTGCATAGAAGGGTTTAGTGACAGACTACCCTTCTGCAAAGATCTTTGAACACAGTGAAATTTGTGCCAGTAGGATTGGATGCAGGACTGGCCTGTCTGCTGAGACCCCTATACAGGATGAAGGCTATTTTCACAAGAGTTTAGTGAGAGGCTGGTTCCTCTGCAAACACCTTACAACAGGGTGAAGGATGAGCATAGTAGTATTTGATGAGGGACTGTACAGGTTGAAGGTTGTGCATAAAAGGGTTTTGTGAGGTACTGGTCCCTCTGCAAACACCATTGAATGGGGTGATGGGTGTGCTCAGTCAAATTTGAAGAGGGACTGCTCTCTCTGCCAAGATCTCTTTATAGGGAGGATGCTGTGTGTAGAAGAGTTTAGTGAGGGATTGATCCCCCTGTAAAGACCTTTGAACAGGGTCAAGGCCATTTTCATTAGTATTTGAGAAGGGATTGGCCTCTCTGCCAAACCCTCTGTACATGATGAAGGCTATGCATAGAGGGGATTAGTGAGGGACTGGACTCTCTGCAAGGACAATTGAACAGGGTGAAGCCTGAACATATAAGGATTTGTTGAGGGACTGGTGCTCAGTTAAAGGCTTGTCCCTCTGCTAACACTGTCCAAAAGGGTGCAGGCAGTGCATAGTAGGATTTAATAGGAGTCTGTCCGCAATGTCACAACTTCTGTACAGGGTGAAAGCTGTGTGTAGAAAGGTACAGTGGGGTCTGCCCCCTCTTAAAGACATTTAAACAGGGTGAAGGTGGGGCATAGTAAGATTTGATGAAGGACTGGTCTCTCTGCCAAGACCTTTGTACACGGTGAAGACTGTCCATAGAAAGGTTTATCAAGGTGCTGGCTCCTCTGCAAACACATTTGAACAGGGTGATGGCTGTACAAATGAGGAGTTAATGAGGGACTGGTGTTCACCTAGGAACTGACCCCTCTGCAAACATGGCTAAACAGGGTGGAGGATATGCATAGTATGATTTTATTAGTATTAGATCCGACATCCTTGGTATTTTTCCACAACTTTTTGACTTTCAGACTCCTGTTTTTTGCTGGCTTTACAGCTCTGTGTACTTTACCACTGATAACCAGTGCTCATGTGCTTGTGCTTTCTTCTTTCAACATGCCCCCCAAGTGATGCTACCCCAGTAATGGGCAGGTGGAAGTGGGCCTGAAAGTACTCTGCAAGCACAACTATGGTTTCAGAAGAACAGATGTACCGGAGCCACAGCACAATGCATCATCGACCTGAAACTCGACATCGAAGCAGCTGCGCAACGCAAT
This sequence comes from Calotriton arnoldi, assembly GCA_963921515.1. Lineage (NCBI taxonomy): Eukaryota > Metazoa > Chordata > Amphibia > Caudata > Salamandridae > Calotriton > Calotriton arnoldi. The sequence goes on from CAWUFW010009121.1 coordinate 53,146, forward strand.
ACCTCTCCAGACTCCGAATCAAAACCGCTGTGTGGTTCGCCTCCAATGCAGGGTTTTGCATCACTGCCAGCTTCCTTCCAGGAACTGCTGCTGAGCAACACATCCTCAACGCAGGCTTTTGCATTGCAAGTCCCATATCTACAGCATCCTTGATGATAACGCAGGACATCACATTGCAGCTTTGCAGCTCCTAGGAATTGCTGCTGAGTGACACATCCTTGACGCGCACTCCATAACGCTCTGCAACGCTCCGCAACCAGGATTTAAAGTGCTCTTGTTCAGTGGACCTAACTCGGTCCCTATAGCTGGCCTGTGCTCCATTGCGGTCAGCCTGAACCTGTGAATGTGCCCCAGCCAAGCGCAACCAGATAACCACAGTTGGTACTTTGTACTTTTTGGTGCTATATTCAGTTAAATCTTTCAAATTGCATACCTCTGGTTCTACTGACTGAACTTCTGTTGCTTTTTTATTAAATTATTTATTAAAGTTTACTCTATTTGAATTGGTATGGCATCATCCTTGTGTTGCCCTGTGTTTCACTTTATTTCTGTTTGAAGCACTGCATAAATATTTTACACATTGCCTCTAAGTTAAGCTTGACTACTTTTGTGCTAAATAACCAGAGGGTTAGGCACAGGTTAATTTGGGGTGCTTGTGAGTTCACCTGAACAGTGAATTGTGGTTGCCGCTAGAAGAGGATTTCACACCCATCAACCAGTAATTCAATTTCCTAATAATAAGGGGCTGGCCTCTCTGCCACAACCTCTGTACAGGGTGAAGGCTGCACATAGATACTTTTAGTGTGGAACTGGCCCCTCTGCAAAGATCCTTCAAACAGTATAAGGGTTATGCACAGAAGGGTGTAATGAGGGGGTGGCCTCTCTGCTAAGAGCTCTTTTCAGAGTGAAGGTTGTATATAGAAGGGTCTAGTGAGAGACATACCCCCCTGGAAAGACTTTGGACAGGGTAAACGTTGTGCACAGCAGGATTTGATGAGTTAGTGGCCTTTCTGCTGAGACCTCTGTTCAGGATGAATCCTGTCTGTACACACGTTTAGTGAGACACAAAGCAGTCTGCAAACACCTTTCAACAAGGTGAAGGTTGTGCAGAGTAGGGATTGGCCTCTCCACTGAGCCCTCTGTACAGGATGAAGGCAGTGGGTATAAGGGTTTCATCAGTGACTGGCCGCTCTGCAAAGATATTTGAAGAGCGACAAGATGTGAACTGTAAGGTGTGTTAAGGGACTGGCCTCTTACCTAAGAGCTCTGTACCATGTAAAGACTGTGCATAGTATAATTAGTTATGAGACTGGCATCTCTCTGAAAACCTCACTAAAGGGAAAAATTTAAGACCAGAGTACGTTACACTGTAAAAAGGATAAACTTACATTGAACATCACTCTCTCAGCACATGTTAAACTGAAATATAAATTCCAATAGCACAAACATTACTAAGACATTATAATACATATCACTATGTACTACGGAAACAACAGATATGCTTCACAAAGTTATGTCTAGTGCCTACTATGTTAGCACTACATAGCACCAATTAGTGAAGGATCATTCACCAAATGTATAAAACCTGTCAATCAGTATTAAAGAAAACATCTTTAGTAATGTGTGTGATTCAACTGTAGAGTCCTAAACTATCTACATACTGAACTACTTGAGAGACAATTACAAAATATATTTTATTTCAGTGTTACACTTACAGGCACAACTAAATTACAAGAACAAATACTGCACTAAAAAGTGTCACTTACATTTGAAATACCTATCATATTTCAACATCCATTACAATTAATACCCCATCACTCAATTCAATTTCCTCTTTATTTGATTCACCCATCACTCAAAGAAGAATATTTTTTTCAACACATTTAACTTAGTAAACTGCATTTTTCTTTTTAAAGACAAAGGGGCATATCATCAAGGCGGTGTAAAACAATTATCGCCGCTTTTGCGTCCGTTTTCGGGCGAAAAGCGGCGATAATTGTAACACCCTATCAGCATGGACACGCTAACGCGTGAATCCATGCCTTAGCGCCCATTTCCTTTGCGCCTCGCCTCGCATCGCTAATGAGATGCGAGGTAGGCGTTCCCGTCTATAAATCAGCGGAAATCATTGCTAACACTGCTACCCCCTATTAACAAGTACTTCCCTAAGCCGCTTAGCGACATAAAAAGCAGCGCTAACCGGGTATATCGCCGGTTTGTTACGCCTGCTATTTTTCCTACTTAGCCATATCTATCATGGGAGGTGGATTGTCATGCTGAGTCCACATCTCCCTATCTACGATGATTTGCCTAACGCGGTTTTATATCGCTGGTATTCCTACGATATTGCCTCTTTCTGCCGCTATTGCCGGGATTTCTATCGCCTCGGGGATGCACGTTGGTGATAGTGCGCTAACCGGGCGATAGAATCAGGCGATGCACGGCGTTAGTGATGTGCACGTTAGACGCGGCCAGCGATAATTATCGCTGGCCGTTGATAATATGCCCCAAACTCCTTTCAAAATGAATCAAATTTAAACTGCTTTGATTGATATTAAAATAATGCATATCATAGTAGTTTTTTTGTTGTACAATGTACATTATTAAACATACATTTTCTTTATCAGAATATTGCTCACAATATTGTTAAAAGTGATATATATATATATATATATCGTAAGTTTGCTGTACCTGTGCTGTTGCAGCAGGATTTTTGTGACAAATTACTCATAACTATGCAAAAGGATGTAATAGTGTAATTTGTTTGTAATTTCACATGAAAAGAGCAATGTAAAATTACTGAAATTACTCAGATTACTCTAGAGTGATTGAAATTTCACCCAAGCTTATTTCTAACTATAACTACACAGTGGTGACTGCCACTGTGTAATCTAAATATATATATTCACCATTATAGTAAGGTAAAAATGCGAGTTAAACATTAACAGCAGTTTGAAAGGCCACGCGCAGTCCCCTTTCTGTGCGCAAAGACTGGGCGCCCACCATTTTACTGCCGCCTGTCAGCTTCTGACAGCTTATGAGCAGTACCTCAGGCTGATCTCACTGACAGCGAGCCATTTTTCTGGTGGGGGACTTCGAGCCCCAGTGTTCTTAGCGCCAGGAGGCGCCGATGGCAGTTACCGCGCCCGGAGGCGCATAAGAGTGCTTGGGGGCTCCCGCGGTGCGGGACGCATGCGGGCGTGCCCGGGCCAAGGGCGGGCCCGTCTGCGCCCGTCCGAGACCGGCGGAGGCCGGGCTGGGCCACCCCTTTAACATGGACCCTGGGTCTAATGAGCATTACTTCATGAGGTACTGTCCAATTTATTTTTATCTCTACCACTACTAGGGGGTGCTAAAATGAGCAAATGCAAGACCGGTAACGATCAGCGGGGCCAGGGAGTTGTGGGGACACTTGATGCTTTTCTTCTGAGGGCCGAGTCTGCCCTTATTCACGAGATTGAGTTGGCAGAGCGCAGGCTTTCGCTGGAGCCTCAGACTTCCCAGAAACGGCCAGCTCTCGCAGGGCACTCTTCGCAAAATAATTTTCAGGATCCTCCTGCTCAAGCAATACAGTCACTAAACATGGGGTCAGATCCTGAAATCACTACATCCCCTGAGCTAGCAAGCAGGCCAAATATAACTACGAGGGGTAACAAGGCAAAATTAAGACGAGACAGTAACAGTGAGCCGCCACCCAAAAAAAGAAAGGGCTGGGGTCCTCAGAAACAAAAATCCCCAAAGTTAACGAGAAGTGAAACTATAAATGTTGACAGAGATTGTGAACAGGGGCTCAGTTCAACGTTGAATACCAATGGAACCACCAGACTACCTCTAAGGTCAAATGAGGAGGACTTTTGGAAAAGGCTTGAGACTATGGTATCTGTTTTAATTAATCCATTGTCACAGAAACTATCCCAAATTGAAGATAGACTCACTAAATTGGAGGGGTTGGTTATAAATAGCTGCCCGGTCCAAGGTTCTGATATTCTGCTAAATCGGGGACCGGGAATTGGGGTAAATCAAACTGTATCTAATCTGGACAATGGACAAGTACACTACACAAGTACTCATGGTAGTATTCCCGATGCGTCAGTCTTTGCTGGGCCCTCCCAACAACTCGTAGCATCTTCATCTTTAGAACATATAGGGCAAAGCACAGTAGGTCCAAGCAGTACACGTACACAAGCTGCTAATACTTCTAATGGGGCCCCAATTACCATAGGGATATCTACATGGAGTAATGCATGGAGAGACAATAACACACAAACCCCTCGAAGGTCTAACACGAGACATAATATAAACCCAAACCAGACCCTGCATCTACCGCCAGAAGCAACACCTTACACGATTTTGCTGGCAAATGTCCCCCCCTACCTTTTCACGCCCCTGAACACAGGACAACCCTGAGGAATAAGTCATTATATCTACTGAGCCCTAGAACAGGTCTAACCAATATTCTCTTCTCAGAATTTAAAATGGCTAGAAGAATAGGATGGGTCGGCAAAACAAACAAGCTTCTAGCTGGTGATTGTGTGGTTTTAACCTTTAGGTCCCCGAATCTGGTGCAGTCCATCCTTGGCAGGGCTGGCAGCCTGTCCATTATGGCCCAGGGAATTAATATTTTACCATTAGGGTACTTTTACCAACCATAAAAGGCCTTATGGAACAAATCTGTAGAGGAGAGCCATCTAGGTAACATGCAGTATAGGTATAGGGTCCCAGTCAGTAATCGTTTTGATACTTTTAACACTCTAGAAGATATAGACTGACTAATTCACCTTAGAGACTCTTACCCTACTCATAATTATGATTCAGACGGTTATACAACCGGTAAACTACCAAAAAAGATATCCACTCTCGATTATGCGCAAAAAGAAATAAATAACTACACTTTAACACCGGCTCTCTCTGTGCGGAGAGAAGAAATATTGGGCGCCAGCAATTTGAATCTGAATGCGTGCCTTAAATCCAATACACCCATAAGCTTGAATGAGTTACCAATCAACAACCCTGAATTATCTCCTAGTAATACTAGATTAATAAGGCCTCCAGGCAACATCGACAGTGTCTCCTGTAACTTTGTTTTTTGGAACATTTCAGGTCTACGGTCTAAGCTGACTAACCCTATATGGTGTGACTTTATACTAAATTTTGATATAATGTGCTGTCAGGAAACGTGGGTAAAGGACAGAATGCATGTCAATGGATTCAAAACCTTCCACACCCCAGCCGTTGAGGTGGTTTGTGGAAGGACAAAGGGAGGGCTTTGCACTTACATTTCCAACAGGTTGAATGTAAAAGAAATAGAGATGCATACTGAAGAGATTTATTACCAACTGATCAAAATCCATGTGGATAGGAAGCACTGTATCGCGTTGACAAACTTTTACAATAATATTCCCCCGGACCAAATTGGGGTATTTGTGAAAAAACTGGGTAATGATTTGAAGTCATTATACAACGATAATGTCAAGGAAATGTTTTTAATTTTGGGAGGGGATTTTAATTGTGCTTTATGTCCAAATGCTGATGGTAAACTATGTGGATTCACAAACGAAGACGGGACTAGTAATACTCATTTCCGACACTCAAAATTGGGAGAATTGTATAACGAAGTGTTGTTTGGCCTTGATCTGGGGTTTGCAAATGAGTTATGTGTTACGCCTGCTCCAATGAGTCACACTTTTAATGGTAGAGGTTCCCATACCACCATAGACTACATACTGCTGTCAAGTAGTCATGCAAGTAGACTTCAATCATTTTACACACACGACAACTCACTGAGTGACCATTTTCCACTGAGCATTTCTGTCTTACTACCAAAAAGACCATCTGGTAAACGGGATGAAACAGATCAGGTCTTACAAAGTTTAACAATTAATAGGATAAATGGCTACTCTTTGCGCTGGTCGATGGTGGACCCCCTAGAAATCACTAGACAAGTGGTAACTAAGTGCAAATTAGCAATTGATGTCTCTCTGAGTGAAATAGCTACACCCGATAGTGTTTTATCTTCATTTAAAAAAATATCGGGAGCCGTAAGGGATACACTACTCATACAGAACCGTAAAAAAGGGAAACAACAGGGGTGGTTTGATTCGAAGTGCACACGAGCATATGCCAACTTAAAGTACGAACTACACAAGATCCCAAGAAACCCAAGCAACGTTAGACAGGCTAGCGGGGCGTATAGGCTAGCACTTAAGGAACAAAAAGCATCCCTGAGAAATAAAGCATGGGTATCCCTGCACGAGGCCTCCTTATCGAAAGATAGTTCGGCCTTTTGGAAAGCAGTGAAAGCCCCCTATTTGACTCCTGGAGGTGGCCGACAATTGAAATAGCAATAACAGAAGAACAATGGATCGAGCATTTCTCCACGGTATATAATGGCGAGGGGAGAGATGATGTGCCAGAAACCCAAAACTATGGGGATGCTGCACTGGTAACTATGACCCACTATACCGATCTCCAGTTCATGCTGGATGAAGTAAATCGGGCTATCTCCGCAAGCTTAGGTGGTAAGGCTCCTGGGCCGGATGGGGTCCTTGTAGACTTATATAAGTCAAATATGACACTATGGGGACCGCTTATAACCCAGGTACTCACTGCAAGCTGTGTTTCATCTTTCTTAACAACTTGGGCGGAATCGACCATAGTGCCAATATTTAAAAAGGGGGATCACCAGGACCCAGGCTGTTATAGGCCAATTTCATTGTTGGACTCTTTGATAAAAGTGGTTGGTCGAATTATCCTAGAACGTCTACAAGACTGGGCCGAGGACAACAAGGTTCTGTCTGACATCCAATACGGTTTCCGTGAGGGCCTAGGGACCGTCGAACAGAGCTTAAACTTAACTATTATTATAGGGAAGTATACTCGGATGAAGAAGGGTAGTGCATACGCTTTATTTTGCTGTGTTTCTGTGGCATAAAAGCACAACAAAATAAAACAGACATTACAATAAAATAAAATCATATATAGAAGAATAGGGCTTATCATATTACATCTTATACAATTTAAGATTAAAAAGTGCATGTAAAATCAAAAATGCAATACTCAAGGTCTGACAGCAAAGTTAATAAAATATGTATGACATATACTCAGTGCAAAAGCTGGTTAAACATGGATCTCAAAGATTGATAAGGGTCATCTTCAGTGAATTGCTCACTTTCGTAATTTTAATGACTGCTATATGAATGAAGCAACTGCATACAATTTCACAGGATTTTGTAAAAACAACAACACCGGTCTACAATGACTAAATTCATATGCTCCAAAAATAGGAATTAAAAATTGTTTCATTGGGGAATCATAAAATTTACAAAAAAGCATGATCTGCAAGGTAGATTGGATGGAAACACTATTATAAGGGCACGGAATCAAGTCAACAATTGAGATTTTCTGCTAAGGTTGCTTGGGGGCTGCTGTAAACTGCTGTAAACCACCAGTTCTCCCTACCTGGGCTGCTTGGTTCCAACACCAATTGTGGGGCAAAGCCATCACAGGACGCGACCTCTGGGGGCTACACGTCCCAGGATTCTTCCTTGCCCTCTCTTGTTTTCCATCGGCAATAGTTAACCCAAACAGAGGTCCCGCAGTTTATTTTGGGTGAACGTCATTTGGTCCGATGATTGGCTTATAAAATGGGAAAAAGGAAGCATACGGCTCCGGATAAGGGGGGGAAGGCCCTTTAGAGAAATATCTTAATGGGGCTATAGGTGCACTAAACAAGGGGATAATTACCACAGAGGTGAAACTGAAGGCCACGAGGAAAGTAGTTACTGCATTGAAAGAACCCCACCCTGAAACTCCAGCTACTTCTGATGCATCCACATCAAGGGAAATGGCGAGGCCCTGGGGCTGCCATGTAGCACCTGTCTGGGGCAATTATCCCCTAACGGCATCCAGGTGTCTGCTATTTCTAACCCCTCTACCCATGAAATGGGCTCCCGTCCAAAAAAGAGGTCCAAGACCAAGCAGTAGGGGCCATGTCTCACGGTAAGAAAGGACGTCCTTCAACATATGAATCTGGACTTGAGCTGGGGCAAATACCTAAAATAGAAAGGTCTTTACTGGGCATAGAAGATAGGCTTTTTCATCATTATAAAGAATTACTTGTTGCTACAGAGGAGCGTTTGATGTCTGCATTAAACTCTATTAATAACAGACTCAATGCTGTAGAAATTTTGATGAACTCTGGTGTTGGTCGCCTGATTCACACGACTAACACTGAGCATGTCCCAAAGAGAGTCAGTGATTATTTATTTTCAAAGTATAGTTCTTATCTGAGTTCAACAGATAACTATAAAGCCTAATTAAACCTTGTTTTTTCAGTGAACATATCTACATATATATATTTACAGAAACAAAATCACATTTAGAAATTGAGTTATAGTTCATGCTCAAACAGATAAAATTGCTGATATTTGAGAGCTATATTTGCAGAACAAACATAACTTATCTAATCCTTTGCACTCCATTTGACATCATATTTAACCGCCTTGAGGACATCATAAGTGACATCATTGATGACATCACTTATGACATTACTGATGACATTTTGAGACACTCTCGTTTTGTGCCTGTTTTCCCTACGCAAATAAGTTTATGAAAATGGATGAAAGAATAGCAAAACACGAACGGAATTACCATCAGTCTTTCACTTGGAGACATTTAACCCCTTTCACGCCAATATTCTTCGATTCAGCCTTCGAAGTCCACAAAAACAAATTGTACCCCACGCGCTGCTCCAGGTTATGAAAAATAGGTTATCTGGAATGAATGTGCCTCCTCCAATTATTAGTAACAAAAATTGGCTATGACTTCATTTTGTGACTGACAGCAACCATAGATACTGTGGATTCATTGCCCAATATCAAGAGCACTCAATCATGGCTGCTGAAGTATGCCTGGATCTTACCGTGTTAGTGGACTAAGCGAATCCTGAGTGAATCCTGTGTGTCACATCCGGTACCCGAATGCCCTCATCCGGTACTGCTGAGCTTCACGGCTGTCTGCCGGGGCTGTCTGTGGCTGGCTGCTGGGGCCTCGCCCGTTCTGTGGTACCACAGCCCGCCGCTTGCGTGCTCCTCAGAGGCAGAGTTCTGGATGGCCCACCCGTCACCACCTTCACCTGGAGTTTACCCCCAGCCTCTGAAGCGGTGAGTGCGGCCTCGGCTTCAGAGGGGTTCACTCCACAGGGCGGGGTTTGAACCCAAGGTACCGGAGACCTTCCTCTGCAAGAGCGGTGCCCAGCTCCCACTGCACAGCTGCCCTGCCTCTGGGTACTGGATCGATTCCTTTCTGGGTGATCCTTAGGCTCTGCCTGCACAGCTCTGTAGGGCTGTGCTTGGGCAGAGCCCCAGGCACTGGTAGACTCCCCGGACTCTGCAGTCACGCAGGCAGCCCAGTTCAGATTCCTAGGTGCATGCCTGTAGTCTCTCCAGTCCAGGTTTTTTATTTTATTTATTGTTTTGTTATGATTCTGCGTCACATAATCGCGTGTGTTCTGCTGTGGACCAGGGTCATCATTTCAAGGACTTTATTCGAATACAGTGTGTATCCATGAAAGTATTTCTGCATTGTTGGAGTAAGCGTGGTGAGTGAGCTATGCAGAAGCGGCCCAGTAAGTCAGGGGGAGCTTGTGCACAGCTGAGCTCCCCCTGCTTCACAAACAAGACTGCACCCCACCACATGTGAATTTCATTTGATAATAAGAAGACGACCACTCCCACCCCCTAATAATAGAAGTGAGATGATATTTGTTCAAAATTAGGGGTGAGGAAAGGGGGGGGGTTGTGTGGTGTGATGTGTGAGCCAGAGACAGTCTCTCAAAGACTTTGTGCAGTCCAACTAACCAAACAATCACAGAATAAAGTTGCATAAAGTCTCTCATCCTTAGAACAACCAAACAAAAGTTAAAGCTGAACATATTCCAATATAAAAACAGAACAGATCTCAGTTATAACAACCCAGACAAGAGGAGAGCACGCAAAAAGGAAAAGAGGAGAAAAAAAACGGAAACAAATTTATCACAATTAACAGTAAAAAAAAAAGTTAGGTTGGGAAAACTCAGAAAACAGGCGGCAGGAAAAACACAAAAAAAAGCCGCCAGGAAACCCAAGGATGCTCTGGAAACACAGACAAAATCATGCCAAGTTACAACAAGCCTGTTAATATCACTCACTGTTTGGGAAAAAGATCACCAGTAAAAAATTCATGTTTCTAAAGGATCCAACCACAGTTATTTACTCAGAAAGGGGAAAAACAGAGGGTCTTCCGATCCCACTGACACCTCAAAAGAAGATTACAGCCATAGCACATGATTCTGAGATTTAAAGTAATCAAAATAAAAGTCAAAACATAGAAAAGGCTGCCGGCGATGATCAGCCAATTAGCAGTTGGCTAGTGATCCAGGCACAAGTACACATTTCGGATTGTCCAGATTCCACACCAAAATCAGTGCCAAAAGAGGGAGCACCCAAATTAACGCTGGAAGATGACGTTTCACAATGAGTTATCTTAGGTAACAACCAGGGCTCAAAGGATCAAATAAATAATTCTTGGCTTCATTCAATATCATTAACGAGCAATAAAGACCTCCTACAGGCAGCAGAGGTCAAAGCCATAAATCAATTGGATAATCTGATGAATAATGCAATCAGTGATTATATACAAGGGCACTTGCAGCCAATAATCGAGATATCAAGTACACTGGAACAGATTACCCAAACTGAGACTCTGAAAAGGCATAAACAGGAGGGAAATGAACCAAACCTCATAACACAGATGCCATCACATACTAATCCTATCAAAAAAAGGACAATATGGAAAAATATAATAACAACAGAGAAAACAAAGGAGCAAAATACTATTTCAAAGAACACACTGATGGGGGTCACATACAGGAAACAAAAGTGGAGAACTATTCAATTGTGCATGCATTGGTGCTAAAAGTCTTAGAAACATCAATAACTGCACTCAACATGCAGATGGATAAGCTTGACATACAGAAAGATCTGATGAACATAATAGCTTCCTATATTGCTGGAATAAACACAAAATTGGAAAAACTGATGGACCTAATAACCAAGGAACATGAAAATAAATACAAAGGTAATCAGGGAGTTTGCATGAGGTCCAATGATAGACAAGTTGAGTACAGTGCCAGCCATTCTAAAAAGTATTCTAACTGAAAGGCAAACGAACTGTAATAACCAGATAAAAAGCACAAAAACTGATATGAAGTTGAAGCTCAACCAAAAATTACCTTCCATTGAGCAGTCAAAGACACTGGACATAACTGAAACGTTTGGGAATACCAAAGGAGGGTTAGGAGTAGAACCCAACAAAAGTGAGCAAGTAAAACAACAACCTGACCAGTTAGTTGAACATGACAATTAAAAAATATGCATGCAAACTAAGAGACAGAAGAAACGAGCTAGGAAAGCCAGAAAGAATAACCAGTGTATAAAGAAAGGTACTCACTGTGGGAAGAGATTGTTCCATATTTTCGATATAAAAAAAGAACAACAAGCTTAAGAAATGCTGAACACTTATACAAAACAAGTGATGAAAGATGAGAACGAGGTAAACGAAGAACAACTTTAATTGTGGAACTCATTAAACCTTAGCCCACTAACTGACGAATCAATGGATACAACACGGACCAATCAAGAGAAAGTACAGATGCAAAGCAGATTATCTGAAAACAATCAATCAGAAATAAAAACAAGAAATTCTGCTGTGCAACCTACACAAGAATTAGGAACAGAAAGAAATGTACAACATGTAAGGCAGGAAGCCAGCATAATTGCAAAGCAGCAGCGCAGGAAGATCTAAATACAACCACATTAAACATTCAAGTAAAAAACAAGGGAAGATCCAAACATAATGAATGTATATCGGATCTCTCAGTCATTAAACAAATAACAACTATAACAAAAAATAATAATCAGAACAAATATTGGCCTGAGGAGGTCCAGCAGAGATGTTCACAAATAGAAGATGTTCAGAAAGAACAGATTGTAATAAAGGTAAACTTACAGAAGGACAGTGGAGCAGGGACAAAGCCTAGAGAGGTGGTGCAACAATCTCTTCCTATACCACCAATATCTGATACAAACCGAGATGATAGTCTGAACAAGCAGATCATACTAACACCCCATTACATCTCACAGGGTCAACAAGATCTCTTCAATAGAGAAAACATAATGAGATTAATTGCTGAAATCCCTCCACTAAAACATCTCACTTCAACAGACCTGTTCTAAATTAAATTAATTCCCGAGGAAGAAAAGAATCAGATGGAAAACACCTTCTCGACTTGGAAAAATGAGGAAATCGCAACATCTATTATGAACGTCAGACAACAATTTAAAGCATGGGGCATTATACTTTCAAAACCTTTAGGACCATGTTACCCTTCACCTTTGACAGTGCCTTCTAAACGCTCCAGTATACTTAGTGCTACAAAATGCTAGAGGAAAAATGGGTGATACCGAAAAAAAAAGAACAGACAAATACAGGAATAGGAAACAAACAAATGGAAATCCTCAACTCTCAATGCCCTGAGAAGTGAATGACTTCCTACACAAAGGAAAAGGGAGAGGAGTTGGCCTAACGGCTAGGGCGGTCGACCTCGAATCTGGGGAACTGGGTTCGAGTCTCGGCAATGACGCTGAACATCCTGTGATTCTGGGCAAATCACGTAATCTCCCCGTGCCTAACAAAAAATGAATGTGTCCTCATGTAATGCAACTGGTGCTATGTAAAGCGCTCTGATACCCGATTCGGGCCAAGTTTGCGCTATATAAAACTCTGTAAAATAAAATAAAAAATAAAAATTGTTAATAATTTGTTAAAGCTTTTATCTTAGAACATTGCAGGGGCAAAAAGAGAAAAACAGTATAATGTCCCCTTAACAAACTGGAACAACTATGAGACCATTGTGCTCCAGGAGACTTGGCTAATCGAGCCAAAGGAAGTGGCCAGCTACCCACTCATCACATAAAAGCTATAAGAGTGCATCGGTACAGGAGACCAAAAGGTGGCCTTGCAGTGTATGTATCTACGGCACTGAATATTAGGTCAGAACAGCTTGCAGTACTACATCATATTTACAAGTAATCAAATTGGATCAGTGGTCTAACTACCCAACAATAACAATAATACTAATAAATGTCTACATGCATCCGAATGAGAGGATAAAAGTGTTACGATATGATAAGTTACTCTCTATAATAACCGTTATTAGATTTGAGAACCCAGCTTGGGAAATAATAATAACAGGTGATTTCAACTCAATCTTAATTTACACCCCGGATGAAGATGAACATTTAATAGAACACAATGGGGCATATTCTCAAGACCGTGTGATAACCACCGCAAATTTAGCTTAACGCAACTTTGCATATCGCAGTCTATAGCGGGAAAACAATTCTGTGTTAACGTAGTATTCTCAACCTGGCGGCACCATGCGATAGTCCCACGATAACGCGTCAAATGTCTGCGTTAAAATCAACGCAACGCCGCAAAAATGCGAAACACTAATGCAAATAAAGTCGTGGTGAGGCCAACCGCGTTACAAAAATCAGCGATAACCAGCGACAGGCCTGCAATTCCCATGCGTCATGAGGGAAAATGCACAATAAAAGCAGAACAAGAAAAAAAAACAACAAAAACAAAATAAACTGCGTAGCAACATGGATGCACCCGGAACCAGTGCCTAGGTCAACGTGAACCCCACAAGCCCCACAGACCACCAGCAAGGAACCTCGGGGTCGGGGAAGGCCAAGGAGAAGAGGAAGAGGAAGACGGGGTACAGTCCGCATGACAACCTGATCGTGCTCACGGAGGTGACAGAGCACGAACAACAACTGTCCGTCACCTCCACTGTGTCATTGGCAACACAGACGAAAAAATGGCATTCCATCATGAATGCAGTCGGAGTGTCGATGAGGCCAAGATGCGCTGGCACGATGTGAAAAGCCAAACCAAGCAGAAACCCGCTGCCAACAGGAAGGCAGCAACGGCGAATGGAGGTGGGAGTCCAGCGCCACAGGAGGAGCTGGAGCAAATGGCGGCCACAGTCATCAGTGCGGAGACGATGCAAGGAGTCGGGAGTCCAGATACAGCTCAACATGTCCTGACACAACATCAACAGGATGAGTAATGAACAGGGACTGGGGGATGGGCACAATGGCACACATGCACAACGACGTGTAGCACACTGCACACCCACAACGACCCTGGGTCATGTCCCTGATCCCAGTGGCACACTGAAGCACACATACAAACATCAAGTAGGCCCCCGTCCACCATGTGCCCAAAGGGGTCACACCTCACACATCACCAAGTCCACGACACACACATGCACCCGTGAGAAACACAGCAAAGATGCATATGTGAGAGCCACACTGACAATGCAAGTGACACCACATGACCAGCAGCATGGCTGGAGTACAATCACCATGACATTGTGCACGCCACAAGACTGAGGTGGCTGAGTGCGGACCACATCCGGAAAGGAGCAGGTCACACTCTGACACATCCACGTGCACAAACAACCACTGACGTCAACAATACATCTGCAGACAAACAATGCACAAGAGTACAAAAACCGTCCAAGAGCACAAATGACCCAAGTCGCCAACATCACAGCACCTTAAAAGCACAAAAGTCTAAGGCACACCGCCTCCAAGGGATAAGGGGCAGCAAAATCACAGCTGCAGGTGCGACCCTCCCACAATGCAGCACACACACATAGCAATGCCAGCACATCCACATGGACGACACTGTGGTACACAGTGCAACACTTACACTGCAGAACAGAGGACACAACTGGGTCTGCCTGTGCGTAGAAAATGGCCAATCACATCTGACATAGCAGGGAACTGTGAGATGAAAATGTATGTGTACAACCTCACCTAAGTCATGTAGTCCAAATGTCCACTGTCCCGCATCAAATAGTCCGCTCCTCCCAAACAGACACAATGTACATTGTCATGCAGTCTGTATGTAAACCTAAATAATGCGTAAACATACATGTCAACACAATGTCAACAAGCATCTCCCCTTCACATTGCAGAGGGACAAACAACGCCTCCAGCAGAGCAGCCCAGACAACTCCACATTGATTCTGAAGAGGACATCCACACTTCCAACACCGACGCCCTACAACAGCTCATGGATATCTTCGGGCAATTGACCCCCAGGAGCAGGGAAGCCTGGCTGCATCGAGGATACCCCACCCCCTGCACAGACAACACAGCTGGACGCACGCACCACCACGGCTGGCTCCCAGCAGCACACCGAAGCACACATCGCATTCCAAGGCCAGGTGTCAGACTGCCAGAAGGGGGTGTCTGAACAGGTGCGGGTGGGGTCCCACCTCATGGAAGTCGAACTAGATCACATACGTGGGTGTCTAAGTCCCATCAGGGACCACCTACACTCCCCAAAGGAGACCCACACTGCGACAGAGACACCCGCATTTGCACATTTCCAGGACTGACCACACCCAGAGCCACAGGATAATCATCCACACCCCCATGCTGGACTGGTGCACGCCGGCCCGTTCTACTCCTCTTACGTATTGAGTGGGGGATGACAAAGCTACATGTGCAATGTCCCACACTCTGCCTGCGGTGACATGGCTGCGTCCTCTGCACATGGCACAATGTGATGTTGTGGGGCAGTGGCCCGAATGCATACATCATGAGCACACGGACACACTCATAGAGCTCTTGAACTGGCCACGGGCACGTGCGCCCGACACCTTTATTGGCATGGTCACATGTACAGTGACGCATGTGCTGGATGTGTGTGGGGTGAGTGTCAGCCAGCCCTCAGGGAGTCGTTGGTGCTGGCAACAACTTGAACAGTGATCACAATTGAAGCAGAAACATAAAACACCAGCATAACAGAAACAACTGTGAAGCATCATGGTGGTAGCCGGAGAGAGTACAGTGTTCACCCAACATGCAAGCAGAATGCTCCTTGATTCGTTGTGCACTGAGTAAGTGGCACCTGAAGGGCTGAGCAGGGTATCAAGCTGATGATGGCACCCACGAAAGGTGTGAGCAACTCTGACAGTCTGGCAGTTAGACACTTACGACTCTGGCACCTGTCGTTTGGAGTTGGTCCTGGAGTTGGTCCTGGCGGTGGTGGCGTGTGCATCCTGCGGTGATGTGACGTCCGGGCAGGCCAGGACTCGATTTGATGTGTGAGCCCAGGTAGACCGCACCTGAGGCCGGAGGCAGCGGACAGTGCAGGGCCACAGAGACATGGTGTTGATGCCCCCAGGCCATCGGAACAGAGGCCATCCGACATGCCCTCATCGATGTCGAAGGTGAATGTCGCGGAGGTTTGTGGGGGACAGTGGAAGGGCTCTTCCAGGGCATGATGCAGAGGGCAGGAGCCGGACGGAAGCGGCAAATGGAGGAGTGGAATGCTACAGCCTCGTCTTGGCAACATAGTTAGTATCACCGGCACGATGATGAAGACAACCCCCAAGCCATGGACTCAGTCTCCAACAAATCTCAAGAAGTAAGTGTCCATGGATGTCGGGGAACAGACTTAGTGGCACCGGAGCTGCAAGGGGATGCAGTCTGCGACGTGGCCAGTACAATGTTATCAGCTCGGCCATAAATGATTCATGACTGAGTTCCCAATGTGTGACCTACTCGACCGCTGTGTGGTCCGGAGGCAGCGGGCAGCGTGGGCCAACCGCTGTTCATCAAGCTCCTCCTGGAACACTAACACACGGCGTTGAAATGGCATGTGGTGATGACTCGTGGTTGACCGAGGCAGTAGCGACAGAGCTGAGCGGGTGTTTAGCCAGCAACGATGCTGTGTCCTGCCTGGTACGGACTGGATTGGATTTGTGTGAGGCCAGCAGGCCTGCAGTGTAGTCCGAAGGCGTAGTCTTCAAGGGCCTACAGACACGTGTGGCTGGGATGCCATGCACATACTTTGTGTCACCACATCGAAGGGAGTATAGTGAGTTAAACTCTGCATTTGCGTGTGTACTCGGCCACTGCCAAATCAAGACTCAGTCCCAAATGTGTGACCTACTTGACCGCAGTTTAGGCCCGGGGCAGCGGTCAGTAGGGGCACACATCCACGTGTCATTGGCCCGTGATGCACAGAGTTAGTGACACCAGGGCAGTTGTCGGCAGTGTCCGGACACCTCCGTAAAGATGGTCCTTTTCTCCTCCGGAGTGAACCGCATCTTCCTCTTACTCATCTCCTTGCGTACAATGATATGGACTCTGCCATGCAGATATCACGACTCAGTTCCACATGTGTGACCTACTTGAGCGTAGTGTAGGCCGGAGGCAGCGGTGGAGTACGTAAACGAAAAAGGGGTAAAGCGGGCCTGTGTCGCGGAGGCCGTGATGGTGTGAGGAGGCTGCCAAGGACACGGGGTTTGGGCTTGGAGTTTGCGCCGGCACGTGGTGGGCCCTCTTCGACACACGCCAGTGTTGGCAGGTGAGCTGTGAGGCCTGGATACGCAGGGGTGGGCATGACAGGTTGGGAGTCCAGCGGCCCGTGGTGCAGCAGGTGCATAGGTTCGCAGGCCACAGCGCTCATGACGAGGGTGTCGGCCTCGTGGTGGGGTAGGAGGCGCCGCACTGGCAGGCACTTTTGCCATTCCAGTAGAGGACCATGCCCAGGGCTATGTGCTTTTTATTCACACCCCTACACTGGCCTTGCGTACGCCGGGCCAGGCCACTCCACACACGCTTGCAGGGGGGGACGTCACAAGCTACATTTCCGCATTCGTCCCCTGGCTGTGGTGACATGGTTGCGTCCACTGTCCACTACACTCCACACATCAGCAGTGCGTGTGGGCATGGATATGTCTGTGGTCTGCATACTGCAATCTGTCCAGGACATCTCTGCCACAGTTGGCATTGTGTACATTCTCATTCATGGGTCACTTGCCTCCTTCGCACATACCTGGTTCCCACCTCTCCTCACATTCCACTATTGTGTGGCTGCGGTGCCATGCCGTTGATGGTTCATGTACATGGCTGAGCAAGGTTACCACAGTAAGTTGTGCTGTCATGTCTGATGGGTGGGCATGTTGTCTGGCATGTTGTATGTGATTTTGTGACGTGCACATTGCCAGTGTTGTGAGTTGCATGATTGTGGAATTGAGGTGTGTGGTGTGTTCATTTGGTACTTACCTACATGCAGTGCATTTCCATGGGTGCCATCCTGGTAACGCTGGTTGATGATGGACTGTCGGGGGATGATGGAATCATGCACACTGCCTGGGTAGTTGGCTGCAACATTGGTGTAGGGTCCCAGCTGGTCCACTATTGCCTACACATTGATGGGATGCGTGTGCTTTCTGTTGCGGTAATTGTGTGTTTTTCCGGCAAGAAGCACAAGTTGGACATGTGTGCAGTAGATTGCCCCCAACAGGTGCGGGACTCCTGCTATGGCGTGTAGTCCTTGCTTGGTCTCCAGCTGTTCCTGGCCATTGTGGGGGACGTTTAGGTACTGGGGTACCTGGCTGATGATGGCATCCAGAACAGGTGTGGAGAACTTGGATGGGCTGGCTGTGTGTCTCCTCCGACTCTGGCGGATGTTGTTTGGGGGGTACGGGAGGCCAACATGTGCAGCACAGCCAGCAGCTTTGTCTGCGGAGGGATGTTGGTTGTCCGTTGTGTTGGTACCGTCAGCCTGTGGGCAATGATGGTCCGGATGCGGTGGATGGTTGTCCTTTTGAGCCTGTAGTGGGCATTGACATTGTCTGGTGTTAGGTCTGTGGGGCTATTGATGCTGAAGCCAAATATTATGCATCATTAATCCTGGAGGATCTGGTGGAATGGTCCAATAACAACAAGTTGATCCCACTCAATCAGACAGTGTTTTGCAAAGGGTTTGGTACAACAACAAACAAACTAGCCCTGGCCTTAATAGCAGAAAAGCGCTTGCAAAGAAAATTAAAACTATGCTTTATTGATTTTAAAGCTGAGTTTGACTGTGTAGACCGCAGCTTGCTGTGGAGTAAACTAAAGATATTGAGTCTTCCTGAAACAATACTATGATCCATAACACAATTGTATACAGGCACGTGGATTCATGTAAAAATAGTTAATGGTACGAGACTGTCAAGGGAAATGCAGACAGAGATAGGACTTAAGCAAGGCTGTGTATGGGTTAACTCCCATCCACTACGCCTAGGCCCTCTATCAATAACGCATCTTTCTTATGTTGATGACATAGTCTTGCTTAGCCTAACAAGAGTTGGCCTCCAAAGAGCACTTAATGAATTATCAACTTTTACTAAGGCCAATGCTCACGAAATTAACATCACCAAAACGAAAACCATGTCTATCAGGAATAGACCCAAGCATCAACCCCCAATTAAGCTGGGAGAAACAACCTATGGGGTAGTCAGCACTTACAAATATTTGGGGCTGTACATAGATGATCGATTGAATTTCCAAATTTACAAACAATACCTTGAAAAAAAATGAAATGGTCGTATCTATGCATTCTGTGCCCTTGCAAAAAAATTAAGAGGTCCATCTATTAAGCCAATAGTGGCAGTTATGGCCACCAAAATATTGCAGACAGTAGCTTATGCAAGCATTGTTTTAAATGGTAAAGATGTAAAACTTTTAGATAATCTTCAAACAAAAACGTGCAAAAAAGTATTTGGCCTACCACAGAATGTATTCCCTGCACAGGTGCGACAGGAATTTGGTTTTATTCAACCAGAGATAGGGAGAAGGAATGATGCTATTAAAACATCGTATAAAATATGGTTAAATCGATCTAATGTCTTACATGATGCCTTGTGACGGGCCCAGGAAGAAGATCCTCATTCAAGTTACTGCAAAATCTTGAAAACAGCACTGGAGGATACAAATACAACAGAACTCTGGGCTCAGAACTTCTCTTTCCCAGTTTTTCACAAGTTGATAAACAAAACGGTCAAATTCCACTCACTGCTAGAAGACAAATTAAATTAACCAATCGGTCCCATGCCTGAAGGTTCTACAATCCTACACAACAGCATGTCTGGCTGAATACTTAAACACTACGTATTCACTTTATCTGAAACGAAAGTTAATGGCTACCAGGTTTGGGTTACTACCAAGTTTGGCCGATCAACCAACAAGGACATATAATGGTCCCAGGACATGTACCTTATGTGGTGCAGCGATGCAAGATTTTATTCATCTGATCTGTTTATGTCCTTTTTTTAAATCTATTCAGGTTTTGCTATTGAAAAAATATTTTAACAATAGCGGCATTTGGTCCTGCAGATCAGTCATAATTAAAGGTCTTGATCCAACAGACCTCCAACTGAACTGTAAGATGATGAAATTGTTGACTCTTTACCAAAAGATAATACGGACCAAGGAAAAACACGGCTCCGCGTGATCCACTGACAAAATAATGATCATGTACGCCCTTGAATACCATGAATTATTCCCTGGACGATTTAGTATACCCTGTAGCTAAGCCCTTTGTTACAAAAGCAATTTACTGTCTGGATTTTATTAGTACTAATGCACTGTATATCAAGAACTGATGTGATAGCAATATCGTACACTATTTATTTATATGTTACAGTAATACTTTCTACTTTGGTTTGTTTTAAATGACACTAAATTTATTTTAAAAGTAATTTCAAATGTCTTTGGAAATTAATTGTCTTTCAGAATATTGTTATCGTTTTTATTAACTTAAACAGTAAAGTATTGTATGTATGTATGTATGTATGTATGTATGTACTGATGACATCAATGCTTTTTGTTACAATGTGTTTTGTTGTAAGCTTTTTCATTATATTTTAGCTCTGAATTGTAGAATGTTTCTTGAAGGTGCTGAAATAAAATTTTGTGAACTGGTCCTAATTAGTGTGAAAACTGTGGTTTAGCCGATTTATAAATTGTTGATGGAGGTCAGCGTTCTATGTTGTTAAATATTTCTTTTGACAAATAGAAAAATGTATTTGAACCTGCAATTGTGACATAATAATGAACTGTGAAATATAAAACATCCACACTTCAATACAAGACTTGAAAGAGAGGAAGGGCTATTAAAGCTAAGGGGAACTCCTTTTTTGGAGGGTGACAATAATCCAGGCTTTGGAAGAAAAACTAAACTCTTACACAGTTTAATAGTAAAGGTGTGACAGGCTCTAATGCAAGGAAGGAAATAGCATGCACACCCAGTTCCTTGGTTTGGAGTAAAAAAAAAAGCTATGTTTGCGATCAAGTGGTCTCCTCACACCCCTTTTACCCCGGTACCACTGCAACTCCTGCACTGCTGGCAACTACGCTTTGTCCCTCACATGTGCCTCTTTGAAGAGAAAGGCATCTCATTTTGTCTTTGTGGCTTATATTCTGAAGTGCCTAGGACAAACTTTAAGCAATACAGTGTTTGCTTTCACTATAATAAATGTACATATCTTATATTAGTTTAATTAAAAATAAAATTCAAATTCTTTATTTGGTTTGTGTTAATAAAAACCCATAAAATGCAACAATATATAAAAACAATACATAAAACAAAATTCATTAAAAAGCCTGTACACAGTAACATCACACACAAGGAAGGTGAATATACAAGTGCTAAAATATGTTTTTACCCATCCCGGATGCTCTGTATAAAAACTACAGCTTGTACAAAACTTACAATGTTTGCTATGACATGTTCATCTGGTAGCATATGTAAACATAAAAAAGCAGGGCGAACTTGCAAAAAACCTCTTCCTTTTAAAATAGGTACAATTAAAACTCTCCTAGGTTCCGCATAAAAAGTAGAAGACACAATAAGTGCAAGGAATCCTGAAGGGGTTTTTTGTCACAGTCACAAGGGCCCAAAGATTTTAAATCAAAACATCCTTTTGGAGTAGCAAATATCAGATGCAATAGATTAAATCTAAGTCTTGCGAGTGGATATCTGTCCCTACTGTTTTTATGAAAGGTTAGGTACGGCTCCATATACAGCGTGGTAGTTGTTAGAACATACTTCCTAATTGAGGGTTTCAACAAATCTACCTCTTACCTAGAGAGATTTGCCCTTTCCATAAAATGGTCCCTTACCCATTTATAATCCCCTCTGCAAATGTCCTCAAGGTTAAGAAACATCTCCCTCTTTCCCAGGTTAAAGCGAGAGTCCCTTACATACCTAAACCATGGTATTTCATGGGCATGATCAAGTGGCATGCAGTCCCTCATAATTAGTCGATTCAAACGCAGCTCCTCCTTAGACCAGATCCCAACTCAACTCAGCACAGGACGCAAGGCGATCTGGTCACTTAAATACCTGACCCCCAACTCTTCATGTACCCAAAAGGTCGATGTACTCTGAGGCACACAGAGTAAGCACCTGAGGAATTTATTTTCCTCTAGCTGGAGCTCAGTTGGGGCCAGAAAGCCCCAAATGTTACTCCCATACAAAGCTTTAGACACATATTTGACTTGATAAATCTTGGCAAGGACTTTGAGAGTCTACTTCCCAACCTGGCAGCAAAACTAAAATCTGCTCCTATAGTCTTCCTGAGTACCTGCCCTTTGGCCAAGACCAAGGGTTTCCAGCACAGGTTTGAGTCAAATAGCACTCTCAAATAAGAGAAACACTCAACCTTTGCCAAAAGTGCCCATTCAAGCTAAAGGTCTTCGATCTAGGTTTCTTAGCCCTCACCACCATGACATAGGATTTAGTGAGGTTGACTGAGAGGTCTAAATCCCTCATAAAAAAGTTTAAAAAGTGTTCAAGAGGGTTTGTAGACTATTGGCCATTCTCGCCATCAGCACCGCATCATCCGCATATAATAGTACTGGTAGGGAGCATAAGCCAATTAGAGGACAGTCTGCTTTTGTAGCAATTAGGACCTGCTCCAATCTGTTAACATACAAGGAAAATAAAAAAGGGCAAGGACACACCCTTGACAAACCCCATGACCCATTTTAAAACTATCTGTACAGAGAGATTCATTGGAGTACCTAACTCTAGAAGATGTCTCAACATGAAGCACATGGCGGAAATACACTATATTAGGATCCACAGCCACACCTAGAAGGATCTTCCACAGCTTGTCACTATTAATGCCATCAAACGCCACGGTAAGATCCATAAAGGCCAAGTAGATTGTTTCCGATCGCACAACTGTATATATATTTTTTTTTGCCGACACACACTGCGGGACTATAGATTTGGAGTAAGCCATCATACTCACGGTATTAATAGAATCCATGTAAAAGACAGCACACTCCATTAAAAATGTCTGTGCTCTAAAATAGAAAAAAGCAACGGTTGGGACTTCCTTGTCTAACAACAACATATGTGCCTGTGGACATCCATAAAGACAGAGGTTGCATTTAATTCAACCTACACAAGGGCTACCCGACAAACAAAACACCATATTGGTTGAATTAGAGGAATTTGTACATAAAGCCATGGAGAAGTCTTTGTGACGAAACGCGTTGGCTACATTTGAATTGCACTAACACTTCATTGTGAATTGCACTAAAGAAGATACAAATTCTTCTATCAAAACTAGGAATATGAACATATATGAATAAAGGCTTGATTTGAATTGCACTAAGACTACATTTGAATTGCACTAAAGAAGATAAAAATTCTTCTATCAAAACTAGGAAGATGAATAAATATGAATAAAGAAAAATCTTTTTGAAATAATCTACGGAGTCTATGCATTATGTTAGATGAGAACTAAAAATGTGGGAAACCATATAATTTTGTATATTGAAATGATGTGCTGGATCATAGGAGTTTTATAATTTGTAAGAGGAAAGTGCTAGTTTTTTTTTAAAAAGGGGGGCGAAAGGGGCTGGCCCAGTCCTTGCACCAATGTTGTTCTTTATATCATGTCACCCACAGAGTGATCGGTGCGATACTAAATTGCCTCAGCCTCTTTTTTGTAAATTGTCAGCTGTATATTTGTTAACCACCACATTCATGCATCGGTCGATGGTGAATTTGCCCAACTGAAAACCATATTGAGAATCAGAAATAATGTTGTTATCCTCTGCCCAGCTTCTCAGTGTATCAAGAAGCATCTGCCCCAATGCCTTAACAACTGAATCTAGGAGAGATATGGGCCTATAACACTGCAGATTATGTTTATTCCCCTTTTTGAAAATTGGGACTATGATGGATGATGTCCAAGAGGGAAGTGGGCCTATCTTCACTACAGCATTCAGGACCAGTCAACATTGGGCCCCAAAAATCTGGATAGCTGATGTATAAGTCAGGTGAGTTACCGTCCGACCCCGGGGCCTTTTGATGACTGAGGCCCTTTATTCTCTGTGTTATCTCATTCAGGGTAAAGGCCAAGCTAGGTTTTGCCAGGACAAAACCACCCACCTGGGTCTGGGCTGACAAGCCTATGTAATTATAAATCCCCTCAAAGTGAGTCAACCTTTCCCTTCGAGTAATATGAAGGCACAGGGCAGGTGCATTCTCATGGGCAAACCAGGGCAGATTTGCAATTTGCCAGGAAGCTGAGCTGTTTCTCACTGTGCTCGCTTGAACCAACTCATCCCAGGCCACATCCCTCAATGTCCCTTTCCTTCTCTTCAGCTCCTCATTATAGGTACTTCTACAGATCGCTACCTGCACTACATCTCTAGGGATTGTTTAAGCACGTTTTAACTTGTACAAAGCCTTGGAACAACCAGTGTCGAACCACTTTGGGACAGGAGTGTTGGCTTTTGTATTTGGTATATATAATAGCACAGGAACCTTTTCAGAAATATGGTCAAAAGCTAATAACAACATTGATTTCGGGGCAGAAGTATCAAGACAGGTTGATATCTCTTTAGCACAACAATGAAATAAAGAATGAAGAAAGTGCTTGGGTTTCACCATAGCCAATTTTTATTGTCTGCCCTAGGAATGTATCTGAGGTGCAACGACAGCCCTTGGGCTACCACTAGATTGTATACAAAGTACCCCTAGTGCTAGGGCAAGACGGTTGTGGTCACTAAATGCTTGCTGAGAAATATTAGTATAATTAGATTCACACCATGGACCCAGCAGCCTCTCTACTACAATAAAGTGCCAAAGGAGTACAACTGCATTATTTTTAGTATCTGAATTTCTGGAAAAAAATAGTTGCCTGATGGGGGTCGGGCCATATATTGGGAGTGCCAACACTCAGAATGTTTGAGCACCAGGGTCAGACTGACCTACATGGCAAGCTGGTAATACCGGAAGGACTGGTCAGTATGTGGGGTAGTTTTTGGGTGTTTATGGGCCTTTTATTGGTTTGGAAGGCCAGTTTTTAATTCTGATTTCTCTGATATTACTACAAATATTGCCTTTAGCAAGTACAAATGCATTCAGAATTCCATACCTGCAAAACACATTTACAGCAAAAAATGCATACAGGCTTCCTTACCTTGCACAACACTTCTACAGAGTGTCTTTACACATTCAAAACTGATATTATGTGTAAATATGGGCCACTATTTTAGGCATCTGAAAAACTGTTGCCCCAGGGGGGTTTGGCTTGTGATTGGGGATGGCCAACCCACAGAGTGTGTGTGGGTTATTTGGTCTTCCCAAGGGGTGTGTACTCCTTGGGGCGCAATTGTGTCCCCCCTTAGAGGAAAATAAATCTTTCTCAAAAATAAAAACTGCACGGGGTTGGACAAAATATTAGGGGGGGTTGATACCCAAAAAATACATTGTCTCTGGTGGTTCAGAGGACTTCCCTGATGTCTAGTGGTTTCCTGTTTATAGATCATAACACATCCATGTTCAGTGAGCAGGAAATTATTTGAGAAAGGTATCACTGGGAAGGAAGACTCTTCCCTTCCAGTGATCCCTTAAAACTGTGAAGTCTGCTGAGGGCCTAAAATCCACACCGGACATTGGGAAGAACACTCACCTTTTACTGCATTCTTTGGGTATTTGTGACATTGGCATGCCTTGTGGAGCACTGACATCACAGATAGGCAGAGGGGTGTGGTAGATAAAGCGGAAGAGATTCCGCCTCACCACCACCCCAGAAATTGAACAAAAGAAACCTTTGGTGTAAGTAACAGCCATGCCTTTAAAACTCTCCTCAGCGATACAAAGGGGATGATGGACGGAATGTTTGAGCCAATCAAACACTCACCCCCAGTCAACTGATCTGGGTTTAATCCATCATCATTCTTTAGCTCACTCCACCACCCCAGTTCAGACATGGCCATATGCAAATCAGTCTGACCCTGTGCCTCATGGGAACAGTCCAGCCCGAACTGCCAAGCCATGTCTTCCCTGGACCGGAAACAAGCATCCTAGGACCGGTTTCTGGCATTTCAGCCGTCATCAGCCAGGCTTGCTTGAATCCAGTGGCAAAGTGAGCAAGGGACCCACGTCTGGGCATACCCCGCCAACTTAGGGCGACCAAAGCGATACAAAGGGGATGATGGACGGAGCGTTTGAGCCAATCAAACACTCACCCCAGTCAACTGATCTGGGTTTAATCCATCATCATTCTTTAGCTCACTCCACCACCCCAGTTCAGACATGGCCATATGCAAATCAGTCTGACCCTGTGCCTCATGGGAACAGTCCAGCCCGAAATGCCAAGCCATGTCTTCCCTGGACCGGAAACAAGCATCCTAGGACCGGTTTCTGGCATTTCAGCCGTCATCAGCCAGGCTTGCTTGAATCCAGTGGCAAAGTGAGCAAGGGACCCACGTCTGGGCATACCCCCGCCAACTTAGGGCGACCAAAGCGATACAAAGGGGATGATGGACGGAACGTTTGAGCCAATCAAACACTCACCCCCAGTCAACTGATCTGGGTTTAATCCATCATCATTCTTTAGCTCACTCCACCACCCCAGTTCAGACATGGCCATATGCAAATCAGTCTGACCCTGTGCCTCATGGGAACAGTCCAGCCCGAACTGCCAAGCCATGTCTTCCCTGGACCGGAAACAAGCATCCTAGGACCGGTTTCTGGCATTTCAGCCGTCATCAGCCAGGCTTGCTTGAATCCAGTGGCAAAGTGAGCAAGGGACCCACGTCTGGGCATACCCCCGCCAACTTAGGGCGACCAAAGCGATACAAAGGGGATGATGGACGGAGCGTTTGAGCCAATCAAACACTCACCCCCAGTCAACTGATCTGGGTTTAATCCATCATCATTCTTTAGCTCACTCCACCACCCCAGTTCAGACATGGCCATATGCAAATCAGTCTGACCCTGTGCCTCAGTATGCCCAGACGTGGGTCCCTTGCTCACTTTCCCACTGGATTCAAGCAAGCCTGGCTGATGACGGCTGGAATGCCAGAAACCGGTCCTAGGATGCTTGTTTCGGTCCAGGGAAGGCATGGCTTGGCAGTTCGGGCTGGACTGTTCCCATGAGGCACAGGGTCAGACTGATTTGCATATGGCCATGTCTGAACTGGGGTGGTGGAGTGAGCTAAAGAATGATGATGGATTAAACCAGATCAGTTGACTGAGGGTGAGTGTTTGATTGGCTCAAACGTTCCGTCCATCATCCCCTTTTGTATCGCTTTGTTCGCCTAAGTTGGCGGGGGTATGCCCAGACGTGGGTCCCTTGCTCACTTTCCCACTGGATTCAAGCAAGCCTGGCTGATGACGGCTGGAATGCCAGAAACCGATCCTAGGATGCTTGTTTCCGGTCCAGGGAAGGCATGGCTTGGCAGTTCGAGCTGGACTGTTCCCATGAGGCACAGGGTCAGACTGATTTGCATATGGCCATGTCTGAACTGGGGTGGTGGAGTGAGCTAAAGAATGATGATGGATTAAACCCAGATCAGTTGACTGGGGTGAGTGTTTGATTGGCTCAAACGTTCCGTCCATCATCCCCTTTGTATCAAACTTTGTTCGCCCTAAGTTGGCGAGGTATGCCCAGACGTGGGTCCCTTGCTCACTTTCCCACTGGATTCAAGCAAGCCTGGCTGATGACGGCTAGAATGCCAGAAACCGGTCCTAGGATGCTTGTTTCCGGTCCAGGGAAGGCATGGCTTGGCAGTTCGGGCTGGACTGTTCCCATGAGGCACAGGGTCAGACTGATTTGCATATGGCCATGTCTGAACTGGGGTGGTGGAGTGAGCTAAAGAATGATGATGGATTAAACCCAGATCAGTTGACTGGGGGTGAGTGTTTGATTGGCTCAAGCGTTCCGTCCATCATCCCCTTTTGTATCGCTTTGTTCGCCCTAAGTTGGCGGGGGTATGCCCAGACGTGGGTCCCTTGCTCACTTTCCCACTGGATTCAAGCAAGCCTGGCTGATGACGGCTGGAATGCCAGAAACCGGTCCTAGGATGCTTGTTTCCGGTCCAGGGAAGGCATGGCTTGGCAGTTCGGGCTGGACTGTTCCCATGAGGCACAGGGTCAGACTGATTTGCATATGGCCATGTCTGAACTGGGGTGGTGGAGTGAGCTAAAGAATGATGATGGATTAAACCCAGATCAGTTGACTGGGGGTGAGTGTTTGATTGGCTCAAGCGTTCCGTCCATCATCCCCTTTGTATCGCTTTGTTCGCCCTAAGTTGGCGGGGTATGCCCAGACGTGGGTCCCTTGCTCACTTTCCCACTGGATTCAAGCAAGCCTGGCTGATGACGGCTGGAATGCCAGAAACCGGTCCTAGGATGCTTGTTTCCGGTCCAGGGAAGGCATGGCTTGGCAGTTCGGGCTGGACTGTTCCCATGAGGCACAGGGTCAGACTGATTTGCATATGGCCATGTCTGAACTGGGGTGGTGGAGTGAGCTAAAGAATGATGATGGATTAAACCCAGATCAGTTGACTGGGGGTGAGTGTTTGATTGGCTCAAACGTTCCGTCCATCATCCCCTTTTGTATCGCTTTAAAACTCTCCTCAGCATCAGCCGTCAGTCCATGGCCGCACTGGGGAGGTAGTGCAGTTATCAGCTAGTGGCCGACATCTGCACTGAAAAGGTTAAACTAAAAAAACACTGAAATTCACCAGTGTTAATTTAATGAGCTAAAAACTTTAGAACTTGGCCCCCACCATGCCCATTGTTGTCATCAATAATGTGATTTGAGACGTTATCAGTGATGTCACTAATGATGTCATTGAACATGTCATAAGTGATGCCATCTGTGCAGTCATAAGCAGAGCATGGTGGGTCAAACATTACATGGTGAATTGTAGCATTTTTGTTTTAGTTTAAAATGTTACATTTCAACTGACATTTTCATCTAAATATAGGGTCTTTATTTTTTCAGTGGATCTCTATGTTTTAAATTTTTTTTTTTAAGTAAGATATTGTTACCATACATAACAATAACGTCAATTTATCCTTTTTTTAAAGTAAATTTCTAGGGTTCTTAATGTAAAGTAAGATGTTTTTACCTTATCCACCGAGGGGGGCTGACTATCCCACCACCAGACACGACCTATACCAAGTACCCTCATCCAGAAATCGCAGGTGCATCATTTTTTCTGATGTTGTGACCTGCCAATCAGAGAGCTCGCCCCCACAGGACCTATATCTATCCTACAGGAGTGAAGTGACAAGGAAGAAGCTTGTTTCACCAATCACAAAGCATATTTTAAATTCCTACTCCCGCTGAACTTCTGAAGAAGTCCAGAGAGCGACTAAAGAGGGACCAACTCGCAATATAGCTTAAAATGTATTAACCTTAATTTCCTAAAACTACTGAATGGATTTACCCCTGAATACTTTTCTCTATAAAAATTCCATGGGGAGCATTTAGGAGCCCCCATTTTTATCTACTCCCACTTGATGAATTAAGTTGAAGTTTTCCAGGAAGGAATTGAGGTGGATGAACTTTTTATTGGAAAATTTTATGAAAATTCATCAAATGGTGGCAAAGTTATTAGCAAAAATGCTCTTCTTATGTAAAATCTGACCTATCTATGACTACACAGTGTCAACTTTTTTACTGAAAAATCAAAGTTTAAAGTGACATTATAGTTAGGTATGAAAAAAAATCCTTAACTTACATAAAAAAACAGAAATTCACCAAAGCTAACCAAATATAGTTAGGTGTGGAAAAAACTATTAATAAACATGAAAAACTCAAACAATTCAATGAAATAAAAAAGGTTCAGGTGACGTTACAGTTAGGTATGGTAATAAGATCTTACCTTACGTAAAAAAAAACACCCATACATTTCTTGAAAAAGCCAAAGGGTAAAGTGGAGATATAGTTTGGCACCTTAAACACCTTAACATACGTATAACAAAAACCTCAGATAGTCACTGAAAAGAACAAAGGTTAAAGGGATGTTATAGTTAGGTGACAAAGTCGCATCCAACTTAATGTTTAAAAACTGAAAAAATACTGAAATTCTCCAGTTATACTTCAGTTAACTAACTGTAACTTGGTCCCCATCATGTGCAGCTTATGACCTCACAAATAACATCACTCCTGGCATGGTAATTGACATCACTGATGACATAATTGATGAAATCGAATGAGTCATGATAGCCCTCCCTCAGCAATAATAATAAATAGAATATTATACGTGGCAGATCTCCATACACGGTTTATGTCATGATATAATACATCTGTACTTGTTTTAATGAAAGGTATTTTTAACCAAAACCAAGATCCCAAAAATTTAATGTGTGCTGTGTGGAAAAATTCCATTGAAGGGATCTCAGGATAATTAGCATGGTTGTTTACCATTACCCTGCAGGTCTGAATGTTGCTGTAGAAACACCCACCAGTGTTTTTCCCTGTTGACAGTGCTGAAGACTGTGCTCGATACTGATGGCAAAAACTGGGAAATGGGGATAGCAATATGAAAGAAGGCAGACAAGAAATGGCATCGTTTTGAAATCATATTGCTAGCCTTGTCAAATGGAGCATCTCTCGGATGTTTTGTAGCCTATCATAAGTGAAGGTTCTTTCATTCTAAACACTAGGCATGTCTACCATTACTCTTTGCTCTTACTTTAATTTCTATCACATTGCAGTCTTTTTTCATTTGAGAGGATTTCACATGAATGGTAACATTCTTCTGAAAATGGAAACACAATCCCAAGAATGGGAGAGGATGTTGCCTTATGGCTAGAGTGGTCAACCTCAATGCTGGGGAACTGGGTTCGAGTCTCAGCAATGACGCTCAACATCCTGTGATTCTGGGCAAATCACTTAATCTCCCCATACCTAACAAAAATGAATGTGTCCATTTGTAACGAAACTGGTGCTCATGTAAAGCGCTCTGATACCTGATATCTTCGGGTCTAGTTCGCGCTGTATAAAACTCTAAAAAAATAAATAAAAAAAAAAGAATATCTCTAGTAACAGGTGGCTATAGCAAATCCTCAGCATAGCAATGGCACAGTACCTTTATCTTGCTGGAGCCAACGGACCTGTTGTAAGAAAAGTCCTATTCTGATGTTCTCTACACAGTTGTTAATGCTTCACAACAAATTGAGGCAACAAACAGAAACAAAAGTTCACTCAGGATTTGTAAATAAATCTGTGAAGGCTAAGAGACAGTTGCTACAGCACAACTTAGGTCGTGAGGCAGAGTAGCAATTCATTAGGTGCAAGGTGCAGATTAAGAATACAACAGTAGTTTTAGAATGCAAATAAAAAAAAGAATTCTCTCTAGCTAAATATTAACCTTAGACCTATAAAAAACTGTGTTGGAAGAGGTCATAGAATTTCAAGGATGCAAAGAAAATCTTTGAAGAGTTGCAAGGATGTAAAGAAATTCTTGGAAACAACACTCCAAAGATGTTATGAGATGTGCCACAATCAGAAAACTTCAGAGAAGAGGAACTTGGCCTTCAGGTTGATGGTTTTCACAGATCAAAAGCTTGGAACAGAGGGGAAGAGAGGAGACTAAGAATAGTAACACAGATGAAGAGCAAGCAGGCCAGAAGTAGTAGCTTCCTATCTTCGAAACAGTGGAAAGCCATGCACTTGGCCATGCCATGGTTGTGGGTTTTATAGGTTGTGGGATCCTTGAATCCTGTAGTAGATTCTAGAATCTTATCGTTGATCCATGACCCTTGGGATTTCATGAATCCTACAGTAGATCCCCAAATCCTTCTGTAGCCTGCCACCAGTGGCGGCTCCTCCACTAGGGCGGAGGAGCGTCGCCCCACTGCTTTCTCGCAGTGCAAGAAGCAGAAACATAAAATGGTAATAACTTTCAGTTATTACCATTTTATGTTTGGTTGCGGGTGGGTGGGCAGGACTGCTCTGTAAGCAGGGCAGGGGAGTAGTGGTGTGCCTGCCCACTCCAGAGTGTGCAAAGACTGTTTGGTTGGCCCTCTGGGGCCACCCAAACCAGTCATGTGCACACTGCCCTTCTCAATGCAGGCTGCAATGCCCCCACTAGCCCCAGTAGCCACCAATCTGCCACCCGGGGGGGCAGAATCCCATTAGTTGCCAGGGATTTTTTTTCATTGAATTTAGGGGTGGCGGCTGCCCAAGATGGGCATGCCAATGCCCCCACCCCCGCAAAATTCCAGTCTTTCTGTCCCCCCTGGGAGGCAGATGGGGGCAGTAGCCCCCAATCTGCACCCCCAGGGGAGCAGAAAGCCCACTAGATGCCAGGGATTTTTGTAACTGATTTAGGGGTGGGGGCTGCACGAGATGGCATGCCAATGCCCCCCACCCCAACAAAATTCCACAGTCTTTCTGCCCCCCCCCTGGGAGGCAGATAGGGGCAGTAGCTCATGATCTGCCCCTACCAGGGGGGGCAGAAAGCCCACTAGATGCCAGAGATTATTTTTTGTTTTTGTTTTTAGGGGTGGGGGCTGCCCAAAATGAGCATTCCCAAGGAGGGTGATCCCCAAGCAGGCTGTAGCCCCAATCTGCCCCCGGGGGGGCAGAAAGCCCACTAGATACCAGGGATTTTTATTCCAATTGCAATTAGGGGTGGGGGCTGCTCAATATGGACATGCCAATGCCCCCCTGCAAAATTACAGTGTTTCTGCCCCCCAGGGAGGGCAGAAAGCCCACTAGATGCCAGGGATTTTTTCCCATTGAATTTAGGGGTGGGGCTGCCCAAGATGAGCATGCCAATGCCCCCACCCCAGCAAAATTCCAGTCTTTCTGTCCCCCCCTGGGAGGCAGATGGGGGCTGTAGCCCCCAATCTGCCCCCCTGGGGAACAGAAAGCCCACTAGATGCCAGGGATTTTTTTTATTGATTTAGGGGTGGGGTCTGCACGAGATGGGCATGACAATGCCCCACCCCACAAAATTCCACAGTCTGTATGCCCCCCTGGAGGCAGATGGGGGCAATAGCCCCTAATCTGCCCCCAGGGGCAGAAAGCCCACTAGACCAGGGATTTCTTTTTATGCATAGGGGTGGGGGCTGCACAAAATGGGCATACCAATACCCCCACCCACCAAAACAAATTCCACAGCCTTTCTGCCTTGCCTGCGAGGCGGATGAGGGCAATAGCCACAATCTGCCTGCCTAGGGGGCAGAAAGCACTTTAGGCACCAGGGATTTTTTTTATGTATCTTGGGGTGGGGGCAGCCCAAAATTGGCATACCAATACCCCCCCCAAAAAAATCCCACTGTCTTTCTGCCCACCTAAGAGGCAGATGGGGCAATAGCCCCTGATCTGCCCCCGGGGGGGCAGAAAGTTCACTAGGGCCAAGGGAATGGGCCAAAAACCCAGGTGACCCCCCTTGCAAAACCAGGTTTTTTTGTGATAGGTAATTTTGATGTCTCCTCAATACGTTTTGGGCCCTTGCCTTTTGCAGGAACTTGGCCCACCCAGGCGAGTGAGATACAATTATATTGGGAGACATGGGTGAAATGCTGGGTGGTAGGAAATTTGTCAGCCCGGTGATACCACAACTTTCCCACACAGAAATTTGAGAAAAATTTGATTTTTTCAGCTAAATTTCAGGTTAGCAGGGTATTCTGGATAGGAAAAGGTTGGGGGGTCCACGCACGCCATACCTCGCTGGACTCCCCCGGGAGTATAGTTTTCAAAAATGTGTGGGTTTGGTAGTTTCCCTAGATGGCTGCCGAGCCCGGGGCCAAAAATCCAGGTGACCCCCATTGCAAAACCAGGTCGTTTTGCTAGAGGTCATTTTGATGTCTCCTCAATACGTTTTGGGCCTTGCCTGTCGCGGGTACTTGGCCCACCCATACGAGTGAGGTACCATTTTTATCAGGAGACCTGGGGAAACGCTGGGTGGTAGGAAATTTGTGTCAGCCCAATGATCCCACAACTTTCCCACACAGAAATTTGAGAAAAACATGATCTTTTTCAGCTAAATTTGAGGTTTGCAGGGGATTCTGGGAAGGAAAACGTTGGGGGCTCAACGCAAGCCATACCTCTCTGGACTCCCTTGGGTGTCTAGTTTTCAGAAATGTGTGGGTTTGGTAGTTTCCCTAGATGGCCGATGAGCCCAGGGCCAAAATCCCAGGTGACCCCCCTTGCAAAACCAGGTTGTTTTATGATAGGTAAGGTTGAAGTTTCCACAATACATTTTGGGCCATTCCCTGCCGCAAGCACTTGGCCCAACCACACGAGTGAGGTACCATTTTTATCAGAAGCCTTTGGGGAATGTGGGGTGTGTGGAATTTTGTGGATCCACGCAGATTCCAGAACTTTCCATCACAGAAATGTGAGTAAAATGTGTTTTCTTTTTACAAAGTTTGAGGTCTGCAGGGGATTCTGGGTAACAGAACCTGGTGAAAGCCACACAAATCACCCCATCCTGGATTCCCCTGGGTATCTAGTTTTGAAAAATGTATAGGTTTGCTAGGTTTCCCTAGGTGCCGGCAGAGCTAGGGTTCAAAATCGACAGCTAGGCACTTTGCAAAAAAGGGGTCCGTTTTCACTGTAAAAATGTGGTGTGTCCAAGTTGAGTTTTGGGCCATTTCCTGCCTCGGGCACTAGGCCTACCCACACAAGTGAGGAACTGTTTTTATCAGGAGACTTTCTGAAATGCGGGGTGGGTGGAAATTTGTGGATCAATGCAGATTCCAGAACTTTCTATCATAGAAATGTGAGGAAAATGTATTTTTTGACCAAGTTTGAGGTTTGCAGGGGATTCTGGGTAACAGAACCTGGTGAAAGCCACACAAATCACCCCGTCCTGGATTCCCCTGGGTATCTAGTTTTCAAAAATGTATAGGTTTGCTAGGTTTCCCTAGGTGCTGGCAGAGCTAGGGTTCAAAATCGACAGCTAGGCACTTTGCAAAGAAAGGGTACGTTTTCACTGAAAAATGTGGCGTGTTCATCTTGCGTTTTGGGCCATTTCATGCGGCGGGCACTAGGCCTACCCACATAAGTGAGGAACCGTTTTTATCTGGAGACTTTTGGAAATACCGGGTGGGTGGAATTTTGTGGATCCACGCATATTCCAGAAATTTCCATCAAAGAAATGTGAGGAAAATGTGTTTTTTTGACAAAGTTTGAGGTTTGCAAGGGATTCTGGGTTACAGAACCTGGTGGTAGCCACACAATTCACCCCCTCCTAGATTCCCCTGGGTGTCTAGTTTTAAAAAATGTATAGATTTGCTAGGTTCCCCTTGGTGCAGGCTGGGCTAGGGTTCAAAATCCTCAGCTAGGCTCTGTGCAAAAAAATGGTCTGTTTCACTGTAAAAATGTGGTTTGTCCACGTTGCGTTTTGGGCCATTTCCTGTCATGGGCACTAGGCCTACCCACCCAAGTGAGGTACCATCTTTATGGAAAGACTTTGAGAAATGCGGTATGGGTGGAATTTTGTGGATCCATGCAGATTACAGAACTTTCCATCACAGAAATGTGAGAAAAATGTGTTTTTCTTACAAAGTTTGAGGTTTGCAAGGGATTCTGGATAACAGAACCTGGTGAGAGCCACAGAAGTCACCCCCTCCTGGATTTCTCTGGGTGTCTAATTTTCAAAAATGTATAGTTTTGCTGGGTTTCCCTAGGTGCCGGCAGAGCTAGGGTTCAAAATCCACAGCTAGGCACTTTGCAAAAAAGGGGTCCGTTTTCACTGTAAAAATGTGGTGTGTCCAAGTTGAGTTTTGGGCCATTTCCTGCCTCGGGCACTAGGCCTACCCACACAAGTGAGGAACTGTTTTTATCAGGAGACTTTCTGAAATGCGGGGTGGGTGGAAATTTGTGGATCAATGCAGATTCCAGAACTTTCTATCATAGAAATGTGAGGAAAATGTATTTTTTTGACCAAGTTTGAGGTTTGCAGGGGATTCTGGGTAACAGAACCTGGTGAAAGCCACACAAATCACCCCGTCCTGGATTCCCCTGGGTATCTAGTTTTCAAAAATGTATAGGTTTGCTAGGTTTCCCTAGGTGCTGGCAGAGCTAGGGTTCAAAATCGACAGCTAGGCACTTTGCAAAGAAAGGGTACGTTTTCACTGTAAAAATGTGGCGTGTTCATCTTGCGTTTTGGGCCATTTCATGCGGCGGGCACTAGGCCTACCCACATAAGTGAGGAACCGTTTTTATCTGGAGACTTTTGGAAATACCGGGTGGGTGGAATTTTGTGGATCCACGCATATTCCAGAAATTTCCATCAAAGAAATGTGAGGAAAATGTGTTTTTTTGACAAAGTTTGAGGTTTGCAAGGGATTCTGGGTTACAGAACCTGGTGGTAGCCACACAATTCACCCCCTCCTAGATTCCCCTGGGTGTCTAGTTTTAAAAAATGTATAGATTTGCTAGGTTCCCCTTGGTGCAGGCTGGGCTAAGGTTCAAAATCCTCAGCTAGGCTCTGTGCAAAAAAATGGTCTGTTTCACTGTAAAAATGTGGTTTGTCCACGTTGCGTTTTGGGCCGTTTCCTGAAGCGGGCAGTAGGCCTACCCACACAAGTGAGGTACCGTCTTTATTAAGAGACTTTGGGAAATGCGGGGTGGGGGGAATTTTGTGGATCCACGCAGATTCCAGAACTTTCCATAACAGAAATGTGAGGAAAATGTGTTCTTTTGTACAAAGTTTGAGGTTTGCAAAGGATTCTGGGTAACAGAACCTGGTGGGAGCCACACAAGTCACCCCCTCCTGGATTTCTATGGGTGTCTAATTTTCAAAAATGTATAGTTTTGCTGGGTTTCCCTAGGTGCCGGCAGAGCTAGGGTTCAAAATCCACAGCTAGGCACTTTGCAAAAAAAGGGTCCGTTTTCACTGTAAAAATGTGTTGTGTCCACCTTGCGTTTTGGGCCATTTCCTGTCATGGGCACTAGGCCTACCCACCCAAGTGAGGTACCATCTTTATGGAAAGACTTTGAGAAATGCGGTATGGGTGGAATTTTGTGGATCCATGCAGATTACAGAACTTTCCATCACAGAAATGTGAGAAAAATGTGTTTTTCTTACAAAGTTTGAGGTTTGCAAGGGATTCTGGATAACAGAACCTGGTGAGAGCCACAGAAGTCACCCCCTCCTGGATTTCTCTGGGTGTCTAATTTTCAAAAATGTATAGTTTTGCTTGGTTTCCCTAGGTGCCGGCAGAGCTAGGGTTCAAAATCGACAGCTAGGCACTTTGCAAAAAAGGGGTCCGTTTTCACTGTAAAAATGTGGTGTGTCCAAGTTGAGTTTTGGGCCATTTCCTGCCTCGGGCACTAGGCCTACCCACACAAGTGAGGAACTGTTTTTATCAGGAGACTTTCTGAAATGCGGGGTGGGTGGAAATTTGTGGATCAATGCAGATTCCAGAACTTTCTATCATAGAAATGTGAGGAAAATGTATTTTTTGACCAAGTTTGAGGTTTGCAGGGGATTCTGGGTAACAGAACCTGGTGAAAGCCACACAAATCACCCCGTCCTGGATTCCCCTGGGTATCTAGTTTTCAAAAATGTATAGGTTTGCTAGGTTTCCCTAGGTGCTGGCAGAGCTAGGGTTCAAAATCGACAGCTAGGCACTTTGCAAAGAAAGGGTACGTTTTCACTGTAAAAATGTGGCGTGTTCATCTTGCGTTTTGGGCCATTTCATGCGGCGGGCACTAGGCCTACCCACATAAGTGAGGAACCGTTTTTATCTGGAGACTTTTGGAAATACCGGGTGGGTGGAATTTTGTGGATCCACGCATATTCCAGAAATTTCCATCAAAGAAATGTGAGGAAAATGTGTTTTTTTGACAAAGTTTGAGGTTTGCAAGGGATTCTGGGTTACAGAACCTGGTGGTAGCCACACAATTCACCCCTCCTAGATTCCCTGGGTGTCTAGTTTTAAAAAATGTATAGATTTGCTAGGTTCCCCTTGGTGCAGGCTGGGCTAGGGTTCAAAATCCTCAGCTAGGCTCTGTGCAAAAAAATGGTCTGTTTCACTGTAAAAATGTGGTTTGTCCACGTTGCGTTTTGGGCCGTTTCCTGAAGCGGGCAGTAGGCCTACCCACACAAGTGAGGTACCGTCTTTATTAAGAGACTTTGGGAAATGCGGGGTGGGGGGAATTTTGTGGATCCACGCAGATTCCAGAACTTTCCATAACAGAAATGTGAGGAAAATGTGTTCTTTTGTACAAAGTTTGAGGTTTGCAAAGGATTCTGTGTAACAGAACCTGGTGGGAGCCACACAAGTCACCCCCTCCTGGATTTCTCTGGGTGTCTAGTTTTAAAAAATGTATAGGTTTGCTAGGTTTCCCTAGGTGCCGGATGAGCTAGGGTTCAAAATCCACAGCTAGGCACTTTGCAAAAAAAGGGTCAGTTTTCAGTGTAGAAATGTTGTGTGTCTAAATTGCATTTTGCGCAGTTTCCTGTCGCGGGCACTAGACCTACCCATACAAGTGAGGTACCATGTTTAGCGGAAGTCTTTGTGGAATGCTGGGTGGGTGGAATTTTGTGGAGCCCCGCCGATTCCAGAACTTTCCATCACAGAAATGTGAGGAAAGTGTGTATTCTTTTTAGAAAGTTTGAGGTTTGCAGGGGACTCTGGGTAACAGAACCTGGTGAGAGCCACACGAGTCACCCAATCCTGGATTACCCTGGGTGTCTAGTTTTCAATATGTATAGGTTTGCTAGGTTTCCCTAGGTGCCGGCAGAACTAGGGTTCAAATTCTACAATTATGCACATTGCAAAAAAAGGGTCAGTTTTCACTGTAAAAATGTGGTGTGTCCACGTTGCGTTTTGGGCCGTTTCCTGTCGCAGGCACTAGGCCTACCCACACAACTGAGGTACCATTTTTATCGTAAGACTTTGGGTAAAGCAAGGAGGGTGGAATTTTGTGGATCCACACAGATTCTAGAACTTTCCATCACAGAAATGCGGAAAATGTGTTATTTTTTTACAAAGTTTGAGGTTTGCAAGGGATTCTGGGTAACAAAACCTGGTGAGAGCCACAGAAGTCACCCTCTCATGGATTTCTCTGGGTGTCTAGTTTTCGAAATGTATAGTTTTGCTAGGTTTCCCTAGGTGCCGGCAGAACTAGGGTTCAATATCCACAGCTAGGCACTTTGCAAAAAAAGGGTCTGTTTTCGGTGTAAAAATGTGTTGTGTCTACATTGCATTTTGTGCCGTTTCCTGTCGCGTGCACTAGGCCTACCCACACAAGTGAGGTACCATGTTTAGCGGAAGACTTTGTGGAATGCTGGGTGGGTGGAATATTGTGGGGCCATGCAGATTCCAGAACTTTCCATCACAGAAATGTGAGGAAAGTGTGTTTTTTTTACAAAGTTTGAGGTATGCAAGGGATTCTGGGTAACAGAACCTGGTGAGAGCCACACACGTCACCCCATCCTGGATTCCCCTATGTGTCTAGTATTCAAAATTGTATAGGCTTGCTAGGCTTCCCTAGGTGCCGGCAGAGGTAGGGTTCAAAATCTACAGCTAGGTACTGTGCAAAAGAAGGGTCAGTTTTCAATGTAAAGATGTGGTTTGTCCACGTTGCATTTTGGGCCGTTTCCTGTCGCAGGCACTAGGCCTACCCAGACAAGTGAGGTATCATTTTTATCAGAAGACTTTGGGGAATGCGGGGTGGGTGGAATTTTGTGGGCCCATACAGATTACAGAACTTTCCATCACAGAAATGTGAGGAAAATGTGTTTTTTTTACATAGTTTGAGGTTTGCAAGGGATTCTGGGTAACAGAACCTGGTGAGAGCCACAGAAGACATCCCCTCCTGGATTTCTCTGGGTGTCTAGTTTTCAAAAATGTATAGTTTTGCTAGGTTTCTCCAGGTGCCGGCTGAGCTAGGGTTCAAAATCCACGGCTAGACACTTTGCAAAAAAAGGGTCAGTTTTCCCTGTAAAAATGTGTTGTGTCCACCTTGCGTTTTGGGCCATTTCCTGTCATGGGCACTAGGCCTACCCACCCAAGTGAGGTACCATCTTTATGGAAAGACTTTGAGAAATGCGGTATGGGTGGAATTTTGTGGATCCATGCAGATTACAGAACTTTCCATCACAGAAATGTGAGAAAAATGTGTTTTTCTTACAAAGTTTGAGGTTTGCAAGGGATTCTGGGTAACAGAACCTGGTGAGAGCCACAGAAGTCACCCCCTCCTGGATTTCTCTGGGTGTCTAATTTTCAAAAATGTATAGTTTTGCTGGGTTTCCCTAGGTGCCGGCAGAGCTAGGGTTCAAAATCCACAGCTAGGCACTTTGCAAAAAAGGGGTCCGTTTTCACTGTAAAAATGTGGTGTGTCCACGGTGTGTTTTGGGCCATTTCCTGTCGCGGGCACTAGGCCTACTCACACAAGTGAGGTACAATTTTTGTCAGAAGACTTTGGAGAAAGCGAGGAGGTGGAATTTTGTGGATCCACGCAGATTCTAGAACTTTCCATCACAGAAATTTGAGGAAAATGTGTTTTTTACAAAGTTTGAGGTTTGCAAGGGATTCTGGGTAACAGAACCTGGTGAGAGCCACAGAAGTCACCCCCTCCTGGATTTCTCTGGGTGTCTAATTTTCAAAAATGTATAGTTTTGCTGGGTTTCCCTAGGTGCCGGCAGAGCTAGGGTTCAAAATCCACAGCTAGGCACTTTGCAAAAAAAGGGTCCGTTTTCACTGTAAGAATGTGTTGTGTCCACCTTGCGTTTTGGGCCATTTCCTGTCATGGGCACTAGGCCTACCCACCCAAGTGAGGTACCATCTTTATGGAAAGACTTTGAGAAATGCGGTATGGGTGGAATTTTGTGGATCCATGCAGATTACAGAACTTTCCATCACAGAAATGTGAGAAAAATGTGTTTTTCTTACAAAGTTTGAGGTTTGCAAGGGATTCTGGATAACAGAACCTGGTGAGAGCCACAGAAGTCACCCCTCCTGGATTTCTCTGGGTGTCTAATTTTCAAAAATGTATAGTTTTGCTGGGTTTCCCTAGGTGCCGGCAGAGCTAGGGTTCAAAATCCACAGCTAGGCACTTTGCAAAAAAAGGGTCCGTTTTCACTGTAAAAATGTGGTGTGTCCACGTTGTGTTTTGGGCCATTTCCTGTCGCGGGCACTAGGCCTACTCACACAAGTGAGGTACAATTTTTGTCGGAAGACTTTGGAGAAAGCGAGGAGGTGGAATTTTGTGGATCCACGCAGATTCTAGAACTTTCCATCACAGAAATGTGAGGAAAATGTGTTTTTTACAAAGTTTGAGGTTTGCAAGGGATTCTGGGTAACAGACCCTGATGAGAGCCACACAAGTCACCCCATCCTGGATTCCCCTAGGTGTCTAGTTTTCAAAAATGTATAGGTTTGCTAGGTTTCCCTAGGTGCCGTCAGATGTAGGGCTCAAAATCTACAGCTAGGCACTGTGCAAAAAAAGGGTCAGTTTTCCCTTAAAAAATGTGGTGTGTCCACGTTGCGTTTTGGGCTGTTTCCTGTCGGGGGCACTAGGCCTACCCACACAAGTGAGGTACCATTTTTATCTGAAGACTTTAGGGAATTCGGGGTGGGTGAAATTTTGTGGGCCCACGCAGATTCCAGAACTTTCCATCACAGAAATGTGAGGAAAATTTGTTTTTTTTTACAAAGTTTGCGGTTTGCAAGGGATTCTGAGTAGCAGAACCTGGTGAGAGTCACATAAATCACCCCCTCCTGGATTTCCCTGGAAGTCTAGTTTTCAAACATTTATGGGTTTGCTAGGTTTCCCTAGGTACCGGCAGAGCTAGAGTTCAAAATCCTCAGCTAGGCACTTTGCAAAAAAGGCTCGGATTTCACTGTAAAAATGTGGTGTGTCCATGTTGCGTTTCGGCCTGTTTCCTGTCGTGCGCACTAGGCCTACCCACACAAGTGAGGAACCATTTTTATCGGAAGACTTTGGGGAATGCGGGGTGGGTGGAATTTTGTGGATCCACGCAGATTCCAGAACTTTCCATCACAGAAATGTGAGGAAAATGTGTTTTGTTTTACAAAGTTTGAGGTTTGCAAGGGATTCTGGGTAAGATAACCTTGGTGCGAGCCACTGAAGTCACCCCATCCTGCATTCCTCTCCATGTCTAGTTTTCAAAAATATATAGG
This sequence comes from Calotriton arnoldi, assembly GCA_963921515.1. Taxonomy (NCBI): domain Eukaryota; kingdom Metazoa; phylum Chordata; class Amphibia; order Caudata; family Salamandridae; genus Calotriton; species Calotriton arnoldi. The sequence goes on from CAWUFW010009121.1 coordinate 95,482, forward strand.
TTTGCTAGGTTTCCCTAGGTGCCGGCTGAGCTAGGGTTAAAATGCACAGCTAGGCTCTGTGCAAAAAAAGGGTCTGTTTTTACAGTAAAATTGTGGTGTGTCCACGTTGTGTTTTGGGCCGTTTCCTGTCGCAGGCACTAGGCCTACCCACACAAGTGAGGTGCCATTTTTATCGGGAGACTTAGGGGAACTCAGAATTGTAGAGCAACTGTTATTACCTATTGACTTTCTATGCATTTCTGCCTTCCAAATGTAAGACAATGTGTAAAAAAGAAGTCACTTTGAAAATGTCCTATAATTCACATGCTAGTATGGGTACCCACAATTTCTGAGATGTGCAAATAGCTTCTGTTTCTAAACTCTATATTTTGTTCCCATTCCAGAAACAGATAGGTGTCTTTGATACCTACTTTTCACTCTTTATATTTTACCAAATGAATTGCTATATACCCAGTACACAATGAAAAACCATTGCAAAATGTTGCTCAGTTATTGGCTCTGGGTTCCTCGGGTTCTTGGTGAACCTACAAGTCCTACATATCCCCACAACCAGAAGAGTCCAGCAGATGTAACGGTATATTGCTGTCAAGAATCTGTCATACTTAGAAGAAGTTACAGGTGAAAACGTTGGCACAAATGGCTGTTTTTTCAACTCATTTTCAATTTTTCTTATTTTCAACTGCTAGTTTCTATTAAAAAACCTTGAAGGATCTGCACAAATGACCCCTTCTTGAATTCAAAATGTTGTCTACTTTTCAGAAATGTATAGCCTTGCAGGATCCATTGTTGCTTTCACACCCATTTCTACCACTAACTGGAATGTGGTTGAAAGCACAAAAAGAAGCAAAAATAGGCTATGTCCCAGTACAATGCCAAAACTGTGTAAAAGATTTTGGTTTTCTGACAAAATTCTGCTTGTCCGGGAAAGCTGGGAAGATGATAATTTCAGCACCACAAACCCTTTGTTGATACCATTTGCAGGGAAGCTGCCTACGCTTTATGTCGGCCTTCACTTTCATATCGTACAGACTCAAGTTCAACAACAAGTGACGAAGATGATGCAGCTTTGACGAACTTGGGTTGTGGGGGGCTTCTGGTCTGACCAGTCGTCAGACCACAGACAGTGGATTTACTCTGACATTTTAAGTGTTGAGCACCATGCTCAAAGCTCATTTACATGTAGCATGCTATAGTTTGTGGAGTTGCTGGCCATTACCCCTCCCTTTTGACAGTTGTCACTACACAGTGCATTGTCACTTCCCCTAGTTCAAGAGTCAGTCTTTAGACTACATGTTTGGGTGTAAAGCCATTGGTTGCAGGCCCTGGTTTCAGTTGAAACATTATTGGTTATAACCCATTGTTAATCCCCACAAGATACAAGCAATGTAGAACTTCCTTTCCAGGCAAGCAAGAGGGGTCTGGTGTGGAGGGCTGTATACCCTACATGTAATTCACAGGACAACATGGACTGTCACCATAATATCAGATTTCTAACCCTAAATGTACGAGGGATACATTCAGCGCACCGTAGATACTCTCTATATGCATACATCAAATGACAGCAGGCGCATATCTGCTTCCTGCAAGAGACTCATCTAATTGACAGTGAACTTCATCAGCACAGCAAATGCAGGAGAGGGCAAACTTATAATACAAGATATTCTTCTTATGAACGAGGAGCCTTGTTATGGATTCATCCAGGGAAACCTTTTCAGTCCCTTTGAACACTAATTGATAAGGAAGAAAGATTTGTATTTGTGGAAGGCCGATTAGATGGTGAACACGTCCTCTTGGGATGTATTTACAGCCCAAATACAGAGCAGGAAGCCTTTTAGATTATCATATCTGAGATCCTTGTCCAATTGTGGGCATTCCATGGTTGCCAGGAGGGGACTATAATAGCATTCTAGATCTTTCTCTTGATCAATCCCACCCACCGCTTTCCGGTGCCCTGGCTTGTCAGCATTCACAGCAATTTAGTCAGTGGACTCAGCAATGGTCCCTCCTAGATGCATGGAGAACTCGTAATCCACATCTGCATCTATACTCTCACTTCTCTGCCCCCCATTATCTAGATGTTCGACTAGACTGTTTTCTTTGCTCCCTAGATTTTATCCCGCGATTGATGCACTGTAACTACCTCGGGCGGGTGATGTCTGATCACTCTGTCCACATCATAGATATTATATGGGGTGTGGCGCATTCCCTGGTTCATACATGGCGACTTTCAAAGGACACATTAGCTGATGTGGCCTTTTGTGAAGGGCAGCATACACATATTACCCATTACTTTGCAGATAATCATGCCACTGCTACAAGTCGCACTATAGAACTGGACTCTTTTAAGGTGTCACCCAGAGGCTTTTGCATCCAAACTATATCTGGGGTTCGTAGAGAGCTTGCCCAGTACTTGAGAACAGCTGAAGAGGAAGTAAAAATCCTGGATAGTCATCACCCTCCAGATGCGATAACCCATTAAGCCCTAAGTGACGCCAAAGCGAGTTATGCCTCCATGCTAGAACGCCCCCGATGTTATCATTATGCGGAATATACAGCTCGAGTTCATGTGACAAGTGACAGGCCTGGGCGCCTGCTTGCATGGCTGGTTTGTCAAGAGGTACAGTCCCCGCCAATCATGGAGATTGCACAGGATGGTGGGCCAGCCCTACAAACCCTAATTGACATATCACTAGCATTTAGCTCCTATAACGCTGCTATATAATAGTCATTGCCTGCGCCTCCTCTGGAGGCCCTTCAGCAATTCCTTGACCACTTTGCCTTACCAGCCATTACTGCCATCACATGTGAGGAACTTGATGGCTTGATCACTATAGAGGAAGTGAAGAATGCTATACATAGTCTGGCCTGAAATAAGACTCCCAGCTTCTTTCCATGAGTCTCTTCTCATTCCCTTGCTCAAGCCTGGCAGAGACTCCAGGGTGACATAGGTTGGCCCTAAATAAGCTTCAGTTACCAGTGGGGGTGGAGGGCTAGGAGCGCCATCCTTAGAGGCTTATTATCTTGCAGCACAACTGTAATGTGTGGCCAGATGGCTATCAGGTAATCTTTTTTAAACCTGTACTGGGGATGGCCCCCTGCACCCGCATGTGGTGCAACAAACTCTTCATCCTGCTACTAGTTTGCACCGTTCGAGGACCCTACATGTGTGGATAGCTCGGAAGTGCTTGGCACACGTCTTTCAGCTTACAAAGTGCACAATACCTCACTCTCCAGCCACACCACTACAGGATCTACCAGGACCCTTGGGGCAATTTACTGCTGATCAATTAGCAACCTGATATGAGCATTCCATTGATGTAGCAATTGATTTGTTTCAGAATGACCACTTGCTTACATTTGGTCAGGTATGTCAGGAATTTAGCATTCACCTGACTCAATTTCTACTACATGAGCAGGTATTAGGAGCCCTCAGGGCGCTGTGAGGTGTGATGGGAACAGAAATACCAACACATGCAGTGATGCAGGCGCAAAACACCTTTGGAACAGGTCTATACCTCACCACTTGGTTTTACAGAGAAATTAGGGATCACACTGAGATCACTCTGAGCCAACTCTGTCAGGAATGAGATGAGGATTTAGAGCTCCCCCTGCATGACACTGAACAGACGCTAGCACTTGAATCTCCCCATGGTATCTCTATAAATGCACGATTTAAGAGCATTCAATATATGATTCTTCATAGGGCTTGCCTCACACCTTCTCAAATGCTTTGGGCATGCCTGGTTAGTGCCAGTTTCTGGCATTCGGTACATGCCCTATTAGCTACAGTTACAGAGCTAACAACACTCAACTCATGGGAAGCTACAGCACTGGGTATTTTTCTAAGGAGGAAAAGCTTTAAGTTACGGGTATGCTTTGCACCATAATGGAGGACCAAAATATTTGCTGTTACAGTCATAGTGCCACAGCTGATGAACCCAACTACTTAATACTAAATGTTTTTTAAGATGATGAATTAATCTCCTTAATGTATAAGCGCAACAAAGCTTGTTGTATTGAATTACTGCATTGTATAATTTAAAAGCCTAATAAAAATATTTGAATCACCTATACCCTTGAATATTACAGAAGTTAGAGCATGTGAAATCTGTGCATTAATAACACTAATAGCATTTCAAATTACATGATTTGCCGGAGCACACTGCATGGTACAGTGGCGAGTTATAGTTAAGGCTTAAGGAATTTTAGGCAATGAGATAGAATGGCCCTGTGCAAGCTGCCATAACAAAAGCCTGTTGCCTAAATCCAGCTAAGAAGTTCAGAGAAATAACAATAATTATCGGACACTAAATTAATCCAAAATACAACTATATCATTCTCTTGGTTCATTCACAAGCTAGGCTTCCAATTATAACATAGGTCTCCTACTACATTTGAAATATCTTTAAAGAACACAAATCTCATAGAGCTCTTATTTGAGCAAAGTGTTACATATATTATATATATTTTTCAACAGTTAGCTCCAATTTCTTAGACTTTCCATGAGCTGTACAACTTTTGGCTAACATGGGGTTTGCGGCGAACTATGCCTCTTTTTCAGGGCTGAAACAGAATAAGAGAAATGTTGTATAATTACAGTCTTAATATAATGAAGCAACTAGGAGTCAGTCAACAAAGTTACACCAACAAGTTTTATCCAGCCTTCTGACAACATAAATGATTCTTAATAGAAAGAGACACATATATACAGACAAATATATACTGCATCTTGCCCAAAAGACAGTTTCATGGCTAAGCTGCGTTGCTAATAGAAATAGATTGGCACTAACAGTATGTATAGCAAGTCCATACTTTCCCACTGTGTTCATAAAGATCTTTTTTCACCCCTAACTTAGGGCCTCATTACGATGACGGTCAGAAAGGATCAGATCGACATTCAGATTTTCCTAACCCGTGTCGGAACTCATGTTTCCGACCGACTCGGAAACAATTCTGGCAGAAGTTAACTGTTCAGTCTTTCCGACTCGGTTCCGACCGGCATTCGGAGACTCCGAGTTGGTAGGAGCTGAATTGAACATCTCTATGGACCGCGTTTCCGACCAATGTATTTTGATGTCGGATTCGGACAGCCTTTTCGAATTGGTCTGTCCGACACAGAATGGCTGTCGGAAACTGACTTTGGGGACCCATAGCAGGCCCCCCCTCACCAAGGGGCCTCCGGTTGGGGCCGGTGGGGGTACCCATGGGACCCCTCTTTACAACAATGCCCAGTGTGGCAGGCACCATGGGGTGCCTGCCACAGGGTGCAAGATTTTCCACAGCTTCCCCTTTCTCCAATGGGAGCCTGTGTTGTCGGTCGGAACACAGGCTCCCATTGAAGTCAATGGGAGTCCGATCGAACGGTGTTCGGAAACATCGTAATCGGTCGGTCGGTCTCACCAAACCCGAGTCGGTCGGAAATGATTCCATCAAGGAGTCGGTCGGATTGCTTTCCGACCAACATCGTAATGAGGCCCTTAGTGTATTTACCATTGTCAAATCAAAAATGTTTTGGCTTGACTAGTCTAATCTGATTATGTTTGTGTTGCTGTCAATGGATTTCCAACAGATATCTCAATTTAGGAGGTACTTCCCCAGGAAGTGAAACATTTACTAAATATAAAGTTGGTTAGGTATATTGATAGTTTACAGTTTATTGACAGCACCTAGTTTTGTTGATCTAAGCTATTCAAAACATGCCATCAACATGGTAAAATATGGAGTGCTCACCTAGAAATCACAAATGCAGTGTCTACACATAAAAAAGAGGGATTCACTATGCATTAGAGTTAAATCTAACAATATGAAACCCTTATAAAGACATTAGGAGAACTCTATATCTTTTTTTCATTGGTTGAATTCATGATATGATGCTAGGGCAATGTCTTAACAGAAATATAAACTATTGAGGACTGTTGTGCATCAAAGCTTTCTACCCAAATCCATTGGAGAAAAAAAGAATAAAACGTCGCTGTAGTGTCTTGTAAGTATGAATAGCAGTATCCTTCTGTTCCCTGATGGACTCCGTAGGATAATGACGTAACGTTGGGGTGTGTCTGGGTGTGGTCAATAAAGTTCATGATGCAATGCGTACAGTTAACGGTTGCACTCTGAAGAATACATATGTGCACTATAGAGCTTTGTGTGTGGCTTGGTCATTTGCATACTACCGGGCTGGGGAGGATGCTACAACTGGCGATGAGATAGGGGATCTGTAACCTGAAGAATGAAGAGTGCTCTCCCTGAGAGTTTGCTGAAGTCCAACAAACTGCTCTTACGTGCCACATGCACCTCAGTCAAAGTGAAGCAGTCAGCGGTTGGCGTATGTGGAGTCAAAGCACCACTTTAGCCAGCTCAAAGCTTTCGGAGAAGGTGAAAGCCCTACAGAGAAGTTTGTTTGGAGTTGGCCAGGAACCTGCTGGTGAGGCCAAATGATGAGGTACTGTGCCGCAACATAACACATAGCCAAAATACATACAGTACGATACCGCTAAAGGCAGCGACAGCCAGGTACAGAGAAGCACAGAAGGCCGCGATAGTCAGGTGCAAAAGCGCACCACGTAAAGCAGAGGCGTCTTGGTGGAAAGAACACACTGGTACTCACTGGCAAGAGAGAAGAACGAGTCACCCGATATCGAATTGAGTTCTGTCCAGAGACCAGTGTTTTTAAAGGAGCATCCACGACTATACAAGTCAATGCACAGGGGTTGTGCTTATGGAGCCTGAAGCAGCAACCACCAAAGTTGCTGTATTTACTCAGCACAACTCAAACATCTTCAAGATTTTGAACGGTACCAATGGCTGTAGAGAACAGTGTCAGATATTGCGCCGCTGCCTTCTTGAAACCGCTGCTTTGATTAGATACTGGCAAAAAACACAACATTGGAGCCAGATGGATTGCATGGATCCAAAAATTTGACACATTTTCTGACGTGGTAGAAGAAGTAACCCTGGGCGTAGTTTGCCTAGTCGCGCTACGCAAGGCTATGTGAAGTTACAAAAGCGCTACGTGATCTAAGCGTAGCTACGCGAGCGCACGTAGTTGCTTGTCCCGCCCGTTCGCGATGCATTTTTCTTGCTCGCAAACGCGTATTGCGTGTTCAGGAGTCTGTTTGCATGCTCGGGGATAGTATCTCGCAAACTTACCCATGCGGTCGCCTATGGGCCAGGCCATCTTGTTTTTCACTTGTCCCGCCCGTTCGCAATGCCTTATTTCCTGTTCCGGGTTGCGTAGAGCGTGTTCGCGATGCGCATTTCATGTTCGGGAACGCGCCTTCCGTGTTCGCGACGCTTTTTGCGTGCGCGCGGGGAAATATCGCGCAAACTTACCCACGCGGTCGTGATGGGCGTGGCCATCTTGTTTTTTCACTCTATGCTATGGTTCTGGGGCCTGCTTTTCTATCCTCCCTCTATCTTTGCCATCCTTAGGTTTTTACACTGTTTTTCTGATCTTTTTTATTTATTATCTATCCCTCTCTGTCCCTAAGTCTATATTTTGCATTTTATTTCTACTTTTACTGCGTTTTTTCCACTTTTCTACTGTTTTATATTACTTCCTTCTTTAAGCTCCTACTTCTTCCCCTAACTTTATTTTTCCCTTCTAAATTTTCTTTTCCGCCTCCCGCTCACCCCAGAACCATGCCTAAGGGTACTGATGGGCGCTCCAAGGGCAAGGCGCCTGCGCCCAAGAGCCGCCTGCCTTGCGGCAGACTGCGCCCTGCAGGGGTGCAGGCCCGGGAGCTTTTGGAGAGGTGGAGGTGGCCGCCCTTGTTTTTTTTGTGCAGTGCCACCTCCCCTTGACCTTGGAAGCAGGCGGCAGGCCTGGCTCCGGGTACCCGACCCAGGAGCGTCACCGCCGGTGGGCGAAGGTGTGCCGGGCAGTGTTTTGTCAATCAGGGGTCCGGCGCACCCATAACCAGCTGGCCCACCGGTGGTCAGACATCTTGGACCGGGAGCAGGACCTGCTGGACCTGCTAGGTGTCGAGGTCATGGGGCTTGGTGAGTAGCTAATATACTAGTCGTATAAGTATTGTGTATAATTTTTTTCCGAATAGCAAGAATACTGCTGCTTACATTGCAGGTAAATTACGTTTCAAAATCTTCTGTGATTGTAGGACACAGGTGCTCAGCGCTACTCTTACTTGTTTGCAACTTTGCGCTCGCTTGGGCTGATTATGTAAGAGTTTACTTAGAGAACTTAAGTTAGGTAATGCTATTGCTAGAGAGACTCTAGTCCTTCCTTTGTCCTCCTGTCACTAAGAAGAGATAGTGGTGGATGGATTGATAGGTTTAATTAGTATTAGTTGGTAATTTTTTAGATGTCTGCATGACGCATCCTCTCTGTCACTGAGTGCTGCTTACCCCAGTCCTTAGTAGAACCTTTTGTAGTTTGTTTAGTGAGTGGTAAGGCTTAGCAGTGTCACTAGCAGAACATCAGACGCAACCAACCAACAATTTGGTGTATGCACAAATTTATGCATGTGTCCTCCACCTATGCATTTTTGAGGGCTAAAATTTAAATGCAGACTTAGTGAACAATTGGCCCATCTGGAATATGTGGGCTAGGTCAGGTGGTACATAGGCTTAGTTAGTATTCTGGAATCAGAATGGAACACTGGATTAGTGTTCATAAATAATAAGTAGACGGTCCGTGAATCCCGCAATAATACTACTAGTCGATCTGATTAGATAGGTCAATTTTATTGCAATTGTTGTTTCCTAAAATGTTTTTTGAGCGTTTTTTAAAATATTTTATTTGTTTCACAGTACACCAATCATTAATGTTTGTCTCTTTCTTTATTATATCTTACATGATCAGCACCCAGGGGCAAGAAGACGGGGTCACAGCCACATGCAGCAGGACAAGAAGAACATCAAGATGCCTCCCAGGGCCAGGACCGCTCCTCTACCGAGGGCTCTGCTGCTGGCCCCAGTAAGTCCTCCAGTGGTTAATATTAATAATTATATTTCCCTAACTTTTACTGCACCTTACTTTTTCCGAACTATTATTTCTGTTTCCTATTCCTAATTCTATTTTTTTCCAAATCTTCTTCGATCTAGACTGTTTCTAAATTCTTGTTATCCCTGCCTCTAACTGCCTCTGCTATGAGCCTATGACTCTCTGTACTACTACTATTAGTCTGTCTGTAGCTAAGCTTGCCCAGTTGGCCACTCTTTATTTAAAAGGTTTTAAATAAAACTCAGATTCACCAACAGCTCTTGCCACGGAGTCCAGTCCTTTGGGTTGTCCTCTTCTGGTCTTCTTAATCTTTCTTGAGGCTTTTCAACAATTCCCACCAACAAAATGCCCAACCAGATATTTGACTATTTTTGATAGGATATACTACTACTGTTGTGGGGATTCTGCACAGCCACATACAGAACTATGCGCAAGAAAATAGGATGTTGGTGATGGGAGGTTGGACCTTCCTCACACCTCAGTCAGAACCCACAATCCCCTGACCAACTAGCTATAGTCTCTCATTAGGTCCCCGAACCCCCCGAAGATACCCAATGATTAGACAACCCAGATAACACCCTTTCGCTCGCTCACTCGTGTAAGTCCACCACACCAAATACCACAGAGTCTATGTGTAAGTTCAAAAGGTTTATTTTCAACTAACAAGCTCTGTACGTTGTTCTACAATTCAATTCAGTATACTATACGAGCCAGCTCCAACAGCAAAATGCATAAGATTAAAACAATAAACATTGTTACAAGTCCATCGAAGACAAAAAGATCTCTGTGCGAATTCTGGGGGACCCCTCACCTTAGAACGTAGAAGTACTGGTTACATCATAAGCTCTGCAAAGCTCTGGTTCGTAGAAGGGAATCTTCCGCCTGTTATGAGAAAATGGTGCGCGTTAGATAGTATAATGCAAGCATTTCTCAGTCATGCCAAAAAGTGTAGCATGTTATGGCTAAGCAATACAGACTGACCAGAACTCCATATAACAAAGTGGCTTGTTAATTTTTCGACCTCTTGTATGCAACGCTCACACAGTAGCTGTATGACCTCATGTGGGCTCAAAGGCGTCACTCTTACACAACAAGCTGCGAGGTAACGTGACGTCACGTGCGCAAAAGACATGAAGCTAAAATGGTTGCATGGCTCAGGCTAACTTTGCAAAGAGTAGAGTAGACTAGAATGACCCTAGGGACCATAACACTACTAGTGTCTACTCTACTCTAGTACCCGATTTGGACTAGTGATTTATGTTGTATATGATTGTATGTATTAACTTTTTTCTCCAATCTTGCTAGTGAAAAAGAATAAATAGGGGGAGGTGTATATATGGCATCTAAAAATGTGTAATGTTTTTTCTAGGCATACTACCGACCACCAGTGCCGGGGCCAGCGGCGATGCGGCCATTCCGGAGGGAGCAGGAGATGCGGCAGCGGCACCTGCAGGAGCTACTACAGGGGGTGAGCCAGCAGCAGCGGCGGGCGGTGGTAAGTTATATTCCTTACTTATTGACATTACACTAGCGGGAAGGGTGTACTGTACACTCACTGTACTGTTGAGACTTAGTAAGTATGAAGTTGTAGTGAACATTAGACAACGGTTCAAGAAGACACACTTTACATTAGGAGCGTGAGTTGAGTAACCAATGGCCTCTTCTATCTGACTCCAACTCAGCTGTGAAAGTTTTATGGAGAAGACAAAAAGTCAGATCAGATGACCTTGATGGATGTGTTGAACAAAAAGGGAAAGAAGGGTGGAAGGGGGAAGGACGGGCGAGATGTAATATGACTGGCAGAGAAGGATATGTTGGAAGCATGCATAGGTGGCAGATAGGAATCAGATGCATGGGATGTTGAAGGATGGGTGGAAGGTGAAAGAAAAGATGCCTGCCTGGGTGCCGACACCGTATGGGTGGATAGGTTAGCAAGAATCGTCAGCGGTGTTTGGGTCAAACTCAAAGGCAAGCAAGGAAGGACGCATGGGTGGTTGTTGGTGAAACAAACTAAGGTTTGTTGAGAGATTAAGAAGAATGATAGACGTTTACTTTGAATGGATGGATGCCTGGATGTATTCATCATAGATAGCATAGGTGGAGACTGTCACTGGATGCAGACCAGAGTCTTACTTTGAAGAGAATGTAAAAGAAACCGCGCCACAGTAGCAAAGCCGAGGGGAATATAAGTTGTATTTTCAGAATACTCCCTTGACTCACAGTAGTTTGCAAGCACATCATATATATTTATATATATTGTGTATGTATGTAGTTATCAGCGCCTTCCTCCGACTCCGAGGACCACTCCCTACCTATGTTAATTTTACTGTCAGCCAGCCTGCCATGGGGGGTGGCCTATCTGTTGGTTACACAATCAATCAAAACAAAGTACCTCATGTCGTCCCATATATAAGCAATGATCATTGGATCAGATATATAATCTGCCTTTTTGTAGTAGTCAGGGCAGGGTGAAAGTGAAATTGAGCAATTGCCCTTGATGTAACAGAGAGAGTATGGCCAGTGCCACCCGTAATAGAAAAATACGAGCTTCCCCAGTAGTAAAAAGAACTAACGTGAGTCTGCGTCATGACTCAAGTATGTTTGTCTTGGGCGCAAGCTGACTGAGCTGGCATGCCGGCTATAACAAGGTTATGTAATTTCGCTAAACTAAAGAGAAAAAGAAGACTGGTGTACTGTGCCATAGTGCTAGTATAATGCCTGAAACTCCCACAAATGTTAGAGGCCGAGGAAGTGGGAGGACAGATATATACCACAAATGTTATGTACTGTGCTTGCTAGTGCTACTGCTACTATGCCACTATGTGTTGAATTAATTTTGTGTTACTGTTTTGCTAAGAGTATTGGTAAAATATTATTTTTTTCTTTCTTGATATAGCTCCTCCAAAACCAACGAGGAAGGAGTTGGCAGCCATGGCCCGGCGCCGGAAGCTGGAGGCCATCTGCACCGAGTACCAGCGGCTGGTGGCTCTGGCGGAGGAGGAGGAGGAGGCGGCAGCAGCTGCAGCCTCCTCCAATGCCCCGGGCCCCAGCCAGGCCCCTCCAGTGGTACGGCGCCACGGTCAGGCAGCCGCCCGCCGCCGCACAACAACATCTTCCAGCATTGCTGCTGCCCCCCGTGGATGGAACTGCAGGGCATATGCGCGCCGCATGTGCCTCCGGAATGCGCGACTGGAGGAGGAGGTAGAGGAGCTGAAGAAGAGAGTCAAGGTCCTGGAGAGGGAAAACAGAAGAGCCCGCCGCTAAGTTAAAGAGTAGACCCTGTTTGATTGCCCCTTTTTTAATCCTTTTTTTGGTGGGTGGGAATTGGGCGTTGGGCTTTATGGACATTGGTTACCTTTGGACTTTCTCATTTTGGACATTGGTTGGGGTTAGGGAGAGGGGTGGGTCAGGTGTTGTGGGATTTTTTTACATAGTTTATTTTTGTTAGGGGATTAAACTATATATATTGTTTATACTTTACATACGATGTGGTTAATGTTTTGTGGGGTTACTGTTTTACATCACACTGTTTCCTTGCTGCTGCAGGGCCACAGCCAATGTTTGATTTAAATAATTGGCTGACTTTATAAGACACAAACAGATAGATGCGGTACCCCTCACTGAGTGACTTGTCCTACTAGTATGGTCAGTCTCTCCTCCTAGTCCATTATTATACCTCCCCCAAACATCTTTTCTTTTCTTACCTGTGATTGATGTTTAAGTTAGGCACAGCGATGGCTGCATGAGGATGCAGGTTGGGTTTCCCGAAGAGAATGCAGATGCCATGGTTGTGATGGCAGTAGTAGACACTGGCAGTAGCATTTACAAAAAAAGAAAATGAGACAGTCAGTCGCCTGAGAGAGACTCTGGGAGGAGTAGTAGAGCGAAGTAAATAAAACATAATGGTGGAGGGGATAGCCTAGTACAACAAGTTACAAACTGTAGTTGTGTCGAGTCACTCAACTAGGCCTACACTCGAAACAAGCGTAACCTTTAGTGCTGTGTGTAATAGGATTACAATTGATGCCGGCAATTAATGATGATGGATTAGGTTCCTTTGTTAAAAAAGTTACCTCGCAAATATACTGATCATCATGGGTGGGCAAGCAGAAGAAGATCCTCCCCCTGCCTTGAAATTGAATTAGTGTTGCTTTCGCCACATCTGCCCCAGCAAGCGTGTGATCAATTATTGGTGTACATTTAATTTAGTCACACCTCAATAAATCACACAGCCCGGGGGAAGAGGGTTAGGGTTTGATGAATGGTTGGGAAGGGGGGTTTGGGGAAAGGTTTGACAATGAAAAACAGTACGCATGGACAAACGACAAAAGAAAACACAATCTTTGTGGACTACCATATCCATAAATCTGTTAAGGGTGAAAAAGGAAATGCATGCATGATGATGATAACTTGATGGTTAATGATAAGTAAAACTTACTAACTACTACTAGACAATTAGACAGTGCAGGGCATCAGTATATTAATATTATGCAATTTGCCTTGCCTGTCTGCCATCATTGAGACACAGATTACATACAGTTTGTGTTCTGTTCTGTTGTACCGGGCTTACTTTTAAAGATAGCAAAGAAAATTTAAAAATAGCTGTGTAGGGATGAACTATAAGCAGAGAGCAAACATAATTAATAATAACAACAACACACGGTAGTAATGATTGAAGACAAAAAATGAATCAAATTATTTAAAAGATGATGAAAGTTGATACTGTTACTGTGTTATCCTGGTCAAATGGGGAGTTGCATCTCGGCATTCCTCTTGGTCCTCAGTCCCTTCCATGGATGCTCCGTCCATCAATCTTGGGTGACGCCGCTGCCAGCCTGGCAGATGTAGATTCATTGGTAAGGTAAGTGTGCGTTGTTTTTCCAAGGATAGCACAGGGTAAAAGCCGGCCTGTAAGTGTAAATGGAAAAACAAATGGGATATTGAAAAATCAATGAATAAAAAAAATGCATCAATTACGGTGGAGTGCAACAAGACAGAGAAGAGAACACTTTCAGACTGAGGCGGCATGGATAGATACATCATGTCTACTCTGTTTACAGCATTTTAAGCTACAACAACAACAGGACAGAGCAGGCCCATGGCACCGGGCCGTGACCAAACCTCCATTTAGCTTAAATTTTGACAGAGCCAGACAAAGCACATATGCAGCAACCTAGCATTTTCAAAATTAAGTGACTAAATCAATGCACCGCTGTCAGTCATACCACTGCACTCGACTCCACCACTACACGGACAGGTAGTAGGTCTGCTGTGGTTCTTGTTGACTTGTGTTTACCTTTTATGCCACTTCATGAAACACAGTTATTCCATCAATCATCTCCGATCCTAAGTACTGACTGACTGCGAAGAGTATAGTATGTGGTCATCATGATCATGGTGTCCATGTCCAACTCAGTCTGTAGTGTACCGAGTGAGTCCAGAGTCCATATTCAAATATCCCATGGATCGCCCTGCAGTAGAAGTACAATTTTGTTATTAAACAACAAGTCTGAGTGTTTACAGCATTAATTAACCAGAAACAGTTACAGGAGGACACATTTACAGCAGCATAGCATTTTCCAAAGTAAGTAACTAAATCTCAACACACGGCTGTCAGTCATACCTCCACTACTACACTTGTGACTACGTAACTCGACTCCACCACTACACAGACATGTAGGTCTGCTGTGGTTGTTGACTTGACTTGTTTACCTTTTATGCCACTTGATTTGAAATGCCCCGAGTTATTCCATCAATCATCTCCGATCCAACTGACTGACTGCGAAGATAGTATGGTCATCATCATGGTGTTGTACGTGTTGTCCAACTCCAACTCAGTCTGTAGTGTACCGAGTACGACTCCGACTAAGTCCATATTCCATATTAAGAAATGCAACGGATATTGGCCTGCAGCAGTAGGAGTACAATTTGGTTATTAAACAACAAGAAGGGAAACATTGACTGTCACTTGAGTCACTTTTAGTTGGTAGATTAATTACTAGTACAGTTCGACTTCATGCACAACGTCATCAACACAAAAAACAGCAATCACTCTGAGTCTGCATCCAACGCATGCCATCATTACCTGTCTTGCTCTTCTCTTTGGCTGTCAGATGCCTAGTTCTGACAGGTGTGTGTTTTTTTACCGAGGCAGTGGCCTCATTATTACTCCACATTCATTTTGAGTGTTAGTCGCTGTTTCAGTTTTCTTATTCATCTGTGGCACTTTGTCGCAGTTGAAGTTGGTTCACATGGTCAGTGCTGTGAGATGGGCCGCGGCCTGGGTAGCGGTCATTGGTCAAATTGAGTTTGCAGAAATGTGACATGTCAGCAAGTTTCTTCGAAGAGTCTTGTCTTTCTCTGCCAAGTACCTTCTGTTCTGACATTGATGAGCTTTTGATGCCTGCCAAGGCAGTAGCCTTCTGACAGTGATGAGTTTCGGCTCGGAAACAAAAGGAGGATAGCTATAGTCATGTTCCACTTCTTCTGGAGGGACTGTTAGAGGCAACATTTCTTGTACTATTCTCCATCCAATGTCTGGCTTGAGGGAAATGTATTTAGGGCGAGTCAGGAAGATGGAGCAGGACTCCGAGGAGTGGACAGTTAAATGCACAGAGGTGCAACTCCAACATGGAAATAAAAAGAGAAGACGGTGGTGATGGATTTGTTGTGATTCAAACCAGAAAGACAGAGACACACACAAATAAAGGAAGGAAGAAAGTAATAATTTGAAAGCCTAGTTGTCAGGGAAGAGGAGCTCGTCCTCAAACTCTGGTGGTTAGATCAGAAGTAGGTCATCTAACACAGTACTTCCGTCACCTAAGTCGCTCTCCTCTTCCTGCTGTGATTCAGGTATTTTGTACTCTGGAGGTATAAAGTGCTGATTCATTTTGATCATGGTTAACCTCTCCACGCTTTTGGGCGAGAGACTGGTCCTTTTCACAGTTACAATGGCACCAGCAGCACTGAAAACACACTCAGAAGAGACACTTGTGACAGGGGAAGCCAGATACTTTATCGCCAGCCTGCTGAGCACTGTCCATTGGCTTCTTTTCCCATACCAATACACCAATGGGTTTCGATCCATGAAGACCTCTGTTGTGACATCCAGATAGGCCTGGACCGTACGCTCCATGCTCAGGGGAGCTCCGATTTGCTTGGCCTCTTTTGCCTGTGCATCAGCACTGGACTTACCATACCCATGCCGTAGAAACCAATCAGTTGCCGATTGTACTGTGGCTGATGATCCTGTTCTTGCTGTTGTTGATGTTAGTGGTGTTGTTGGTGACTGCTGGGAGGCAAACGCACTGCCCTCAGGCTCTGAAGTAGAACTTGACTCTGGATGACCTGTAGTACTTGTTCTGGCCTGGGGTGGTGGGCCTCTAATTACCAGCCGTTCGTTTTCGAACTTAGTGGCTTCCTCAGCTATCAAAGTTTTGTACTTGGCAACATCCACTTCCGAAAAAGGAATTACTGCCTTACTGTTCAGAAATACTTTGTACCGTGGATCCAAAATTGTGGCAGTAATGTAATGTTGATGTGACACAATGTTATTTTGAATCTTTGTATTTTCAGATAAGCGAACGGCTAAGGAGTCCGCCAAATAATATGCGTCTTGTTTGTCATCCACACCTGCGTACATTTCAGACACCTCCTTCAGCTGTTGCTCTAGCATGTGCAACAATGGGATAGCTTGGCCCATAGTACAGTCCTCCCTGCTGACTTCACGTGTGAAGACCTCAAAAGGAAGTAGCATCTCTGTCAGGCATTTAACGAGGTCCCATTGGCCCATCTCAACGGTCATGCCTCTCACTGTAGGATCCCCTAATCTTTGCATGACATAAGCATTGAGTGGTATGTACTGCTCAAACAGACGATCAAGCATGTAATAAGTTTAGTTCCAATGTGTTGGCACCTCCTGGATGAGTGCTTTGACTGGCATTTTATGCTCACGTTGAATGACCCTCAGCTGCTTCCGGGCTTTAAAAGAATGGCTGAAATGTGTGCATATTCTTCTGCAGGTGGCCAGTAAGTTGCTGACTTTGTATTAATTTTTCAGAAAGTCTTGAACAACAATGTTAATGCAGTGTGCCAAACACGGGACCCTGAAATAGCCACCATCTTTCATGGCCCTAACTACACTACTGCCATTGTCCGTGTCAACAAAACCAATGTTAAGCCCTCTTGGGTGCAGCCACTCAAAGACCTTGCTGTTAAACTCATCCAAAATGTTTGCAGCAGTATGAGATTTCTCCATGGCAAACATGGCTACAGTTGCATGTTTGCGAGTGGCATGAAAAATCTCAGCAGCGTCAACACCAGCAGATATCTTTTCTCTAACCCCCACAAAAGAGATCCAGTGTGCAGTGATGCACATGTAATCAGTGGCTTGGCAACTGGTCCACATGTCTGTTGTCAGGTGGATACTCTGAACAGCACTCTGCTTCAAGGCTTTTCCAAGCAATTCCAGCACGTCGTGATGTAGTGCTGGAACAGCAACTCTGGCGAAATAGTAGCGGCTGGGAACCTGCCATTTTGGGCAGATGGCTGTCACAAATTCCAGAAAACCCACCCCTTCAACAAAAGAAAAAGGAGAAGGTCCAGTGCTAACATTTTAGCCAGCTTCGCATTGTACAAACGTGCTATTGGGTGGTTGCGTTCGTACTGCCCCTCCGCCCTAAACATGCTGATAATGGTAGGCTGCATGGTTTTCCTTTCTGTTAGGCTCAACGACGCACTTTTTTTCATTGCGGTACTCCTTGCTGTCTCAGGCTGACTCTTACTAGTCTTGTGCCACTGAGATGTTGCTGAGGATGTGGGCGATACCACTGCACTGCTGGGGACAGGGCTACTTTGTGTACCACTACCAGAGAGAATTTCTCCCTGTCCTTCCTCTTCCACCGTGATTGGATCTTCTACTCGTTTATCCCCACCAACACCAATGGTTGCAGTTTTTATGCCGCGAAGGTGGTCCTCGCAGTCGATCAAGTGGTGTTTTTTCAGATGGGTTTTTCGGCCTCCGGTACCATAGTTTGTACCAAGCTTACCCCGACTAACAGAGGTATTACAAATGGAGCATATAGCAATGTTCTCCTCCTTTTCGCTAACCATAAAGAAGTCCCAAACTGGGGAGCTTAACTTTTGTCTCCTGCTGGAGGTGCCACTTCCAATGCCGGATGAACTGGAGGGTGTGCGTTGAATTTGACTCTGTGCAGAACCACTACCTACTTCTACTGAGGTGGTGGTTGTGCTGGATGTAGGTCGCTGCCGGGCCTTTGCTAATGCAAATATGGAAGCTGTAGGTCGTGTTGGTGTTACCTGTGTTGGAGGTATGCGTGCTACATCCCTCGCAGCGATTTTGGATAGGGAAATAATGTTGGTCTCCATCTCCTCGGGGCCGGGAATGATGTTCGTGATGACTGGCTCATCATCATCCTGCTGTTCTACATCGACCTCCATAACTGTAAGGCTTTCTGGAACCTTCCTTTTCCCTAGTCTGGTCTTGGGACGTGTCTCCCTCTTAGACTCAGTTTGTGGCTTCCAAGTGGCATCTAGATCATCAGAAGGGGTGCTTGGTGAAGAACTTGATGGACTAATCCTCCTTTTCCTTGCTGGGGATTTGGAAGACAATGGATCTGCTGAATGAGTGGCTTCCTCTTCTTCTTCCTCTGCATGAGGCTCAATTTCCTGAACTGCCCCTACTTCGGGAGGAACAACTACTATTGCGGGCGGTGGTTGCGGCTGTTGTTGACCACTTATCTGCTGTGTTTCCTCCTGCGTTGATTGGGTACTACTTTGAGATAGCGATAAGTTTATCTCAGGCTCAGCATCACTGGTTTCCACCATTAGGCTGGCTACCTCTTCCACACTCATGTGCTTGGGCCTGGGTTGGTGGGTTGGGCCCACTGATGCGGAGGTGCTGCCCCCAGCTTGCCCCCCGGACACCGCTGCTGCAGGCGTAATTTTTGTCTCCCAAAAAAGGTATTGGGCGGCACACCAGACTTAAGTGTCACTTCCTTCTTCTGTTCCTTCTTCTCAATAGCTACTTTCTTGGTACTGGAGGACCTGGTACCTGCTTTCTTTGGGCCCATCTTCTTCAGATGTCAGCAGCACTCAGTTGCACAAGTTGCAGAGATGTCTGGTCAGGTCACACGTCACGTCGTGTACAGCAGCAGGATGTCTGTCTGGCAGTACAATGGGTGATGATGACACACCTCCTCCTCAGTCTTTTGTGCACCTAAAAGCAAAAAAGCCAGAAGAACATCAGTCAAACGTGGAATTTGTTGTGCTTAAATTACTAATAGTACAATCAAACTAATATAATATATAACTTAGTGTGTGGTGGTCACAATTATTACATTTTAGTAACTCAGTGAACAACAACAGTGTAGCCATTTATGAGACTTTGACAACAAGGGCTTTCCTGGTGTACTGTGTACACTCAGGAAGAATAAGAATAGCAAAGAACAAAAACAAAAATGTAGTGGAGCCTGTTTGGCCTTAATTTGTGCATCACGTGGGATGGATGCAGCATCAGGGAGCTGCAGCTGGCAATGGGGATGGATTTGGAAGCAGTAAGACAAGAGGAACAATGGAAAGACACGCAGGCCTATGTGGCAAAAACAGCACACTACTAACTACCACCACAAAATGGCCCCCAGCCACATGGTCACTGACAGGCACAAGGCACGGCAAACAATGAACTCAAGCAGGCCTATATGGCCAGACAAAGGAATGATGCCTGATAAACAACACAGCTTTAATGCAAGAACGAAAATCCACATGGCTAAAAACAGGTTGGAAAGTTGCACCACAACCACAACAACAACACATACACATGCAACAAAGGCATTTATTTAACACACCCAAAAAGTGAAATACACCCCAACAAACCCACATTTTGCAATTCAATCCAATGCCATCCATGTCCTAAATGAAATTCAACAGACACCACAGAAACAGTTGTTTCATGCACCCATGAGTACCTCTGGGCCTACTGGCTGAAAAGGCCTAACACACACCCAAAAAGTGAACCCCCCCAAAAACCACATTTTACAATTCAATCCAATGCCATCCATGCCCTAAAGGATGTTTAAATTCAACAGACAACACAAAAACAGTTGTTTCATGCACCCATGATGATTGATGAGTACCTCTGGGCCTACTGGCAGACTAGGCCACAAGCTTGGAGGCCTATGGCAAAAGCACAGTGGCTGGTCCCACAAAATGGCCACCACCACATGGCCAGGCCACCCACAACAACAAGAAAAGGAAGACAAGACAGACAATGCAGGCCTATGGCAAAAGCACAATTCCTGGCTTCACAAAATGGCCGCCACCCACATGGCCAGGCCACGCACAATAACAAGAAAGTGAAGACAAAGGACAGGACCAGGAAGTTGGAGACTCTGGGGAACTTCCTTCCTCTTTAAAAAAATTGTAAAAAAAAAGAAAAATGACTCCTTGCTCAAAAAACTACAGCCAAATGACAACCTGAGGAGTTTTTTGAGCAAAATGAACAAAATCATCATTTTTTAGAAGGTTTTATGCTGCTCGAGAGATATTCTTCGCCAGATAGCAAATTCTGCGTGTTCGGCATCGCGATCTTCACAAAAAGTCGTTATCGCGCGCGCGAAAACGCATATTGAGCACGCGAAGAAGAAAAAAAGTGTAAGTCCGCGTTGTCGCGCAGTGCGGAGTTGCCAAAACTCCGCGAGCTGAACGCCCAGGGTGACCTACTGGCTGAAAAGGCCTATTTATTTAACACACACCAAAAAACTGAAATACCACCCCAAAAACCACATTTTCCAATTCAATCCAATGCCATCCATGCCATAAATGATGTTAAGATTCAACAGACAACACAGAAACAGTTTTTATGCACCCATGATGACTACCTCTGGGCCTACTGGCAGAGTAGGCCACAAGCTTGGAAGCCTATGGCAAAAGCAAGCACACTGCCTTGCTCCACAAAATGGCTGCCACCCACATGGCCAGGCCACCCACAATAACAAGAAAGTGAAGACAGACAATGAATGCAGGCCTATGGCAAAAGCACACTGCATGGATGGCTCCACAAAATGGCCGCTAGCCACCCACAACAAAAAGAAATGGAAGACAGACAATGCAAGCATATGGCAAAAGCACACTGCCTGCCTTCACAAAATGGCTGCCACCCACATGGCCAGGCCACAACAACAAGAAGCATAAGCCAAGGGGAACAAAGAAAAGACATGCAGGCCTATATGGAAAAAGCAGCACACTACTAAGCTACCACCACAAAATGGCCCCAAGCCACATGGTCACTCACAGTCACAACAGGCCATGGAAAACAATTAACTCAAGCAGGCCTATATATGACCAGACAAAGGAGGCCTGCTAAACAACACAGCTTTAATACAAAAATGCAAAAACGAAAATCCACAGGGCTACGAAAGGTTGGAAAGTTACACAACAAGCACACACACACATCCAACAAAAGTATTTATTTATTAACACACACCCAAAAAGCGAAATACACCCCAAAAACCACATTTAGCAATTCAATCCAATGCCATCCATGCCCTACATGATGTTTAAATTCAACAGACACCACAGAAACATGCACCCATGGGTACCTCTGGGCCTACTGGCTGAAATTACAATCAAAGAAAAACAACTAGGCCCCTACTGAAACTACAGGCCACCCACAACAATACATTTTAAAAACGATGAAAATCCCCAAAAAATGTAGGTACAAACAAGCCCCAATCAAACAAACAAGTACACCAATTCTCCAACTTACTTGTAAAATCTCAAATCCAAAAGTCCTCAAATCCAATCCAATGATATGATGCAGCAGACAAAAAGTGATCCTTCCAGCTCCAAATCCAAATGAAAGTGAACAGCACATGGACAAAGCACTGGGAGGAGCCTGCTGGACAGGAACAGGAAGTTGGAGACTCAGGGGCACTTCCTTCCTCTTGAAAAAAAAAGTAAAAAAAGAAAAAGGACTCCTTGCACAAAAAACTACAGCCAAATCACAATCTGAGGAGTTTTTTTGAGCCAAATGATCATTTTCGGGAAGGTTTTATGATGCTCGAGAGATATTCTTCGCCAGATTGCAATTTCTGAGTGTTCGGGATCGCGATCTTACCAACACTGCCGCCAGAAGTCAGATGGCACGCCCGAATGACGTGTTCGCGTTCGCACACTCTCGCGGGATCGTGCGGCCGGATTCCAAATCTCGTGGCGCACGCGAACGGATAGGAAATCTCGTCGGCGAACGCAGAATCCCGGTAAGTCGTTACCGCGCGCGCGAGAACGCATATTGAGCGCGCGAAGAAGAAAAACAACTACGCTACGTTGCAGATTGCGTAGTATTCGGTAACTACGCGTTCTACGCGAACCGCGAACTTACCGAAACTCCGCAAACTCCGCAAGCGTAGCGTAGTTCACCGCCCAGGGTTAAGAAGAAGCAGATGGCAAAAAGATCATCGAATACTTAAAGAACCTTCTAGGTGACGGAGTGAAAGAAGTGATAAAGAAAATACCACAAGCTGAAGAAATAACTTACCGTCAGATTAAGGCGGCATTAGAAATCAAGTTCAAACCAATGCTGAACGTCGACTATGAAACGTACATCTTCAACCAAGTGAGACAGCAAGCTGGATAAACGATGGATGAGTTTGCCGAAAGACTTGAGGCCCTCATCAAGCATTGCAAGTTCAATGAACTCAATAATTAAGAAGCCATCCACCTACGAGTAACTGATGGCTGTCTTTCTGACTCTCTCATATGATGTATGCTACGTGAGACAGTCTGGAGAGAGTGCTTATGACTGTGAGAGCAGAAGAACCTGCAGATCGACAAGCTGCTGATATGGAAACTGGAGTAGGACAGAGTGAATCACCCTTGAACATGAAAATAAGCAGAGACACAAGGTCAAGGGCGAAAAAGTAATGCCTCCAAAGAAAAATAAATAGTGTTTCTGATGCTGATTCTCCTTTCTGCATGAAGGTAAATGTCCCACCATTGGACAAACATGCAAAGATTGTGGAAAGAAAACCATTTTGTGATGGTTTGCAAACTGAAAGAGAAACCAACTGCGTCACGTCGAGAAGAGAAAATGGATGCCAGAAAGTTCCATAAGCCACCTAGCTACGCACACAAGACCAAAAGGCAACACCAATTGGGGCAAGTGGAAACTAAACAAGGTTGATCATCATCCAATTAATCTTCTAAAGGTTCCTCAATGTCAGTGTCAAGCAACAGTGAAGAAGATGGTTGTGCGATGATGGTGTCGACTGGTGAACGATGTGCGCACATGGGATTAGCTTCATGACAAAAATAGTGTAAGTCCAAACGAGATCACCCTGTGAAAAAACCACATTCCTTTGGACATTGCCCTGGCTAAGATCATGCTAAAGGTGAATGGTTGTCCCATACCTTTTATCATTGACAGTGGTACTTTGATAAGTGCCATGCCAGCATAGAAGTACAATGAACTGTCTACGGCGCCCCATATCACACCTTCTAAGTCAAAGGTATACATGTGGGTTGCCTCCACACCATTGTAAAGTCAAGAGTCATTTATCACAACCATGCGACACAAAATGAAAGTACCAACGCCGACTCATGTTCTTCAAGGTACTTTGTCAAATGCATGCTTACTCAGTTTCAGTACTGCTGCAGACATGGGTCTGATCTCCATCAACTATAACATAAATGCACATGCAGACATAGTAAGTCAGTTCCCGACATTGTTTCATAGACTAGGGAAGCTTAAGACCATGAAA
Organism: Calotriton arnoldi; assembly: GCA_963921515.1. Taxonomy (NCBI): domain Eukaryota; kingdom Metazoa; phylum Chordata; class Amphibia; order Caudata; family Salamandridae; genus Calotriton; species Calotriton arnoldi. The sequence continues at coordinate 119,218 of CAWUFW010009121.1, forward strand.
GTGCAACTTCATATCAATGAGGACATCCGTCCTGTTGTTCAACAGCATCTAATTGCTTTTCACCTACAGGAAGCTGTTAAGAAAACACTGGAAAAGCTGTTACAGCATGACATCATTGAACCTTCTACTGGTCCAACACCATGGGTTTCACCATAGTCGTAGTGCCTAAAAAGGACAGTGGAGGTGCTCTACGCATTTGTGTCAACATTCGCCAAGCTAACAAAGCATTTGCAAGAGAATGTCACCTAGGCCCTCACATTGCAGACATGATCACACAGCTGAATGGCGGCAAAGTCTTTTCTCACCTGGATCTGAACAAGGCATCAACTCGAACTGGTGGAAAATTAAAGGTACATTGCCAACTTTTTGACCCATATTGGTTTGTTCAAATATAAAAGACTACGTTTTGGAGTGTCATCAGCTGCAGAACTCTTTCAAGATGGAATTCGTCACATAATACAGCCTGTTACATATGCTTTTAACTATAGTGATCCCATACTGGTATTGGGGCCATTCGAAAGGAACATGACAAGCCCTCACACAAGGATGGCGTTTGCTTGTTGTGGCCAGTCTCACTTTGAGCACAGAAAAGTGTGAGTTTCACCAAACAAAACTCAAATTCTTTGGGCATATATTCTCTGAAAATGAGGTGACCCCAGATCTAGCTAAAATACAAGCACATTGTCCACTAATCCACCCGATAATGTGACCATGCTGCGATTCTTCCCTGGTATGGCGAGCTACTGTTCCAGGTATTTTAGAAATGGGATTGTTAGAAATGGGATTCCTGGTTGGCTGACGTGTGTACCCAGGCCAGGCAGGAACCACCACTCTAGACAGGGTAGGTAAGTACACACTAAAACATAACTTGTGCTCACTTTCTGGTAGCATGGCACAGAGCAGTCAGGCTTATCCAAAGAGGCAATGTATAAAGTATTTGGGAAACACACACATACTCAGTAACACAATGAATACACCACAAAAAGACTCCACACAGGTTTATAAAAATAGATTATTATATTATAAACAAAACAAGAACAAAATGACAAAAATCCAATGTATAGAAGTTGAGATATTGAATTTTAAACAAATAAATTCTGTCACGCAATTGAGAGGATGCCTCGATCTCACCAAGCTGCAGCAGCAGGGATACGCTGTCCGATGCAACAATCTCTGTAGGGAAAGTGCTGGTTCTGAGGCAAAGTGCCGATTTTACTCCCTCAACTGGGACTAGGCGCTAATTCTGCTACATGCAGACAGGAGATGCGTTGAAATCTGTGTTGCAAGTATGGGGCCACTTCCAGTGAGCTAGGCACAAGAGCAGGGGTAGAGACTTTGATTTCCCTGAGTCTCAAGCAACAGGAGGCAAGCAAACTAGCCCTTGGAGAGCATTTGGAGGGAAGGGAGAGTTCAGATCTCCTTTAGCTGAGTCAGAGAGCAGCAAGCAACACAAGAGAAAAGCTGGCCTTCCAAGTCTGCAGTCCAAAGACGGGTCCTTTAAGAAGCACAGCAGTCTTCCTGACAGAGGTTCAGTTCAAGTTCCAGAAGTGTGTTTTAAAGGGGTAGAGACCCAGTACTTATACCCAAAAGTGCCTGTGATATGGTGGGGGGGTGACTTCTAAGCAGCTCTCTGAAGTCCACAAGGATCCCTTTCAACCCAGTCCTGTCTGTCAGGCTATCTGTGGTGGTAATCAGTCCATTGTGTGAGGACAGGACACAGCTTATACGACTGAAGTGTTAGCCCCTCCCTTCCATCCTGCCCAGGCATGGCCATCAGAATGCAGATGTATATAGATGGGTACTCAGATACACCTATCCTGCCTGTGTTGTGGCTTTCCAGAGGCAATGCACAAAGTATAGCTGTCACCCACCCCACACGTGCTTTGGAGACAGGCTGTCAGGCACACAGAGCAGTAAGTGCAGAGAAAGTCCAATTTCTCAAACTTTTATTTTGAAAAGAATAATGTTAAATTCAACTTCACCAGTGAACAGGATTTATTATCATCATTCCAAACAAGAAACATGAAAAAGTTACTCCTCTTTGATCAAGAATTACAGCTTAAAAGGGTATTAGTGAAAAGCAAAGTGGGCTGCCTGTCACTACCTGTACATGCAAAACAGAAAGGTACATGTCCTAACTTTTACTTTCATAGTACCCTAACCTTGGGGTTGCTTAGGGCCTACCTTAGGGGTGACATATGTAATAAAAGGGGAGTTTAAGGCTTGGCAAGTAGTTTTAAATGCCAAGTCGAAGTGGCAATAAACTGCACACACAAGCACTGCTGTGGCAGGCCTGAGACATATCTGAAAGGCTGCTTCTGTGGGTAGCATAATCAGTGCTGTAGTCCATTAGTAGCAATTAACTTACAGTCCTGGGTGCATGGTATACCACCTTACAAGGGACTTACCAGTAAATTAAATATGTCAATCAGGTATACACCAATTACACACATGTTTAGGGAAGAAGCACATGCACTTTAGCACTGAATTGCAGTGGTACAGTGTTCAGAGTCCTAAGGCCAACAAAAAGAGCTTAACAAAAAGAGGAGGAGGAAGGCAAAAAGTTTGGGGTGACCCTTCAGAGAGGGCCATTTTCCAACAAGGTACATTCATGATTTTTCCTAAGTCAGCGCCCTGCTGAGAGACTTGACAAAAAAGAATGCTGTTTTCGAGTGGCCACATTAATGCGATCAAAGCTTTAAGAAAATCAAACATGCGATTGAGAACGCTTTTGAAATTGCCTATTTTGATCCAAAACTTCGTACTGAGATCATAGTATTTCCCAGCCCAGTGAGATTGGGTGCAATATTTGCCCAGCACAGTGGACATGACAATGCTCAAAGGCATATTGTTGCTCATGCTACCAGGAGTCTGTCTCAGACCAAATGTGCTTATTCCCAACCTGAGAAAGAAAGTCTAGCTGTGGTGTGAACACTTGCATGTGTTTCTATACGGAAGCACTTCATCCTTGTCACTGACCACCAGGCATTGCTCACCATTTTTGGGAATCCGAAAGCCAAGATGCCCCCTCACATCGAGAGGTGGGGGTTGCGATTGCAAGAGTATGATCACACTATTGTGCATAGGCCAGGGAAAGATCAAAATACTGCAGACTACTTTTCATGAGTGCCAGTGCAGTGTCACAGTACAACGTCTAAAGCGGCTGAGGCCTATTTTAACTTCATAGTCAAGTCAAGCATACCTGCAGGTCTGTCAGTGGAACAAATTCATACTGATACACAGATAGAGAACTGCTTGTTCTCAAGTACATTATTGCCCAGCAGTCTTGGCAGAAACACACTTAGCCTCATACGGGTGACTTTGAATACCAAAAGTTTTAAAAAGTGAGCAAGGAACTCTGTCACTCAAGAATGCATTATATTAAAAGGGTCTAGAATCGTCATTCGAGAGAGATTGCAACAACAAGTCATTGAGCTAGCAGACAAGTGTCATCATTGCATTGTTGCCACCAAGAGAGCTCTTCAAGACTGAGTGTGGTTTCCCTGCCTTGATGAAAGAGTCGAGAGAATAAAAGGCCTGTCATTTGTGGAACTGTTTATCTCCCAAAACAACTCAGCATCCATTAGTTATGTCTGAACTCCTAAAGCAGGTGTGGGAGAGAATCGCAGTTGATTTCTTTAGACGCCTAAACAATGGAAATCACCTCATGGTCATTGTTGATGAGTACTTACAATTTCCTCTTGTGGAAGACCTGTCTGTCATCAATCACACATGACAGTCATTGGGACATTGAATTACATTTTTGCAACATGGGATGTCCCCTCCATTCTCAAGTCTGACAATGGCCTACCATTCAACAGCCAAGAGTTTCAAGACTTTCTCACTAACATGAATGTTAAATATCAGAAAAATACTCCTCTTTGGCCAAAAGGCCAACAGTGTTGTTGAACACTTCATGGGCTCCCTAAAGAGGGTAGTTCAGTGAGCTGCACCAGAAGGAAGCAAACCCAAGTCAGCTCTATTTTTAGCCCTTCATGCTTACAGATCAACTCCCTTTTACACTACAGGTGAAAACCCTGCCACCTTAGTGTTTGGGAGAGCTATGGGAACCAAATTGCCGCATTGGGCCACTCATAGGTTGACAGATGTGGACGAGATCCATATGACAGATTCTTTGCACAAGTTCAGAAGGGAAACCTATGTTGATAAACACTGATGTGCTCGGAACACAGTTTTCAAGGAAGGAGACTGAGTCTTGGTCAAACACAACCAGAAGCGCAAATCTGATGCTCCATTTGACGCTGAACCCCTGAGGGTTGTGATGAGCAAAGGCCATATGGTGACCGCTCAACGTTCTGGAAAGTCCATCACAAATGGCTCATCACACTTCAAGCATCTGCCTCAAAGTTTGTCTTCTCCAGATGTCAGAGGTGAGATCTGCCCACCTGAGAGTCCAGAGCGCCCACCTCCTACAGCTACCTCTGCATTTCCAGTACCTGAGGTAGGCCCTGCTCCTCCGCCTCATCAACCTCATACAACTAGGTCTGGAAGACTGGTTCAAGTGCCTCGATGACTCATTGAGGAAGTGTAATGTATATATGTAATATATGTACTTTTTATTTAACAAAAGGGGAGTGTAGAGTCTTGTGAGTGTGAATAGCGGGACCCTTGTGGTCCCTGATGGACTCTGTGGGATAATGACGTAAGGGCTGGGGTGTGTCTGGGTGAGGTTAATAAGGTTCATGACTTAGTGCATACAGTTAACGGTTGCACTCTAAAGAATAAAGACGTGCACTACAGAGCAACATGTGTGGCGTGGTCATTTGCATGCTACCGGTAAAATTAGAACAGAACTAAATTTAAAAATTAGGATAGGGTAAGTTCCAGACTCGAACCTGCAGTCTCCTGCTAAGTGACAATTTTCATAGCCCAATAAGCTACTGTTCTTAAACCAGTGCTCAATTAACAAACCACATTGTAAGGACCCATCGTGATTAGAGACTCAAAACAAACACACAAATCCTAAGTGGACATTGGCACAAATATGAATACTTACCTTATTACAAAGTTAGTGCAAAAATGTAGATATAGGGATGAATTATTTCAGCACTCTATTCGGGGTCTACTGCAAAGGCCCAAACGGATAATTAATTACCTTAGCCAAGTCCTATGGAATAGCATGAATCTCTTACTTAAGATATCATCTCACCTAATAGCAATAAAATCTGGGTGTTCTCCCAATCACGTTCACCTATTGTGTGTTTTCCCAGTTTCATTTAGAGAAAAGGCAAGGTATGGCAGGATCCCGCATTGCCCTACATCAAAACACAAGGAGAAGCAGAATGGAAACACTGTAAATCAGATTAAAATGGTTACATGAGAAGTGAAGTCGCCCAATACCATTCAAGCACCCAAATACCATAGAAACGCTTGTCGTGACTTTACATAGGCCACGGACACAGAACACCACCATTTCACATGTTCACGTTTAAAGTTGGCATCTTTTTTAAACAATTTCTTTTGACACACATTTACTTGCGCACCCATATGGGATAATATTCTCAGAAATAGATTTGTTTACACCTAAACTTCTTTGTAGGCATAGCATCAGGCTCTTGAAAATTCTGTACAAGGACTACGTTAATAGCGCAAAATGCTGTTGTTTGTTGTCTGTTCGGCAACAGTTCTGCAAGCATAGAATAACCAATTACAGCCAGACTAGAACTCTGGCACAGAGAGTATGGGTGAAGTTTATTATAAAAACTGTCCCAGCCCTTTGTTTTGGGAGAGGAGCATTTCGCTGGTCCTGCCGTGTCGGCCATGCCGGAATTCCAGCCTAGCTGAATCATGTTGCCTTCCTGAGAAGGATGGTGGCCAGTTCTACACCAAGACGGGCTCCCAGATGAAACATACCCTCAGGTAAATGGGAGTTAGACCACTCTAAGGTACTCTGGCAGACCTGCACACTCTGGGGCAGATTTACAATTAACTAACGCAGCACGGCGCAGCAAGTCATTTTGCTGCGCCATGCTGCGTTAGTTTGGAAAGCACAGGGATGCGACATATTTACAAGAATATGTCGCATCCTTGTGCTTCCCCTGCGCTGGCGCACAAACTGCAGCCATGCGCCGGCGCAGGCACCCTTGCACCATGGTGCAAGGATGCCTGCGTCGTGGGAGATAGTTTTTGTGCAGGAAGGGGAACCTTCCTGCACAAAACAATTACTACAACCATTTTCCTCTTTCAATGCGTGCTGCAGAATGCAGCACGCATTGAAAGAGAAAAACGAGGAGAAATGAAAACATTTCTCCTCGGTGCGCCTCGCTACGCCACCTCTAGGGTGGCGTAGCTTTCAGATGCATCTCCAGAGTTACGATTTCTCGTAATTCTGGAGATGTGTCTTGTTCCATGGGTGTTGCGTGGGAACACCCACAGCAACACCCATGGAACGTCCCTTCACCGCAAAGTGCTGCGTGTGAAGGGGCCGTATTTACAAGAAGAGGAAAAGTCACGCAGGGTGGCTTTTCCTCTCCTTGTAAATATGGAGCAGCCCCCTGCGCCACCAGTACGTCACGAAAAGTGACGTACTGGTGGCGCAGGGGGCTTGTAAATCTGCCCCCAAATGCATATTAGGATAAGAAGCGCTAGGTCGGAGTACATATGCAACTAAATATATTCCTATAATCAATGTAACAACACAATGTTTAAACTATTAATCTTCTTTACCATTCTCGTAATGCTGATTACTCTGTTTTGTTTACTTCTATTAATCATTACAGCACACGTATTTTACACAAGAATCCTATTGCTTCAATAAATGTTTGAAATGCCAATTTGTGTATTTCTTGTGTCTCCCTTCGGGTATGCCTGAGGTACTTATGAAAGGGTCGGATCTGTTTACACGTTTCCTTGGGGAGTCAGGGTTGTCATGTTCTGAGGTTGCACTTCCCATCCGGTACCTGGTAAGGTTAGAATTCAAGATGGTGCACTGTGGGCTAACCAGGACTTAGGTCAACATATTCTGTTGGTATGCACAGACTCAGTCCTGCATAGTTTGGACGCTTATGTTGCCCAAACGCACAGTCTTACTGAAATAGTAGGAACCGTATGACATAGTGCCACCAATGTTCTAGCTTGGGTACTTATTTAATGGATCTCCAGAGTAGGTTTTCTTTCATGTGCCCAAAGATCCTACTCACCAATTAACCAGACATCCATGGTATTCCGGATAAGTAATTCTCAGGAAAGAGAGGGAACCCCTATTTCTGGCTGTAGGTTGTTCAAGGCTGAACCTTTCAAAGGATCACCACAATATAGTTACCTTCTCTGAAATCCATAAATAAAATGGCTAATGCAGCACCTGTCAACATACCAGTAAGCTGCAGACATGTGCTCACACAAATGCTGTAACAACATGGGCTCGCCCTTACATGTTGGGATGTTACCTTTGTGGTAGAGGTCCACGAATCATATAGAACAGAGGTATTCTATTCATGGGTAACATATCCAGCAGCAAAGGGACAATCAAGGCATTTTCACAATTATGCCATAGCTGCAGTTCCCAAAAACTACACAGCTTATGAAGTTTATGAAATACCACTAACATTCCAGGAACACCAAAATTGGTTCCAAAGCACAGGAGACGATGTTAGACTGGGACCCCTCAGTAATGAGGGAGCGACATGGTCAATCTTACACGCCTTACTCAGACATAGCAAACCTTACAGCACCAGAACTACGTACACTATACACAAGTCCAGTTAGGTTATACAAATGTTTAACACAATATGTGATGTGAAGAATGACAATAAACCCAGCGAAATTCGGGAAAGAGGGAGTGCGGCTGCTGACGGCGGAGATATCGTATCAAGGATACTGGCCGATAACGTGCCACCCCTATTGTGGGGCATTGTCGCTACGAAAGACACCCATTAAATATACTTTTTTGTTACCTATGTGTCAGGATTTTGGATGATTTTTACTTCTATTTGGATACATTTTGACCTAGAGCGCGGACATATTATTATCCCTCTTATTGTCATATGAGCCCTGATGAAGTTCCCTTAGTAGAACGAAACGCGTTGGCTGATGTCCATGTTTTACTATCAAGAACAATAAAAGGATACTGTTTGGATACATTTGGAGGACATTGACTCTGTTTTTGGTGCACCTTCCTCATCATTCAAAAATAAACCCAGCGAGGAATGCACAAGCTGTACAACCACATTTGGCAATGCAGGCAATTAGTTTGGTAACTATTAATTCAATAATGGGAAAAGTCATGACCAGACGGGAGGAAATTCCGTTTTGGATTGCACAAAAAAACAAATAAGCTTGAAGCAGTGTTTCCCTATAAAGGAACCTAAGATAAACATAGAATTCTCACAATGTACCTTCCTTTGAGGATGGTGCCCCTGGTAGCGGGCTGTACCGCATTGGGCATGGTATTTGCTGCAATCTATACCATAACACCTGTTACAACATCATTAGCTGTTTTGCCAGAGGTGCTTAAACAGATTCAAAATGAATATGGGGCAGCCCCTGCCCCGGATTTGGGGATGACATTAATGGGCACTTTTGCTATAGTATCCTCAATGATATTAACTAATATTAAAGGGGAAGCAGCAGCATTGGCAGTATGTCGTCTTGTGCAGGTCGCACTGGCAAACCAAGCACGCAAACTACCTAAAATTATTTCAGAAACCTATACATCAATAGGTCGAGATAATTTGGGGGCCAGACCTAACAAACCACAGCTTTAGGGTAATTTTGAAAAGGACACTCCAAAACAAGCACCAAAGTCTTCTAAAAAATGCTAGGATAATAAGAAAAATAAAGAAAAGCTAGGTCACGGGGCGGATCTCCTCCACAGGAATCCTCTGAAAAGCTATATAAATTGTGTAACCATGAAACAATTAAACAGCCTGATAGGTATCAGGATACTGATACACGTCCTTCTAATTTCTTTCAGGAATCATCCAAAAAACACTCGGAGAGAGGAGGATGATCAGAGCTGAGGTCGGAGGAGTAAGGAGTATGTGAAACCGAAGAAGGACTCACAACGCTGTTCTGACTTCACAATAAAAAGGGAAGAAAAACTTACACAGCAAAAGCCTAAATTTAAATAGAGGAAGGGCTGCTGGGATGAAAGTTAAACATGCCACACATATTGAGGACTCTGCTTCTGAATGGGCAGTGGGCTCTGACTCTGCTAGACAGCACAGCAGAAGTCACAATAGTTTGCCCGAATCTTAAAGAGTGTCTGGCGGCAGTAGTAGCTAGTGACTGTGCAGGTAGAATCACCGGGCCAGAAACTAAGGGCCTAATTATGAGTGCGGCAGTCCTGGGACTGCCGTTCCTGTGGTTGGCGGTCCAACCGCTATCATCGCGTCAGGCCTCCTGCCTGATTTCGATGGTGGCGGTGGGACCATCACCGGGATCCAGGATGCCGCAGCAGTGAGGAAAGCACCGCCAAGCAGATTATGACCTGCCTTTCCACCAAGCATTTCATGGCCGGGACCCTGCCATGAAATGCTTGGCAGAAAGGCATGTAAAGGGGCCCCCAACAGGGCTCCCGGGCAAATCTGCCTATGGGGGTGCATGCAGGGTGCCCCTCAAAAGTGCACGGTCGTGCGTGCACTATGTGGCATGCACACCATGGTTTATGCCCCACCGTGCACGGACATGCTGGAGGTGCTGTTATGGCCGCAGTATGCTTTTCAGGCTCTCCTATGAGCCAATCATTCCTGCTGACATGACACCGCTGCATCGCCAGCCCTGGATTATCATCGTAATCCAGCAGGCGGGTTTACCGCAGTCTTGGCAGTCTTCCTGGGACTGCTGTGGCAGTGGTCCTACAGGAAGACTGCCAAATTCGTAATAAGGCCCTACGTGTCCAAAGTCAGATGTAAGAATTACAATTTTAATTGGAGGGTGATATACCTTGCACTATCAACATTCTCTTTTGGGAGAACTTATCATTTGGTTATGACATTCTCTTGGCTGAAAAAGACTGGTCACCTGAGTTTGTTAGGCAAGTCCCACAGGGGAGAAAGTGCAATATTAACAGCCTTTTCTGACCTCGTTCCAGAATCAGTTAAACATAAATACGCCAAGAAGAGGGCCCTTGCACAAGGATTCCCTTACCATATAATACCCATAAGGTCAAGCACACAAGTGCAACCACAATAGCTTATTAAACATGAGGCTAAACAACAGATTAGAGAAATACTCTCATAATTTAAGTAATAGAGAGTTACACGTCACCAATGAATAATCCTTTGTTTCCCGTAATGAAACCAGTCGTTCATATAGCTTAGTCTTAGACGATAGGGAATCAAACAGTGCTGTTTGTTTCACTTTTGGAGTAAAAAGGCACATGGAGCTGCACTAATAAATAATATAGTGCGCAAATAATACAAAATCACATTAGACATCTCAAATGTTGTTTTCTGCCAAAACATAGCGCCTGAAAGTAGGTATTACTTCATTTACTGCCCTCGGGCCTCAAAAACAATTTTGTTGATTGCCACAAGGGTAGAAGAATAGCCCCAGGTTGTTCTCAGCCTGAGTAACAGACCTGTTACAATCCTATGACAGTGAAGCATTGTCCTAGGTCGATGACATATAGTTTACAGATGATGATTTAGAAACATACCGGGTCAGAGTAGATCGCATAAATCTGGGATTTTCTCACATGAGCTACAAATTTTACTTAAAAAAAGTCAAAGATTGCCTTTCTCGGTGTCCTCTTCTTGGGATAAGAGCTTAGCTCCACAACCTAGAGAAGTGTGCACTTTTACAACCACTAAACACAAATAAAACTCCAATCAATATTGGGTTTCCTAAATGTTGGCAGAACATACATACCAGATTATGCACAAAGGGTAAAAAGGTTGTATGATTTAATTCATTCAGACTTCTCTAGCACACATTGGACACCAGAACACACACAGAGATCTTGCGCTCAGTACAAGCTGACATGCTATCTGAAAACTGGATGAATCGCGGGAACCTCAGGTTACACATATGTTACTTCAAGAGCCTGCCACTGTACCAATTCCATTTAAATCACATTTTTATGCCAATGCAGAAATGGATTTTGCACCAACATAAAAGATACTTAAGGCAGTACAGACAGCTGGAGTGAAAGAAAGATCATTGGCTCTGGGAAAACGCATAATTGTCGTAACCCCAATTCCAGCCTTAGAGGCTGTCATAAAGGCCAGCGTCCCTAACGCGAAAGCCTTACATCCAAGATGGATACAGTGGGCCATCTCACTAACTGCAACAGACATAGACTATGTCTTTGACTCCACATTACAAACACAAGCATACCTACAATATGAACAAGAATACCCTCTTCCCAGTGAAATAATGCGTCTAGATCAATATGGCTTCGTAGTTTATACTGATGGTTCTGGCCAGCCTGCAGCTGGAACAAAACACCAGTACTCAGGAGCTTGCACAGAGGTAAAGGGTAATATGAGGAATGGAGAATTCCAACCTCTTAAAACATTCACACTGTGATTGCACTGCACAGCTGGCTGAACTTAAAGCTGTAGTTCTGGCACCTGAGAATAATAATAATAATAATAATAAGAGACATTTATAGAGCGCAACATACCCATGCCAGCGGATAACTAATCTCTGCGGGTAAACAGCCAGGTCTTCAAGGTCTTTCTAAACTCCTGCTCAGAGTGCATCATACGAAGTTGGAGGGCAGGTCATTCCAGCATCTAGAGGTTCCTACCTCAAAAGTTCTGCCCCCCATTCTCGCTTTGGCAAAACGGGGGACGCATAGGTAGCGCTTCAAGTTGGACTGCAGCGATCTGTCCTGAAGGTAAGGGCGAAGTCTCGACCTCAGGTACTTAGGGCCTCTTCCCTGGTAGGCTCGGAAGGCAAATGTGAGGGCCTTAAATTCAACTCTCTTGGCCACAGGGAGCCAATGAAGTTGTCTGAGGTGAGGGGAAATATGATGCCGGAGAGGGACCTTTCGGACCAGCCTAGTCACCGCATTTTGTACTATCTGCAGCCTACGGATCAAACCACTGGGCAGACCCAGATAGAGTCCATTGGCGTAGTCAAGATGGGAGGTGACTAACACATGCACCACAGTTTTACGCACTGGCTCAGGCAAGAAGTCGATGAATTTCCTAATCATCTTCATCTTGCCAAAGCATACCGCAGAAACATGCTGGATCTGTGTGGAAAGGGATAGGATGTTGTCCCAACGGACACCAAGATTCTTGACCGAATCCTTCAGGGTGGGAGCAGTTCCCAATTCGACCGGCCACCACAAGGCCACTAGGGAAGGGACCGCTTTGTTGAAAAACAGAACGTCCGTCTTGTCGGGATTGAGCTTCAAAAAATTGCTACTCATCCAGACAGAGATATTTTTAAGGCACTCTCTAAAAGAGTCAAAGGCCGATGCCAACACTTCCCCAAAGGAAAACATCAGTTGGGTGTCGTCCGCGCAGGACATCGCCTTGATCCCAGTGTTGGCAATCAGTTCAGCCAAAGGAGCCAGATAGATATTAAATAGTAGAGGACTAAGGGCAGAGCCCTGGGGCACCCCCCATCTTAAAGGCTTGGTCTCAGAGGAGAAAGGGTGGAGAAAGACCTGCTGGTCACGGCCATGAAGGTAAGAAGTGACCCAGTCCAGCGCTGTCCCACGGATGTCAATATGCTTAAGTCGATCAAGCAGGATGGAATGGGACACCGTGTCAAACGCTGCTGACAGGTCAAGCAGCACCAGCATGGACGCTGCACCCTCATCCACTGCCCATCGAATGGCATCAGCCATCTCAATCAAAGCCGACTTGGTACTGTAGCCAGACTGGGAATTATGCAGAAGCCCGTTAGATTCAACAAAGGCCGCCAGCTGCCGATGTGCTAATTTTTCTAATATTTTAGCCAGGGCCGAGAGGAGGGAGATGGGCCTAAAGTTACTGGCGATCTCCGGATCGGCATTTGGTTTCTTCAATATGGGGAGGAGAAACGCATGTTTCCAAGCAGAAGGAAAGACCCCTAGCCTGAAAGAGGAATTCCAGATGGAATTAAGGTAGGGATGGAGCTATTTTGACAGCCCGCTGTAATGTCTAGCTGGCCAGGGATCACTAGGTGACCCTGATTTGCATTTCTGCAATTCAGCCAGAGAGGCCTCAACCGAAATAGTGGCAAACTCAGAGAGTACTGGCCGGGTCTGGCTTAGGTCCTCAGCAGCGTTCTCCTCCCTAGGAGGAAGGTCTACAGGGAAGGAGGCATAGATCAGCGATATTTTCTCCTCAAAGAAATTAGAAAGATTGTTACACATATCCACCGAAGGAGCCACAGGATGCTGAAGTGCCGTAGGGTTGGTGAAAGATTTCACCACCTTAAAAACTTCCCTAGAGGAATTCCTAGCCCTGGCAATCTGATCGGCCAAGAAGTCTCTTCTCTTAATAATGAGAAGTTTGCAGTATTCTATTAGAGACGTTCTATAGTCAATCTTATCCTCCGTGGCGTAGGATTTCCTCCACTTGCGCTACCGTCTTTTACAGTCACTTTTTATTGCCCTACTATCCTCGGTCAACCATGGAGCAGAGGGGGTAGCTCTCGATGAGTTTACAAGCTTCAGGCATTCAAGCTAGAAATGCTCTCCTCAAGATTATTAGTGAGGAGGGGCTCAGAGCCCTTAAGAAAAGTGGTTAAGGACTCCACAGAGACCTTACTCCAGTTCCTCCACAATTCCATCGGGCGAGAGGTAACCCTGGCCTTGGCTTTCATATGTAATTTGAAAGGGATCAAAAAATGATCTGGCCAAATCACCGGGGCAGGCGTATCCACCGTAACCTCTGGTAAATTGGAGCAAATAAGGTCCAGTAGATGGCCTGCTTTGTGCGTGGGAGAGGAGAACAGTTGGGTCAGGTTAAAACCCGCCATTGACGATACAAAGTTGGCGCTATGAGAGCAGGCAGGATCGTCAACATGAAGGTTTAGTTCACCTAAAACTGTGAAATTGGAGTATCGAGTGCTAGCCTGGGCGATATAGTCTGCCAGGATGGGGGTGAAACTATGACCACAACCCGGGGGTCTATAGAGAAGGAGCCCCGTAAAAGATTCAGAGGAGGACAGATTTATGCAAAAGAGGAGTCCTTCAATACTGCCTATCTGACCGAAGTGGGTAGTAGACGTAACCCAGTTGTCTTTGTGAATGATCGCCAGGCCACCCCCCAGTTTGTTATCTAGTCTATTCGCACAGACTATACGATAGCCCTGAGGAATAGCCAAGGCTACAGCCGGGTTAGAATCCTCGCACAACCACATCTCTGTCAGGAACATAAGATCCCAATTGTTATCCACCAGGGATTGGTGAATGTCAAGTGCGTGTTTTGGCAACGACCTGCAATTAATGAGGCAGGCTTTTAAGTCCCTGGTCATGCAGGGTTTTAAGGGAAAAGGACGTGCCTCCTTATCCATCTGGGAGATACTGCCGGGGGTAAGGGAGAAATTGCAACAAGAGCAATAAAAGGGCCCAGCACGACTACTAAGAAACGAGCACGGTTGCCCTTGGCAGATGGGAGGTCTGAGTGCTAAAAGCTTATCTCTGTCCCAGCCGCTCGTGCCTCCAAAAGAAATTTGGGCAGCATGGCTAGCCCTGGCCGCTGTCTGGACGCAGACGGGCGCAGATGGGCTTGCCTTTGGCGTGCCATCGCTGCGCGCGCCCGCTGTGCTTTGGCGGCATTAGCCCACTTATAGAGGGACTGGAGCCCAGCTAACTATAGACTAGAGCATCACGCTCCAATATGGCGGCAAGGTAATGGCCCACCGGAAGTGGGGAAAACACCCGAAAGCCCTTCTTCCCGAGAAAAACACTCCCTCCACACAATCAGCTGACTATCAGCAGCGGTGGACCGGGGAGCGGGGGAAGAGGCCCGAAACCGCAAACTGCAGGTAGGTATACCAGTTTTAAAAAGGGGGTAGAAAAAAACTAAAACACACAGTTTGAAATCAGTAAAAACAGCGCACACGCGTTACAAATAGCACATCAGCTCAAAAGTCAGCAATAAAGCACAGGAGTAAAGTGCAGAGCAGCAAGGGTTTGAGCTGCAACTTACTTGTCATCTGCGAATACTGATCTTGAATTACCCACACTTATAGTGTGTGATTCGTATTATTGTGTCTAGTCTTACAATGAGTATCTACACTATTGGAGCCAGAATAGATTCAGAGACTCTAAAAGGAACACTATCAAACATTAAATGCTTTGGGCACAAGTGTCGAAACTTAAAGAGTGTTTGACATGGGCTCATGTTATACGCACACTGAGCCATCAAAGTGTAGGAATACACATTGCAGGGAATTAACTGGCTGATGAAGTCCCAAAGGCAACAGTGCAAACTGCTGTCATAGCTGCAGTGACTCATTCTAACGTGAGGCTAGATGGAGACATTGTGACGGTTTTCATAGCTTTGCACTGTGGCACCCCCTTACCGAAAGGCTTTACTACAAAATACTCCTACCATTCTGTTTGCTCATCCTCCAGGCATGGGGATAGAGTGATTCCAATTTCAGACTGCTGGACATGAGGGTCTAGCATCTGGGGTGGTGGCTACAATTTCACTATTGCAGCAACGCTACTGGTGGCCAAGTCTATACAAACGGGCTAAAGACTGTCGTTAAATGTGACATTTGCCAGCAAATAAAGGATTCTACCACAGCTTGTCCACCACTGACACCTCTCTTGATCTACAACAAGCCTCTCACTTATGTTTATCTGGACCACTGTGGCCACTACACACTGATGGCTCCTTTGAATACATCATGTTAGCAATGCATTCCTGTTCTCAATTCCTATGGGTATGGCCACAGCGATCGGCTGTCTTCATCGGCACATATGCAGTAGCTGCATTCAGTTCAGACCCGGGCTTGGTGTTTGCCTCTAAGGCTTACCAGGATATCATGTGAATATTGGGTGTGACTGTGCACCACTCCTCACCCTACAATCCTGAGGGAAATGCAATAGTGGAGATGAAAACGTCACTTAAAGCACTCTTTAAAAGCTAGAGTATTAGGTTCAGGTCACAGTTGGGTCCACCACCTGTATGGGGGTACAGAGAGTCTTCATTAATTTGTCAAGAAGGTCCTTGGGTGGTGAGACTCCTTATGAAGTCCTGTTGGGCTAAAGATGTGGGTCCCAGACCTTGACAGTCATAACAGTGGCGGTGGAAACCCCTTTTGATATCTGTGAACGTATAGCTGTCTTACAGGAATTAAATGGCTTCTGAGATGAGCAAAGCAATGAGCTGCAGAAAAGTTACGTCACTGGTAAAGTGCAGGCACTACCAGCAACTCCTGGCTAGATTCCAAAGATCAAAATATGGTTTGGGAGAAGATTGTGGAGAAAAAGAATTTGGCCCATCTTACAGAGCGCCTGTGCCTGTCCTGGCTCTTGAAGGTACCAGAGCTGTACTTTTACCACCCTTTGCTTGTAGTAAATACAAAATGTTTGTGTCAATCGATTTGATCAAACCTCACCATGTAGCCAGTTCTACATAGTAAGCCACAAGGGCTCCTGGGTAGTTACCTGAATTACTTTCACTACCAAATAGGATATCCAGCTACAAGCTTTAACAAACACTGAAGTTTCACTTCTTCCAGTTACATCTATAAACACCATACAATCATCATGTGTAAACTCACAGATTTTAACACCACATACAAACAATGAAGTTGTTTATTATACCCCACGATTGTAGATATCTACCAGTTCCACAAAGGTCAACAAGGCCCCTACATTTGCACAAATGGCCACAGGCTATTTTGTCAACATTGATGATTTTTATTTGAGTTTGTCAGACCCACCACCGCATTGAACTTGTGCATTTTTAATTTGGCCTAAAAAGACATACTTTATCCCACCTTAGATATATGTTTGGATTACCATTTCATTGCTCCTCCTTTTCCTTTGGATTGGTTTTGTGACAGTATTTTTCTTGCTTCTGAATGGATACCATCTCCCAGAACACTCTGCTGTTGAAATGGTAACTGAGGTATTGAATCCTCATTCTTCATCACACAAAATGCAGAGAGACCTGATTGATGGAATTGTTTGAGATAAGATACCCTATGATATATTTGGACTGACAAAAACATTGCATATTCCCTATGTTTTTTAGAATTCTCTGAGTGATGTTATTACTCCAGGCAGAATCTCTAATGATTGGGACATTCATACATTGAGATCAGTGCTTGATGAATTAGAGCATTATACTGTATTTGAGGATCTAATTGTGATATTATGTTTTGTTTTCGCCACTATGCACACCATTTCTTACACAAAGCAAGTACTCCACATGCAGTATTTATTCATACACAATAGGAACACTGCCCTACACCAGCAGTGGGTAGCGCTAAGACATTTGCACAGAAGTCTGCATATTATTCTGGTCACAACCACGCAGACCCAGAGTCTTATTTCTATAAACTTTGCCATTTCCTGACATGAAGGAAAATATGCTGACACACAGCTAATTTATTCAGACCCCTTTATTTCCTAGTTGTCAATACAAGGGTATGTTAAAGTCAAATAAGCTTTATTTGATTTATGTTACAAAGATCATAAACGCCAGCACGCACAATATAAAAGCAGTAAGAAAAAATGCTTTGTTAAAAAATCTTTTTTTTAAAACAATACGTAATAAATCTGAGAAGGCGCAAGTAAGATCTGAATATATTAATTCGTCATAAGATATCAAGATCATGGCATTTGTGCAAAAGCTTCCTCTGTTTAATCACTGACGATAGATGAGAAGGCATATTTCAAAAGCTCAGAGGGGTAAACAATGATTGTAAAAACAGATAAGCTGGACAGCATTGTGCACATTTATAATCACGCAGGCAAGGTCATAAAGTATTCTTCCTCAAAGACTTATAACATTTATAAAATAACACAGTATGCATAGTGCATTGATCTGGCAGATTATCATAGGGGCATTTAATTAATGTCTTGGGCAAATCATTAACAGTAGGAAAGGTTATCACTCGATGGAAGGTGTTCAATCTGAATCTTGTTAAAAAGAATATATGTCTAGCATTCTGTACAAAAATAAAAAAGGTTGAATATCATAAGTAGCCAACATCATTTGATTGTTGTGGACACTGGGGGGTAGATTTACAAGCCCCTTGCGCCTCCTTGTGCCACCATTGCATCACTTTTTTTGATGCAACGGCGGCGCAAACAATGCGGCCAATTTACAACGTGACGCATCTAGGGAGATGCGTCACGTTGTAAAGCCCTGTGTCATATTATACCTGCGCTATGTATAATGCATGCAAGGTGGGCGTTCCCACACAAGAAGCCATGTAGAACTGATGCAGTGAAAGTTACAACATTTCACTGCGACACTCTACACCTTCACTGCGTCAAAATCCATACGCCTGCTGAGACCAGGCGTAAGGAATGACGTAGGGCTTTTTGTAAGGGACTCACCTATCTGTTGTGGCACATTGCTGGAGTTGCGTCACTTTCATGAGCAACTACAGCAACGCATCACTTTTGTGCCAACAGATGCGTCAGTATTTCTGACGCATCTGTTAATCCTTGCGCCATGGAGCACTGTATTGTAAATACAGCGCATCCATGGTGGTGCAAGGACATTTGGCACTGGCGCAAGGAAACTGACGCATCTATGCAGATGCGTCAGTTCCTTGTAAATCTGCCTCTGGGTTTTATAAACTCAGTGGTAAGTCTAATTTCTTTAAAAAGAAAAACACGCCTGTTTTAAAGCTTTTCTGCTAGTTAGCATCAGTGTATCAGGAAAATTAAAATGCTCTGGGTGCCCTAGATCAGAACAAAGATGTTTAATATAGTTCAGCCAAGGGATTTGTAAGAAGGAAGATGATTTAAAACAATCCCTAATAATCTCTTGGTTGAATGTAGTATCTCCTGGGGTCCAAATTGTATACCAATTGGCTGTGTTCTAGCAACATCCATTAAGAAGAGATCTCCCAGTTCTGAATGGCTGATTACCAAGGAACAGCTTTGAGGAACTGATTAGAGGTTCCTGAGAAAAGAGTTTTCCAACATTTGAAGAGGTTGATCTTTGTGTCCCTAATCACAAAATCACAACAGTTTGGTTGTCTCCTCCCACATTTCATTATACAAGTTTTACCTATATTGACTAAAAGTCCCAAATCCTTCATATTATCTACAAAACAGGAAAGTAACCGCTGCAAAGCCAGGGGTGTGCGGTCCACAAGAACAGCATCATCTGCATATAAGAGGGCCAGAATCGGCCGCTGGCCAACTTGGAGGAGAACAACGCAATTTTCTATAAAAACATTACCTATATTATTAATATATAAAGTAAACAGAAAGGGGGTGAGAACGCACCCCTTCTCTCTCCCCATTCTACACTAAAAGGATAAGTGCATTCCACCCTGTTTCCAAAGCAGACCCTGGTCCTACTCCCTGAATACAACTCCTCCAGGAACTAGATTATGGGACGGTCCAATAATCCACAACTTATCATGCATGACACAATCAAAAACGCTAGCTAAATCAATAAACGCTAAAAACACATTACTCTGCTTGATCTGCGTAAATTTTCCAACTAAAAGATTAAGATTAAGACCCTGTTCTACTGTTCCGAGGCCACTACGTAAACCGTATTGTAAATCAGATAAAATCTCATTACTTGCAGCCCACTACTCTAATCTGCCCAGGATAATTCAGCCTGCCACTTTCACTAGTGAGTCAAGCAATGAAATAGGACAGTAACAAGCCGGTGAGGAGCCCTTCTTGTAAAATGGAACAATAAGTGACTCTGACCAAGTGCTCAGAAAACCCACAGTACAGACTGTGCCCAACACCTGGGTTAGTAAAGGACCCCAAAGCGGAACATTAGATTTGAAGAAATCAACGGGGATACCGTAGTGGCCTGGTTCATTACCATCTTTGCTGTCCATAAGGGTCCTGTTGACCTCCTTTAGCAAAAACATTAGGCTAGAGATGCTACTAGATAGTTCTGTAATAAAGGCCTCCATAACATGGGATGCTGAATCTACGGACTTCTTATTAGCAAGACCACTGACTCATTGTCAGTGAAATTGCTCTCCCACCCTCGCAGCTCCACCATTAAGTGAGGCCTGCCCCTGCTCCTGCACTCTCGAGTGTTGGTGATCGAGGCCCTCCTCCACCCGCAGGTTTTCCCTGCGCCTCATCCCTGGTGGTGCAGTGGACCTCTGTCTCCTTCCTCTAACTCTGCTCTTTCACTCGTTTTTCTACCTTTTATCTTTCACCTTTCTGCACTTTTCTGCATCTCTGCTCTTTTGTGACTTATTTCTGCTCATTTTCCCTTCCTCTCGCTCTGCCCTTTCGCTTGTTTTCACTCGTTTTTCTACCTTTTATCTTTCACCTTTCTGCATCTCTGCTCTTTTGTGCCTTATCTCTGCCTATTTTCCCTTTTTTCTTCATCCCTTATTTCCTCCCTTTACCTTTCCCCGCCGCTGCTGCCCCGTGGCCCCTCCCCCAGCGCGACCGGCCCAATCCAGCTCCCCTCCCCGCTCCCGCCTCCCAGCTGTCCAGCCCTCCCGACCCCTACTTAATGGCGGCCACTGCGGGGACAGGCGAGCAAGACCACTGACTCATTGTCAGTGAAATTGCTCTCCCACCCTCGCAGCTCCACCATTAAGTGAGGCCTGCCCCTGCACTCTCGAGTGTTGGTGATAGAGGCCCTCCTCCACCCGCAGGTTTTCCCTGCGCCTCATCCCTGGTGGTGCAGTGGACCTCTGTCTCCTTCCTCTAACTCTGCTCTTTCACTCGTTTTTCTACCTTTTATCTTTCACCTTTCTGCACTTTTCTGCATCTCTGCTCTTTTGTGACTTATTTCTGCTCATTTTCCCTTCCTCTCGCTCTGCCCTTTCACTTGTTTTCACTCGTTTTTCTACCTTTTATCTTTCACCTTTCTGCATCTCTGGTCTTTTGTGCCTTATCTCTGCCTATTTTCCCTTTTTTCTTTATCCCTTATTTCCTCCCTTTACCTTTCCCCGCCGCTGCTGCCCCCGCGGCCCTCCCCCCCAGCGCGACCGGCCCAATCCAGCTCCCCTCCCCGCTCCTGCCTCCCAGCTGTCCAGCCCTCCCCGACCCCTACTGAATGGCGGCCACTGCGAGGACAGGCGAGCAAGACCACTGACTCATTGTCAGTGAAATTGCTCTCCCACCCTCGCAGCTCCACCATTAAGTGAGGCCTGCCCCTGCCCCTGCACTCTCGAGTGTTGGTGATCGAGGCCCTCCTCCACCCGCAGGTTTTCCCTGCGCCTCATCCCTGGTGGTGCAGTGGACCTCTGTCTCCTTCCTCTAACTCTGCTCTTTCACTCGTTTTTCTACCTTTTATCTTTCACCTTTCTGCACTTTTCTGCATCTCTGCTCTTTTGTGACTTATTTCTGCTCATTTTCCCTTCCTCTCGCTCTGCCCTTTCACTTGTTTTCACTTGTTTTTCTACCTTTTATCTTTCACCTTTCTGCATCTGCTCTTTTGTGCCTTATCTCTGCCTATTTTCCCTTTTTTCTTTATCCCTTATTTCCTCCCTTTACCTTTCCCCGCCGCTGCTGCCCCCGCGGCCCCTCCCCCCCAGCGCGACCGGCCCAATCCAGCTCCTCTCCCCGCTCCCGCCTCCCAGCTGTCCAGCCCTCCCCGACACTTACTTAATGGCGGCCACTGCAGGGACAGGCGAGCAAGACCACTGACTCATTGTCAGTGAAATTGCTCTCCCACCCTCGCAGCTCCACCATTAAGTGAGGCCTGCCCCTGCACTCTCGAGTGTTGGTGATCGAGGCCCTCCTCCACCCGCAGGTTTTCCCTGCGCCTCATCCCTGGTGGTGCAGTGGACCTCTGTCTCCTTCCTCTAACTCTGCTCTTTCACTCGTTTTTCTACCTTTTATCTTTCACCTTTCTGCACTTTTCTGCATCTCTGCTCTTTGTGACTTATTTCTGCTCATTTTCCCTTCCTCTCGCTCTGCCCTTTCACTTGTTTTCACTTGTTTTTCTACCTTTTATCTTTCACCTTTCTGCATCTCTGCTCTTTTGTGCCTTATCTCTGCCTATTTTCCCTTTTTTCTTTATCCCTTATTTCCTCCCTTTACCTTTCCCCGCCGCTGCTGCCCCCGTGGCCCCTCCCCCCAGCGCGACCAGCCCAATCCAGCTCCCCTCCCCGCTCCCGCCTCCCAGCTGTCCAGCCCTCCCCGACCCCTACTTAATGGCAGCCACTGCGCGGCCGTGCAGCGGGCGCGGTCCGCGGGCACGCCGCTGGCGCGCCGAAGGCGCGTCAAAGGCAAGCCCGTCTGCGCCCGTCCGTGACCCGACCGCGACCAGCGCCAGGAACCCTGGACCTCCGCCCCGCCAACGCTACGACCCAGCAGCACTCCACGCACTCAACCCAGGCCGCAACAACAACTGCAAGCTAGCATCACCAGCCGACTCCCACGGACCCTTCAGCTGTCACCGCTGCCGGCACACCTGCAGCACTGCCAAGAACACGGATCCAGCACAACCCGCCCACAAGAACACAACCGAACCGAAGACCCTGCAATGCATCCTCCTCAACGTCCGATCCCTCCACAAACACGCCACAGAAATCTGGGACCTCCTCGACAGCACCACCCCGGACGTAGCGTTCTTCACCGAAACCTGGACCAACACCACCTCGGGACCGGACATCGCCATCGCCATCCCCCAAGGATACAAGATCTCCAGGAAGGACCGCCCCACCCGCCCAGGAGGAGGAATCACCATCGTCCACAAATCCAGCCTCCGCCTGAGCACACTCCCTGACGAGCCCACAGAACTGATGGAACACCTTCACTTCAAGATACTGGCCAGCCTCACCGCCACCCTCCGAGGAACCCTCATCTACCAACCCCCTGGACCCCGCGGACCCTTCGCCAACTCCATCACGGACATTATCTCCCTGCAGGCCATCGCATCCACCAACTACACCCTGCTGGGAGACCTCAACTTCCACCTCGACAACCAACTGGACCCCAACACCACATCCCTCCTGGACAACCTCCACAACATTGGACTGCGCCAGATCGTGACCGAGCCCACGCACTCAGCAGGACACACCCTCGACCCCCTCTTCACTACAGGAAACTCCATCACCTTCAGCCACACCACCGAACTCCCATGGACCGACCATCGTTGCGTCCACTTCACCTTCAGAACACCCACCATCCACAGACACCAGCACCTGCTTCCACGAAGAAACTGGACCAAAATCACTGACGACCAGCTCATCTCCTCACTCAACAACTCCACCCCAACCATCGCGGAAAACGATGACCCCAACACCGCAGCCCGAACCCTGCATAGATGGATCTCGGACAGCACCAACACCATAGCCCCCTCAAGAAAAACAACAATACCCGCGCCAAGAAAGCCAGATGGTTTACCACCGAACTTCGAGAGTCCAGAAGCACATGCCGCCACCTCGAAAAGGCCTGGAGGAACACCAAATCCACAGAAGCCCACGACAACTTCAGAGCCGCCACCAACGCCCACCATCAACTCATCAGAGAAACGAGGAAAAAGCGATTGAAGACAGAATCTCCACCCACGCGCACAACAGCAAGGAACTCTTCAGCAACATCAAGGAGTTCGCCCAACCCACTAGCGAGTCTACTGACATCCCTCCCTCACAAGACCTCTGCGACAAACTCAGCACCTTTTTCCACCACAAAATCAAGAGCATCTACGACAACTTCGACGAAGACAACCAACACACTGAACCCTCACCAACCACCCCGACACCCGGAAACCAGCGATTGACGACTGGACAGCCCTCACCACCGAAGACACACTGAAGACAATGAAGTCAATCCACTCAGGGGCCCCCACGGACCCCTGCCCCCACCACATCTTCAACAGAGCCGCCGACACCATCGCACCCATGCTCCGCCACACCATCAACCGCTCCCTGGCGACCGCCTCATTCCCCGACGACTGGAAACACGCCGAGGTCAACCCCCTCCTAAAGAAACCCTCAGCGGACCCCACCGACCTCAAAAACTACAGACCCATCTCCCTGCTCCCGTTCCCAGCGAAAGTCATCAAGAAAGCCATCAACAGCCAACTCGCCACATTCATTGAAGAACACAACATCCTCGACTCCTCCCAATCCGGCTTCAGAAAAAACCACAGTACGGAAACCGCCCTCCTCGCCGCAACAGATGACATCCGCACCCTACTGGACAAAGGAGAAACAGTAGCCCTCATCCTCCTCGACCTATCAGCGGCGTTCGACACAGTCTCCCACCGCACCCTAATACGCAGACTCTATGACGCAGGAATCCAGGACAAGGCCCTCGACTGGATCCGCTCCTTCCTCTCTGGCAGGACGCAGCGGGTCAGACTCCCCCCATTCCTCTCGGACCCCACACCTACCACCTGCGGAGTCCCCCAGGGCTCCTCCCTCAGCCCGACGCTCTTCAACGTCTACATGGCTCCACTCGCCCCCATCGTCAGAACCTACGGACTCAACATCGTGTCATACGCAGACGACACCCAGCTCATCCTCTCCCTATCCAACAAGCCCAACACCGCCAGACGCAACTTTCGAGAAGGCATGGAAGCCGTCGCCAAATGGATGAAAAACAGCTGCCTACAACTAAACACCAACAAAACAGAAGTACTCATCATGGGCCCAAACCCCGATGCCTGGAGCGACACCTGGTGGCCCCCCGCCCTCGGAAACCCGCCAACCCCCACGGACCACGCACGCAACCTGGGAATCATCCTGGACTCCGAGCTCAAAATGGACCGCCAGATCAACTCTGTCTCGTCTTCCTGCTTCCACACCCTCCGCCTCCTTCGTAAGACCTTCAAATGGATCCCCTCGAACACCGAAAGACCGTCACTCACGCCCTGGTCACCAGCAGACTCGACTACGGCAACGCATTCTACGCCGGAATAAACAAAAACCTCACCCGCAAGCTACAGAACATCCAGAACGCCGCCGCATGACTGGTCCTCAACCTGCCAAAACACTGCCACATCTCCCAGCACCTGCGCAAACTCCACTGGCTCCCTGTCGAGGCGAGAATCACCTTCAAGATGCTCACCCACACGCACAAGGCCCTCCACGGCACCAGACCAGCATACCTGAACAGCCGACTCAAATTCCACGCACCCCAAAGGACCCTACGATCAGCCCAGCTCTCCTACGCCGTGGTCCCCCGCACCAGAAAAACCAGATCGGGAGGCCGCTCCTTCTCCTTCCTCGCGGCCAAAGCATGGAACGCCCTTCTGCTCCACCTCAGACAGACAACATCGCTCCCCATCTTTGCAAGAAACCTCAAAACCTGGCTCTTTGACAGACCCCCTCCTTGATGGATGGAACCTGCACCCCCCCCCCACCCCTAGCGCCTTGAGACCCTTACGGGTGAGTAGTCGCGCTTTAACAAACCCCTGATTGATTGATTGATTAGGATTTGAATACAGTTTTCTAAAATGAGCCACCCACTCAATTTCAGTAATGGCAACCTCCAGTCTAAGAGTGGTGTCTTCTTTCATATAGGGACTATTAATCACACGCCAGAATGCTGCACTATCTTTAAAGAGGCTTGCTTCAAATAGGGATTCTCATGCTTCGTTCTTTAGGTTTCTTTTTCTCTCCTTCGCTGCAGCTCTATATTCGCGTCTCCTCACCTGAACTTCCTGTACATTCCAAGGGGTTTTGTGTAGGACTTCCTAAAGCTTTTGTGGGCCTTAGTACAAATTGAGTCAAACCATCCTTGTCTGTCCTGAATAGGACGATGCCTAGCAGCGGATAAGCCTTCCTTGATCCCCTTAGTTATCTCAAGGAAGGCCTTAATGATGTCACTTCAGGTGGCAGTGTCATCTAGATATATTTCAAAGGCCTAGGTGTGGAGATCAGAATTTTTAAGAAGTTATTGGAGTTGATCTGTGACTAGCGGAGAGAGAGACCATATCGTGTAGCATTTTCGATATTGTCGACAGTACATGATCTAGCAGGCATAGCTTGAGTTTTATAATGTTTAAAATTGAGAACTATGCTTTGAGGGTAATGGTCACTGAGGGAGATGCTATGTGTGGTGAAATTAGATAGCACTTGAGAATGCCTGTGGGAAGATAAGATATAGTCAATAACAATGTTTTACCCTCTACCATTGAAAATGTATTTAAATCAACACAGGGGACACAAATGTCTTTGCAAATAGGAAGATCATGTTTGAATAACATTTCATTTAATTTGTCCCCATAACCACTGTAGGTAAAGTGGGACAAATCACAACCATGAATATCCATCAAACCACAAGCCTTACTCAAGACCAAAGGGTACAAATAAATATTAAAATCACCACCCCAGAGTGTGATAACATCTTTGATACCGTCATTGCAAATGGTCTTGAGATCATGATCAAGTTAACCAAGAACAGTCAAAAGTTCACTTGGCAGGGCATTATTATAAAAATTGACCTTCACAATATAAGAGGTGGGCAAGATTGCAATGTTAACCTGTTGATATAACCGAGAAGCTGCAACACTAAATGCATTGCAGAAGGGCAAGTAACTAGTGATGTAAACATCTAAACCTCCCATTGCTTGTTCAAAGTTCATTGATTCTGTTGGTAAAAGAACGGTCCTATAACCATTAATATGTATAGGTTCTACAGCCCAAGTCTCCTGGAGGCATAGGATCTGAAATGTAATGACAAAATCCACCCATTCTGTAGTGCTGCCCTTTCCATGTAGCCCTGACACATTCCAAAATAGGATACTACATGGAGAATCTTGGGTATTTGCTCGGAACATGTATTTAAATTTGAGCGATCAGTGGGGTTATCAGCAGGCAGAAGAGGGGGAGAGTTAAACCTGTCTATAGGCACTTTTTATATATGTGCAAGAGGAGATCTAAGTCCTCCGTTTATTCTAGGGCCATCATTGCTTGATATAGCAGCCAGTGGTGGTTCTACATTCAGTCAATCAACCCCAGCTAAATAAGCTAACCTTTCAAAACGATGTGAAGTTGGAATAGCAAAGTTAAGTGCAGAAGTGTGTCTGATGGGTGTAGGTAGACTCAGGAGGGGTTTTAGTTTGCTGGCAAAAGATGGTGGCTGATCAAAATAGCCAAGGCGTAGGACTGATATTTGGTGTAGTTAGCACTGGGAGATCTGGTTCTGGGCAGAATGGTGTGCACTAAGTTAGGTGACTTAAAAAACAGAGCTACACAGTCACCTGGTAGCTTTTTTGTGTGTCCTTACTCATCAATTGTACCCTTCTAACCATTTTGAAATAGTGAAAGAGTCTCCCTCCAAGACCTGTTTTGTTACCCAGACGATTAAGTGACTTATTTCTCACTGCTTCCCAGGATTCTAATACATACCCTCATAGGATAGGTACATTAGCCAGTATTACAACATATAGTGTTGCTTCAGGGAGTAGATCTAGCGTGTCCCCAGCCCTACCAGCCTTGCCTGCTGATGACTCATTAGAGCGCTGAATGTTGGGTTGAGCGGGACGTGGTAACATATGCCAAGATGTGGGAAGGATATTACTGCCACCAACCAGAGCAGGTAGAGTAGTAGGAACCCCCGCACAAGGATTTGCGTGCAGAATATTAGTATCACAAATGTTCGTCTGAGATATATAACACGAGCGTCCACAGTGTGGGAGGGAGCAGATAACACCATAGTGGAAGCTTCATTAGTAACAGGCCTGGGCTGATTGGATCTCAGCAAATCTAAACAACTAGAGGTAATGCTCTCCACATGCGACAATCTCGTGGTAATGGAATCTAGGGAGCCCTTTACCATGGATTCCAGAGCTTGAACCATGTTCAAACAAGCTTTTAAGGTCTCCTGGAGATGGCCTGGAAATTGGTACCCTGGGCTTATTGCAAGTTAGTCGGGGAGGTACCTTGGGCTTAAGTAATGCTGTATTCCCAATTGGTTGGTTACAATCAATTGCGTGAAAACGGATTCAAGGGCATCCTCCTACATGTTGATGGTGGTTGTGGTCTGAGGTCTAGTGGAGAGGAACAGACTGACGAAAAATGTGCACTGCCAATCATCCGAACTTTAGCAGCAGTTCCAGAGAGTTGTGTGGGGTCATCGTGAATAAGGTTGTGTGTTAGTGTGATTGTCAGACCCTGATTACACGTAGACAGTCTCTTTTCGATGCTAGAGATTTCCTTCTCAATGTACCCCATATCTCCTGATAAATAATCTGTGATTGTCATGCGGGACTTGTCAGGTAAATCTGAGGCCATTCCAGGAGATTTGGATTTAACCATGGCAGAAGGGTGTTTTCTTTTTCCCATGATAAAATAAATAATGGCCCAATTCACAAAGATAAACGTAGACGTTAGGTCTAAACTTAGACCAAATGTCTAGTTTACAACTTTGGGATTTCACAAAGGGCATTTACGAGTAGTATCTTTATGTCCACACTTGGGCCGGATCTCCGCCCCAAGTGTAGACATAAAGATAATACTCGTAAATGCCCTTTGTGAATTGAATTCCCAAAGTCGTAGACTTAGACGTTCGGTCTAAGTGTAGACTAAACATCTAAGTTTACCTCTGTGAATTGGGCCCATAGAGGGGACAAACAAGTCAAGATAAATTTGGATCATAAGCCTGGGCTAAGAACAAAGCAGGCAAGCAAGACAAGATCATAGAGCAGCACAGCACAAGGATTGACTGTTTCTCTGAGCTTAGGGCAGATCTATCCCAGACCCCCACAGGTAAATCCAGGCCAGTGAGTTGGAGACAGCAGAAGGAAGATGTATAGGGTCCAAAGAGATAGCTACTCACAAAGAACCTTAGGTCCGGCGGATTCAAGAACCTCAGCTGAGAGGCCAAAAATGTATATGTAAGTGGGAATCAGCGAGTCACAGCCCCTCCTGCAGGAGTCTCGGTATCCTGAGACTTGGAGTCCCTCCAATGTGATGCTTGTACCAAGAACAATGGCCCATACAAGGGTATAACTTTTGGAAGGACAATATCGATTTAAAATCTGTTTGGGGAACTAAAGATTGGCAAGTTCAAGGAAAAGAGACTTTGAGCATCCCTTATACAACAACATATGATTTTCCTTAACATAAATGTGCAGCAAACATTCTGCTCAGTCTGGCCAACATAAAGGATATGAATACACCTGGGGGCATATTCACAAGGAGCCATCGCCGAATTAACGGCACTTTATCGCAGCCAAAGTCGTGATAAATTTACCCCTCATTCACAAGCCGGTGTTAACAGCCCACAGCACCAGTTTACCCATGATAGCAGCCGCAAAAAACATCGCCACAGAGGACCCTCACAAATATCGCTAATGAGATGCAGAGTAGGCGTTCCCGTGACAAAAGCAGAGACAACAGCACATCTCAACATTCACAACGACCAGCCACATCCGCGATAAAAACACAAAATAGGCGAAAAGGCGCATTAGCACCAGGAAATCTACACCTGCTCTGACCTGGTGTAAACTCGGACGGCAGCCAGCACCACAAAAGGGAGCACAGCCCAGGGCCACAACCCAAGGGCAACAGATGCCATGGAGCCACCCATCATGTGGCCCGGACACCCAAGAGGGCCACAACACCCACCAACACCATCCCCAGGACCCCATCCCACACCCGGAACACCCCCCCGGACCACCACAGACGCAGCGCAGACAAAGACAGCGGAACCCCAGGAAACGTACCAGCCGCACAGACCCAACATCTGACAATGTCACCTTCCACTACAGGCTGAAAGGGACAACCAACCTACGCATCCTGACCATCATCGCCTAACAGGCCTACGGCAACAACACAGCGGACAACCAACATCCCACCCCACACAAAGCTGATGGCGTTGCTGCACCTGTTGGCCCCTGGGACCCCCCATCCAACACCCACCAGAGTCTGAGGAGTCTCACAGCCAGCCACATACAAGTCCCCCACACCTGTCCTGGACATCACCATCACCCTGGTACCCCAGTCCCCATACGTACAACACAAGGCGCAGGATCCGCTGGAGACCAAGCAAGGACCATACGCCATAGCAGGATGCACGCACGTGTTGGGGGCAACACACAGCACACAGAACAACTTACAATGTCCACATGGGCAAGCCCTGAACATGAGCCAGCAACGGCATGGCACCTCAGCCACATAATAGCCGAATGTGGGGAGAGGTGGCAACCAGGCATGTGTGAAGGATGCAGTAGAACCATTATTGGGAAAGTACACAATGCCAACAGTGCCGGAGATGTGCTGGACACCTCGCAGTATGCCGAACACACCCATACCCATGGCGACATACACCGCTTGCATATGGAGTGTAGTGGACAGTGGACGCCACCATGTCACCACAGCCAGTGGGGGAGCTTGCAGAAATGTTGCCTGTTACGCCCCCCCCAAGCGCCAGCGGAGTGGGATGGCCCGGCGTACGCCACTCCAGCATAGGGGTGTGAATAAAAACCACGTAGGCCTGGGCGTGGTCCCCTTCCGGAAAGACCAACGTCTCTGCCAGGGCGGCGCCTCCCAGCCCACCACGAGGCTGACGCCGTCCTCGTGAGCCGAGTTGCCTGCGATGCAGTGCACCTGCCGGACCCCGGCACGCTGGCCCACGAACACGTCAGGCCCGCCCCTGCGCAGCCAGGCCACACTGATCACCTTCTGACACCGGCATGTGTCAAGGAGGGCCCACCACATGCCGGCGCAAGCTCCAAGCCCGAGTCCCGCGAACTTGGCAGTCAGCTCAGACCACCAGGCCTCCACGACACAGGCCCGCTTCAGTCCTTTCTAGTTGACGTACTGCACTGCCGCCTACGGCCCACTCCTCGGACCAGCAGGTCCCACATGTGAAACTGTGTCCTGAGTCATGAATGGCAGTGACCCCAAATCCAGGCCAGCGGCCACAGCACCAGACGCCCCGATCAGTGAGGCATAGTTCCATATGGGCTTCTTGCGACACGTGGTGCCACTAACCCCTGTTCAACGCCAGCCGGCTACACGTGGTGCCACTAACCCTGTTCAACGCCAGCCGGCTACACGTGGTGCCACTAACCCTGTTCAATGCCAGCCGGCTACACGTGGAGCCACTAACCCTGTTCAACACCAGCCAGCTACACGTAGTGCCACTGAACCTGAACTACGCAGGCCGGTGGGCCCATCCAACCTATGCCGGCGACACTCGGTGAATGGGCCGTGCTGACCGCTGCCTCAGGCCTACAGCACGGTCAGGTAGGTCACACATTTGGAACTGAGTCTTGATTACACCATGGCAGTGACCGGATGTCTACTGCAGGGGTGATATCACCAAACTCCCTGCTATCAGTGAAGCAAACGAATGCATCACAAGCACAGGACACGTGTCTGTGGGCCTACGCGGACCACTGCCCTCGGCCTACGCTGCACTCGAATGGGATCCCTTAATTGGAACTGAACATCGGTAATTCAAAAGGCTGAATACATGTCTTCGCACGCACGGAGGGGCGTAAGAGAATGACGCGTTGCAGGCCGGAGGGAACAGGATCATCGTCACGGAGGTGATTGAACACTACCGACAACTGCCACTGTGTCACTAACTCTGTGGCTCGCGAGCCAACGACAGGTGGCTGTGGGCCCATGCTGACCGCTGCCTCCGGTCTACACTGCGGTCCAGTAGGTCACAGGGCCTTGATTTGGCAATGTCGGAGTTCACATCTGTGTACCGGCATCATCGCAGACTGCATGCCCTCACACCACCTGTGCCACTGAGTTTGTTCCCCGACATTCATGGACACTCACTGGTCGTACATTGGGG
This sequence comes from Calotriton arnoldi, assembly GCA_963921515.1. Classification (NCBI taxonomy): domain Eukaryota; kingdom Metazoa; phylum Chordata; class Amphibia; order Caudata; family Salamandridae; genus Calotriton; species Calotriton arnoldi. Next base: position 150,971 of record CAWUFW010009121.1, read on the forward strand.
GCGTTTGAGTCTATGGAATAGGGGCTAGTTTTCATCCTCATGTAGCTGATCCCGAATTGTTGGTGACTACGAGGGTTGCGCTTTCCACTCCTCAATTTGCTGCTTCCGGATAACATCAGACCTTCCGCATCATGCCCTGGAGGACACCTTCCACTGTACCCCGCAACACACCGCAACATACACCTCGGACATTGATGGTGACCCGCTCAGATCGCATGGCCCATCTGACTGCACCGCAAGTCACCATCCTGTGGCTGGGTGCCTGTGCCGGCCGCAGTGCATCCGGGGCCACTAACTCTGTGCTGCTCAGGCCTGGGACCCCTTCTTCTGAGACATTGAATGGCCTCTGTAGCGATGGTCTTGGGGTCATCAACGCCATGTGTCTGTGGCCCTGCGCTGTCCGCCTCCCCCGGCCCCAACTGCGGGCCACAAGGGCCCACACATGGCATCGAGTCTTGACCGGCCTGGATGTCGCATCACCGCAGGAGGCACACGCCACCACGGCAAGGACCACCTCCAACCGCCGTCTGCCAGAGTCGAAGGGGTGGTCCTGACAGACCTACGGAGTTCCCCAGACCTGTCGTGGATGCCATCATCGGCCTGCTGCCCTGCTCAGCACTCCAGGTGTCATTGACTCAGTGCACCGCAAGCCATTGTCCGTAACTGATAGAGTTTTGTGCTGTTGTGAGGTTGCGCAGCAATGTCACCTCATGCAGTGGGGAAGACCTGGGACTATGATGAGGAAGTTGATGCAGGTGTAACACACCCCACTGCATCTGCATCAGGGCTAACCCGAAGGGACATAATCCTGGCTATTTCTTCACATGAGCGTGCTCTTCTCTACTTCCCCTACATCAGTGCACTGCAACTCACGGGACGTCCAGACTGAATATTGGGTGACCTCTGTCCTTACTCCGGATCCCTCCATGTTGCTCTGCATTTGACTCTGTTATGCTGGTGTTTTCTGTTTCCATGACACTGGTGTCCACTTTTCAGGTTGTTGCCAGCACCAAGCACTCCGTGCGGGCTGGCTTATACTCACCCCACACACATCCAGCACAGGCGTCACTGTACATGTAGCCCTGCCACTAAAGGGGCCGGGCGCACGTGCCCGTAGCCAGTTCAACATGATATGTGCATGTGTCTCTGTGGAGGTGTGGGTCTCCTTTGTGGGGTATAGGTGGTCCCTGAAGGGTATTGGACACCCACGTATGTGTTCTACTCGCATTGCATGGGTTAGCAACACCCTCACCTGTTGGGCCACCTCCTTTTGCGTGTCGGCCACCTGGCATTGGGGTGCCATGTGTGGGTGGGTGACGTGTTGTGAGGCAGCCGTGATTGCGGGTGCTTCATGCTGTGTGGTCTGTTGCAGAGTCTGGGTTCTCCTCTGAGTAGCTTGTCTGCCCTGGTCCTGGTGGTGGGTTGTGTGGGATGTCCACGGGCTGTTGTAGGGCGTCGGGGGTGTGGTGTTCGTCTCGGGCATCACTGATGGGTTGTCTGTTCAGACCTGCTGGAGGTGTTGTTCGTCCCTCTGCATTGTGAAGGGGAGGTGCATGTTGGCATTGTGTTGGCGCCTTGTTCTTGTCGACATGCAGACTGTGTGACAATGTACATTGTGACTGTTTGGGCGGTGGTGGCTATATGAGTTGGGGCAGCGTATATTTGGCCTACATGGCTGATGTGGGGTTGTAGGGGTAGATGTGCATCTCACAGTTCCCTGCTCTGTCCAATGTGATTGTTCTGTTTCTGCGCCTGGGTGGACCCAGTTGTGTCCCCTGTTCTGCAGTGTGGGTGTTGCACTTTGTGCCACATTGTCATGGTATGTGCTGTGATTGCTATGTGTGTGTGCTTCAGTGTGCTACGGGGATGGGGACAGGTCCCTGGGTAATTGTGGATGTGCAGTGTGCTACACCTCATTGTGCATGTTTGGCATTGTGCCCATCACCCCCGTCCCCCCAGTCCCTGTTGGATCCTCAGCCTGTTGTTTTTGTGTCAGGTCCTGTCGAGCCGTGTCCGTACTCCCTACTCCTTGCACCCTCTCCACACTGATGACTGTGGCCTGGCTTTCCTCCTGCTCCTCCTGTGTCGCTGGACTGCCACCTCCTGTCGCCGTTGCTGCCTTCCTGTTGGCAGCGGGTTTGTGCCTGGTTTAGGTTGTCACGTCCTGGCGGAGCCTCTTGGCCTCCTGGATTGGCCTCCTGGGCTCTGCGACTGCATTCCAGGCGGTCTGCTTGTGGGTCATTTGCTGGTAGTGTTCTGTCGCCTCCGTGGCCTTGGACTTGTTTTCCTGCGGTCTGCACCCCGTCTTCCTCTCCATTTTCTCCTTGGCCTTCCCCGACCCACTTGTTCCTTGCTGGTGGTCTGTGGGGGTTGTGGGGTTCGCGTTGCCCTCTGCGCTTGGTCATGGTGCATGGATGTTGCTACGTGCTTTGGCTTGTTTCTGGTGTGTTGTGCCTGTGGTTTCTATGGTGCAATAGCCCGCCAGACGCGTGGGAGTTGCAGGCCTGAGCCTGCTTTTCACAGCTTTTTGTACCGCGATTGGCCTCATCGCATGATTTCTCGCGTTCGCGTTTCGCATTTTTTGGGCATGGTGTTGATTTACACGCTGGCATTTGACGCGTTATCTGGTGACTATCGCATGCTACCACCTTGTTGTGAATCCCACGTTGACACAGGGTTATTTTCCCGTGATAGGCTGCGTTATTGGAAGTTGCGTTACGCTACTCTTGCGATAGTTATCACACGTTCTTGTGAATATACCCCTCAATGTTCCCACATTTGCACGTGTTGAGAATACACAGCAACTGACAAACTACACAGAAGAAATGTTTAACAACATGCTCAAGAATAGGACATACAATTCTACACGTTCCAGACCAGAGGGTTGGCTATTGTGGGCATTAGAAACTAATGGGTGTTATGCGCGGTTTCTGAACACGAAGGGATTTAGGATAAACAACCCAGACCCACGTTACATGCAGACACCACACGCTGGGGTAGTGACAACATATAGCATTGGAAAATTGTGCCTAGCATGGCTGAAACATTCCACGTTAGGTGAGGTGACAGAAAGATTGTCCCTCCTTTCTGATGATGTGGATATACAGGATTTCTTTTTAGGTCCTAGAATGACACTTCAAAAGCGCTTTTTATTTGCAATATACAACAAAGTGTGGAAAGTTTCACAGCAGGAAGCTGCTGCGCAGAAATGTGAAATTGACAGTGCATATTTAGAAAAGGCTGCAGCAGTGGTTGACAATGGTATGACAACATTATCCACTAGGACTTATTCTCTAAGTAACATTGTGTCATGAGCTATTGATATCATACAGAGTGATATGTCCTCTGTGCAACACGGACAAGGTCAGCTTAGGTCTATCATGATATTGAGCTGGACTTTACAAACTTTGTGCAATGGTCATGTTTCCTGGAAGCATTTAAATGCCAAAAATGAATTTCTGCCATACAATTTGACAAAAGAACAGAAAACCAAGGATGGACAGACATACACAATGTTAAACATGAAATAACTAGCGAAATTACTAGGGATGGGCGGAATTTGCAGAGTTGCCTTACGCAAAATTCCGCGAAACGGCAAGAAATCTCCGCGATCACGCGGATTTTCGCGTGCTCGCGGAAATTTTGCTGCGCCCGTAGCCAGAATGAATCCTGCCCTGCATATTTATCCACGAAGATGCCACAGTTTTGTGCAATACCTCTACTCAACTGGAGTACTTTCTACTGGCTAATCAATAAGTGCTACCTCGTTGGGTAAATGTATAGTGCCTTTCCTACACTGCAGCTGCGTAAAGGACCAGAAGAATTGTCTCCAGTGACCTCGTGTGTCTGTAACTTTGCCACCGCGCCGGAAAGGCGCCGGGGTCTTTGTGTAAGCTGTCCATCATAGTGGGGAAAGGGCGGGAAGACGTTGCATACCGCTAGTGTATGTGGGGCGGGGCCAAACGGGCGGGGCTTCTAGGCCTGTTCACATGCCTCTTGTTTATAAAGGGTGAGAGCAGGATCTCAGCTGCAGACGAGGAGAAGGAACCTCCTGGTCACAGGAACAACACTAGGATTGCGCTCGAGAAAATCAAGGATGCAAAGACCTCCATCAAAGATTACAGCTAACTTTTCATGGTGGAAATGGGAAGAAGGCACATCTGCTTAACCACGCTCACGAATTCTACACGAGGATTGCGCTCGAGAAAATCAAGGATGCAAAGACCTCCATCAAGGATTACAGCTAACTTTTCACGTTGGAAATGGAGAGAAGGCACATCTGCTTAACCACGCTCACGAATTCTGCACACCTGCCCTGCATTTTTATCCGAGAAGATGCCACCGTTTTGTGCAATACCTCTACTCAACTGGAGTACTTTCTACAGGCTAATCAGTAAGTGCTACCTCGTTGGGTAAATGTATAGTGCCTTGCCTACACTACAGCTGTGTAAAGGTCCAGAAGAATTGTCTCCAGTGACCTTGTGTGTCTATAACGTTGCCACCGCGCCGGAAAGGCGCCGGGGTCTTTGTGTAAGCTGTCCATCATAGTGGGGAAAGGGCGGGAAGACGTTGCATACCGCTAGTGCATGTGGGGCGGGTCCAAACGGGCGGGGCTTCCATGCAGTTCACATGCCTCTTGTTTATAAAGGGTCAGAGCATGATCTGAGCAGCAGATGAGGAGGAAGAACCTCATGGTCACTGGACCTACACGGGGATTGCGCTCGAGAAAATCAAGGATGCAAAGACCTCCATCAGGGATTACAGCTAATGTTTGACGGTAGATATGGGCAGAAAGCACTCCTGCTTAGCCTCGACCTTGCTCACAAATTTTTTGTGCTGATTAATGCGTTACAGAATTTGAGCTTCAACTCGGGCACCTGCTTTATTTAAATCTTTAAGTGCTTCCTGGTGAGGTTTAATTACCTCATGCACCCGAATTCCGTTCCGCCGTGGATCGCGGAAGTTTCGACATTTCCTCGTTCCGGAATTTGCCGCCCACCCCTAGAAATTACCATTCAGTGTGGCAGAAACACTGTCAGCCAATTGGACAATTCATGGGTTTATATCAACATTTCACTTTAAGAACTGTTTACAACACTATCAAGTAGGCAGATATGAAGCAGTGTTGCGGGGATTCTGCTCATACACAGAACTATGCACAAGAAAACAGGACCTCAGTAAATAGGGGTGTACCTCCTATCACCTTAGTACCCAAAATCCCAACCGACTAGCAATAGTGTCTCATTCGGTCTCCTACAAATATCCAGAAGCTACGAATGTTTAGACAACCCAGAACATGAGCACTCCCGACTCACCTCAGAGTCGCGGGAACAAGACACTCTTTCGCTCTCACGTACTTGTCCACAATAAAAATAATCAGAGTCACTAAATAAGTTCAAAATGTTTATTTTGACTACAGTGATCCATGATACAGTATGCAAACCACAACTAGCAGCAAAATGCATAAAGCAAGAATCATTAGCATTGTTACAATACCATAGAATATAAAAGGAGTCGTCATTTTATAAAGACTGCAGAAAAAGGCTAAGTAACTGGGCCTAATCACCCTCCCCAAGGCAGTAAGAAGTTATTTTATATAACAGAAGATCTCTAGGCGTTATTAGCAGACCCCTACCTGAAAGCCTAAACCCAAGGGTTTACATCATAGGAACAGCAGCGTTCAGCTCCATGGAACGGCTTTCTCGAGTGTGTTTCAAAAACATGCAACAATGTTATATCAAAGCACGATTCTTCCGCATTGCAGCTGTTGGTTTCATGTTTTGTCTAGGTAATAGGGACTGACCAGAACAGAATAACAAGAGACATTGTTGACCGACCTTGCACATTATGTTCAGACATAATTGAAGGGAAGGCTGAGAACGTGAAAAACAATCTGTTATCATGTACAGGGCAGAGGCAAAGTGTCGTGAAAACAAACGCTTAGCAGAGGCGTGCGTAAAAGCAGCAGCATAGGGCAAGCAAAACTCATGCTAACTTAGCAATGTCGACAATGTGTCTTAGGGCCATATAACCCCATATAACACCCTCCCCCTGGTAAGTCAGTAGGACATAGACAGAAGAATAAAAACAGAGTTCAGAAGTCAGGCATTGTTTAAAATATTGGTGAGGGACTTTCTAAAAAAAACAAATCGGAGAAAAAAGGGAAAGTTCGAAAAAAGCTGAAGGCACGGTGAGCTTGAAACAAAAGAGTCTGTATTTCAGACAGTGGAGTAGGAACGACCCAAGTATTTAATCCATGAAGGTTTGGGTGCAAAGAATGCAATTCCTTCCAATAGTGCATCGTTGTCAGTGGTGGAAAAACCGATGACATCCAATTTAGCATCCGAAGGAACAATCATGTTCCTCACAAACAGGAGCATCCAAAAATAGAAAAGGCAAACTTGCGTGATATTCAATGAAACTTTGTTGTAGGAAAGTCTGCGCAGCTGCACAGATATCCCATTGATCCAAGATTCCAAGTAAAGCTGCACGTGTCATTGGACCATCCACAGAACAAGCCACGTCATAAGCCTCTAAGGGACCCATCAACCAGCTGAAATCAGGGATTGGACACCACGTGTTTGATAAGCAAAGTTCCATCGCCCATGAGAAATGACACCGTTTGCAATGAAGCACTGGTTGCACGCAAGTAAAGTAGGCAAAGCGGAATGTCAAATTGTAACTGACGCCAAGCGTTGCTAAAGGCAAGCATCCAAAAGCCTCATACAGGCGATTACGGTACAGATGAAGCTGGTCCGGCCTGTGCAGAGCCACAAAGTGAGCAGCCATTACAAAACACAAGAAGGAGAAGCAGGACACCAGCTGCGAGCGCCAATATTAAGGGAAACCCTCCGAAGACGCTGGAAAATATAGAATGAATAAAAGCTGGAATTACCCCGAATATAGTTTGAAAGGAGGAGACCAGGCCAGATACCACACATTTAAAAAAATGGGCAAGGCCTGTTGTATCAGATGCATTAAATATTTGGTGAATTAATTCCCCAAAATGAAGTGGGAGGTTAGTGTTAAGAAGCGACTGTATCTCACTCGAGGTCCGAGCCACCTGCAGTCTGAATGTTTCACGGGCGGAAGTGAGGGCCACCTCCTGTTGGAATAAAAGGGCTTTGAGCCTGCTCAACTTGTTGAACTCTGTTTTCAAAGTCGGAATGGAAGGCCAAAGGGAAGAATCTAAACTCCCATGCGGGGGCGGGAAAAGGACATTGCTACAGCAAGTTACGCGCTGGGAAACAGTTACCAAGTATGGAACACCTGCCCGCAAACCACAGCAGTCTTGATTGTTTAAAATGAGATAGCTGCCATTAGTAAGCAATGTAAAGACAGGCGTGACGGATGGTACTGGGGTCCCTTTCAAAAAGCAAGCTAGATTTGGCACTGACACATTACACTCGCTGTGCAACTTAACGTGTTTGCACACAAGAGAGTGACCCAGTACTGAATCACACTCCTCCCCTGTGAGGAAAACCTCTTTATCCTCCCTCAAACACCGATAAGCAAATGGCAGGACCCATAATTCATGCAGAAAAGCAGTGCCAAGCGGTTCAAAGCAGCCCACAGGAAAGTGTTGCATACATGATTTAAATTAAAAAAGTGAAAAGGGCAAAGTGATAACTCCATGAATTAACCAAACAGCAGAGTCCGTTTCCGCTACAGAGAACGGCAAAGGCTCCAATTGTTCAATATGTAACAGCGTATATACAGCATCTTTCATGGACATAAACATCTGTTTATCAGTCAGGTTAAAAGGCAAGAATAAAGCAGTGGCATTCAAATAATCCCAGGGCACTTTACCATTTTTAGTGTCTGCAACGTCCAAGCAAATTGCATGACCGACCTTAACTGATTCTGACCATGATATAACACAGAAACATCACTTTGCACAATATCTATTACAGAAGAAACAATATTGTCTAAGGTATAAATGCGTGAAGAAAGCGTATTAATGCTGTTGTCTACTACAGCAAGGACTTTTTCCAAGTTTGCCTGGTCAATTTGACGGAGACGGAAGGCGGCTTCCATCTGAGAAAGTTTCCAAATTTCATTATAAGAGGCATAAAGAAATCGCTTGGCCCTTGGATTATGTGGGCCTAGGAGAAAATCAGCCAAATCTATATCGTTTGATAGGATTGAAAGGTACTGCTTGACAGATGCAAGGGTAGAGTGTTCTAGCCACTGCTGGCACAATTTACCTACTATGGGGCATATTACCAACAAGGGGCGCTAAATATCGCTATGCACGAGTAGCGCGATTTTACTTATCACCGGCTATCGCTGGATTTTATCGCCCGGGTAGCGGGTTATCAACAACGCTTATCACCCAGGCGATAAAAATCAAGCGATAGCCGGCGAACAGTGGGAATATCGCTGGAAATCCAGCGATATTCCTGCAGCAATAGGGAATTACTTGTAAATAGCCCATGGTGGTTGTAGCCTGAGATTCCACCCCCCATTACACATATAGCTAAGTCTGAATTTCTGCAGACGTTAGCTATCAGCGATAACCGCAGTTAGCGCGGGTTTTGACATCGCTATGGGTGTCAGGGTAGGCCTTGTAAATACCGCGATGTGCGGTTAGCGACTTATTCCCTGTGGTTTTTCTCGGGAACTCCTACTTTGCATCTCATTAGAGATGCGTTGCAAGGCGTAAGCAAAACCTGTGCTACAACAAGGAAACATGCGCTAGCGTGTCCTTGCTGATACTGCGATGCCATTATCGCCGCTTTTCGGCCGAAAACGGCCGCTAAAGCGGCGATAATGGGCTTGTTAATATGCCCCCGAGTATGTAGTCACAGAATGATGAGGTGGATAACGAGGATCAGGCTTAGTCTGAAAGAAGCCAGGTGTAACATTATAGAAACGCAACTGGCATGCATTAGCATTAGATTGGCACAACAACCATCCCAATGGATCAATTTCAGAAACATTAAAGGAGGCATTCTGAAGGAGAGCCTGCAAAGCCTCCATGGTGTAGTTATTATGTAACCACCAATTATTATATTCAGCTAATGATGGAATTGGGGGGTATTTAGGTTTTTGACAGTTGCAAGGCCATAACAGGATGTTTGGTAAATGGTTTCATTTAAAAACAGCAATTGAGTCGGGATCAGGCAGGCACTATGTAATGCCTCAGTGCCCTGAACCTGCCATGGCTTTGTGCCCCAGATTCATTTCAAATCTATAGTCTGTTGCCAATGGTCATAACCGTGTGTGGCCAACTGCGTTCTAAACGAGTTGGCATAAATTAGTTTAGTGTGGGATAACAGGTACTTCAATGTAAGGGGATTTTGAAGCCTAAAATAATAGGATTCAGGATTAGTCAAATCATAGTTAGAAAAATAGGTGAACTTATCCCTAAGCTGTTTTAGAACTCCCCTGTAAGGGAGTTGGACAATGTTCCCATTGGGTAAAATTAAAAACAGGTCTTATGGTGTTCGATTTGTGTAAAAATGATGCCCATAATGTTGATAGCAAAAAGATCACCATAATTGGCAGAATTTAAATACAAATCTTCAGCATCAAAGGCAGCATAATATTTTAAATCTGAAAACAATGCATGAACGGCCTGCACATCCCAATCATCCGAATGTATGTCCCGTGTCACCACATCTAATGAGACGCGAAATACGTACGGAACTCTAAGGACCTCTGTCGGGCCATGGATTTCATAAGCTACTTCGTCCCAAACGATGCCATCATGAACAGGAAAAGCTGAAATATTCACAAAAGTTTTGTCATGTTTCATGATATGGGACGATGTGTGAGGAGCCAAAGTTCCATTGACCATTGTCACTGCAGAGCGTTCAGGGAGATAATGGGCATTTATAAGTAAAAAGAACACTGTCACAAATCCAATTGACATGAAGAGAAATATCAGGATAAGCACCAACCAAATGTAGGTCCATGGGGGAACGAAGTATGTCTTTTTGAACCAGGAGTAAAAGATACGCAACTTAGACTTAGGTGCATCAGGCAAACTGGATGATGAGGAGGACGAGGCAGAAGAAAGGTGTGCCGGACCCCCTTCACAGGCACTCACTGGACTTAGAAGCAAAGGTGAAAGCGTTGAATCCTCCATTCGTACACTTGAGCTAGATGGTATCACACACACAGAATCAGTAGCCGGAAAAGGACACACAAGATCCATCGCAGAAGATGATTGTCGCATAGGCTGAAGATCAATTACAGTGTCCATCAAATGAGCAGACATCCGTGTGGCAGCAGATGATAACAAAGTTAATGGTGCTAAGGATATTGCGTTGCACGAAAGCGCAGGTGTCACACTATTCAGAATCGGCCACACGGTGTAACTTGACATTGTCCACTGAGATGTATCTGTTGTCTTTGCGACCTGGCAATGGTGGTAGAATGACAGTACGAGTACCCTTCAGTCCAAGTACAGAAACCGGAGCACGATAAGAGGGACCAAACTCTTTTTTGTTTTCAATCTTCTCCCGCACTAGATCTCCAACTTTGTTGAAGCCATCTTTTATATATGATACCAAATGCTTGAAGCTTTAGGCCCTGTTAAGTTAGCATGATAATCACTGCTTGAGCCGCTGGGGCCCTTTTGACTTAAAAGTAAGGCTGCTTCTGTAACGCAAGGCTTGCTCAAGACAAATACGTGGCAAAGAGAAGAAGCTCGCTTAGATACAAGCGTTTCAGTATAACTCATCTCGCAACATTTCTGGTCATTGCTATTATGTTGCAATTATTACCTGGAAAAGTACCAAAACTGATATCTTACATCACAGTGGAAAGTCCCCAAATCTTCCTACTTGGGGCACGTGGGCAGCAACAGTATATTTTGGACCTTAAATGGTATAGCACAGGCTAGGCCTTCGCTAACTGGTCAAATAGCCCATGCTTAATTTGTGCCACGTACATTATGATGCTGCATCCTCTTGTGGTTTGTGTCTATAAAAACTGTCAGAAACGTCATATCTTTGGACATTCAGTGGCTATGCTGTCTGTCTCCGTGCTGCACGTATTTGCATTGTTTGTTGGTCTCCAATAAATGCTGCTATCTTCTGTGCTGACAGAGAACCGTATCTGTGGTATTATTTCTCATTCTTTATTTCAGTTTCTACATTTGGTGGAGAATGCGGCTCCAGAATGCATGTCTTCTGCTGCGGCGGGCTGCTGCCTTCCCCTTAGAGCGGAGGTCTGAGGTCCGACCACAACGCTTCCCTGTCTCCGAGGTCTCTCTCTCTCCCTCCGCTCTGGGCTGGATGCTGCCGCTGGCCGTGAGTAGTTGTCACATCTCTGGACTGCTCTTGCTCCCTGTTTTCCCAGGTTCTCTCAGCACATAATGATTGCCTTGTGAGCCAGCTTTGATGGCTGTTGTGCCTACTGTTGTGATCTGTGTATTTTTGGGTTCGTTGCTTGCTGTCAATGACGGCTCTGTTGGGGACTGTGTCTCTCTCTGGTGTGCACTTGTGGCGCTGGGCCGGTGCTGCACCATCTTGTTGCCTCTGGCCTCTGAGGGACATAGTTGCTGTCTCCTGCATATTTCCCTTCGGTTGTCCCTGGCGGTGTGCCAGTTACAAGGGGAGGAGTATTTGTTTTGGTCTCGGTTTTGGGTTTCCTCTAATGTGTATCCTCTGATTGTGCTGTCCTCTGTTTTATTCCCCCTCTTTTTACATCTGCTGTCATTGCCACTGGGTGACCGGTGGGTCACAGGCCCCATTGATTTTGCGGTCCCTTGGGCCTTGGCCATCTGCTGCTGACCTTAGCTTCCAGGCCCCCCCTATGAGAGGGTGGATTTCTGCCTCCAGACCCTGTTTCAGCCTGCAGTGACACTCTGAGGACGGTTCAGAGTGGGCAAAATGCTGCTCCTCCTGCCTGCAGTAACTCTCATAGCGGGGGGGCAGATGCTCCACTCAGCACTGGCTGTTCAACTCCTTGGTGAGATTTTTCTGCTATTTTATATTTTTTCTCCGTTCACTTCACCTGCTGCCTATGTCTCCACAGTGGCTCTGTGTATTCTTTTTACTGCACTGTGTGTGGGCATTCTTTGCCAAGCTTTCTTTTCTGGTCCAAAGGGGACCTGCATATGTTTGTTCCTGAGGGGACGGAAAAGGGAAAATTAGGGTGCCGTCGCAGCTAGGGCACCCCTATTGGCTAGCCAGAGTTCTGAGGGAACTCAGTCATGAGTGGGCTGACGAGCCCCTGTGGGACCTTGGTTGGAGCACTGGCGGAGGGTTGGTGATTAGCATCCCCTCCAGATTTACATATTAGTTAGAGGTGTGAACTGTTTGCAGCTGGTGCTTCATTCGGAATTTAGATTCGGGTTACATTTGTGTTTCTAAGCAGCCAGTGGCGCTCCAACAACACTGATGGGTCCGGGGACCCTGCTCGGTGGGAGCAGGGTCAGGAGGATTCGGTGGGAATTCTCGGAAGTGGGCCCACGGGTGCCGTTGCAGTTTGAGCACACCCAGCGTCGCGAGGGGTTGTAACTGCAGATACTCCCCTGGTATTCTCTCACTGTCTATGATTCGGGGTTCACCTCGCCCCTTGATGATGTGCTTTGTATTTGGATTATACTTGCTGCACCGTCACCTTCACCACTGGGGTTCGAGCGAGGGCAAACATTCGCATTTCCTTGGCCACGCAGTAACTCCCTGAAAATAGGCAGCACAAGACTACCGATGTTTCAAGGAGGGTGAAATTCTGCAGTTTCCTGTCTTGCCTGCGGACACTCACTGGCTCCAGGGGTGGAAGGTGTCGGATGCTGAGAAAAGGAGGGGGTGAACGCCTTGTTTCACACAGGGGAGGGATACGTAATTTATTGTTTTCCTTGGTTTGCATTAATAAGTTTCTTGAGTTCTATGATTTTTGTTGTTAATACCTGTGTTCACCAGTTATCAGATTTGACTGTACATCTACATTTTTGACTGATCTGACTTTGACACGATGACACCGATACAATAATGCTTCTAGACTGCTCAAATAGACACTTTCACGTTGTTTTTATATTGCACATTACCCTATGTCTGTGCACTGCTACTTATGAAATGACAGATTCCAGCTCTCCTTATGATTACACTCATGCTACTTTGAGATTAAATAACACACAGGGAAAAGGTGCTCAGGTAGATTCGCACCACCTAGGGATAGACCCCGGCTATTTGTGTTATATGTGTGTGCCTGTGTAAGTGCAGAGTTCACCTGTTTTTGTCTCACCTTTTATGTAATTCTACAAATTTCGTTCAGCCGCTCCTCTGTGGGTCAACGTGGCCCAAGGAGAAAGGAAGGGGACGAAATATCTTACCCTACCTCTGTCTCTTTTCTTCCTATCTATGAATAGTTTCGGTGAACTTGTAGCAAATGCCATTTCATGTCACGTTGTCTGATGAACGCCGCTTACTCTGCTTCATTTAACAAAGCGCAGCTGGCGGTTTGATCGCTGCATGATAAGTATCTGTTATCGATCTGTATTATCCGTTATCCATACCCCCACACCTCAGGAATGAGCAGCCAGAAATAGTCTGCTGACTACCTTCTGTGTCACTGTACCGAAGTGTGTCTGTAAGTTTGTCTACTGCAATAGGGACAGCTGACTCCTTCCCACATACACTTACAAAGAGTAATAATTGGGGTACGAGTGCCTTACAAGTAACACAACTGCATTGCTGTTTCCTATCTTTTGAAAATATGACAAAGGACTGAATATTGTGTTTTGTTTAGATTTCAATATCTTTCTTGTGACCGTGATTATTCTCCTGGAAGGAGGGGCATGGAAGATTACGGTGTGGAACTAGTTTCTGTTCATCAGGTTGTTTCAGTGCATTGATAGGTATTGTTTTTGCCGGTTTTTGTGACATTCCTGGTGTTGGAGCTGGTAGCCAGAGAGCGGTCGGCTCTGGTGCACTGCCTCCTGCTGGACACCAAGGGTGGTCTCCAGATGTGAATAGGTGTCCACCTACTCACAAGGAGGGGGTTGGTATTGCATTAAATGCATTCATTTGAAGTGCTGTTATTGTATTGTATGCATTTATTTGAAGTGCTTTTATTTTTTGTTATGCTGTCTTTGATTGTCACATACTGTATTGTGATTCATTGAGATTCTTAATATTTTGCAACTGACCTTTTCAAATGCTGATTATATGCCAAATGACTGATTACCAGCCGCCTTAATACAAATGTTACAACACCGATTACACATCGGCATTCTCTGCCACAGGGGCACAACACACCGAGCTGTCCCATGATGAGCAGACCTTTGCAGATCTCTTGCGCACAAACTCATGAATGGGGAAGTTACCGAAATAGAACTTTCAAAAGAACGTTTCAAATATTGACACATTAACGGCCAAACATTTGTGAACTTTGGTATTTTCAGATTATACCAGGATACAGTGCTCTCGCTAGCACGTGCAGAATTAAAGGGCAAAGGTCCTAAGGCCCACTGTGCGTATGAGCTGCAAGCCACGGCCCTAAGAAAAGACGGAATACAGGAACAGCCACCCCTCTCTCCAGGTTATAGTTGGGATGTAGCCAAATTTAAGTCCACATATATTGAAGGGTTAAAGAAAACTCTTTTGGACTGGCTTGCCACAGACTCTGGGCATTGCGCCAAGACCAAACCACACACTACAACAGTTTTCTGTGGGTATGAACAGAACTGGTTTAAAAAAAAAATGATGTATTCTTTGCAGCGGAGAATGGAAATGAATGCAAATACTTGACTAAGAGAAGTGTTATTTTGTGTCTATGCACTTTAATAAGTTTTGTTTCCTAACATTTTAATTTTTAGATGCAGGAACGTCGGAGAAAAGATGTTTGTTTCTCGTACGTGCCTGTTTTATGGGTTTTTTTTTACATGGTATGTCTGTTGTCAATCGACACTGTAAGGGCCAGAGTGATGGCCTCCACAGGCCCCCCATCTCCCAGAGCAGGGCCGGCTGTAGCGCTGGTGGCGCCCTGTGCAACAATGTTTGTTGGTGCCCCCCCCAATGACCACCTCCATCATGGATTCTCTTACTAGCACCCTTTAGCAGTGACCGAGTCTCCATAGCCACTGTCTCTCAGATGCATTGAATCCGTTATATAGCGCCACTCATACCAGTGTAGGGTGTCAGAGCACCTTGCATCACACACACATTACACAGAGACAATCAATAATACGTGTGTAAATAAGTGTATAGGAAATGTTACATAAGCCAAAGGACTAAAAGTATAGGAGTCACATGTCATCCATACTGGTAGGCAGTATAGTTTAAGAGTGCTTGGTGTGAGAAGCACAAACTCAGAGTAGAAAAAGAAAAAGCATAGTTGGGAATTATCTTTAATAATAAGAAAGGATTTCTATCCAAATTAACCCTTTCTGCAACATTAATCAATGTTCTAATGTATACTTTGCAGTGTGTATGCAGTTCTATGATGAGAGTTAATAGCTCACTGTTGTATGTTAGGAATTTAAGTTATAAATCGAAAGTAACAAAAGGATGTCTCTTTTAAAAGCAGTAACCTGCTGATCTGTTTACATTACATGCACTCTGTAATGTACCTGGTACACGTTCTTTGCAGCAGGCATATTAACCCTCTGCACTAACTTCACATAAGTCAAAATACCAACTAAACAAAATGCTGATCTGTCTCCAGGAAGATAATTAATCACAGGAGTTATCTTGACATTTTTGTGAGGCCTGGTAATTGCCGGAGGAAAGGAACAGCAGGTGCTTTAAAAACATAATAAACTTGCAAACTCAGCACCCCCAGGAAACCAGCACCCGGTGCGGTGGCACTCGGTCGCACCGCCCTAGAGCCGGCCCTGTCCCAGAGTCATTTACAACAGGAGAAGTTAAGATATGGAAGCAAACATTTGCTTACAGGTCAAGTTACATTATTGAAGGGAGGTAGCCAGAGTGCCCTGCACAGCATCACTGTCAAGATAATAGTACTGCAAAAGTATTAAGGAAATGAAATGCCCAGGATCACACAATTAGGTCAAGTTAGGTAACTGGCTTGCTTTCCATATAGTGTAGTATAACACATTCACAGACCGCCGCCTAACATATAACACCGCCTTCCTCACAAGCAAAATATAGAATAGCACTAGGTACATTGAGTTCTTGAAGGGTTTTGCCTAATTAATGGCATGAGGAGAAGTACTATTTTATGTATGTATCTAAAAGAAATTATGTGTATGCATATTAATGGTTTTACTTTTCTAGGATTTTCAGACTTGCAGAAGCTGCAGGGCTTAGATTGTGAGGGGAACGTGCTAAAATGCATTCTAATGCAGTGCATTCACCAGAGGCTACAAAGGATAGGATCAAATGTAGTAATATTATGTTTATATATTGATGTTTAGTAATGGGTACATGCAAATGAAGAAGGATAGTGTGCATTGAATAACTGTGCTTCAGTATTATAATGTTTTAAGGATACAATGTGTACACATTTAATGTATCTTTTAATATACAGGTGCAGTCTTTAAGGGTGTTTGCAAATAGGTTTCAAGGTATAAGGGATTGGCACAGTTTGACAACTATGAGTATTTTGATTCCCAAAGGTAGTTACTGTGACACAGATGTTCATCTGTGTTTGCTGTTGGGACAAGCTATAGTACAATGTTTTAATTATTTTGCTTTTGAAGATAATGGATTATTTTTAAAAGTCTTGTACAGGGATGACAATATAATTTTGAGCTTCTTTCCTTCATTCCCCTACAGGGTGTAATAGGTTTCCTGTTTTCGAAATGTTTGCATGCATGTGCTTAATGATAAATGTTTTCACCCTCTCATATCTGATTAGGAAGCTCCACTGGTGCAAATGTGATTTATATTTCTGACAATTTGGCCCATGCATTGCGCCACTACTGATTTCTCACCTAGCAAAGGGTCACTAGACAGGGAGTGTTTGGTAAAGTATAGTCCATGTGTGCTAGCCACAGATAAGCATGCAAATGGTCAACGTGGTTTAAGGAACACACTGCTCCCCGATGGAGATATAGCTCTAATTGTGGTTCATGCATCAGCAATAACACAGGCTCACTGCACAATTCTTACACAGTGGGCCCGGCTAGAAATGTAAAGCCTTCATTGATGCAGATAAATAAAAGGAATAGCATTAACTGATTGTGAGAACACAATGGTTCAAATTGCTTCCGCTCCACATGACATGATGATATAAAGATAAAGGATGATGATGTGTAATATGACTGAAAGTATATTACACAAAGGGCTGAGGGTGGTTGAAAAGGAAGAATGGAAAAGGAGAGGATATAGGCAAACAGAAGAGGGAATATGGATAGGCCCAAATGGAAAACTATGTTGACCAACGATAATGCTTGCTCTCATGGCCCGACTTTTTGCTCCCATGGTCCATCACATGTAGGGCGTGATAGACTGATCAGACTGTTTTCCCAATGCTGGTACAACGGTAACATTGGAAAGGGTACTTCCACTGCCCAAGGCCACCTCCCATCCCAACAGGAAATAGACTTCATCAACATGTCTCCCTACTCAAAACTACAAGTACGTGTCGGTTATTGTGTGCATTTTCAGCACATGGACTGATGCCTATCCATCCAAGTACTGTGATGTACAAACTGTTGCCAAATGCATGCCTCCGGCAAGAGTTCATTCCACGCTTTTAAGTGCCTATGCTTTTGAGTTCTGACAATGGACCGGCGTTCATCTCACATGTGATTGAGGGGTTGTGCAAGGGGCTAGGAGCTACACAGAAACTGCATTGTGCCTATCATCCACCAGCAGCAGGTGCTGTTGAGAGAAAGAACAGAGTGTTGAAAAATAAGATAGGGAAGATTTGTGCATGCACTGAACTGGGCTGGATTGATGCACTACCACTTTTTCTGTTGTCCATGAGAAGTATCTCAGACGGAGTGATAAAGCTCAGCCAACATGAAATAGTGTTCGGACGGCCAAAGAACATTCCAGGCCACATGTCTATTGTCCCGCTGTCTGTATCTAATGATCTGCTTCTTCAATACTAAAAAAAAAAAAGGACTAACATCATCAGGTGCTTTAGGCCCTTCCTGAAGCAGAGACACCAGCAGACCACGGCCACCAACCAGGGGATTGGGTTTGTATAAAATCCCACATCAGATGGCACTGTCTCAACATCGGTGGAAGGGGCCATATCCGGTCCTTTTGACAACAGCAACAGCAGTCAAGCGTGACTTCCTGGATCCATGGCTCTCATACAAAGAAAGCAGCAACTCCGCCGCCACCACAGGAGTCTCCAGTGCCTTCCCCTGCATCACATCAAGGACAGCCTTGTTACAACATGTGTTCCACAAAAAGTACGAAGTGAGAATGGTGTCCCAGCTCATCCTGAAGGGTTGCGCGTGCTGCACACAGCAGAGAAAGGAAGAGTGTGTAAGCGGGCCCCAACGATACATCAACTAAAGACATCTGGAACATCAACGCCCCAACCCCTCAGTCTACAACCTGTGACAACGAGACATCTTTACCTTCCTCATCACTTTGTTTTCTTCATATTGAAAGTGCCTAAGTAATAGAAGTGCTAGTAACCTCTCAAATTACTTGAAGACACGCACCAACGGTCACTTTTTCTGTTTACAGGTATGATTACTGAGGCTCTGCATTATTCCTCAGCAGACTTTTGAAAAGAGCGAAAGCACAACAGAAGATAAGACATTCTTCCAACTATTCATACTGGCCACATGTACCAACGACTGGAACAATGCCTCAAGACTTTCAGAACAATGAGAGAATATGGCCATGGGTGCTACTAGCAATATTATCCCCCATTTCTGCCGTTATAATGACTACGCTCTTTATAGTGTATCGTGTTCACATTGCTATACCTAGCACTGGCATTGAGATACTGCTTAAATGACACAGAGATATTGTACCAAAATGAATAAATAGCCATGATAAAGATGGGACAGGGGGACCGTTGGCAGGGCAGGAAAGAAATAAGAGAGCAAATTGGGAAAATAACGCACAAAACAAATATGTTCAAAAGGTACATTTCTGATATATGAAATTAATGTGATATATTGTTATGTCTGCACATATTAGCAAAGGGTGAGCAAGGATTAATGGGATGTGAGAAAAGGAATGATGAAGCCCTAGGACTTTCAGAAGGAGAATATTCAATAGTCCCGTCAATTTATGTTGGTGAAAGTAACTGCACACACATAACAAAACTATCACGGATTAGAAAGAGTGATCAGCGGCCATCACCTGGACTAGTGGGTTACAAGGGACTGTTTTTTGTCTGTGGCCAATAGGCATACTTCTCTTTGCCTCTGGGATGGTATGGTAGTTGCTACCTCGCCTCCATCCTGCCCCAGATGACTCATTTTCACTGGCCTAGTACAGGTTGAGCACCAAGGGCATCGGCCAGGAAGAGTTAGGAGGACAACAGAATGGCAAGATGACATAATGACAGGATTAGGGGTGATGGTGCCTGGTGCAGGAATAATATACACCTCAGTAAGGATACACCAGTTAGCAAGGATGATTGAGGATCTTGCGGATTCAACAGCAGCAGCATGGGTAACATCACTGAAGAACTCACTGCCATGAGGGCAGTAGTGATACAGAACAGGGTTGCATTAGACATCATCCTGGCCAAGGAGGGTAGAGTATGCCACGCCATCCACCAGGTGTGCTGTTCGTGGATACCTGACAACAGCTGTAATATAGACAATGCGATACATAACATAAACAAAATAAACGAGAAGCACACAACAGACACACAGGAAGCATGTGGGAACATTTGATGCTATGGTTAGGAAGTTGGGGATCATGGATCTTGGAGGTGATCATTATAATTATAACAGCATTAATAATCTTGTGCATAATGATCCAGGTTTGTCCAGCATGCTGCACAGCTTTCACCTCCAGCTGTGCACATTGTGTGCCACAACACAGTAGGCACAACAGTCACAGCCATGAGCCCGACCACAGTGAGGAAGGGGACGAGATGGTGGAGAGAAGGAATGCGTAGTAGTGATTTGGTATCAGATGGGGCAAGGTTGAAGCTATCTTTTATATATGATACCAAATGCTTGAAGCTTTAGGCCCTGTTAAGTTAGCATGATAATCACTGCTTGAGCCGCTGGGGCCCTTTTGACTTAAAAGTAAGGCTGCTTCTGTAACGCAAGGCTTGCTCAAGACAAATACGTGGCAAAGGAAGAAGCTCGCTTAGATACAAGCGTTTCAGTATAACTCATCTCGCAACATTTCTGGTCATTGCTATTATGTTGCAATTATTACCTGGAAAAGTACCAAAACTGATATCTTACATCACAGTGGAAAGTCCCCAAATCTTCCTACTTGGGGCACGTGGGCAGCAACAGTATATTTTGGACCTTAAATGGTATAGCACAGGCTAGGCCTTCGCTAACTGGTCAAATAGCCCATGCTTAATTTGTGCCACGTACATTATGATGCTGCATCCTCTTGTGGTTTGTGTCTATAAAAACTGTCAGAAACGTCATATCTTTGGACATTCAGTGGCTATGCTGTCTGTCTCCGTGCTGCACGTATTTGCATTGTTTGTTGGTCTCCAATAAATGCTGCTATCTTCTGTGCTGACAGAGAACCGTATCTGTGGTATTATTTCTCATTCTTTATTTCAGTTTCTACAACTTTAGGAAGCCAACCGGTAACAGGAATCAGTTGTGCATCAGCAGGCGAAGATGGTAAATGCTCAGTTGCCAGAGTATCACGGGACTTTTGTAGATCCTGTAACATAGCAGAATAATTATCTACGTCAAACTTAGAGGCAGCCGCCACAATGTCCAGACCATCAAGGTCAGGAACAAACATGTGAAAGTTAAAAGAAATTTTCCCTTTGGATAAACCATATGGTCAACACCTTACATTCATACAGCCGCCATACTTATAGTCCACACATCCCACACTCATTAATGATTAAGGCACTTATAAGTCGATTACAACTTCTTATCAAAATACTAATATATTTTAATCAGTATAAAAATGCACAAATATGTATTGCACACAAAGCTTTGATCACATCAAGAAAACACATAAATTCATTTACATAGTAAGCACAATGATTTAAAATACACAATTAAAAAAAGGAGAATATAGAAAAGACAGTTCACTATGTCTTCTAGATGTTAATTTGGGTATCTACATAGACAGCATAAAGCATGGGTCTAAATTCCCTGTCTATAACTTGTTGCTGACTCTTCCAAATTTAACACAAAGTATACTCTAAGGCGTCGACGCGTTCCGGTGGATATATTCGCAATAAGGCCACCTTCTTCAGGACAGTACATTTTTTTCTCCTCTTAGTTAAAAAACCCGGTCCTATATTGACCTATATTGCAAATAAAAACAAATAAACATGTATATCACTATGCAAATGGTGATCATCTTTTGCATATACTACGATTAAAATCATTTTGATACATACAATTCATTAACAGAATAATTTCTTTTCATTTTGTCTTATCCATATCCTATACACTTGTGCCTACCACGAGTTATAAGTGCACCAACCATTCATACCTGGAACTCAATTTAGCAAACCATGAACTCAATTTAACAACCCATAATCATTCATTCTCATAAGTCATCTCAACAGACACCCTGTGTCTAACAACACTCTTTTTTGTTCAATGACTCACCGATGCAACTGCACTCAGTTTCAGATAAATAATTTTTTCAAATCACTACGACTGAAAAGGCGAAGTGAGTAACGAATTTCATAATATCTGTAATATTAA
Source organism: Calotriton arnoldi (assembly GCA_963921515.1). Classification (NCBI taxonomy): domain Eukaryota; kingdom Metazoa; phylum Chordata; class Amphibia; order Caudata; family Salamandridae; genus Calotriton; species Calotriton arnoldi. The sequence goes on from CAWUFW010009121.1 coordinate 172,686, forward strand.
GAAACACTTGTTACATTTTATCCAACTCTTTTCTTGTTTATATCATCAATCACTCTGACATTATTCATTTAAATGTTACCTCATTCACTGCAAATTCAATTCTTCGATGCAGAAAAGTTGATGTAGTTTGAGGCACTTCCCCTCTAAATTAGCCCCTAAAGGGAATTTTGACAGAAGTTACCCCGAATCTTAATTTTGGCTAGGTTTAATTAAAATTATCGGGTACTGAGTCAGTTTATTGCAGGGATATATCGTCCTCACCTTCAGAATACTAGGATCAAAACTTCAATCCAAAACGTTAAAAAATATATAGTCAACTCGTCATCCGATCGTGTTTCATGTACAGATTGCGGGTCTTAATGTTTGCCTGTCACTTCTACAATAGGCTCGCTTGTTCGTGGCTGCATAGAAAATAACAAAGACTCTGTATAAGCTTGAGTACTCCCCCGTTAGTATTGCGTCCATGTCTGTCTTCATACATTCATTTTTGGTAAAAATAAGCCCCTGAAAATATATCACCACGTAGATATGGGGCCGCCACCGCCCTCTTCTTTACTTAAAAACGCTCCCATCCCTAACTACTCCACATGCAATCTCTGGAGCCGTTAAATATTTATTTGCGAGCAAGAACTTCATGACCGATAATTAACGAGAATCTTGCTCTGCGTGATTAAAAGTTTACCAACCCCACAACTCCTAAAGTGTATTTTAGGCAGAACCCGCCAACTTCTTTAAACCTAAGACGCTCCCGTCCCTGCCTTCTCCACTAAGATGTCTGGGGCAGTCAAATGTTTATCTATGAGCAAGAACTGATAGTTAACAACATTTTGTTCAAAGGGACTAAGAGGTCACCAACGCCGCAGTTCCTTACCTTTTAATCCAACGTAACCGCATCGCCTAAGTATTTTCATTGACCGTAGTCCAAGCTTGTGACACAGGCTGCATATCGCTACTTCTTATATACCTATCCCTGTGTGTGCAGCTACCGTTACATGGGAGGGTCTATTTCGGCGGTACTGGGCTTTTTTTTTAACAAACTTTATTCAGAAGGTCTCCAACTCCTCTAACGCAACACGGTCGCCATCTTGGACCGGCTCTTTTATAATGGCGGGAAGATATTCTAGAAGTTTCTCTGCCTTCCCATCATTATTATTTAATACCCAAAACATTAATTGTTATGGCGTTTAGTCACTTACGTTTTAACTTTTATTCACTGCCCTATATTAATTTTTGAAGCAAACGATAACCTACATGTCATGTTATAACTGCCTATATTCTAAATTCTACTCATTATAGGTTCATCACTTTTATGTCGTATATGTAAGGATGTATTGGATCTATGGGTCACTACGAGTTACTTAATTTCATTCACAAATTTTAAAAAATTGATTTTGATACTATACCCTAACAAGGTCGCCATCTTGGACTACCCACGTTTTATAGCTGGTACATATCCTTTTCTGACAACTCTGCCTGGTTCTCATCATTAACTAATGTCATTTAATAAAACGGTAATTAATTGTAACAGAGTGCTCCATATTTTAGTAATTTTACTCCTTCAGAATATTTTATCTTTAGTATGTCATGGAGTGTATTGCATTTACAGATCCCTGTGAACATCCTAAGAGGCAATTCTCATCCAATCCTCTTTAGTGTTAAGCCCTTTCTCTATTGTGTCTAATGTGGAAATATACCATTGTTCTCTATTCTTTCTCTTGGTCTCCATGTTCCCACCTCTCCTATTCATGGTTACTTTCTCCGCTATAAACCATTCAAATTCTGTGTGAAAGCCAAAGAGCATTTCGTAAGGGGTCCGCCCACCCAGTGATCTTCTAGGGAGATTATTTAATGCACGTTGGACCCCATACAAGTGGGACAGCCAGTCCCTGCCAGTACCTAAGACTCTAGCTGTCAAGGATTGCTTTAAGTCACGGTTCATTCGCTCCACAACTGAATTGCCCTCAGGCCTGTATGGAGACGAAAACTGCACCTATACCCCCAACGACTTCATCGCATCCTTGTAAGCCTTAGAGGCAAATGCTGGACCCTGGTCAGAATGGAAGGTACCACAGGCAAACATCCCGATAAAAACACGCAAATCCCTGATAACATTTCGAGCGTCAGCACTACATTGTGGCCATACCCAGAGGAATCAAGTGCACGAATCAACCGCAACCAAGATATACTTGTATGCAGTATCAGAAGAAAGAGGACCACAGTGATCAAGATAGACACAGCCAAAGGGTCTATTAGAAATACACAGCTGTGTTTGTGGCGGACATGTGACTGTAGAAGGCTTGATTTGTTGACAGACATCACAGCAAAGAACATAGTTACGAGTCTGTTTATATAAACCACACCACCAGTAACGTTGCTGAAGAATAGAGACTGTTGCCGACACACCAGCATGTGCAGAAGCAATGCCTTTGTGTGCGGCTTTGATCAAAGCTTGTCTGCGGTCTGAGTTGGGAATCAGCCGATCCCCGACTGAAGGAATGGTAGCATAAGGAACCTGTTCGGGAGTTACATGATAAGAGTATTTAGAAGGAAAACCCGCAGGATAATTACCTCCCTCCCTAGTTGCAGCAACCGCTGCCAGAATTTCATTATCTACCTTAGTCATAGATCTTGTAACTGCTGCTACGGAACACATGGCTACCGCAGACTTGGCCGCTTCATCAGCCAGAGAATTACCAAGAGCGTGTGTTCCGATACGCTGGTGGCCTAGAGTGTGAATAACATGTGTGAGAGGCAGAAGTTGTTTAAGATCTGCGACTCGAACCCAAAGCGTTTTATGCTTAAATGCGCTGCCTTTAGAATCGCAGTAATAATTTTGAGACCAAAAGAATAAGTTGTCATTGAACGACTGGACACAATAGTAATAATCGCACACAATAAGAGTATTCACAAGAGGATCAGCAAACTCCAGAGCTAGAACAAGAGCACGCAGCTCAGCCAATTGTGCCGTGCAGTCTCCTAGTGCCTGTGTGTGCACAATGAAAGACTTAAACTCTCCATTTTCAATGGAGCCAGCCACAATAGCACAAGCCACTGAATAAGCATGTTTGGAACCCGTGGCCGGTTGCGCCGAGCCATCGGTATAAATGAGGCATTTGTATTCACACAGAGGAAGAAGCGATGTATCAAAGACAAATGTGACACCCGAAGACGTCAAAGAAGTAGCCCACTGAATCCAACGTGGGTGCAATGCTTTAGAGTTAGGCACACTAGCTTTAGTCACCGCTTCCAAAGCAGGGAAGGGAGTGACCATAAGAATGCGTTTGCCCTGCACCAGTGAGCGTTCCTTTAGAATCGTCATCTGCACTGCCGTCAAGATTTTTTCCACAGAGGAAAAACGCATTTCAGCCGCAGTGTACAAGTGTGATTTGTATACAATAGGTACTGTGTCTCCTTCATTGAATGTTAAGTACGTGAAACCCACTGCCCCAGAAACGATACGTATTACTAGGTTGGTGGTGTTATCACGAGTCATTAAGAAGTTAGTTGCAAGCAAATCCGCCTGCAAAGACTGCAGAACGGAAGTATGTTCCGGAAGTCAGCTGGCAGAAGAAAACTTAGGTTGTATCCACGCATAAAGCGGTTTGATACGCTGGGCATAATCAGGAATGTAAGTCCTCCCGAAGTTTAAAAAACCCAGCAAGGATTGTAACTTTTTCAAAGAAGAAGGTGGTTGCAAATGTGCACATTTCTCCAGGAAGTGAGGTGCTAGACCTTTTCTCTCATTATTGAGCTCGTAGCCCAAAAAGAGCACTGCCAGATGGGCAATGTGTGACTTTACAAAATTAAATTTGTAACCGTAGTCGGCAAAAGACAATATTTTGTGGTCGACTAGGTCAAGATGCGGGGCGAGGTCGTCGTCAGTCAAATAGATGTCATCGACATACGACAAGGCCTCAGGGTCAATGTCATGCAACAAAGACACGCACGCAAATGCCCCGGGGCTGTTCTTATACCCCATTGGCAAACGTGTACATTTTTTCAGATTTCCGACGGCACTGAATGCTGTCAGGTCACCACTCGCACGGTCGAGATTGTGACTGAAGAAACCATTCGAAATGTCAAGTGTCGTTTTGTATTTTTTATGAACAATATTATTCACCAGCGCTGAACTGTGTGTGTTTTGTACTGCAAAGGTGCGGCAATGGCTGTTCAAATTTCTATAATCCAATACAATCTGAAAAGAACCATCAGGTTTAGGGACAGTAAAGAGAGGATTATTCATAGGTGACACACATGACTGAATGACCCCCTGATACTCCAATTGTCTTAGAATGTCACAAATCGAAGCCTTCGCTTCACGTTTGATGGGATATTGAGGTTGAGGCTGTGGCATAGAGCGCAATGGTATTTCATGAGCTGGTGAATCAACGTCCCAACCCACCTGATTGCGATACACCGCTGGGGCTAAGGCCAAAGCCCATTCCTCCGCGAAAGCCTGCGCTTGTTCCTCATGGACACAACGTGAAAAACTCGGAAGTATCACATCTTCCCCCCGAGAAGCGGATAACACAAAGGGTGGCGGCCAATCTTTCTCCGCCAATAAAATGTCATTTGTAGCGGTTAGATTCTCCCAGAACACAACATTAATGGGACGCAGTATATCACCCTCAATTTGGAAAAGGACTTCGCATAGTCTATCCGGCGGGCAACCCGGGTATCGGCAGTCTCAATTGTAACAAATGTGTCAGTTGCTGTCACATCCAGACGGGGACGTAGAGCCTCCCTGACTATGGTAACTTCCGCCGCGCTGTCGAGCAGAGTCACTGCCCAAGTCCGATCCAGGAGTCGCGTCCTCACCGTCTGTGGCATATCTTGCTGTTAAATCAGCAACCTTTTTCTTTTGAAAAGGAGGACGGGTTCGTGCGGAGTCACCCTGCTTGTCCTTGACTTCAAACTGTCGAGGCTGTTCACGAAGATGTGACGCAGGTTGACTCCTACCCCGATCCTGGCGATCCCCTCCACCGGCTTGTGAGCCTGATGTTTCCTGTAAAGAACGAGGAGAACGCTGATCAGGAACCTGAAATCTTTCAGGAGACTTAATTTTAGCGCGATCGCGCAAGTCATAAGTACGCTCAGAAGCCTCAGGGGCTGGTGAACTGGCACGCGAACCCTGCTTCTGTTGTTGGGAACCCTGGGGCATATTAGCAATGCCTGGCGATAATTATCGCAAAGCGCAATTAGCGCTTGGATAATTATCGCCAGGCATCGCCGGTTTCTATCGCGGAGTTAGCGTGCAATCAGCAATGCTAATCTCCAAAGCGATAGAAACCTTGGAGAACAGTGTGAATATCGCCTGAAAACAGGCGATATTCACACTGATCCCCAGTTCTGCTTGCTGATAGTGCGAGGGGGACTTAGCCATGTAATCCACCTCTCATTGGATTACATGGCTAAGTCAGGGTGGGACCAGGTGTTAGCAAACCAGCGCTAAACGTGTTTAGCGCTGGTTCGCTAATCACCGCCCTGCCTCGCTGATAGGCGCTAGCGACCTCAGCGACTGTTTCCAGTCGCTGTTAGGTGGGAACGCCTACTTTGCATGCCATTAGCGATAAATATCGCTGGCATGCAAAGCGGCACCCAACCCGGTCGCTATCGCCTACAAGCTGTCGCTAACAGCAGTTAGTGACAGCTTGTTGATAATGCGATAATATTATCGCCGCTTTAGCGGGAAAAAAGTTCCGCTAAAGTTGCGATAATCGCCTTGCTAATATGCCCCCCTGTTTCTTATTTCTTTGCCAATTCTTTTTAGGAAAGAAAGGGCGCCCATCCTTGTCAGGCTGGGCTTTCTGTTGTACTTGAGATTGCATTTGTGTTTGAGTCGTAGGCTTGTTTCCCAGACTATTGCGGCCTATGGTTTTGTAAGCCTTTGCAATAATCTTCGGTAATTCTCGTGGCCTGTCGGGTTCCGTGACCACCTCTAAGCGGTTTGCTACTTGAAAGCTAACGGCATCGCCCTTGACATTCGCAAGGATCATATCAGCAACCATGTCGAACACTCCCACCAGTCTCATCCCCAGCTCAACAGCCGCTTCTGCACCGTGTTCAACTTGAACGCGCTTAATCACAGAGGGGAGTACGGTCATGGAGGGGGTGCCGAAACACATAGAATATACCGCTGAAAACACCCTGCCCCAGGTGTTACAATCAGCCAATTCAGGAATTAAGTCTTTGGGTAAACTAATAGTTAAGATCCTGTGCTTATCCACAGGAGTGGTATTAGGAAAGACAGCTTCTATCTGTCCAACTTTCTTGGCAAGCCAATAAGGAAATTCATCCTTATTCTGTGGGCGCTTGCCCATGACAGAATTAACAATAACGGGACTGATGGTTATGCCACCAGGTCCTGCAGGTTGCACCGCAGCGCCAGGTGGTCCCACCTGGATGGTGCGTGTTACGTACTGTATTACAGCTCTATAGACGCGTACCAATGATGTATGTAAGACGCGGAGCTCTGCCAGAGTCGCAGTTGTAAAAGCACGTGGGTGTGGGGTAAACCCAGCCAAAACGGGCCATGTGGCCCCATCTATAGATAAAGGGCCTAAACGGACCACCGTTAATGGGTGAGGAAGGGCGCCATTAAACCAAATACGGTGTTGCCAAGCTGTAAGCGGAATCTCAAGCGCTCTATAAGGCTGATACTGCTGAGGAACGGCGGTGGCAGCATACGTGTGAAACAAATCATCAGTGCCATCCACCGCCGGAAATGTGACCCAAGAGTAAAAAACTTCAAACTGGTGAGCTGGATCGGCTTCCACCACAAAAATAAGTGCGGCCCCAGCATCAGGAACCGCATAATGAGTCCAGTGCGCCCTCAGCGCGGCTCTGCTATGAGCCGGAATATCAACCACAGCCATTATAGAGAAGAAAGCAGAACAACTTAAAGAGAGGCAGCGCAAACTCGGGTCAGAAGAAGAGAAATACCTTTTAAAACTTCAAGCTTGAATAAACCTATAAAAACGTCAATATAGGAGGTTACGCCGTCACAGCTGTCTCCGGAAACAGAAGTGAGGGTATTGTGGACCAGCACTAGCACTACTCAAGCGTCTCGCAGATAAGAACCAGACCAAGCGTTGGTGGCGCCATGTTGCGGGGATTCTGCTTATACACAGAACTATGCACAAGAAAACAGGACCTCAGTAAATAGAGGTGTACCTCCTATCACCTTAGTACCCAAAATCCCAACCGACTAGCAATAGTGTCTCATTCGGTCTCCTACAAATATCCAGAAGCTACGAATGTTTAGACAACCCAGAACACGAGCACTCCCGACTCACCTCAGAGTCGCGGGAACAAGACACTCTTTCACTCTCACGCACTTGTCCACACTAAAAATAATCAGAGTCACTAAATAAGTTCAAAATGTTCATTTTGACTATAGTGATCCATGATACAGTATGCGAACCACAACTAGCAGCAAAATGCATAAAGCAAGAATCATTAGCATTGTTACAATACCAGAGAATATAAAAGGAGTCGTCATTTTATAAAGACTGTGAAAAAGGCTAAATAACTGGGCCTAATCACCCTCCCCAAGGCAGTAAGAAGTTATTTTATATAACAGAAGATCTCTAAGCGTTATTAGCAGACCCCTACCTGAACGCCTAAACCCAAGGGTTTACATCATAGGAACAGCAGCGTTCCGCTCCATGGAACGGCTTTCTTCGAGTGTGTTTCAAAAACATGCAACAACGTTATATCAAAGCACGATTCTTCCGCATTGCAGCTGTTGGTTACATGTTTTGTCTAGGTAATAGGGACTGACCAGAACAGAATAACAAGAGACATTGTTGACCGACCTTGCACATTATGTTCAGACAGAATTGAAGGGAAGGCTGAGAACGTGAAAAACAATCTGTTATCATGTACAGGGCAGAGGCAAAGTGTCGCGAAAACAAACGCTTAGCAGAGGCGTGAGCAAAAGCAGCAGCATAGGGCAAGCAAAACTCATGCTAACTTAGCAATGTCGACAATGTGTCTTAGGGCCATATATCCCCATATAACAGCAGTAGGGGATGGATCTGTACACGAGGCATGGGTTCTAACTTTCACTGCAAAACACACAAGATGATGGACGGAATGCTGCACATTGGCAAACATTCACCCCCAGTCACAGATCTGTGTTTAAGCCATCGTTATTTTGCTTCACCACACCACCCCAGTTCAGACTTAGCCATATGCAAATCAGTCTTAACCCTGTGCCTCATGGGAACAGTCCAGACCGAACTGCCAAGCCATGTCTTCCCTGGACCGGAATCAAGCATCCTAGGACCGGTTTCAGGCTATCAGCCTTCATCAGCCAGGATAGCTTGACTCCAGTGGCGTAGTGAGCACGGGACCCACGTCTGGGCATACCCTTCCCACTTAGGGCGAAATGCAAAACACACAAGATGATGGACGGAATGCTGCACATTGGCAAACATTCACCCCCAGTCACAGATCTGGGTTTAATCCATCGTTATTTTTCTTCACCACACCACCCCAGTTCAGACATAGCCATATGCAAATCAGTCTTGACACTGTGCCTCATGGGAACAGTCCAGACCGAACTGCCAAGCCATGTCTTCCCTGTACCGGAATCAAGCATCCTAGGACCGGTTTCAGGCTATCAGCCTTCATCAGCCAGGATAGCTTGACTCCAGTGGCGTAGAGAGCACAGGACCCACGTCTGGGCATACCCTTCCCACTTAGGGCGAAATGCAAAACACACAACCGAAACCGGTCCTAGGATGCTTGATTCCGGTCCAGGGAAGACATGGCTTGGCAGTTCGGTCTGGACTGTTCCCATGAGGCACAGGGTCAAGACTGATTTGCATATGGCTATGTCTGAACTGGGGTGGCGTGGTGAAGCAAAATAACGATGGATTAAACCCAGATCTGTGACTGGGTGTGAATGTTTGCCAATGTGCAACATTCCGTCCATCATCTTGTGTGTTTTGCATTTCTAACTTTCACTCACAGGTGTCGAAAATGAGATACTGGGGTTTTTCTTAGTGGTACAGATTCCGAAAACACTTTAGGCCATTAATTAGTTTGCAGGGAGGTCATACTTCACGGAGCATGTAATTCGAGCAAGGTGAACTTGGCCTGTTATCTGAAAGGTTCCCCAGTTATTTGATGTTGAATGACCAAGGTTGCTGTGAAATGTGGTGACGGTTTCTTGGGTCATGACCTATAGTACAAATGTGCTTTTTCCACCTGCCCGTAAAGTTAGGGAAGCGGTAATTTGGCCTTCAATTTCCGTTTCAAATGTGAACTTTGATAGTTTAAGCAGACTGGAAGCCTTATTGTTACAGAAGGAAGTTTCTTTAAGATCTGCAAAGGAGACGTTAGATCTTCAAGCTGCAAGGTCTTCTGAAATCCATTCGCTTCTACACACTAACCTCCCATAACACTTTGGAGAACTTATGCACCGCATTTGTAATGCCTCACATACTGCAGGAGTAGTACACTTTTTTAAAGCAATTGGGTCTGGGTTTGCTAGTACCTTCCAGACTGTCCTCGGAGTGATTCCATCCTTCATCCACTCCGTGCTTGGGAGCATGTTTGGAGGCATACCACTTGCCCTGTTTCTAATTATTGGGATATTGGTTTTATTTCGTGAAAGGATGATGCAGTATTTTGGCGCACCCTTGCTTCAGGAACTCAATGATAACTGGTTCTAGTTCTGGTCCTTTCGGTCTATTTGGTTGCATTGCATACAGTCTTTGTTCCACTGTCTGCTGTGCACTTTCGAGTGTACCCTGGATATATGCCTTGGAATGCAACCAGTTCAATCTACGGACATAGAACAGCTGATGGATCCATTGAGAATTCACCTGTTAATTTGTCCTGTGCGATTACCATTGCTACAAAATGCATATTATGAGCCTTCTCTGGGTGCCTCGGCTCCTGTATTTTCAGATCCTGGTTTGTCCTCTGTAGATACACTACTGGCTGTCACACCTTCAGCGGCTACTGAATTGGTTGGATTTGACCATGTCTGTTAATTGAAACTTGTGAGATGGGTGCCAACTGAAACATCGTCTGTGGGAGCTGGAATCAACATTGTTTTGCCTGTTTCTCTGAACATTTAAACAATCAGGCAGGTTCGATAAAAATAGATTTTTTAAATTTTGCAATGTTTTTAACTGCAAACTTGTTTTTATATGCAGCTTTTATATATGTTTTTTTAACTTGACTTTTAAAATGCATTTTGGCTTTCTTTCTGGTTTTAATATTAAAGAGCAATACACTTTTCAGACATTTAGGTTTAATGACAAAGTTTATTTTAGCACATGTTTTATGAATCTTTTAGCCACCTTACAAACAAGGAATGGATGTTGTGAGGTTAAATAGGCCCTGGGCACAGAACACCACCATTTTACATGTTCACATTTAAAGTTGCCACTTTTTTAAACAATGGGTAATATTACCAAGGAATGGCAATAACTATCGCCAACCTTGGTTAGCGGTATTTTTTTTATCGCCTTCTTTCCCTGATATTTATCACCTTGTTAGCGATGTATTATCAACACGTCGGTAACAGGCGATAGTTTCAGGGAACGGCGTAGAAAACTCCCGCTAACTTGTTTACGATGGCGATAGTCATTTAGGCGATACCTAGCGATCGCCGCATTAGGGGCAGGAAAAGTGCCGCTAACGCAGCGATAATGGGCTTGATAATATGCCCCACAATCTTTCATGAATTACAAAGAAAAATGAGTAATGTTTCCCAGGGCATATCATGTCATCACCTTAATATAGCTGGAATCCAAAATAGGCTGTTGTCTTTGTTGCATTGTTACATTAAGCAGTCAGTATGGAAGTTCAGTGATTTAAATTATTGGGATGTCATCGGGTTAGGCCATATGACATCATTCCCTGGGAAGGTTCATGTTTAAAGGCCACGTCATGTGATGTCAATAAAGTCAAAGGTGGCACTGCCCCTGGCATTTTTGTGATTTAGAACCTATGCATGTGCCAGCTTTATTCAGAGTTGTATAATGTGAACAGCTTTGTAGGATTTAGAACAGACAGGCCATCACATAAACATTGGACCCTGATTAGGTGCATGAGTAATTGAAAAGGTATTTTAATATGCTTCTAAAAACAAACATAAGTGTTTAGCATCTGATTTAGAAAATGAAATAGCAAACACAACGAACGCTTTCAGACAGAAACAGATACTGCATAAACACGAAGAGCGTCTCTGAATATCATTAACGGAGGGGTGAATGTGAGCAGCCTTTATGATGAAACAATACCCATGTGCTCTCATCAACATAAGACAAGAATGAAAAGTTGCAAAATGGAGGAAACTAAAGTAATCCTATAATGCACAAATAATATTTAAGTTTGGAAATCGACACAAAAATGGATTGTCCAAACATGGCTAAAAATAGTGAATATAAAGTGACATATTACAGTACAAGTAATATTTATAATTGCAAATATGTAAAATAATTGGATCTGTTTGGCAAAAAAAGGCCTTTTTCCTAGAATTGCAAGCTGTGGTGTGCTTCGTATTAATTGTTTATAGAAATATAGGTAAAGAAAGGTAAAGGCAAAAAACGTAGATATGAACAAGTGCCATGCTTTACAGCCTTGGAGGCATATTTACTATTCATGCTGCGTGACGAATAAGATGCATGGGCCTCTAGTGAGACACAAATGCCTACAAATGTGAAAGCTCTGGGCAATTTATATAACCTCTGATATCCGCCCTTCCGTGCCGCCACCATCGCAAGCCTCTTTGATACATACTTCCTTCCATGTGTGTGCCTAAATGCTGCTTCCAGGCAACATGCGAAACATTAGTCATGCTTATGTATGTTAGGACTGCCCTGCATTTCCTTTTGAAATACACACTAACACTCAAAAATGGTAATTTCTGTGTCAAGATAGTAAAATCAACAGATTCGGCAGAACATACATTCCATTGGAAAAGTTGAACTGAGATTATACTGTGAAAATCTGATTAATTAGGCTACTTTATTCACTATCATCCTGTCATCGTCATGGTGACTCGTTTATAGGATACCTTGGGGGATATTACCAAGGAATGGCGACAACTATCGCCAACCTATGTTAGCGGCATTTTTTTTATTGCCTTCTATCCCTGAAATGTATCGCCTTGTTAGCGACGTATTACCAGCACGTCGCTAACAGGCGATATTTACAGGGATCAGCGGAGAAAACTTCCGCTACCATCAGAGCGATGGCGATAGGAAAACCGGCGATAGTGGGCGGAATCTAGCGATAAGCCCTTAGCGATATAAAAAGGCACGCTAGGCAGCAAGTGTGGACTTAGAAAAAATAGCCCATCAGTCCACCTCCCATAGAAAAGATGTCCCAAAAAATAGTTTAATGCAGATTTGAGCAGCCAGGGCCTAGTGCAGCACACATCAACAACCCCCTCAAGCCACCCAACATCCAGGATGACCAGGATGAGAGCCTGGATGCCCCGCTGGACCTGCGTCTGTAGCCTGGATGACTCGCTGGACCTGCGTCTGTAGCCTGGATGCCTCGCTGGACCTGCGTCTGTAGCCTGGAGGCCTCACTGGACCTGCGTCTGGAGCCTGGATGCCTCGCTGGACCTGCATCTGGATCCTGGATGCCTCGCTGGACCTGCGTCTGGAGCCTGGAGTGGGATATGGAGGAGCTGTGGAGTCGCTGAGCTGTGGCGGGAGACATTGATGCACGACGATCGCCCGTACCTGGTGGTAAAGTCTGGCAGGTCGCATGGAGACACGTTGCTGACCTGTGGGAGAAGTCCGCCTTGCGCACCTTGGAGCAGTTAATGGTAGAGGCGCTCCAGCGCACCAACGTAGTGAGGTCCGCATCGCATACTACAATCCACCACTACACCGGGGTGCACGGAGTGGATCACCAACGGTGGCTGCCGTCTCCCTGCATCACAGGCCGGATGATGTTGGGCTGGCCGTACTCTGTGGAGGCTGAGGCCCCTGTACTACGCGGAACTTGTGTGGTGTGAGCGCTGCAACTTCACGCCTAAGGGAGCCCTGCTGCATCAACTGCATCGTGAGGACCACCAGCAGACTAGGCGGCGACTGCTGTACCCAGCCTAGTGAAATCACACCTGGCTCAGGCTCCTGCTGACTGAGTCACAGATTTGGACAGATTGCAGTGGATTCCGCCACGGTGTCAATGTCCAGGTAAGGAGAAGGTGGGACACGTAGCGCAGGAGGTCCAGGGGGCGAGTCGCTCAGGCCTATCACACGTAGATGACGCACCCCCACTGGTGGCTCTTCCACTATGGCGGAAGAGCGTTGCCCCACTGCCTCAAGCAGTACAGAAGAGGAACAATCATCACATGATGATAACTCAGTCAATCAATCAATCAATCAGGGGAATTGGAAGTGCGCTACTCACCCGTGAGGGTCTTAAGGCGCTGGGGGGGGGGGGCGCAGATCTGTTAGGCGAAGAGCCAGGTCTTGGGGGTCTTCCTGAAGGTGTTCAGGGAGGGGGCGCGTCTGATGTCTGCCGGTAGCTCGTTCCAGGTCTTGGCTGCAATGTGGGAGAAGGATCTTCCGCCTGCTCTGGCTCTGTGGATGCATGGGGTTTCGGCCAGTGCGAGGTTGGAAGATCGGAGGTTTCTTTTGGGTATGTGGAAGTTGATTATGTCGTTGAGGTATTTGTGTCCGTTGTTGTGTAGGCATTTGTAGGTGTGAGTGAGGATTTTGAAGGTGACTCTGTACTCCACAGGGAGCCAGTGGAGTCTACGTAGGTGTTGGCTGATGTGTTCGTACCGGGGGATGCCGAGGGCGAGTCTGGCGGCGGTATTCTGTAATGTCTGGAGTTTGCGGAGTAGGAACTTGTAAATGCCAGCGTAGAGTGCGTTACATTAGTCCAGTCTGCTGGTGATGAGTGCATGGGTGACTGTCTTCCTTGACTCCGGGGGGATCCATTTGAAGGTCTTGCGAAGGATGCGGAGGGTGTTGAAGCAGCTGGAGGTGATGCCGTAGACCTGTCGGTTCATGGTGAGGGATGAGTCGAGTACGATGCAGATGTTTTTGGCGTGGTCCGAGGGGGTAGGTGGGCTTCCGAGGGTGGCGGCCACCAGGTGTTGTCCCATACTGAAGGGCTGGTTCCAAGGACGAGGACTTCTGTCTTCTCGGCGTTGAGCTTCAGGCAGCTGTTGCTCATCCAGACTTCGATGTCATGCATTCCTTTCTGGAAGTTGAGTCTGGCGGTGGTGGGGTCTTTGGTGAGGGAGAGGATGAGCTGGGTGTCATCAGCGTAGGATACGATTTTGAGGCTGTGTTGTCGTACGATGGCGGCGAGGGGGCCATGTAGATGTTGAAGAGGGTTGGGCTCAGAGATGACCCCTGTGGGACTCCGCTGGTGATTTACATGGGAACGGAGAGGAAGGGTGGCAGTCTGATCCTTTGGCTTCTTCCGGTGAGGAATGATCGGATCCAGTCTAGGGCTGTTCCTTGTATGCAGGCGTCATGTAGTCTGGTGACTAGTGTGCGTTGGGAGATGGTGTCGAAGGACGCTGAAAGGTTGAGTAGGATGAGGGCTGCGGAGTGGCCTTGGTCCAGGAGGTTGCGGATGTTGTCTGTGACGGCCAGTAGGGTGGCCTTGTTGCTGTGGTTGCTTTCTAATCCTGATTGGGACGGGTCGAGGATGGCGTTGTCTTCAATGAATTGTGTCAGTTCCCTGTTGACTGTTTACTCTGCAACTTTGGCTGCGAAGGGGAGGAGCGAGATGGGCCGGTAGTTCTTGAGGTCGGTGGGGTCAGCTGTGGGCTTTTTGAGCAGGGGCCTGACTTCTGCACGCTTCCAGTTGTCTGGGTAGGTGCCTGTTTTGAAGGAGGTGTTGATGGTGGTCGTAGTTCATGTGCGATGGCGGGCGCAGCTCTGTGGTAGATGTGAGGAGGGCAGGGGTCAGTGGGGGTCCCTGAGTGGATGCCTTTCATGGTCGAGGCGGTGTCTTCGGCTGTGACTGGTGTCCAGGTGGAGATGGTGGGCTGGCTGGTGTGTCTGGGGGGCGGGGGGCCGGCTGTGGCATCTGCTGGATGTTCTGCGAAGTTGTCGTAGAGCTTTTTGATCTTGAGGAGGAAGTAGGTTCCACGCTTATCGCAGAGGTCTTGGGACGGGGTGATGTCTGTGGCTTCCCAGCGTGGGTTGTTGCTTTCATGAATGACACTGAAGAGTTGCATGGAGTTGGTGGAGTTGTCAAGGATTATTTTGTGGATGAAGTCCCTCTTGGTGGTCCTGATTTGGTTGTGGTAGTCCATCATGGCGTCCTTGTAGGTGGTGTAGATTTCAGGTGTCTTGGTGTTTCTCCAGTTCTTCTCCAGGCGTCTGCAGGTGCGTCTTGCTTCTTGGAGATTGGTGGTGAACCAGGCGGCTTTCCTGGGGTGCTGTTTGTCGGGGTTGCGTAGCGGGGCAAGCTTGTATGCGCAGTTGGAGATCCAAGTGTGGATTTCTCTGGCTGCGATGTTGGTGTCGGGTGCCCAGGTGTGGTTGTCTCAGGTGAGGGTGGAGTTGAGTTGCTCGTTGGTAACCTTGCTCCAGCTCCTCCATGGTGTGCATGCGTGGAGCTGGTTTGTGTGCCTTGTGTTTGTCAATGGCGAAGTGTACACAGTGGTGGTCGGTCCATGGCGGTTGCGTTGTGTGGCTGAAGTGAACGCTGTTTCCTGCCGCAAAGATGGGGTCGAGGGTGTTGCCTGCTCTGTGGGTCTGTGTGGTGACGAGTTGTTCAAGTCCGATGTTGGCGAGGTTGTCACGAAGGATGGTGGAGTTGGGGTTGCTGGGGTTGTCAAGGTGGAAGTTCAGGTCTCCAATGAGTATGTCGTTCATTGAGGCAATGGCGTGGGGTGCGATGAAGTCGGTGATGGTGGTGGCGAAGGGTGTCCGGGGGGTCTGTAGACGAGGGTTCCTCGGAGTGTGGAGTTGTGGCTGGTCTGGATCTGGAAGTGCAGGTGTTCGGCAGAGGGGAATGTTTCGCTGGAGGTGTTGAGGCGGGGGTGCTCTTGTAGGCAATGGCGAGGCCCCCTCCTGGGTGGTTGGGGCGGTCCTTCCTCTGGATCTTGTATCCGTCTGGGATGGCGGTGTTGATGTCGGGGGCGGAGGAGGCATTGGTCCAGGTCTCCGTGAAGAAGGCGTTGTCGGGCGAGAGAGAGTTGAGTAGGTTCCAGATTTCCACGGCGTGTTTGTGCACGGAGCGCAAGTTGAGGAGGATGCATCTTAGGGTGTTGCCGGTGCTGGCGTCGGCTGTGTTAGAGTCCGGGGTGGTGGTTAAGGTCTGGCGGCAGTGGAGGCAGGAGAACTGGCCGTGGGTCGTGTTTGGTGAGGCCTGTTGGCAGTCTCTGACTTTTCCGGGGTTGAGTGCGTGGAGGGTGGCTGTGCTGTAGCAGTGGGTGGCCCGAGATCCAGGGTTCCTGGCGCTGGTCACGGTCGAGTTGCGGACGGGCGCAGAGGGGCTTGGCTTAGGTGCACCTTCTGCGCGTCAGCGGCACACGTCCGCTGAGCAACCGCGCAGCGTCCGCCATTTAGTAGGGGAGGGGGGAGGAACGATCAGCTGGGAGGCGGCAATGGGCGAGGACAGGGGTGTGAGGCCACAGGGGCAGCAGCGGGAAGCGGGGAGTGCGGGCTCCGAGAAGACAAAAAAACAGATCAAAAGTTAAAAACAAGGGATAAATAACTGATGTAATCATGCTATGTATCCTCAGGGGGTGGGAGGGTGGGTAGGACTGCTCCAATCACGGAGCAGGGCATGGGCGGATTGGCATGCCCACTCAAGTGCGCAATGACTGTTTGGTCGGCCCACTCAAGCCACCCAAAGCAGTCATGCACACTTCCCTGTCCGCAATGCAGGCTGCATTGCAGCCTGCATGGAGAACATGGCCACCCCTCCGGCCCCTGGCTGCATGACTTGTCCCGTTGCCGATTACCAATCCCACTGCTGCATCGCAGCATTGTGATTGACTCAGGGGAGGGAGCGTGGCTGGCTACTTTCTTTTTCTGGCAGCAGATACAGGAGAGCAGGAGCTACAAAGACACGGGACACAGCTTCGAGGTAAGACTTCCCTCAATAAATTTTTAACAACACATACTCACACACACATCCCCGTGTCCACGCACCATCCAGTGTTGTTTCTAGTGTTTACCACCTCACAGCTGTCCAGCCCCCCCACACTTCTCAATGGTGCCCATGCACAGCGGGCGTACCACTCGTGTGCCAAAGGCACATACTTAGTTGCGACGCATGCCATCACCTCGCATTCCATTCCAATGCATACTAATACTCGGCACATTGCAACAGTAGAGTGGGTGTTGCATAGCGGAGACATGAAGATCACTGTTCCCACTTCAGTGAGCGCAACCCAAAACTAACCTTTGCACCACAAACCCAACCGTTAACCCTGGAATTCCTCTTTTGAGCCCCCAAAACACACACAAAAATCACATTTGAGACAAATGCACACACCATTTTTCATTTTTTACCCCAAAATTCAACCCATTTTTCATATTTTACCCCGAAAAACACCCCATTTTTCATATTTTGCCCCCAAAAACACCCCATTTTTCATATTTTACCCCAAAAAACACCCCATGTTTCATATTTTACCGAAAAAAAACGTACATTTTCAAATTTTACCCCAAAACCCAAACACACTTGAGAAACTTTAAATGACCCCATTACTGACCTCACAATGCATTGAGATCAAATGCGATGTTAAGGCACCTGCGTTGTCGGAGTTGCGTTGTTACCGATGTACTGCCTGCATTGTAATGGTTGTCTCCCGTGCCAAAGGCAACCCATAGGCTATGCCGTTTGCATCCATCTGCCCCTGGACCGCGCTCAGCACCAAGGAGCATTCCTCTTGGACACTCCACCGCTACGACGCCAGCACCCTCCCCGCCATCAACCTTGGACGCCACCTCGCCTGCCAGAACCAACCTCTGCTCCATGCCGGACATCGCCTTCGCCATCACTGATGGCTGCAGTATCACCCACAAGGAGCACCACGACCGTCAAGGAGGAGGCATTGCCGTCACCTTAAGAGGCACACTCCGACTCACAACGCACTCTAATGGGCCAAGGGTGACCATGGACCACGTCAACTCCCAGATCCAGACCGAGCCCAAGAACATCCTCTGCGGCACCCTCATGTGCAGGCCCCACGGGCCATTGCCCCCCATTCTTCAATAGCATTGTAGACCTCATTGCACCCCAGGGTCTCCCATCCACCGACGACATCCAACTCGGTAAACTCAAGTTCCACCTGGACAACCCCAGTGACCAGAGCACCACCCCCTCCTGGGGAAGGTCATCGACATCAGATGCAAGCAGCAAGTCACCTCAACAGGCCACATAGCAGGACACAAGGTCGAGCACGTCACCTCCGCCAGCGGGTAGTTCAACTCCAGCCACAACACCGGACTCTCCTGGACCGACCATCAATGGTAACATCACGTCTTCACCTTGCCCACCGGATGCCACCGCCATCATCGCACCCCCTCGCAGCTGGATCAAGGCCAGCGAAGAACATCTCGTCAACTCCCTCCGCACCAACACTCCACCAATGCTTCCAGATGATGACACCGCAGCGCGCAACCACCACCGATGGATCTCCAACAGCGCCGACATTCGGGCACCCCTCATGAACAGCACTGCGTCAGTACCTTCCGCCTGCCTGATGGCAGGCGTGAGAGTGAGGCAGTGCCACAGGGATAGGCTGGCCCCATGCATTGCTGGAGTTGCGTCATGGTTGTGACACGACTGCAGCAATGCGTGACTTAGCGCAGGCAGATACGTCAGGATTCCTGACGTATCTGTCATTACTTGCGTCATGAAGCACTGTCCAGTGATTAGAGCGCATCCATGCTGTTGCAAGAAGGGCGTAGTGAGAAGTGTTGCAAAGCTGTCTTGTCGCAGCGCAGCAACACTTTTCATGACTGGGGCACAGGTATGCGCACTATCTTATTGATTGTGCGCATTCCTGCACTGTAGTTTTGTCGCAGGGCAGCGCTGCAACATTGCTTGCAGCGCTGGCCAGCGCTAAAACCTGCAGGGATATGGGCCCAAGTTTTATCACCATTTTTAAGACCAGCTATTTTCTGTTCTTAAGTAACTGGCTCTAACTGCACTTAGAGCCAGTTTTTTTGCTCTTTAGAATTTCAAGGAGCCCCTTGATAATATGGAGTAGTGGTGTTTACGTGCCTTTTTGCACGGGAACGCCTACTTTGCATGTAATTAGCGATAAGTATTGCTAACATGCTTTGAGATTAAAAAAACGGGCCGCTATCGCCCAAAAACTTGCGCTAAGGCCCGTTAGATGCAGCTTGCTAATACTGTGATGGAATTATCGCCGCTTTACCAGCAGAAAAGTCCCGCTAAAGCGGCGATAAGCCCTTGATAATATGCCCCAATGACTTTTAACAGACATTTACTTGTGCACCCGTTTGGGATAATATTCTCAGAAATAGATTTGCTTACAATTACACTTCTTTGTAGGCATATCATCAGGCCCTTGAACATGCTGTACAAGGACTAAGTTCACTGGGCAAAATGTCATTGTCTGTTCAGCGACAGCTCTGCAAGGGCAGAATAAACAATAACAGCCAGACTAGAACTCCACCATAGAGAGTATGGGTGAAGTTTATTATAAAACCTGTCCCAGCCCTTTGTTTTGGGAGAGGAGCACTTAGCTAGTACTGTTGAGGTGGTCCCAGGCCGGAATTCCAGCCCAGCTGAATTCTGTTACCTTCCTGAGAAGGACAACGGCCTGCTCTACCCCAAGATGGGCTCCCAGATGAAACATACGTTCAGGTAAAGGTGAGTTAGACCACTGTAAGGTATTCTGGCAGATCTGCACACCCTATGCATACTAGGATAGGAAGAACTAGGTACGAGTATAGGTGCAATTATATGTATTAATATAATCAATGTAACAGTACAATGGTTGAACTATTTATCTTTACCATTCTCGTAATGTTGATTAGTCTGTTTTGTTTCCTTCTATTAATCGTGTCATTGCACATATTTTGTACAAGAATTCTATTGCTTCAATGAATGTTTGAAATGCCAATTTGTGTATTTCTTGTGTATCCCTTTGGGCATGCCTGAGTTACTGACAAAAGGGTTAGATCTGTTTCTACTACTTCCTTAGGGAGTCAAGGTTGTCATGTTCTGAGGTTGCACATATCATCTGGTACCTTGTAAGGTTAGAGGTCCAGATGGTGCACTGTGAGCTTAGACTTAGGCGATGCTTTTATGGTATTGGGTAACTTCACGTATTATATAACTATTTTAAATTTGTTTTTCACTATTTCCATTCCAATTTTCTTTATCCTTTAACTTTCTCTCTACTAGCCCCAGGCTTATTTGAAGCGGGACATCGCAATTTAATTCTCATCTATACACCACACTCACTAGCTACTAAGGTGAGCATATTAATGGTATTTTGTCACTTAAATGCTATTGGGCAACTTCACTTCTCATGTAACTATTTTAATTTGATATGCACTGATTCCATTCCGCTTTTCCTTGTGTTTTGAGGTAGGGTGAAACGGGACACTGCCATGCCTTATCTTTTCTCTAAATAAAGCTAGGATCATGCATAATAAGTGAACATGATCATGAGAACACCTAGATTGTATTGCTATAAGGTGATATGTTATCTTAAATAAGAGATCCAGGGTATTCCATAGGACTTGACTAAGGTAATTAATTATCCGTTTGGGCCTTTGCAGTAGACCCAGAATAAAGTGCTGAAGAAATTAATTTTTGTCATTAATTCATCAATTCATTTGTGTGCTTGTTTTGGGGCTCTAATCACAATGGGTCCTTACACTGTGGTTTCTTAATCGAGCACTGGTTCACAAACGGTAGCTTATTGGGCTAGGAAACTTGTTACTTAGCAGTAGACCATGAGTTTGAGTCTGTAACTTTACTTATCCTAATGTTTACATTTAGTTTTCAAGTATGCCTCCGTCCTGTTGCAGTTCTTCTTGTAACTCTGTAGTTCCCTGTAAAGAATACTTCATTTAATTTTATCAGGGTGACCACTGAGGGCATGTAGGATACTATTCCCCGGAGTGGGCTTCATAAAGAGGCTCGTCTGAATTGTATTGTTTCTTATCCCAATCAGAGCATCCAAAAACTCAATCTCCTCTCTGTTCATGGTATTAACGAAGGTTAAATTGAAAGTATTGTTCTTCAACTTCTCGACAAATCTCAAAGCTCATCTTTCTGACCACCTCCAGATGATAAACAGGTCATCTATGTACCTGACCCAGAGAACCACCTGCCCTATGTCCTCAGCAGTGACCTCATCCATGGACACATGCTCCTTCCACCAGTCTAAGAAGATATTCGTAAAGCTGGGAGTGAAGCATGTTCCCATCGCCATTCTGAGATGTTGCCCTTATAGAGTACCATTAACCCCTTCGCTGCTAGGCCTTTTCCCCCCCTGTGCTAAGCCTTTTTTTGGCTATTTGGAGTAGTTTGCGCTTAGGCCACTGTAGCTTTTTCACCACATAAGGTATCTATGCCAAATTTGCGTCCTTTTCTTCCAAAACAATGGGGATTTTAAAGGTATCCAGGGTTTTTTGATTCCCCTGGAAGGGACCCAGAAATTAGCCAAAATACAACTACATTTTTTTTTTCTGGGAAAAAAGGGCTGCAGATGAAAGCGTCTGTTTTTTTCCCTGCAAATAGTACCAACAAAGGGTTTCTGGTGCAGAAATCCCCATCTTCCAAGCTTTCAAGGACTGACAGACTTTTGTCAGAAAACCAAAAATGTTTACACAGTTTTGGCATTTTACTGAGACATAGCCTATTTTTGCTATTTTTTGTGCTTTCAACCTTCTTCCAGTTAATGGTAAAAATGGGTATAAAAGCAATGATAGATCCTGAAAAGCTATACATTTCTGAAACGTAGACGAAATTCTAAATTCAGCAAGGGGTCATTTGTGTAGATCCTTTAAGGTTTTCTTATAGAAACTAACAGTTGAAAATAGGAAAAATTGAAAATGAGTTACAAAAAACAGCCATTTGTGCCAACGTTTTCACCCGTAACTTCTTCTAAGTATGACAGAGTTTTTAAAGCAATATACCGTTACATCCGCTGGACACTTCTAGTTGTGGGGATATATAGGACTTGTAGGTTCACCAAGAACCTGAGGAACCCAGAGCCAATAACTGAGCAGCATCTTGCAATGTTTTTTTATTGTGTACCAGGTATATAGCAATTCATTTGGGAACATTTAAACAGGGAAAAATCGGTATGAAAGACACCTATGTATTTCTAAAATGGGAACAAAATATAGAGTTTAGAAACAGTAGCTAGTGCACATCTCCAAAATTGTGGGTACCCATACCAGCATGTGAATTATAGGACATTTTTCAAAGTGACTTCTTTTTTACACATTGTCTTACATTTGGAAGGCAGAAATGCATTGAAAGTCAATAGGTAAGAACAGTTGCTCTACAATTCTGTGTTCCCCTAAGTCTCCCGATGAAAATGGTACCTCACTTGTGTGCTTAGGTGTAGTGCCAGCGACAGGAAACGGCCCAAAACGCAACGTGGACACACCACATTTTCACAGGGAAAACTGACCCTTTTTTTGCAAGGTGCCTAGCTGTAGATTTTGAACGCTAGCTCTGCCGGCACCTTGGTAAACCTAGCAAACCTATACATTTTTGAAAACTAGACACCCAGGGGAATACAGGATGGGGTGACTTGTCTGGCTCTCACCAGGTTCTGTTACCCAGAATCACTTGCACACCTCAAACTTTGTAAATAACAAACACATTTTCCTCACATTTCTGTGGTGGAAAGTTCTGGAATCTGCGTGGATCCACAAAATTCCACCCACCCTGCATTCCCCAAAGTCTTCCGCGAAAAATGGTATCTCACTTATGTGGGTAGGCCTAGTGCCCGCAGCAGGAAATGGCCCAAAAACGCAACCTGGAGACACCACATTTTCACAGTGAAAACTGACCCTTTTTTTGCAAAGTGCCTAGCTGTAGATTTTGAACCCTAGCTCTGCCAGCTCCTAGGGAAACCTAGAAAACCTATACATTTTGAAAACTAGACACCCAGGGAAATCCAGGACGGGGTGACTTGTCTGGCTCTCACCAGGTTCTGTTACCCAGACTCCTTTGCAAACCTCAAACTTTGTAAAAAATAACACATTTTCTTCACATTTCTGTGGTGGAAAGTTCTGGAATCTGTGTGGATCCACAAAATTCTACCCACCCCGCATTTCCCAAAGTCTTCCGAAAAAAATGGTACCTCACTTGTGTGGGTAGGCCTACTGCCCGCGACAGGAAACGGCCCAAAACACAACTTGGACACACCACATTTTCACAGTGAAAACTGACCCTTTTTTCGCAAAGTGCCTAGCTGTAGGTTTTGAACCCTAGCTCTGCCAGTACCTAGGGAAACCTAGCAAACCTATACATTTTTGTAAACTAGACACCCAGGGGAATCTTTGATGGGGTGACTTGTCTGGCTCTCACCAGGTTCTGTTACCCAGAATCCTTTGCAAACCTCAAACTTTGCCAAAAAAACACATTTTCCTCACATTTCTGTGGTGGAAAGTTCTGGAATCTACATGGATCCACAACATTCTACCCACCTGACATTCCCCAAAGTCTTTCAAGAAAAATGGTACCTCACTTGTGTGGGTAGGCCTGGTGCCCGCGACAGGAAACTGCCCAAAACGCAACTTGGACATACCACATTATCACAGTGAAAACTGACTCTTTTTTTTGCAAAGTGCCTAGCTGTAGATTTTGAACCCTAGCTCTGCCGGCACCTAGGGAAACCTAGCAAACCTATACATTTTTGTAAACTAGCCACCCAGGGGAATACAGGATGGGGTGACTTGTCTGGCTCTCACCAGGTTCTGTTACCCAGAATCACTTGCAAACCTCAAACTTTGTAAAAAAAAAGAAAATGTCCTCACATGTCTGTGGTGGAAAACTCTGGAATCTGAGTGGATCCGATAAATTACACCCACCCCGCATTCCCCAAAGTCTTATGAGAAAAATGGTATCTCACTTATGTAGGTAGACCTAGTGCCCGCGACAGGAAACGGCCCAAAACGCAACGTGGACACACAGCATTTTCACACTGAAAACTGACCCTGTTTTTTGCAAAGTGCCCAGTTGTAGATTTTGAACCCTAGCTCTGCCAGCTCCTAGGGAAACCTAGAAAACCTATACATTTTTGCAAACTAGACACCCAGGGAAATCCAGGATGGGGTGATGTGTCTGGCTCTCAGCAGGTTCTGTTACCCAGATTCCCTTGCAAACCTCAAACTTTGTAAAAAAAACACATTTTCTTAACATTTCTGTGGTGGAAAGTACGGGAATCTGCATGGATCCACAAAATTCCACCCACCCCGCATTCCCCAAAGTCTTCCAATAAAAATGGTACCTCACTTGTGTGGATAGGCCCAGTGCCCGCGACAGGAAACGGCCCAAAACACAACATGGACACACCACATCTTAACAGTGAAAACTGACCCTTTTTTTGAAAAGTGCCTAGCTGTAGATTTTGAACCCAAGCTCTGCCGGCACCTAGGGAAACCTAGCAAACCTATACATTTTTGTAAACTAGACACCCAGGAGAATACAGGATGCAGTGACTTGTCTGGCTCTCACCAGGTTCTGTTACCCAGAATCCCTTGCAAACCTCAAACTTTGTAAAAAAACAAATTTTCCTCACATTTCTGTGGTGGAAAGTTCTGGAATCTACGTGGATCCACAAAATTCTACCCACCCTGCATTCCCCAAAGTCTTCCACGAAAAATGGTATCTCACTTATGTGGGTAGGCCTAGTGCCCGCAGCAGGAAATGGCCCAAATCGCAACGTGGACACACCACATTTTCACAGTGAAAACTGACCCTTTTTTTGCAAAGTGCCTAGCTGTAGATTTTGAACCCTAGCTCTGCCGGCACCTAGGGAAACCTAGCAAACCTATACATTTTTGTAAACTAGACACCCAGGGAATACAGGATGGGGTCACTTGTCTGGCTCTCACCAGGTTCTGTTACCCAGAATCACTTGCAAACCTCAAACTTTGTAAAAAAAAAAAAATGTCCTCACATGTCTGTGGTGGAAAGTTCTGGAATCTGCGTGGATCCACTAAATTCCACCCACCCCGCATTTCCCAAAGTCTTCCGAGAAAAATGGTACCTCACTTATGTGGGTAGGCCTAGTGCCCGCGACAGGAAATGGCCCAAAACGCAACATGGACACACCACATTTCCACAGTGAAAACTGACCCTGCTTTTGCAAAGTGCCTAGCTGTAGATTTTGAACCCTAGCTCTCCCAGCTCCTAGGGAAACCTAGAAAATCTATACATTTTGAAAACTAGACACCCAGGGAAATCCAGGACGGGGTAACTTGTCTGGATCTCACCAGGTTCTGTTACCCAGACTCCCTTGCAAACCTCAAACTTTGTAAAAAAACACATTTTCCTCACATTTCAGTGGTGGAAAGTTCTGGAATCTGCGTGGATCCACAAAATTCTACCCACCCCGCATTTCCCAAAGTCTAACGAGTAAAAATGGTACCTCACTTGTGTGGGTAGGCCTACTGCCCGCGACAGGAAACGGCCCAAAACACAACGTGGACACACCACATTTTCACAGTGAAAACTGACCCTTTTTCGCAAAGTGCCTAGCTGTAGATTTTGAACCCTAGCTCTGCCGATACCTAGGGAAACCTAGCAAACCTATACATTTTTGTAAGCTAGACACCCAGGGGAATACAGGATGGGGTGACTTGTCTGGCTCTCACCAGGTTCTGTTACCCAGAATCCCTTGCAAACCTCAAACTTTGTCAAAAAAACACATTTTCCTCACATTTCTGTGGTGGAAAGTTCTGGAATCTGCTTGGATCCACAAAATTCTACCCACCCCACATTCCCCAAAGTCTTCCAAGAAAAATGGTACCTCACTTGTGTGGGTAGGCCTGGTGCCCGCGACAGGAAACTGCCCAAAACGCAACTTGGACATACCACATTTTCACAGTGAAAACTGACTCTTTTTTTTGCAAAGTGCTTAGCTGTAGATTTTAAACCCTAGCTCTGCCAGCACCTAGGGAAACCTAGAAAACCTATACATTTTTGTTAACTAGCCACCCAGGGGAATACAGGATGGGGTGACTTGTCTGGCTCTCACCAGGTTCTGTTACCCAGAATCACTTGCAAACCTCAAACTTTGTAAAAAAAAAGAAAATGTCCTCACATGTCTGTGGTGGAAAACTCTGGAATCTGCATGGATCCACAAAATTCCACCCACCCCGCATTCCCCAAAGTCTTCCAATAAAAATGGTACCTCACTTGTGTGGATAGGCCCAGTGCCCACGACAGGAAACGGCCCAAAACACAACATGGACACACCACATCTTAACAGTGAAAACTGACCCTTTTTTTGAAAAGTGCCTAGCTGTAGATTTTGAACCCAAGCTCTGCCGGCACCTAGGGAAACCTAGCAAACCTATACATTTTTGTAAACTAGACACCCAGGAGAATACAGGATGCAGTGACTTGTCTGGCTCTCACCAGGTTCTGTTACCCAGAATCACTTGCAAACCTCAAACTTTGTAAAAAAAAACAAATTTTCCTCACATTTCTGTGGTGGAAAGTTCTGGAATCTACGTGGATCCACAAAATTCTACCCACCCTGCATTCCCCAAAGTCTTCCGCGAAAAATGGTATCTCACTTATGTGGGTAGGCCTAGTGCCCGCAGCAGGAAATGGCCCAAATCGCAACGTGGACACACCACATTTTCACAGTGAAAACTGACCCTTTTTTTGCAAAGTGCCTAGCTGTAGATTTTGAACCCTAGCTCTGCCGGCACCTAGGGAAACCTAGCAAACCTATACATTTTTGTAAACTAGACACCCAGGGGAATACAGGATGGGGTCACTTGTCTGGCTCTCACCAGGTTCTGTTACCCAGAATCACTTGCAAACCTCAAACTTTGTAAAAAAAAAAAAAAAATGTCCTCACATGTCTGTGGTGGAAAGTTCTGGAATCTGCGTGGATCCACTAAATTCCACCCACCCCGCATTTCCCAAAGTCTTCCGAGAAAAATGGTACCTCACTTATGTGGGTAGGCCTAGTGCCCGCGACAGGAAATGGCCCAAAACGCAACATGGACACACCACATTTCCACAGTGAAAACTGACCCTGCTTTTTGCAAAGTGCCTAGCTGTAGATTTTGAACCCTAGCTCTCCCAGCTCCTAGGGAAACCTAGAAAATCTATACATTTTGAAAACGAGACACCCAGGGAAATCCAGGACGGGGTAACTTGTCTGGATCTCACCAGGTTCTGTTACCCAGACTCCCTTGCAAACCTCAAACTTTGTAAAAAAAACACATTTTCCTCACATTTCAGTGGTGGAAAGTTCTGGAATCTGCGTGGATCCACAAAATTCTACCCACCCCGCATTTCCCAAAGTCTAACGAGAAAAATGGTACCTCACTTGTGTGGGTAGGCCTACTGCCCGCGACAGGAAACGGCCCAAAACACAACGTGGACACACCACATTTTCACAGTGAAAACTGACCCTTTTTTCGCAAAGTGCCTAGCTGTAGATTTTGAACCCTAGCTCTGCCGATACCTAGGGAAACCTAGCAAACCTATACATTTTTGTAAGCTAGACACCCAGGGGAATACAGGATGGGGTGACTTGTCTGGCTCTCACCAGGTTCTGTTACCCAGAATCCCTTGCAAACCTCAAACTTTGTCAAAAAACACATTTTCCTCACATTTCTGTGGTGGAAAGTTCTGGAATCTGCTTGGATCCACAAAATTCTACCCACCCCACATTCCCCAAAGTCTTCCAAGAAAAATGGTACCTCACTTGTGTGGGTAGGCCTGGTGCCCGCGACAGGAAACTGCCCAAAACGCAACTTGGACATACCACATTTTCACAGTGAAAACTGACTCTTTTTTTTGCAAAGTGCTTAGCTGTAGATTTTAAACCCTAGCTCTGCCAGCACCTAGGGAAACCTAGAAAACCTATACATTTTTGTTAACTAGCCACCCAGGGGAATACAGGATGGGGTGACTTGTCTGGCTCTCACCAGGTTCTGTTACCCAGAATCACTTGCAAACCTCAAACTTTGTAAAAAAAAAAAATGTCCTCACATGTCTGTGGTGGAAAGTTCTGGAATCTATGTGGATCCACAAAATTACACACACCCCGCATTCCCCAAAGTCTTACGAGAAAAATGGTGTCTCACTTATGTGGGTAGGCCTAGTGCCCGCGACAGGAAACGGCCCAAAACGCAACGTGGACACACAACATTTTCACACTGAAAACTGACCCTATTTTTTGCAAAGTGCCCAGCTGTAGGTTTTGAACCCTAGCTCTGCCAGCTCCTAGGGAAACCTAGAAAACCTATACATTTTTGCAAACTAGACACCCAGGGAAATCCAGGATGGGGTGATGTGTCTGGCTCTCACCAGGTTCTGTTACTCAGAATCCCTTGCAAACCTCAAACTTTGTAAAAAACAACAACATTTTCCTCACATTTCTGTGATGGAAAGTTCTGGAATCTGCATGGATCCACAAATTTCCTACCACCCAGTGTTCCTCCAGGTCTCCCCATAGAAATGATTCCTCATTCGCGTGCGAGGGTCAAGTACCCGCGACAGGCAAGGGCCCAAAACGTATTGAGGAGACATCAAAATTACCTATCACAAAACAACCTGGTTTTGCAAGGGGGGTCACCTGGGTTTTTGGCCCCGGGCTCGGCGGCCATCTAGGGAAATCTACCAAACCCACACATTTCTGAAAACTAGACACCCGGGGGAGTCCAGCGAGGTATGGCTTGCATGGGTCCCCCAACGATTTCCTACTCAGAATCCCCTGCAAACCTCAAATTTAGCTGAAAAAATCACTTTTTTCACAAATTTCTGTGTGGGAAAGTTCTGGAATCTGCATGGATCCACAAATTTCCTACCACCCAGCATTCCCCTAGGTCTCCTGATAAAAAGTTACCTCACTTGCGGAGGTGAGTCAAGTACCCGCCACAGGCAAGGGCCCAAAACGTATTGAGGAGACCTCAAAATTACCTATCACAAAACAACCTTATTTTGCAAGGGGGGGTCACCTGGGTTTTTAGCCCTGGGCTCAGCGGCCATCTTGGGAAACTATCAAACCCACACATTTCTGAAAACTAGACACCCGGGGGAGTCCAGCGAGGTATGGCTTGCGTGGATCTACCAACGGTTTCCTACCCAGAATCCCCTGCAAACCTCAAATTTAGCTGAAAAAAACAAATTTTTCACATATTTTTGCGTGGAATCACCATGCCGGCACAAATCTCCTACCCCACAGTGTTCCCCTCAGTCTCCCGAATAAAATGATACCTCACTTGTGTGGGTGTCCAATGCAGAATTGGCTAAAAACGTAATTTTAAATACATGTAGCGCTTAGCATTCTCGGTGCTATACCCTTACAGGTACATGCATCAACCATTTTTGCGAGCGCAAACGGTGCGATTCGCAAAAATCAGCCGTTTGCGCCCGCAAAAAGTGCATTTGCGATGCATGAAGGGTCAAGGCACTCGCAATTTGAGAATTCGCAATTAATTGCGAATTCTCAAATTGCGATTGCATTAAAGGAATCGCATTTTGCGATTCCTTAAATGCGATGCAAGAACCACTTTGAAGTAGCGATTTTGCTACTAGGGGGCGCAAATTACCATGAAGTTGAACTTCATGGTAATTTGCAAAAACTTTGGAAATTGCACTGAAGTGCATTTTTCAAAGTTGTAGGTTACACACACACATGTCCTTTGGTCTGGGCTTGGCGGCCATCTAGGGAAACCTACCAAACCAACACATTTCTGAACACTAGAGACACGGGGGAGTCCAGGGAGGAATGGCTTGCGTGGATCCCCCAATGTTTCCCTACCCAGAATCCCCTGCAAACCTCAAATTTTGCTGAAAAAATCTATTTTTTCTCAAATTTCTGTGTGGAAAAGTTGTGGGATTACCAGGCTGACTCAAATTTCCATCTACCCAGCGTTCCCCCAGGTCTCCCGATAAAAATGGTACCTCACTCGCGTGGGTGGGTCAAGTACCCGTGACAGGCAAGGGCTAAAAACGTATTGAGGAGACATCAAAATTACCTATCACAAAACAACCTGGTTTTGCAAGAGGGGTCACCTGGGTTTTTGGCCCCGGTTTTGGCGGCCATCTTGGGAAACTAGCAAACCCACACATTTCTAAAAACTAGACACCCGGAGGAGTCCAGCGAGGTATGGCTTGCGTGGATCCCCCAGCGTTTTCCTACCCAGAATCCCCTGCAAACCTCAAATTTAGCTGAAAAAAACACATTTTCCACATATTTTTGTGTTGAATCACTGTGGCAGCACAAATGTCCTACCCCACAGCATTCCCCTCAGTCTCCCGAGTAAAATGATACCTCACTTGTGTGGGTGGGGCAAGGGCCTGTGACTGGGAAGAGCCAAAAACATAGGGATTAAAGGTGTAGCACCGAGAATTCTAAGCGCTACATTTTTTTTAAATTACGTTTTTAGCCAATTCTGCCTTGGACACCCACACAAGTGAGGTATAATTTTACTCGGGAGACTGAGGGGTAGGACATTTGTGCTGGCACTGTGATTCCACACAAAAATAAGTGGAAAATGTGTTTTTTTCAGCTAAATTTGAGGTTTGCAGGGGATTCTGGGTAGCAAAACGTTGGGGGATCCACGCAAGCCATAACTCGCTGGACTGCCCCGGGTGTCTAGTTTTCAGAAATGTGTGGGTTTGGTAGGTTTCCCAAGATGGCCGCCGAGCCCGGGGCCAAAAACCCAGGTGACCCCCCCCTTGCAAAACCAGGTTGTTTTGTGATACGTACTTTTGATGTCTCCGCAATACGTTGTGTGCCCCTGCCTGTCGCGGGTACTTGACCCACGCACGCGACTGAGGTACCATGGGGAACTCTGGGTGGTAGGAAATTTGTGGATCCACGCAGATTCCAGAACTCTCCATCACAGAAATGTGAGGAAAATGTGTTTTTTTTTAACAAAGTTTGAGGTTTGCAAGGGATTCTGCGTAACAGAACCTGATGAGAGTCAGACAAATCATCCCATCCTGGATTTCCCTGGGTGTCTAGTTTTCAAAAATGTATAGGTTTCCTAGGTTTCCCTAGGTGCTGGCAGAGCTAGGGTTCAAAATCTACAGCTAGACACTTTGCAAGAAAAGGGTCAGTTTTTACTGTCAAAATGTGGTGTGTCCACGTCGTGTTTTGGGCCGTTTCCTGTCGTGGGCACTAGGCCTACCCACACAAGTGCAGTACCATTTTTCTCAGAAGACATTGGGGAATGTGGGGTGGGTGGAATTTTGTGGATCCATGCAGATTGCAGAACTTTCCACCAC
This sequence comes from Calotriton arnoldi, assembly GCA_963921515.1. Classification (NCBI taxonomy): domain Eukaryota; kingdom Metazoa; phylum Chordata; class Amphibia; order Caudata; family Salamandridae; genus Calotriton; species Calotriton arnoldi. The sequence goes on from CAWUFW010009121.1 coordinate 204,084, forward strand.
AGAAATGTGAGGAAAATTTGTTTTTTTTACAACAATTGAGGTTTGCAAGGGATTCTGGGTAACAGAACCTGGTGAGAGCCAGACAAGTCCCCCTACCCTGGATTCCCATGGGTGTCTAGTTTTCAAAAATGTATAGGTTTGCTAGGTTTCCCTAGGTGCCGGCAGAGCTAGGGTTCAAAATCTACAGCTAGGCACTCTGCAAAAAAAGGGTCAGTTTTCACTGTAAAAATGTGGTGTGTCCACGTTGCGTTTTGGGCCGTTTCCTGTCGCGGGCACTAGGCCTACCCACACAAGTGAGGTACCATTTTTATCAGAAGACTTTGGGGAATGCGTGGTTGGTGGAATTTTGTGGATCCACACAGATTCCAGAACTTTCCATCACAGAAATGTGAGGAAAATTTGTTTTTTTAACTAAGTTTGAGGTTTGCAAGGGATTCTGGGTAACAGAACCTGGTGAGAGGCACACAAGTCACCCCATCCTGGATTCCCCTTGGTGTCTAGTTTTAAAAAATTTACAGGTTTGCTAGGTTTCCTTATGTGCCGGCTGCGCTAGGGCCCAAAATCCACAGGTTGGCACATTGCTAAAAACAAGTCCGTGCCTAGTGGGATTTCTACTGCCCTGGGAGGGGAATCGGGGGGGGTTTGCCCCGGTATGCCCCTAAGGGGGGCAGAAAGACTATGGCTATTTGTTTGGGGGGTGGGGGCATTGGTATGCCCATTCTGGGCTGACCCCAAGCATAAAAAAAGCCAGCATAATCGCTGGTGCCTAGTGGCTCTCTGACGCCCCCTGGACGGGCAGATAAGGGGCTACTGCCCCCATCTATCTCCTGGGGGGCAGAAAGACTGTGGCATTTTTTGGAGGGTGGTGGGGGTATTGGCATGCCCATTTTGGGCAGCCCACACCCCTGAATTAAAAAATAAATATATTCCTTGATACCTATTGGGTTTTCTGCCCCCCCCGGAGGCAGATAAGGGGCTTTTGCCCCTATCTGCCTCCCGTTGAGGCAGAAAGACTGTGGTAATTTTTTTTAAGGTGGGGGCATTGGCATGCCCATTCTGGGCAGTCCCCACCCCTACGTATATAAAGAAAAATCCCTGGTGTCTTGTGGGCTTTCTGCCCCCCCGGGGGGCATATCAGGGGCTACTGCCCCATCTGCCTCATGGGGGGCAGAAAGACTGTGGCATTTTTTTTGGGGGGGTGAGTGCATTGGCATGCCCATTCTGGGCAGCCCCCACCCTGAACTTTGAGGGAATTAAATTCCTGGTGCCTAGGGGGCTTTCTGCCCCCCAGGGGTGCAGATAAGGGGCTATTGCCCCATATGCCTCCTGGGGAGCTGAAAGACTGTAGCATTTTTTGGGAGGGATGGGGGCATTGGCATGCCAATTCTGGGCAGCCCCCACCCCTAAGTATATGAAAACAAACTCACTGGTGCCTTGTGGGCTGTCTGCCCCCCCAGGGGGCAGATCAGGGGCTACTACCCCCATCTGCCTCCATGGGGCAGAAAGACTGTGGCATTTTTTTGGGGGTGGGGGCATTGGCATGCCCATTCTGGGCTGCCCCACGCATAAAAAAAGCCAGCGTTATCGCTGGCGCCTAGTGGGCTCTCTGACTCCCCCTGGAGGGGCAGATCAGGGGCTACTGCCTCCATCTATCTCCGGGGGGCAGAAAGACTGTGGCATTTTTCAGGAGGTGCTGGGGGCATTGGCATGCCCATTCTGGGCAGCCCACACCCCTGAATTAAAAAAAATATATATTCCCTGATGCCTATTGGGCTTTCTGTCCCCACCGGGAGGCAGATAAGTGACTTTTGCCCCTATCTGCCTCCCGGGGGGCAGAAAGACTGTGGTAAATTTTTTTGGTGTGGGGGCATTGGCATGCCCATTCTGGGCATCCCCCACCACTATGTATATAAAAAAAATCCTTGGTGCCTTGTGGGCTTTCTGCCCCCCCGGGGGATATCAGGGGCTACTGCCCCTATCTGCCTCCTGGGGGGGCAGAAAGACTGTGGCATTTTTTTGGGGGTGGAGGCATTGGCATGCCCATTCTGGGCACCCTCCACCCCAAACTTTGAGGGAATTAAATCCCTGTTGCCTAGGGGGCTTTCTGCCCCCCGGCGGGCAGATAAGGGGCTATTGCCCCATATGCATCCTGGGTAGCTGAAAGACTGTAGCATTTTTGGGGGGATGGGGGCATTGGCATGCCAATTCTGGGCAGCCCCTACCCCTAAGTATATGAAAATAAATCCCTGGTGTCTTGTGGGCTTTCTGCCCCCCCAGGGGGCAGATCAGGGGCTACTACCCCCATCTGCCTCCTGGGGGGGCAGAAAGACTGTGGCATTTTTTGGGGGGTGGGGGCATTGGCATGCCCATTCTAGGCAGCCCCTGCCCTGAACTTTGGAAAAAAAATCCCTGGGGCCTAGTTGGCTTTCTCTCCCCCCCGGGGGGCAGATCAGGGGCTATTGCCCCCATCTTCCTCCTGGGGGGCAGAAAGTCTTATGCCTTCTTTGGGGGGTAGGGTGGGGGCATTGGCATGCCCATTCTGGGCAGCCCCCACCCCTGGCATATAAAAACAAATCCCTGGTGCCTAGGGTGCTTTCTGCCCCCGGGGGCATATTGGGGGCTACTGCCCCATCTGCCCCCCAGGGGGGGGGCAGAAAGGCTGTCTGGCAAAATTTTTGTGGGGGAGCAAAGGCCCTTGCCCAAGGGGCCGCTCCCCCCTCCCTGGTGGCTAGTGGGTGGCTCCCTGCTTGATCCCCAAGCAGAGATCCTCTAGGGAAGGGTACCATTGAAAAGGGGAGATTCTCCCCTTTCCAACGATACCTCTCCCATGTTTTCGGTGCTCGGGGGGCTGATATAGCCCCACAACCACCGAAACTGTGAAACTGAAACTAAGTTTCAGTTTCATTTTCACTGTATTCGCGACAGCGTGCCATGCGCGCGATCGTCATTACAATGAAAACGCAAACCATGCTTTGGGAGGTTGGGGAAGCTCTTCCCCACCTCCCAAAGCAAAACAAAAGGGAAATCACTCTGCTGTTTACAGCAGAGGGATTTTTTTAAAGTGTGCTCATGACGGAATGGTTCCGTCATGAGCACACTTGCACTTATGCTCATACTGGAACCATTCCGTCATGAGCATGGAAGGGGTTAAACATAAATGTATCTGATTAAGGTGATTATCATTTCCGTGTTTGTTAGATATCGTATTGGTCTCACTCTCAGAAAGTGTTTGCACGCCTCAATGCCTATTTCGTGCTCTATGATTGTAGACAATAAATACAATTTTAAAAATTGGAAAATCCAAGAGGTACACTTACTAAAAATGCTAAAAACATGAAAATAAATGTAAAAATAAAAACATGCTTCTAACACAAAAAATCTGTGTTAGTAACACAGGTCCAGATTTCAGCCTGTTCATGGAACTCCTCGGATTCTCACTGAGTCTTCATCTAACCCTGCAGAATAACACAGAGTGAAACTCTGTTACTTCCACCCACCCCTAGTTATATGGCTGAAGTACATGGTCATTTTTATCGACTCCGCCCATGTTTTGGTGTAATCAAGTATACAGTTGGGCTTGTGAACTTCAGCCAACTTACCAGAAACCATGAACAGGGAATTGCTCTCATCATGGATAGTGGTGAGCATGTACACATCCTGCCTTTCAGAGAATTTGACTCTGAACAGTTAGTTTAAACACAATGCAGTGCTCTGGAATTTTTGGAGCTTCCTACAAACAAGCTCCTGTGAGACTCCTTTGGGGCTACATCAAACTGTACTGCATGCCACAGTGATAGCTATTTACACCTCCCTGAACAGCTCTACTTCCCTATATAAGTCGTCCACATAAAGGTTACAACCTTTATGAAGAAATGTTGGACAAGCTCCCTGGCAGACAAATGTTTCAGGACAGGCCAGTCATTGTCTTGATGGTCCAGGGGCAATGCAGCAGGGGTATCCCTTAAATGCAGGATACACTGCAATAGCAAAACTGCTCTTATAACCGGTGCAATCTGGGTGTACCCAAACTGTGCGAGTGGACTAGTAGGACTGTACGCTTGGTTTATGCACTATTACCATTTTGAGCATAAAGCCTAGAAATGTCTTCAGTTATCCAAATGAAATCGGAGTTCTACAGTGTGCCCTAGAATGAGGCTCAAGAGTGCCTCCATTCTCCCTCAGAAACTGTACTGCACACACAGTCAGTCAATCAACTTTTTTTCACATCGTTTAAAATTGATAAAAGTACAGACATAAAAATGTGAGCAGAAAACACCATATATTAAATATCTTTAAAAAAATAAAATACATTATAAGAACTTTATTGTTTTGATTAAAATCATAATCAGGGTATAGAAAACCAGATAACATCTAAGACAGATGTGCAAAACATACAAAGACAATACTTCCATCTTTGGGCCCCTTTAGATCTCTTTTACTGGTCATAGAGCATATAAATTCTAAATCACCGACCAAAAAATATATACATAGAAATGAATAGTGCTGCTATCTCAGGCAGTGCACAGATCACAGCATCTGATGCAATCGCCAGCGCTTAAAAACAGCCCATAGAAAGGATGCAAGGGCATAGCACACCAGAGGATCTTCCACATGTTGGAAAAAAAGCAATGCTGGGCGACATTGTTAGAAATTGTATTTACATAAAAGAGGAACTATAAACCTTCTGGTTTGTTGTATATAAGTTGCAGAAAAAGAAAATATGCAAATTTGACTGCAGAGAAATCCCATCACAAGAATAGGGGGAGCATGTATAACAGGTCTATAGTGCTTTTATCTTTATTTTTTACCATCTTTCCACCGAGGTCTTTGCCAAAAAGGTCTCTTCCAACTTGGACTTCGGGAAGGTGGCACACAGCAACTGGTTATCATAGAGAGCGTGAAGACCCAGTGCTGACAAAGTAGTCTAAATTTAATGGAGCCATGGCATTCTTTGTGCATAATCCATTCCTAAACAATCCTTTAGCACAGCTTGATTCATCTTCAGACTATCCCTTTCTCATAAAGAATGCCATAATAATGAGGGGGCCAATTTGATCGAATCTCCAAGATATGGTAGCCCTAGTTCGCTGTGGCAAATGTAGTTCGCATAGCTCTGGGGCACTGATAATAATCTATTACAAAATGCATCTTCCACGCGCTGTAGCAAATCTACATCCACCGTACCCCGAATTGCTGCTCCATATATAGCGATAGCCTTAGCTTTCGCTGAATAAATCTTCAGGATCTCGGGAGAGGTTTAGACCCACATTTTTTTGAAAATTTAAAAATTGCTGCAATAGTCTTTTCTAAAAGGGTAACCATGTTTTGCACCATATCTTTCCAAGTAAATTTATAATCAAAAAAGACACCCAGGTAAGTAAATGTTTCAACTACTTCTACCTTCCTGTCACCTATTTAAAAATTTGGACATTTATTTGGTCGTGCCCCGACTATCAACACAAACGATTTTGACTTGTTGACATGGAGGTCCAAGCTGGACATAAAGTTTGTATACTCCTGTATGAGACTCTGCAGTGCAAAAGAGGTCCTAGCTAACAGCACTGCATCATCTGCATAGAGGAGTATTGGAAGGGGAGTGGTTTTAACATATGTAACATCCTTAGAGCTCTCAATCAGTACAGTATCCAGGCAGCTAGGACACAGCCTTGTCTCACACCCTTTTCAATATTGAAATGTTTGGTGCACTCCCCATCCCTGCTGTAACAAACGCATGTGGTAGCACCTATATATAATTGCCTTATAAAGGTAATGATTTGTAAATCTACCCCCATACTCTCCATAATACTCCATAATTTGTTATTGGCCACACAATCGAAAGGGGCAGAGGTCCATAAAAGCCATATAAAGCTGTCCTTTTTTTAATGTTGTATATTTTGCTGCCACCAACGTCAAATTCAAGCACTGATCAATTGTTTCTTTGCCCTTTCGAAAGGCATATTGTACCTCAGATAAAGCATTATTTTCCCTTGCCCATTCCTCTAAATGGTTTAACAAAACTTGTCCCGACAGTTTAGTGGTACTATCTATAAGAGATATGGGTCAATAATTTTTCAGATTATCTCTGTCCCCTTTTTAAATATTGGGACAATTATAGTGTGTTTCCACAATGTAAGCAGACCCACTTTGGCTATATTATTAAAAACATTTGTCAATAGGGGACGCCAAAGAGACTTAATGTCTAAAAAAATATCAACAGGGACCCCATCAGGCCCAGCTGCCTTTAGGGAACATGACTGAGCCAGGGCCTGTTCTACTTCTACCACTTCAAAGGTCAAGTGAGAGCTGTTTTCCACCAGCAAATAACTAGTATGATTTGTGAACTCTTTATTGGTTTCCAAAATACCTTGGAAATATGTAACCCACACATCGTCCTCAATATGTACATCCAGAGAGGGCTCCTCCACATCTTTGAAGAAAAGGCCATTCACTGCCTTCCAAAACCCTCCACTATCCTTCAGCTTTGATACTTGCCTTAAATTCTCCCATGCCTCCGCTTTTAGATATTTTTGTCTCCTTCCTCTTACTTCCTCATATGTGGCACAAAGTGCAACACAAGCGAGACATCTCAGGGAGTAATACTCAATGTGCTTTGCAAACTTGATAGGACCTTCATACAGTTTGAAAAAAAACACTGCACTTGCAAGCCCTCTCTATTTCATGATGGGTGGGTTAGCCGATGCTTAATTCCCTCAAACACATCCTCAAATGCCCCCAACACTAGCTTCGGTGGCGTTATTATCCAAACAGGTCATAACCTCCTGATGTTTGCTTGTTAGAAGTGTTGCTAATAAATCACTCTTATCTACTTGATCCCACTTTAATATATAACCATTTTTCCCAGTTAAAACAGGTTTAGCAACTCTCTCCAACATCAAATTATTGTTCCCTCCCTAGTTCAAGTCACAGACAAGTAAGGCATGATCACTATGTTTTGTGAATATAACCTGCATGTTAGTAAACCTATCTCTCAATGTATCTGAGACTACTATATAATCAATAGTAGATCCTTTGCCTGCGCTCTCAAAGGTCTTATCCATTTCTCCAGTGCTCATGTTTGCATTATTAATAATCTCCAGATTCCAAGTAATTAATAGTCTATTTAATGCAGTTCCATAAAGACTATGGCTAAAATGAATAATAGGGTCTCCATCCCAGTCTATTACTCCGCAAATTGCTTTCTCTACTTTTAAACAACTTCTAAAATTAAAATCTCCCATCCAAATAAATGTCAAGGGTTTAGAATGCTAATAGCTTATATCATTGATTACCTATTCCACTTCTCCTGCCACATGTACCAAATCTCCCAAAACAATTGTTATAATAATTCATTTTGACTAAATCCCAATCACCCAAACCGGCACATATCAAGTAATTGAAATAAAGTGAATCACTCACAAATTATAAACATTTTATTTCAAGAATATTTACTACCAATGTTAATAATCCCCCTTTAGTCCTACCGGCTCTGGATGGAATGGCCAAGATTTGAAATCATCCAGAAAAATAGGGCCCACCTCCCAAGTTTCCTGGAGACATAAAATATTATATTTTATCTCTTCCAACAAATCTTTGTCATCTTTCTTGCTGCTGTGCCGCTGTAGCCTGCTATATTCCAAGTTACTATCTTAGGTGACTTTGGCCGCCTTATCTCTTTATCACTCGCCTCTTTTGCTTGATGCTTACAATCCCTACCCTGGGGCATCTTTTATCCAGTTTGGGCAGTCAATCACATCCGTCCAAACTCTCCAATGGAGCAAACCTATTACTAGTGTAAATTCCACTAAAACCTTTAGGAGGGTCAGTATAAACACGGGGAGCCATATTATTTACTCTGCCTCGCTTCATCGTACATATATCTTGTGGCTTAAAACAAAAAACTAAAGGTAGAGCATAAATCTGGGAGCTTATAAATGGCGCAATAGGTAAATGGCCCGGCAACTCTCCTACCAACCCCAGGATATCAAAGTTTGCTACAATGCAATCCCCCGAAATCGTTTTCAGTGCCGGTTCAACCCACAAAGTTCTTCTTGCCATTAAAATATGCCCCTGGATATTCGGACCCATTCTGGAAAACTTAGTCAGTCACTACAGAACTTTATCCATTAGTTGTTCTGTTGTCTTAGATTGGGTCTGCCTTACCTCAGGGACATTAACCAAAATGATAACATATGGGCATGCTGCAGGTGGGAGACTTAATGACTGAGCTTTGTTTCCCCCTTTCTCCCTTGAAGCTCATCTTTTTCTTACTCACTCTTCCCTCGTTTTTGTCCCACTTTCTCCTTTTCTTTCATCTCTGGGTATACAGGCTAAGTTAGCCATATTATGTGTAGATGTCACTGGTAATGGCAAATTAGAAGCCAAATTTTGAGTGGGCATAGGAAAAGGGAATGGGATAAAGTAGTAAGCCTAACAGAGGTACCTGGGGATATATGCCCCTGACCCCCCTCCTGAGACTTCATCTGGCTGCCTATCTTGTGTTTCTGGCAGCGCAGAATTAAATTGGACTCCCATTCTTCTATCCCCATCCCCTTTTTGGGGCTGTCAACCATGAATGGTTCAAACAGCTTCAAGTGTGGGTTCATAGCACTCAGAACAACAACAGTAGGCCCAGATAGTTGGTTTGACCCTCCCTGCTCAATTAGTTGTATTAACCGGTGTTCTATACTCTCCAAAATGGTTAGCAAAAGCTGAACCAAAGTTGACAAAGCACACTCCATTTTGTAATATAATTCATTCAAGTTTACAATATGAGGACCATCAATTTGGGACTGTGCCATTGTTCCAGTTACTGTCCCTTTCTTTGCTTTCTTTATTTTGAAAGGCTATTGTTCTCTGACTCCACCTCTTTTCCTTTTTACCGGTGGGTCTGTTGGTGATGTTACAACAGTAACACTTTGCCCTTCTTGAATAGCAGATAAACTAGGGGAAGGGACCCTTGGTGAATCACCAGATCCCGGACTCACAGGGTTTGTATTAAAACATTCTCCACTCCTAATCTCTTCTATTGACAATCTCCGCTCCATAAGCTCAATTTATTTTGCTAAAACATTTCAGCCCTTACAAGAAAAGAGTCTAAAGTGTTCCCCACCTTGTTTTGGCTGCTTTTTCTTCCTTTTCCCCATGATGTTTTAGGCACAATTTTCTAATCCGTCGAGTTTAGAGAGTGGGCCTTGCCCAGCCTCTTCCGGGCTCCGACGGGCGTGGACCGGTGTGGGCTTTGCTAATACACACGTGGAGATGTCCCAGAGAGTGTTGGGAGTTGGAGTCCTCTCCAGCAGTGCAGTAGGGACTTGCAGACACGGCTTCCCCCCTTAGTTGTCAGGCACAAGCACAAGCAGCTATCTCGCCGCGGTTCGGCGTTGTGCTAATAAGTGCGTGGAGATATCCCAGGGGGTGTTGGAAGTTGGATTTCTCCCCAGCGGTGCAGTAGGGACTTGCAGGCATGGCTTCCCCCTTAGCGGTCAGGCACATTGTTTTAATGGTAATGTGGACTCACAGACAGTTAAAGAAGCCTAGTTGGGAGGCAAGAAGATGCAGAAACAGAGCGGGCCCACCACTAAGCTGCAATAGTTGAAGGCAGCCTTTTTGTTATGCAGAAGTGTGGGAGGGGCAGTGTTGAGCCTAATCCCCTTACGTTCGCAGCGCAAGGCTGCCAGCCATGTGGAGTCCGCAGGCAATGCACGCCCGCCCGACCACGCAGTCAAGGCTCCCATCACTTACCACGAGACACTGTGATGTTGCTGGAAAGGGATTGTAGCAGAGGGATATGAGAGGAGTTAAGGCCCCAGGGTCGGCCCTCAGCGGCTCTGCTTTGTGGTGTTCAGCAACAGCAGGCAGCAGTTTTTGTGGGCTCCGGCCCCTTGAGCAGCCAAGAATCTACTGTCGATGTCGGGACCCATCAGTGATCTCAGCAGTCCCTGCCCCAGACAGTAGGAAGGGCATGCAGTCCCCCCGGGACCAGCTAGCAGGGTTCCAGGCACCAGCAGTTGGACACCAGTGGTCACACAGCACCAGGCACTTGTGGCCACTATGAGGAGTCTGGAGCAGGACCTCTCAGCCACCACAGAAGACCACTGCTCTGCAGCTAGGATCCCATTCAGGGTTGAGTTCTCACAGGAAAACTCCCGCAGTGCAACTGTGTCTACAGGCAGCATGACTCAGTTTGTCTGTCTCGCCCCACAGTGTACCTCATGTGTTTGGTGCACAAGTTCCTCAAGGAAGTCAACATCCAGAAAGAAATGGATGTAGTCAATAGGCAAAAAAATTGCTATAGTGACTTTACATCCAGCGTCTGCATTGAATGGGGGGATTAGAGGTTGCACTCAATTGGGGGGCTGTCAAGAGAGCGCTCTGTCTATGCTTGCCACCACAAGTACATGCTCTCCGGGTTATTCTATCCTGCTACTATGTCTCCACTGCACAGATTATGCTTCCGAAGGGACATAATAAAAGCCATGATCCCGTTCCTCAGAATCACTGAAAAATGAGTCATCGGCTGGAACTCCATTGACCTAAGAATCGGTTCCAGATTCTGCTCTATTTTCCTCTCCCTTGGATACTGTTTTCAATATCTGATCCTGTCTCTGAGCTGTCTTCCATATCTCGATTTAGGGCCTGGACAGCAGTCATCTACTGAGACGCCATCTCTGTTGACTGTCTAAAACCTGTCTAAAATGTTTTTTCTGATATGCTTTGTCCTATATAGAAGCCAGAAGTATGCATGAAACAGTGGATGTGTGTGTCTGTGATATGTGTGAGAGAAGCAAAGTGGAAAATCAAAAACCAACTTAGCTTATTGACGTTAAGATCCGATGAACTCCTCTAAAGAACTGCTCCAAACACATTAAAAAGGACAAAAAAAATTACTTCAACTTGCACATATGCAATACCACAACATACTCCAAGGGACAAGTGGTGCAATGCAGCGAGCAAAGTTGCTGTTCAGTGGCCCTGCAGAGATTAGAACTGCACCATGTCTTCTAAATAAATGGCACAGGCATGCTTTCACTATGCAGTGGCACACTGTGTGCTGCCTTATGCCAGTTCACCCTTCCACTATAGTGCAATCTGTCCGAGTTATGGTCAGAATAGATTTCTTCCAGGAAGGTCCCTTCCTGCATAAAAAAATACCCTTTGAGGCTTTTTCCTCTATGTATGTGTGCAGCAGAATGCAGCCCACAAACAAACAGGAAATAAAAAGAAGATATTACTCAATTTTATGCCATACTCAGGCAAGTGCTTGATTTTATCAATACTCATTTGCATTGCTTTGTGAAATCCCAACAAGGATTTTGCATCAGTTATGCATAACAAAAGTCATGCAAACATAACACAAAATCTTTGAAAGTCTGGCCCTCGTTTATTTTAGGGAAATCAAAGGCCACACCTAAAACGTAGCCTACATTTCAACATTTGGGCAGTATTGAAATTGAAAAGATAAGCTGTAAAGGTGTTTTCAATGGAATAGAAGACAGCATGCATCTGTTCTTGCTGCAGGCAACATTTGTGGTAAAATTAGAGAAATCAACACTAACAACATGTCTATCACATGGGTCTTCGCTGTCCCTGGTGGTCAAGTGGATTGGGCTATTGTTTTCTCCTGGAGGCCTGCTTTATGGTTTAGTGGGCCAGTTATTTTAAATTTCTCTGATATAACCACAAGCCTGCAGCAATCAGAAATGCCTATAGTCTTCTATAGGATGTCTTTACAAGTTCAAAACTGCCCTGATTTGTAAGTTTCGGCCACTTTTTTAGGCTATCGGACATTTCTGAAAATATAATTGTTGCCCCCAGGTGTTTTGGCCATTGCATCAGGAGGGAAGACCCCTCACAATGTATGAGCACCAGGGTCAGACTGGCCTATAGGGCAATCTGGCAGTGTCTGAAGGGCTGGACAGACATGTCAGTATTTGGGTCATTTTTTGGACGTTTGTAAGCATATTCCATTGTTCGGTGTGCCAGTGTATACTTTGGATTTTTCTAATATTACTACAAATAATGCGTGCACTATAGCACAAATGCATACAGTCTTCCATACCTTACAAAACACTTCTACAGAGTGTCTTTACAAGTTAAAAACTGACCTGACCTGTAAACATGGGCCACTTTTTTTCAGCTATTTGAAAAAAATGTTACTCTCAGGCAGGTCTGCACATGTTTGGGGAAGGGAGATCACCAGAATGTGTGTGCTTCATATTGTTTTGCACTTCAGGCACGATCGCACACTCCATTTATTTCAATTCAATTCAATGGGGACCTGATCAGGCCCCCATGGGGATAAAAGGCATTTCTCAAAAAATTATAATTTTTGCCGGGGGGGGCGGGGTCATACAATATACCAGGGAGACTGACCACCCCCCCAAAAATAAATACAAAAGCCCTGGTGGTCTACTTGACTTCTCTGGAAACTATTCGTTTTCTATTCATGGATTGTGGTGCATCTGTGATCAACAAGCAAGACACTTTTTGAGAAAGGCATCACTGGAAAGAGGATACTCTCTCCATTGCAGAAATGCCTCCCTCAAAACTGGGGAAGCTGCCTAGGGCCTAAAATGTTCTCCGGTCTTGGCGATAACAATCATCTGTTACTGTGTTGTTGGAAAACGAGGCAGTATCTGTGAGGCCTGCACAAATAACATGTCACATTTGTCCTTCACTGGGAACCAAACACCCTAGTGCAGCGCCTGACTCTCAGAGGGTAGCGTTGCAGAGCAGTCTGAGGCCTACTCAAGGGAGGTGGTGTGGGCTAGTAATCGCCATTACAGGTGCGCAGCAATAACACTCAATAATTGATTGTCCAGTCTGTACTTTGCTTTATAAAAGTAAGAGTACATTTATTAAACACACACACTACTCAATACTATGCACCAATTTACAAATATACATAAGCTGTTGGAATTACTTTGTGACATTGCATAACATCTCCACCCCTCCCGCAGGAGGGTGGGGCCTAGTACCACCACTCCCATGTATGCATATCATCTTGAACCCAAATGCAGTTAGTTGAACCTAACCTGGAGCGAGGGCCCTGCGCACTGGTATCATCCCAGCGGCGACCCACCCCGTTACCTCCACAAGCATTTAAAATAGGTACACCTGCCTTGATGACACACAACCCTGACGGAGCATTTCCTACTGACTATGAAGTATACACCTCTACATCTTAAGGGCTACCAGTCTGGGTTCTTCACCTAAGCGCAGCAGCAAGAATACATGTTTAAGCATCACTTTAGAATGACAGAACTCATCACATTTGTGGATCATTAGAATGCATTGCAATTACAGCCCCTAAAGGCATCACAGATGAAATCACAGGATTAAGCATATACAGCCAGACACCCTAGCAGGACTGTCTGGCAACATAACCCCACTTTGCTTATGACATCACCTTACACAGGTATTTCACACTACACAGGTACTTCACAGTACACATGTAACCTTCAGTCCCTCTAAAAGAAATAATCTTAGTAAATGCAGTTCTGGTGCAATTACACCTCTTCACCTCCAGGTGATGCCCTTCTTCCGACATTAGTCAGAACTCAAAACCAACTTTTTTTAAAGACCAAACGTAGAAACCAAAACCTTTTTCAAAAGACATATTTTTAAAATAGAAATTAATTACATTTGTCTTAGAAGATTTAAACAAAATTACAGAAATGAGAGAAGATTGTGACCACCGACTGGTGGGTCAGATGTACTATTCAAACTGTGCCTTGGGCTAACTCGGGTAAGGTGTAGGGCAGTGACTGGAGGTTACATTTGCTTTTCCAGACCCACCCTGTGCTAACTTGGTGAATGTGCTGGACAGTGGCTGGAGGGAAAGATTTACTATTCCTACTCTCCCCTGTGCCAACTCAGGGACAGTGCTGGACATTGACTTTGGGGCAGATACACTATTCTTACTACACTCTGTGCCAACTCGAGATAGGTGCAGGATATTGATTAGGGTGCAGATTTACTATCCTACTACACAATATGCCATCTCTGGGAAGGCGTTGGTCAGTTACTGGGGGGCAGGTTTACTATTCCTACTCCACCGTGTGCCAAATCAAAGTATGTACCTTAAAGAAAAAGTTAAAAACATTTTTAAAAAACTGTGATCATTTACACATTTAAATTTTTCTTATTGTTAAAAACTAGATAAAATGAAAACTATCCTCAGAATAAAGACAAACCATTCTATACAATTTGCAAAGCTATCAGGTAAATAGGTTTTCCATATGTTGCACTACCACTAATATGCATTTGTTTCAAATGCTTTATTGGAATAAAATCCCAGAAAAACCTTCATTAAGCAAATTCTGAAACCAAAAAAGTCATATTTTTTATCAATATGTATTGCAAATGCATAACTTCTGCTTTTCTTTGTCTAATGGAACCTACATTTTGAAATTTTTTAGGACATTAAATCATTCTTTTTATAATTTTAGAATACTATCCTCCAAAAACCAATACAACAACTGCAATCAACAGCCATTGAAGTCTTCTGCAAAAACTTAACCAAATGCAAACCACATCTCAAAAGGTAATCATAAACATAATTCATATAATAAAAACCTAATTCAATATTTTCTCCTTCAAAGAGACAATTATCCTTCTTGTAAAGCTAAAAACCAAAAGATTTCAAGAAGTTAACAATTGACTTTTAAACAGGGCAATATGTGTTAACTAATCATGTTTTTTGTCTGTACAGGATGAATAAAAGCCTGACAATCAAATATGAATATCAAAATTTCTCCTCAAACAGAATTTAAACCAAAAACATTTATTTCTGAAGCACCAATGAAAATCAGCAATTGTGTTCTACATTTTTACAGGGTAACAGTTTTGTTACAAAACATTTTCAAAGCATGTCTGGAATTATTTTTCCTTTCTGAACATGAAGAAGGAAAACAGAGGAGAAGCCAAGTACATACTGTCTAAGAGTGGCAATAAACTCCTGCAATATGGTGGGTACCTTTATTGTAAGAGAGACTTACTGAGCCTAGGAGTAAGGAGAGACTAACTGAGCCCATGAGTCATTATACGTGTGTGGAGTACTTCTCAAACAATTGTAAAGGAAGAGTTGTTACAATCGGTAACATAGTCGCTAGAGTAACCAAGCATAACCAATCTGCCACTACAACAGAGTTGGAAGCACATGAGAAAGTACAGCACATTAAAGCACTTGGTGCCACCTCCAATGAACCCTGTGGCTCAACATTACACACCCATGCATGTTGCTAGTACACAATTCCTAATATTAGAACAATGGTGCAACATCAAAAGCAGGCAAGTAATCCCCAACTAACAACTCCTCACTCCTACTCAGACATAACATTACCCCTGTATTAACAGAATCTTTCAATCACAAACCTATCCTTCTTTATGACAACCAGCACCCTCAAAAACACATTTTAATCCATGCAGCCCTTCATTATACAATTATGCTAGAAAAGAGTTAACTTTGGATGATGGATGGCACCTTAAAATCCACACTCCATTCATTTACCTAAATTTCCACAATACATGCTAACATTAATCACACTACTGTGCAAAATTTTTTGGTTTACTCCCTGACAAGCAATCCTCAACCTATAACAAAGTTTTGACAGTTATAAAATCTAAAACAAAAACGTCCTAAGAAACTAATAATTGATTAACACTATTGTTAAATTGTACCCAAATACCGAATTCAAGGATGTTTTTGTCACTTTTCCTAGGCAGATTTGAAAAAAACCCAGAAAACATCCTTAACTGAGGATTACATGTCAAATAGTAAACTATAATTCAAACTTAGAAAATTAACAGATTTGTGTTTTGTGCCTCCTGAATGCATTGATGACTTCTACACAGCAATTAGGCAATCTGAATATTTTTTACACAACATGAGGAAAAATCAGCCCTCCATATAACATTATTTTCAAGACACATGGATTAAACATCTAAGCAGGTCGGATGACATGAGAAAGCTATGTTTTCCAATTGAATATTGGAATTGCTACAGGGCCTGCTCAGAAGGAGGTGCAAACATAAGCAATACCATTGAGGGTTGGCATAACTCCTTCAACAATGCAATTGGCAAACTCCATCCCAACCTATATCATTTCCTTGAAATTTAAAAAAAGGAACAATGTTTTCAGGAAATGAGACAGGCACAATCTTCAGCAGGTTGTTTGAATGCTCGAGTTTAAAAAAAAGTAAAGAAATGTCGGAACAACCAATGACAAAAATCCAACAGTTTTCTATGTTGGGAGGTTCAGACTACCTGTAAAGCATTGCTTACATTCCAAATTTTTAATGCATTTAAGTTTTACAGGGGCATATTCACAAGAACGTGCGCTAAACATCGCCAAAAAAGGTTAACGCAACTTTACACATCGCAGTCTATCGCGGGAAAATAACCCCGTCTTAACGTGGAATTCACAACACGGCGGTACCATGCGATAGGTTTCCGAAAACGCGGACAATGTCCGCGATACAACTACCGTGACGGAGATAAAAACACAAACCCCAACGCGAAAAAACATGCGATGGCCCAAACCGCGATGAGGAAATCAGCGATAAGCAGCGCCAGGCCTGCAATACACACACGGCAGGCAGGAAAATCACTACAAAAGTAGAAAAAACCCACAAATACAAAATAACCAACACCGAAGCACCATGGAGGCAGCCGGAGCAGGCGCAGAGGACGAGCGGAACCCCACAAGCACCCCGGACGACCAGCCTGGGACCACGGGGACAGGGAAGGGCAAGGACAAGAAGAAGAGGAAGACGCGGTTCAGTCCGCAGGAGAATAGGATCCTGGTCATGGAGGTGATGGAACACCAGCAAGAAATGTTCGTCACCTCCAACGTGTCATTGGGCACCAAAAATGGAATATGGCGGTCCATCGTGGACAAGGTGAATGCTGTCGGAGAGCACAAGAGGACAATGGAAGAGGTCAAGAGGCGATGGATTGACATCAAGCGCAAACCCAAGGTGAAACTCGCATTCAACCAGAAGGCAGCAATGCAGACTGGAGGTGGGAGTCCAGCACCACAGCTGGAGCTGGATGACATGGAGGAGCTGGTGTCCACAGTCATCAGTGTGGAGACCGTGGCAGGAGTTGGGGGAGCGGACACTGCTCGACATGACACAACACAACAGCAACAAGGTGAGTAACCACCAGGTACTGGGGGGACGGGGGAGATGGCCACAATGGCACACATGCACAATCAAGCAGAGCACAGTGTACACCCACAATGACTCTGGATCATGGCCCTGATCTACAAACTGTCACAATGTACATTGCCATGCTGTCTGAATGTGAACATGTACCATGCGGCTACATACATGTGGACACATTGTAATACAGCATCTCCCCTTCACATTGCAGAGGCACCGTCAACACCTCCTGCAGAGCAGTCCCAGCCACTCTTCACTGATGACGAGGAGGACACCCCCAGCATCGACAACCAAGCCCTCCAAGACATCATTGACATCATCCGCAACTCACCTCCAGGATCAGGGCAGCCCAGCTGCATCGAGGAGACCCCACCCACTCCACAAACCACCCAGCAGGAGGCACCCACAACCCCGGCTGTCTCCCAGGACCCCCACGGACAACACATGGCCTTCCAACGCCGTGTGTTGGAGGGCCAGAGGGAGATGGCTGAGCAGGTGCGGGTGGGGTTCGACCTCATGGCTACCAAACTTGACGCCATCCATGGGTGTCTAAGTCCCATCAGGGACCACCTCCAGTCCCTAACGGACACCCACAGGCCACTCCATGGTCTCCAACGAGCCCTGGCTGACATCGCTGGAGTCATGACTCGGAGACAAGAACACCTGTCTGCTCAGAGTGGCTCCGGCGATCTCAGCCATGAGCTGGCACACATGCGGAGGCTCATGGAGGACATGGTGCGGATGGAGGCGGAAAGGATGGCAGCCACCACTGCACATCAGCAAAATGTAGCTGGGATCTACCATGCCCTGCAGATCCTCATCATGGCATTGCTGCCACAAGGCGTGGCGCAGATGAATGCTGCTGCTCCTACACCATCCACATCTCCGCCCCCTGGTGTGTCAGGGCCTCACAGTGCGGCAGACATTTCCACTCCGGCACCTGATGTGTCACTGCCACACAGTGCGGCCGACAATCCACCTCCGGCCCCTGATGTGTCAGTGGCACACAGTGCTGCAGCAGGAACTGCACACCCACAGGTGAGGCAGAGCACACATCCGAGGATGAGGACATGGATGGGATTGAGATCAGAAGGAGGCACTAGCATTCATTTCCGCCACGTGGCCTGTTGCTGCTTGGTGCCGCACATGGCCCCATGACCTTCCACTGACCCCCGATACACTCTGCTGCACTCACCTTGGACCGCGACATGGACTGCCATATCCTGTTTGGTGACCAATGACACGGCGACCAGACTGCGGACTGTACTCTTCCTCGTCCGCTGTACTTGTCATTCCCCGATGGACTCTGGCTGGCCCTCCACATGCCCATATTGTGAAGTGGGGTTGGCAGGGCCCTGTCCTGCTCCAGCTGCAAAACTCCACTGGATGTGCATTAAACATTCAGAAACGCACTGCTGTGTCATGTCTTTCATCATTCAAGTATGAATGTGTGGATGAATGTAGGGACAGTGATTCCCCCTAACGTCAATGATGCCCATTTAGTGGGATTCCAGTCACAGTGTGCTACATTGCCGATTGCGTTCCAGGTGCCGTAGACACTACAACAGGGACACACGCATCAGTCACTTCCTTGTCCGGACATGGACTGAACCATGCCCAGAGCCCCCGAGTCATTGTTGCAAGCCCTGCGCTGGTCCGGCGTACGCCAGGCCAGACCACTCAGCTTACGTTCCAAGGGGGGGGCCAAATAGCCACATATCGCAGGTTTACACGCTAGTGATCTGCAGGTCGCTGGTCTAGTTGCCAGCTTGTCACGGCCACTCCCTGAGGGCAGGTTTGCACACACACCACACCCATCCGGCACAGGCATCACAGGCCATGTGACCCTGCGAATATAAGGGGCCGACCACGTCACATTCCACACTGTTGGAGGTGACTGGATGACGGACGTTCCATGATTCGCAATCATAAAGGGCCCATGAGTTGTTGCGCACAGGGTTAGTGGCACCCGGAGCCATGCGGCCGTCACGGGCCTACCACCACGTGGCGCTGACTGGGGTTGCACAGGGTTAGTGGCGACCGAAGCCATGCGGCCGTTATGGGCCTACCACCACGTGGCGCTGACATGGGGTTGCACAGGGTTAGGCGCACCGGAATTGCTGAGCGGGTGTGCAGCCTGCGATGACGTGTGCACTGATGTGGTCTCTGCCATTGATGCCTCAGGACTCAGCATCATGTGTGGGACCTGCTGGGCCGCGGTGCGGGTCTGCATGATGTGGAGCATGCCATGGTCGTGGGGAGCTTGCACGGGCACGTGGTGTGCCCACTGGAGGACACACCGTTGGTGGCAGGTGAGCAGTGGGGCCTGGGTGTGCAAGGGCGGACAGCCAGCGCTGGCCGGCGGGAGGGGCTAGGGTGCGGCTGCATGTGTGCGCAGGGGCGGACAGGCATTGTTGCCGTGTGCAGTGAGATGGACTCTGCCATTATTGACTCTGGCCTCGAAAACAGATTGCAGACCTGGTGGCTTGCAGTGTATGCCGGCACGTGGTTGGAGACACACCGGTGGCAGCAGGTGAGCAGTGGTGCCTGGGTGCGCGGGGGCAGCAGTGTCCCTCCCTCTCTCTCTCTCTCTCTGCCTTCCTTTCCTTCTCGATCTCTCTCTCTGCCTTCCTTTCCTTCTTTCTCTCTCTCTGCCTTCCTTTCCTTCTCTCTCTCTCTCTCTCTCTCCCTCTCTTCCTTTCTCTCTCTCCTTCTCCCTCTCCCTTTCTTTCTTTCTCTCTCTTTTTCTCTCTCTGCCTTTCATTCCTTCTCTCTTTCTCTGTGTCTTGCTCCTTTCATGTGCGCATGACACACGTTCTGATTTTGTGCTTTATTTTCCAGGCTGTGACATCAAGATTGTCCCGGACGGACACGACAGGAGTCGTCCGCATTGCTGTTTTGTGTTGTGTTTCAATTAAAGTTTTTGGTTGTTACTTCATTGATGAGTGACTGTTTCTCGTTCTTCTGACCACACATGTGTGTTTCTTGTCATTGTGCGACATCATGCGCTTTTTGTGGCTCTTGTGTCGTGCATGGTATGTGTTTGTCTGGGTGGGTCCGGGGGGGGCCTGGGATTGGTGGCGGTGGGTGTTGTGGCCCTCTTGGGTCTCCGAGCTGCATGATCATTGACTCCATGGCATCTGTGGGTCTTCAGATGTGGCTCTGGCCTGGGCTCCCTTTCATACTGCAGGTAGTCGCCCTGCTTAACACCAGCAGAAGGCAGGTGTTAAATCCCTGCTGCTACCGCGGCTTATTGCCTGTTTTTGGTTCGCATCGCAGATCTGGCAGTTCGTTGTGAAAGTGGTGTAGTGGTGTTTTTGTTTGTTTTTGCATGGGAACGCCTACTCTGCATCTCATTAGGGATAGTTGGTGGTGTCACCCGTGGAGATAAATTTTGCAGCAGTTATCGCGGGAATACTGCCGATGTCTGCAGTTTGCACCCGCTTGTGAATGTGGCGATAAATCTATCTCCACTTTTGATGTGCTAAAGTGCCGATAACTCGGCGATAAGTCCTTGTGAATATGCCCCACAGTGTATTACTCGCCTGTTTTTATGGAAGTTTCTAATTAAATTGCCATTTTTGGACTTACCCAATTTTTAAAATAAATGAATGTCCTACCCTCCGAAGCCTTATTTTTTTGAACTGTTAGTGATTTTCAATGATCCACTCACCAACAGTCTATATGAAACCCCAAAAACAGTTTTGGTAAATATTGTCCACACTCCTGAATCCATCTCAATTGCAAAAATTGTCTTCCATAACGCAAATAAATTGTAAATTTAATGTTCCTCGGCTGTCTTCGTCGATGAAAGATGAACACCAGGAAAAAACATCAGATATAAAATCAAAAAATAACAGTTTTTTCAGATAGAAGTTTAAAAAGAAGTATTTTCTATTTTGTAATCCTTCTTTTTTAACCTAATATTTAAAAAAAGAAATGCCACAATGTGAGCATGCATACACAACCTGTATTCAATCAATCAATCAATGAGCATTTGTAAAGCGTACTCTGTCACTCCTAGGGGTATCTGGGCGCTTTGTCTCTGTCGAAGAGCCAGATCTTGAGTTTCTTTCTGAAGTCTGCCAGTGAGGGGGCTGTACGGAGCTGGAGTGGGAGGTCATTCCAGGTCTTGGCTGCGATGTAGGAGTAGGAGTGGCCGCCACTGTGGGTATGTCGGATGCGGGGTGAGGTTGAGTGAAGAGGAGCATAGGTATCTAGCCGGTTGGTGGAAGTTCAGTCAATGGTTGAGGTAGGCAGGTCTTAGGTTGTGGAGGGCTTTGTCGGTGTGCGTGAGGATCTTGAACTGACATCTTTCCTGGATGGGGAGCCAGTGGAGGTCTCTCAGGTGGGGGTGGATTTGGGCTCATTTGGGAAGGTCCAGTATGAGTATGGCTGCAGCGTTCTATATGGTCTTGAGTCTTCTAAGGAACTGGATGGAGATGCCGGCATAGAGGGCGTTGCCGTAGTAGAAGCAGCTGGTGACGAGGGCCTAAGTGACTGTCTTTCTGGTGTTGGTTGGGAACCATCTGAAGATTCTGCAGAGCATTAAGGTGTGGGGAAGCAGGAGGAGGAGACTGTGTTAACTTGTCATTTCATGGTCAGTTGGCTGCCGCGGATGATGTTGCAGTTGCATGCATGGTCAGTCGGTGTAGGTCTGAGTTCTGAGGCCACCAGCTGTGGTCCCATGCTGAGGCATTCTTCCGAAAGATCAGTATTTCAGTTTTGTTGGAGTTAAGTTGAGCTGGAGGCAGTTGTCTTTCACCCATTTGGCTATGTTGGTCATGGCATTGCAGAAGTTGGTTTTGCCATTGGTGGGGTCGTCGGTGAGCAAGAGGATCAGTTGAGTGTCATCTGCGTAGGAGATTATGTTGAGTCCATGGGTTCTTACGATGTCTGCTAGGGGGGTCATGTAGATATTGAACAGGGTGGGGCTGAGGCATGATCCTTGAGGTATGTTGCATATCTAGTTTTTGGGCACAGTGGTGAAGGGAAGCATTTGGATGCTCTGTGTGCATCCTGTATGGAAGGAGACGATCCACTTGAGAGTGTCTTGCCATAAGCCTATGTTGTAGAATCTGTTGATGAGGGTGTTGTGAGTGACTGTGTCGAACACTGTGGAGAGGTAGAGGAGGATCAGGGCCAACATTTCTCCATGGTCGAGGAGTGATCTGATGTCGTCTGTGGCAGCAAACAGCGTGGTCTCAGTGCTGTGGTTGGCATAGAATCCTGATTGGCAGGCATCCAGTAGGTGGTTTTGTTCCAGGAATTTGGTGAGCAGCTGGTTAATGGCTTTCTCAAGAACTTTTGCTGGGTAGGGGAGCAGGGAGATTGTATGATCATTTTGTAGATTGTTGGGGTCAGCGGAGGGTTTCTTTAGGAGGGGGTCTGACGTCTGCGTGTTTCCATCTGTCCGGGAAGGCTGCTGTGGAGATGGAGGTTTTGAGGATGCTGGTGAGTTCTGTGCTGATAGGGTTCATTGCAAGGTTGTAGAGGTGGTGGGGGCAGGGGTCAGTGGGTACCCCGGAGTGGATGGAAGACATAATGGCTGAGGTGCTCAGGGCCTTGAGCAGAGAACAGGTGGTAATGGTTTGGCTGATGTTCGCTGGTTGGTTGAGGTTGTTGGGGTTGAGGGTGGCGGGTTGGAGGTTGAAATTGTTGAAGATGTTGGTGATCTTGCTGTGGAAGTAGTCTGAGAGGGTGTTTCAGAGTTCTTGGGAGGGGCGGATGATGTTCTCCATAGCTGTCAGGTTGGAGAATTCTTTGACTATTTTGAAGAGTTCCTTTGTGTGGTTGGCAGCAGAGTCGATGTGGGTGGTGATGGCTGCTTTCTTGGTACATTGATGTGCCTGTGATAGTTGCTGAGGGCTGTTTTGTAAGCTAGTCTGTTGGCGGGGTTCTTGGTGGTGTGTCATTGTTTCTCCAGTTGGATGCAGTTGCGCTTGGTGGTCTTGAGTTCAGGAGTGTACCAGCTGGCATGTTTGGAGATCTTGTTGTATTTTGTAGGTTTTAGTGGGGCGACTCTGTTGGCACTGTCAGTGATCCAGGCAGTGAAGTTTTCATTCTATCAACTCACACACATACACCCCATAACTTAAATAGTGTATATGTCTATAAGCCCTTTACCAACATCTTTCTTTTTATAAATGATGCAAGTGGTTATGGTGCAATGTGCATAACAATATCAAGAATGATGTCATTTCATTTGTCATCACTGATGTCATTAATTATGTCAATTAACATGTCATTAGTGATGTAATACATGAGGTTATAAGTAGTGCATAATGGGGCACAAGTTAGTGTTCACTAAACTATAACTGGGGAATTTCAGTGGTTTTCATTTTTTAAACAATATTACTTAGCTCATTTCAACACCTAACTATAACGTCACTTTAAACTTTGGGGCAGATTTACAAGAAGGTGCCGCATGGCACTGCAAGCCCTTTGGCTGCGCCACGCTGTGGCACTTTCAGAGCACAGGAATGCGACATATTTACAATGATATGACGCATTACTGTGCTCTCCCCTGCACTGGTGCACAAACAGCTGCCATGCGCCGGTGCAGGCACCCTTGCACCATGGTGCAAGGATGCCTGCGTCATGGGGAGATGGTTTTTGTGCAGGAAAGGGCACCTTCCTGCACAAAAACAATCACTAAAGGCAATTTCCTCTTTCAATGCGTGCTGTAGAATGCAGCACGCATTGAAAGAGGAAAAAAACGAGGAGAAATGAAAACATTTCTCCTCGCTACGCCACCCCTAGGGTGGCGTAGCATACTGACGCAATTCCAGGTCTACGAATCCTCGTAAATCAGGAAATGTGTCTGGTTCCATGGGTATTGCGTGGGACCCCCATGGAACGCCCCTTTCACTCAAAGTGCTGCGTGTAAAGGGGCCGTATTTACAAGGACAGGAAAATATGGGGCAGTGTAATGCGCTGCCAGTGCGTTACAAAAAGTGGCGTCCTGGCAGCGCAAGGGGCTTGTAAATCTGCCCCCTTGTTTTTCAGTGAACATAAATTCATATATATGTATATTCACAGGAAAAATCACATTTAGAAATTACAATATAGTTCATGCTCAAATGGCTAAAATCACTGATATTTGTCAGCTATATTTTGCGGCACAAACAGAACTCTTCTAACCACCTTGTGGTGCATCTGGCCTCATACATTACCTCCTTGAGGACATCATAAGTGACAACATTAATGATATCACTTATGACATTACTGATGGCATCAATGTTACAATATGTTGGGCTGTAAATTTCATAAATGTTATCGTTATATTTTAGTTCTGAAGTCTATAATATTTCTGAATGGTGCTGAAATAAATTTTAGGGAACTGGTCCAGGTCAGTGTGATAACTGTGGTTTGGCCGATTTAAAAAATGTTGATGGCAGTCAGAGTTCTATGTTGTTATTAAAAATTACTTTGGACAGATAGAAAAAGGTTTTTGAACCTGCAATTGTGGCATACAAATTGAACTGTGAAATATACAACATTCACACTTTATTAAAAGACTCAATCAATTAAATCAAATATGCTTTATTCGATTTTTAACATTAAAAATCATAAAAGTAACATGTTAAAAAGTTTCAGAATTAAAAATACACACAATTCCATCTATACAGGAGTCTCAATCCTAACAGTTCCCATCAATTAATTCTAATAATCATCTGAAGGAAATACTAAAATTGTATACAGTAACCAGCTTCATACCAAGATTAACCAGTTATGCTTTTCCTTTTTCTCAATATGCTTTAAAAATCCAGTCATTACGCCCACACAATAAGCATTTTCCAACAGTTGCAAATATAAAAAGGCAGGGCGGCATTGCCTCCACCCCCTCTCTTCAACACTGGCAAAATCCATCTTGATCTTTCAAGTAAATAAAATTTGCAGAATAAAATCACATGTATTGTTGATTGGGTAGGTATCTTATCGCATGGGCATTGACATAAATCTCTAGACCAATCATTTACTGTGGGAAAGCTAACTAACCGATGGAAACTATCAAACCTAAATCTGGGAAGGACATACCTGTCATACCCTCCTATGCACCAAACCAAATATGGTTGTATACTGGGGGTTACCAGGGTTAGCTGATGCTGAATCACAGTACATTTCTTCATTTCCATTGCGGCTCTTAAAGACTCCAAGTGCAACAGACATAGCAATTTAAAGTCCTTCCTGGAAATAGAACTCATAGTTTCGGGGTGAGTATAGAAATCAAGTCTGTCCAGATCTATTAAAAATCTTCTAATATAGTTCAGCCAGGTAATCTTATTTGCGTGGTATAGACTCATAGCATCTCTAATGATTTCTCTATTTAACCCTGTAGTAGTAGACGTCCAGACTCTATGCCATAATAATAAAGGTTGCATTTTAATCATGTCGGAGATGTAGGGGATCCCCAATTCGTTGTGGCAATTAAAAACTGAAGAACTCTGCGGAACTGCTAAAATAAACCTTAAAAATAAATTTTCCCATCTGGGTTCTGGCCATAAGCACTGCGTCGTCCGCGTAGAGCAGGGACACAATAGGCTTGTTATTATACTGTGGTGGATCTCTTGTCCTGGCCACCAGTTCTTTCTCTAAAGCATTGGTATATAAGGAGAACAAGAACGGGGCCAGGACACAGCCCTGCCTCACTCCCCTCTCCACGGGGAACGGCGCAGTGCATTCGCCCTTCAGTCCATGCCCTACCTTAGCAGAAGCCCCAGCATACAATTGTCTCAAAAATTGCACTAATAGTGGGTCAACCTTTAAATCCAAAAGGATTTCCCAGAGTCTATTATGTATGACGCAATCAAATGTGGCCGAGAGGTCCACAAATGCTACGTAAGTTTCCCCTCCTTAGCTTGAGTATACTTTCCCATTAAAATAGTAAAATTTAAAACCTGCTCATTTGTCCCTAGCCCTTGTCTAAAACCATATTGTACCGTGCTTAAAATATTATTGTCCTCAGCCCATGTTTGTAATCTATTCAAAACAATACTACCCGCTACCTTTACTAGAGAATCTAAAAGGGAGATAGGTCGGTAGCAGGCAGGATTGTCACATTCCCCTTTTTTAAAAATCGGTATAATCACTGACTCAGACCAAGACTTTATAAAACCCTTCGCACAACAGGCCTCTAACACACGAGTCAACAGTGGGGACCACAGTGGTGGCGTGGACTTAAATAAGTCCATCGGCACACCATCTGGTCCCGGGGCTTTACCTCCTTTACTAGCATTAATTGCCGCTGTCACTTCGTCCAATGTAATATGCAGCTCAATAGGAGTAAAGCCTACCGTGCCTCCCTGTTCTAATAATTTAGTGTCAGTAGGAGATTCTTGATTCCCCTTGATACTATATACGTTCGAAAAAAAGTCAATCCATACTTTTTCATCAATTGCAACCTCAATCTTGGCGCCATCATTATTGGAAAGGAATGGGGCATTAACTGCCTGCCAAAATGAAGTGCAATCCTTCCTTAGTGATGCTTCATAGAGCGTATCCCATGCCTGGTCTTTCAATTCTTTTTTTCTATTTTTTCTGGCCAGATTATACGCCTTCCTGCATTGTTTAATCTCGTCTTGGTTTCTCTCTGTCTTATGGAGTGCGTCTTTCAAATGGGTATATGCTTTGGTGCACTTTGAATCAAACCAACCGTTAATCTTAACCAGGGATGCCTTATTTTGGGCTCTTAAAGAATTTTGAATCTCTAACGTAATAAGAGAAAAGGCCCTCAAAGTGTCATCATGATCTGTATTATCTTTTAGACACACTGCTATTTGATCATAGGCATTAACAACGATCCGTTTATTGATCTCCTCGGGGTTTATCTTGCCCCATCGTAGAAAGTAGCCATTTTGGCGAACTAGGGCAATATTTTGCATCCATGCCAAAGTATTATTATTGGGTTGAACAGCTCATTTGGGGATGACTAAATTAATACTCAGGGGCAAGTGGTCACTCAAAACATTAGAATGGGTTTTGAAATTATCAATCCATGTTGCATAACGGTTGGGGACAATTATAAAATCTATTAATGATTCGAGTCCTCTGCCAATAAACGTATGAGTAAAATCATCAGGCGGGGAGCACAACATGTTTGCAAAACCCAGATCGTGTAAGGCCAAATCATTAAACTTCTCCCCCCTCTCGGAGTGCACAAAATGCAACATAGGATCATTTTCTTCATCGTATACACCACACAGCCCACAGCCCACGTTCAGCATGAGAACAAATACTAGCATTAAAATCACCACCCCAGAGAGTAATCATATCGGTACCATTTGGGACCCTTATTTTACTTAATTCATCGCTAAGTGAGTTTATAATATCACCCATTTATCCCTTTTC
Organism: Calotriton arnoldi; assembly: GCA_963921515.1. Classification (NCBI taxonomy): domain Eukaryota; kingdom Metazoa; phylum Chordata; class Amphibia; order Caudata; family Salamandridae; genus Calotriton; species Calotriton arnoldi. Next base: position 231,600 of record CAWUFW010009121.1, read on the forward strand.
AATGTTATTATAAAAGTTAACTACACACACTACTACATTTAAATTCAGGTGGATGGCCAGAATTTGGTAATGTATTGTTCATTTTATCATTTCAGTTTTTGTAACCCCTATCAAATTCGAGATATATACACAAATCCCACCTTTATGTCTTCCATATACTTACTGTACTGCTGGCGTGTGAAAGGTCTTATAGCCATCTATATTTACTTTGTCCAATAGCCATGTCTCCTGGAAGCATAGAATATCAAAACTATATATAAAATCAGTCCAAATAGAGTTATTTACTTTTGATTGTAAACCAGCAATATTCCAAAAAGAACCCTAATTCTCCCTGATGCAGATGCATTTACAGTGTCAGCAACATGATCATTCTGAACCTGTCCAATCGTCTCAACCCCTTCTATGGCATTAATTATACATACATCGCTAATTTCTACAATCGATGGTTCTACCATTTCATCCCTAGTATCCATTATCTCTCTTTGAACGGAATTATGTTCCCCAGCATTAATCATTAACATATTCTCCCGGGATTTCGATGTACACCATTATCTACACAGATATGATTGTCACTGATATCAAAGAGTCAATCATTCTCATCTAAGGACTGAAGGGGCCTAAATCTATTTGTCACCTCTACATTGTAAATCGACTTGTTAATGGGTTGTATGAGGGAATGCATACCCATATGCCAATTGGAAGAACTTGGCTGATAAAAATAGCTCAGGGGCAAAACCTTTATACCTGCTTCCATGTTGTTGTTATTATCGGCTGTTCGGTGGAAAATTTCACGAACCAAAGATGGAGTCCCTAATGAGAGGACAACACAGTCCCCTCGAAAGGATTTCCTAGTCGTTCCCACCCACGGGACACGTCTTACCATCTTAAAGGCTGAAAACATCTCCGTTGTTAGCCCTGTTCTAATCCCCAGGCCATGGATTGCCCTGTTCCTCAAAGTGTGCCACGTTTCCTTTCCCCCCTCAGAAGATGGGGGAACATTTGCCAACACAACTGTGTATGGTATCGCAGCAGGAGGTAGATTTAAAATATGATGTTTTGGTGGATGTTCATATGTTTTAATATTAGAAGATCCTATATTGGGGCACGCTTCCCTTAATTGCATACCACCCTGTTGTATTTCAACCCTACCATTTCCTTTCTCTATAGATTCTGGCCCATTAGCTAAACCTCTGGTAGACGGGGTTTCATTAGGCTTCCTAGAGCCTACGGCTGTATTTATCTTATCACCCCTATTCCTCTGATTACCGGAAGACATAGAGTTAACTAAAGCGATCTGGCTATGAGATTTAGATACTTCACCAGCACTACCATCTACGTTTTGGTTAATTTTACCTTCCATTGTGAGACACCTATTTTGATTCTCAACTATTATTTCTAGGCCCGATTCTATCTTAACTAATCTTGTTTCCATGGCCCCGATAGATTGTTTAATATATTTAGTTAAGTCGGTTAATAGACTTAATATTCTATTAATTTCAGAAGGAGGGGGGCCATTGACCTTACTTTTGCTTCTTCTTGCTGCGCCTTTAACTTTATAATTTAACAGAGTACCTTTTCCCTGTTTGTTGCTAACTATAGATTTCATAGTATCAGGCTCAGAAGGAGCCTGATGTATTAAAGGCGGCAAGTTTCCAGAGGTATCTTTAGACTTAGGCTTACAGTATCTTTTAGATGGGGGGAGCGGCTCTGTATCTTGGTCGCTAGTAGAAATCTCATCGCTAATAACCTGAATACAACCATTTAGGCACTCCGCATCTGTATTAATTGTAGATCCTGATTCCCCTATCTCCGTTTGATATAAAACAGTGGCCTTATTAGTTATTAAGGAACCCTGTGGGTCCTTGTTCAGGGATTCCTCTACCGTGGATATTTGCTTATCCAGGGCTCCAACCGCTCCTGTAAGATAATTCAGGAGGGTCATATTTGCGTATTTGGATTTGCTACCTCGTTGCCCAGAATTAGTGCTTTGCAGTTTTCTCTTACCCATTTTAAATATATCCTACGATAACAATGAAGAAGGAAAACACACCCTTTACTACACAGTACCCCAAACGTGCCTATATCTATCAATCTATTATATAATATAAGCCCCCCCTACCTTTTAACAACCCCACTGTAGGCCAATTCTATTTCAATATCAAATATAACCCCTCAGCCTTAACTAACAGAGAGACAAACAGGGTCGTTGTAGTCCGTGGTGCTTGGGGGCGGGATAAAAGTGCTGCGTGCAGGGGCCAGGGACAACGGTGCAAGAGACAATGTTCTCCCGATGTTAAAAACAGATTGTCAGTGCCCACAAAGATTAAAGTGTGACGTGCTTGCCCTGAGTTCAGTAGCAGTTCTCAGTGGATCCCACTTCCGCGGTAGATCAGCCCCACCTTATGCACCTCCTGGTGCGAGTTCTACGACGCGTGCGGCTTCTGCCGCAACGCGCTGTGGTCATTGTAGTCCGTGGTGCTTGGGGGTGGGATAAAAGTGCTGCGTGCAGGGGCCAGGGACAACGGTGCAAGAGACAATGTTCTCCCGATGTTAAAAACAGATTGTCAGTGCCCACAAAGATTAAAGTGCGGCGTGCTTGCCCTGAGTTCAGTAGCAGTTCTCAGACTCAAAAGAGAGGCAGGAGTATTAAACCTAAGGAACACTCCTTTATAGAGTGTGACAATAATCCAGTCTTTTGAAGGATAATCAAATCTTCACACAGTGGCGCAGTAAAGGTGCCACAGGCTCTAATGCAAGGAAGGAACTACACCCCACCCCATTTCATTGAAGTAAAAAAAAGCTATATTTGGGATGTAGGGGTCTCGTCACACCCTTGATCCACAGTGCCACTGCAACTGCTCATTATTGACAGCTATGCTCCGGGCTTCACATATGTCTCTTTGAAGAAACAGCCAGGAAGACAAAGGCATGTCATTTTGTTTTTGTGGCTTTTGTTCTGAAGTGCTGAGAACAATCTTTAAGGAATGCAGGGTTTTCTTTCTGTATAATAAATTTACATATATTACATTACTATAATTAGATTCTACACTCATCCGGCAAAGCAACCAGCAGTCTGTTTACTACAATGAAGTGCCCAAGGGAGCAAAACAGCATTACATTTAACATAAATGCATACATTTTTCCGTACCTTGAAGAACATTTCTACAGCACAAATGCATACAGTCTTCCTTACCTTGCAAAACACTTCTACAGAGTGTCTTTACAAGTCCAAAACTGACATGAGTTGTAAATGTGGGCCACATTTTTGCAGGTAATTTAAAATAATTTTGCCCCCATGCGGGTCTGCACGTGTGAGGGGAGGGCCGACCCCCAAAACGTGTGTGCACCATTTTATTTTGCTCAGCCGGCACAATTGTGCACTTCACAAGCTCTTGATCGTACCCCAGCTCACGTATCAGTAGGGCCGACCCCCATAATGTATGAGCAGCAGGGTCAGACTGGACTTTAGGGCAATCTGGCAATTCCTGAAGGGCTGGCCAGACAGGTGAGTATTTTGGTCGGTTTTTGGCTGCTTTTTGTGCCTGTTTTATGGTTTGGCAGCCTAGCTTTTACTTCGGATTTCTCTGACATTACTACAAATAATGCCTGCAGCAAGCACAAATGCATACATTTTTCCATATACCCAGAATGTGAGTGTGTCATTTTATTTTGCCCTGCATTTGCATTGGGCTTGATCATACCCCTGAGGAGAACACAAACATTTCTCAAAAAACAATAATTTCCCCAAGAGGGCTTGGACAATATATCAGGGAGGCAGAGCCCCCAAAACACAATAGCCCTGGTGATCCAGTGGACTTTTCTGGTTTCTATTGGTTTTCTGCTCATGGATTGTGGCGCATCTGCGATCAACAAGCAGAAAATTATTTGAGGAAGGCTTCACAGGAAAGGAGACATCCCCATTCCTGCAATGCCTCCTTCAAAACTGCGGAGGCCGCCTATGCCCTAAAATCATCTACTGTCTGAGGGAGAATACTCACTTGTTACTGCATTCGGTAGGTATTTGTGACATCAGCGTGGCTTGTGGTGTGCTGATGTCACAGATGGGCGGAGGGGGGCTGAAACAGAAGGGATTCTGCTTCACCCTCAACCCGGGATTGAACAAAGGAAACCTCCAGTGCAAGCAAAAGAGGATCCTTTAAAACCTCCCCAGTGTTGGCCTGTGGCCGACACATGAACTGAAAAGGTGAAACTTAAAAAAACCCACTGAAAATCACCAGTTATAATTTTCTAGCCTAACTTGAACTTTCGCACACACCATGCCCAGTTTTGTCATCAACGATGTCATTTGACATGTTATCCGTGATGTTGCTAATGATGTCATTGAACATGTCACGAGTGATGTAATCTTTTCAGTCATAAGCAGAACATGATGAGTCAAGTAGAATTGATGAATTTAAGTATGTTTTTGAGTTTAAAATGTTGGGTTTTAACTGATATTTTCACCTAACTTTAATGTCTCATGAACCTTTTTTTCTCAAGAATTTCTAACTTTTTGGCAAATGTAAAGTAAGATATTATTACCATACTTAATAATAATGTCACTTTAACCTTTGATCTTTTTTAGTGAATTTCTAAAAAAGTAAGGTAAGATCTTATTATCATACCCAACCCCCATGAATGTATGACATTACAACTCATTCCTTTACCACACATGCCTTTAGCATGCAACCTTTACCACGCATGCTTTCACTGCTCATTACAATGTATTTCTATTAAATCTATTTTTACCACACATACCAGTAAAATGCATATTATTACCATGCATGCCTTTACAACTAACTGCTTTTTTAAATTTGAAATTATAAAGATGGTGGACCCCTACACAGGAGAAGGTTAAAATTAAATGTTTAAAATTAATTCCCACCCTAAATTTCATGTTTAATAATGCTTAGAAACCAAAAAGTTCAATCATTCCAAAACTTTTTTTGAAAAAAAATAAAGATTCACCACAAAATCAGTATATAAACTGAAATCCATCATTTTGTACTCAGTGTGTCATTAACCACTGAGGTGGCTGTACATTTTTACAGTGCTTTTCAAACGTTTTACTGCAAACAATTAGTCAGAACTCGAAACCAATATGTACAAACCACAATCCAAAGGCGGACAGCAGGAAATCGCACATCTTTTAGTTTCCCGTAAAGTCTATACTGATGTACACATAGCCCAGCACCAGCTGTTCAATGGTGATGCTGCTGAGCAGGGACGTCAAAGGAAATAATATGGGAAGATGCACCCAATGATAATAAGTCCAAAACATCCAATTTTTGTTAAAAGATATTCTTTATTTTTCTTTTATTATTTCATTATAAAAGAAACCATAGCCAACGTGTTTCGTTCATAGAATAAACTTCATCAGGGCTTTCATGTAACTCTGTATAGTCAAAAGAAGAAATGCTGAAATTTCTCTATACCCGATTTATTGTAGTCTAAGGGGCCGACTCCGATCTCGGCCCGTAGGGCACCGAATCGGATTCGGCTTAACCGGATCCGATTCGGAGCCCTCTTTCCCAACCGATTCGTACGTGCGTCCGGCCGAGCGAGTACGATGCGAGCGCACCCGAAATCGCCGACCGACTTGTTCGCGGGTCCGAACCGCTCCGACCAACTGGCACGGACACGACTCGCACCGCGCAATGGAGACGTTCCCCGGCCAGGCAAGTACGATGCGCGCTGCGAGCAGTCCGACCGACTCACGCCGTCCGGCTCGAAAGAGCAGTCGGAGCCGGACTTTGGGGGTCCGTGTCGGACCCACTTGTACGCGTAGCCGCGCGAGTCGCACACAGAGGGGACCCATGGATCCCCCCTACCTGAGCATGTACGCCGCGAGTCGCATCGAGGCGTACCCGCTGTAGGGGGCGCCCGTAGTTCGACTCGCACCCATTGAGTCAATGGGAGCCCGCGTACGCGTTGTACGTCCGGCTCCCATTGACTCCAATGGGAGTCCGACCGACTCGAGTCCGATTGCATGCGTGCGCATCGTACTCGTTCGGTCGGACTGCCAGAGTCCGATTCGGTCGGAAATCTCTCCGGGTCCGGCTCGGTCGGAGTGATTTCCGGCCTGAATTGGAATCGGCCCCACAGTCTCCACATACCATGATACGTCATGGGACTGTAAAATCCAAATATAAAGGGTAAACTGTACACCGAAGAGACACCTGTATCTGTGTCTGGCATGTATGCTGAGCATTACATATCCCAAATGACAAGCTTGCATACATACTGTGGTTTCTTTTATGAAAATGAAATAATAAAAGAAAATAAAGAAGATCCTTTAAAGTGGACATTTTGGACTTATTATCATTGGGTGCATCTTCCCATATTATTTCCTTAGAACTGGAAACTAACCCTTCTGTTATAAGGTGCAACTGAAAAAAGTCGAGCCTATTAAAATGTTTATATTTTTAATATTAAATCTTATTAAACTTTACTCAGAAAATATGCTTTAAGATATAAATTAATTACATTTTTCTTAGAAAACTCAAACCAAATTAAAGAAATGAGAGAAGATTGTGATCACTGACTGGGGGCAGATTTACTATTCCAATTCTGCCCTGTGCCAGCTCGAGTAAGATGCTGGGAAATGACTGGGGGCCAGATGTACTATTACAGGTTCACCCTGTGCCATCTCGGGGAAGGTGTTGGACAATGACTTGGCGGCAAATTTACTGTTCCAACTTCACCCTGTGCTAACTCGGGGAATGTACTGGACAGTGGCTGGAGGGGCAGATTTACTATTCCCATTCCACCCTGTGCCAACTTGAGGCAATGCTGGACAATGGCTGGGGGGCAGATTTACAATTCTTACTCCACCCTATGCTATCTTAGGAAACATGCCGGTCAGCGACTGGGGGGCAGATTCCTATTCCACCGTATGCCGAATCAAAGTATGCACATTAAAGTAAAAGTTAAAAAACATTGTAAAAAAATGTAATAATTTACACAGTTACATTTTTCTTTCTTTTCTTAATCTAGATTCATTTCAAACCATCCTCGGAAAAAACAACACAACATTGTAAACAATTTGCCAAGCCATCAAGTAGACAGTATTTCCATATGTTGCACTAACACTAGTATGCATTTTTTCAAACACTTTACCGGAAGGAAAACCCTGAAAAGTCTTCAGAAGCAAACTTTGAACCCAAAAATGTGCTGTATTTTTTAACCAAGTGTATTGCAAATGCATAACTTTTGCTTTACTTTGTCTGCTGAAAACAAGAAATTAGATCATTCTTTTTTTAACTTCATATTAATATTAATGGTGAGTGGTGAACTCCGCTCCACCAGTGGAGTTTGTGGAGTTTGCAGAGTTTTGCCAACTCCACAACCCACTGGGAGTTCAGAGTTTGGCAAAAACTCAGATTCTGCTGCGTAGCAGAGTTTTCCCCTGCCGCCCACCCCTACCTGGGTACACACCCCCTCTCCTGGCTGTTGCTATGGTTCAAGTCGACTTCGACGGTTGGAAGGTACCACGGGCCGGCATTAAGAGGACTGGCTGGTTGCAACTGTTGTTGGTGGTTCATCTTGCTTAGCACACACTCTGCACAAAATTGAAGATGCTGTGAGAAGGTGTTAATAATGCATCTCTAGGGGTTTCAGCATGCCTGGGCACTTGCATCTTAGTTGTCGGCCTCTGCTGGAGACTGACCCCCCTCAGCAAGTGTTGGTTTGTGCCGCTGGTTCCCTGTATGGGTATGGTGGAAGATGAAGTAGCTTGCTGCATTTCCCCAGGCTGTTGTTGCCACTGCCGAGCATTGCAATACATTGCCTGCTTTCCTCCTTCGCAGGTACTGGCCCACCTCTGGGCTCCGAGGGATTATTTTCCGCTGACGCCCCCGGGAGATCACCATGTAAGGCATGGCGGCCGGCGAAGAGGCAGAGACCAGCAGAAGAAGAGACTTCAACACTGACACAGTAGAGTCTGCCACAGGAGGAGGAAGGGAGACCGAGATATGGGATGGGGCAGGGTCTGCACAAGACCTGGTGGAGTGCCTGGCACAAAGCCCTGGGTGACACCGGTGCACAGACATAATATTGAGTTTTTATTTTCAGAGTACAAAAATATCGAGTTGGAAATATCGAAGGGACTGAATATCGACATCAAGAATATCGGTGACCAGAATATCGACATGAAGGTAAGAAATATCATTTTCTAATAATTCTAAATATGTTATAATAATTATATGTATTATTTACTTTATTTTACATTATTTTTTAGACATTTAAAAAAAATGATATTGCCCCGATATTTTTGTCGTCGATATTTCTGTAGTCGATATTCTGTCAGTGATTCGGGATACCACCACTCAAGGCCACGGGAGCTGCAGTCTGGACACCGTGCATCGTGCGCCTGGTGACCCACCCCCTTCCTAGTTACAAAATCTGTCCCAAACCCAGCCCTTACTCTTCCTACTGGTGTTCAGCAGAGCAACTCTCTTCAGTCAACTGTAGACACCCCAACCTTGCAATGCCTTATTCACCACAGTTATACCACATACCTAATCCTCCAACTCACCTCACCAAAGGCCTTTTTCTCCAAGCTCTCTTTGACCCCTGATCTGTCACGAGTAGTCCTTATTTGATTTCAGTCCTCCTATCATTTCTAGGGCGGAGTGGAACTTAGAAGAATTCCACAGAGTTTTTATGCAACTCCGCGTAATTCCATATAGTGCAACTCCATGAACTTCGCCCACCCCTAATTAATATCCTCAAAAAACAATACAAAAACTACAATCGACTCCCATTGAAGTTTTATGAAGCAAATACGTAACCAAAGGCCAAACTCCACCTCAAAAGGTATTCATAAAAACCTTTTTCAATATTTTCTCTCAATTTACTTTTCAACAGTACAACATGTGATAAATAATCATCTTTTTCATTTCTGCAGGACAAATAAAAGTCCAATAATCAAATATGAATCACAACATTTCACCTCAAACAGAATTTAAACAAATTACATTTTATTCTAAAGCAGAAAATGAAATTAAGCACTTACAGGATAACAGTTTTGTTATGAAATATTTTTATTACATATCTTTCTTTCTTTCTTTCTTTCTTTCAGAACAGGAAGATGGACAATAGAGGAGCAGTTGAGTATCAGAATGTCCAAGAGCTGCAATAAACTCCTGAAATAAAGTTGGTACCTTTTTTATGAGGGGAGACTTGCTGAGCCCATGAGTAAGGAGAGACTTACTGAGCCCAGGAGTAATTGAATGTGTATGGAGTACTTCTCAACCCATTGCAAAGGAAGAGCTGTTACTCTTGGTGACATAGTCAAGAGAGTACTTAGCATAACCACTCTGCCTCTGCAAAAGAGTTGGACACACGCGAGAAAGTACAGCAGATTAAAGTACTTGGTGCCACCTCCAATGAACCCTGTGGCTTAATATGGAGGGTGGTAGTCCAGAACATTGTCATGCTTGTTGCTAGTGCTAAGCCCACAATTCCTAATCTTAGAAGACTAGAACAATATCAGAAACAGGCAAGTAATCCCCAACTAACAAATCCTCACTCCTACTCAGACATAACATTCCCTCTGAACTAACAAACAGAGTATTTCAACCATGAACTTTCCCTTCTGTATGGTAACCAACATCCTCAGAAACAGATTATAAACTATGCAGCCCTTCATAATACATTTACACTAGAAAACAGTGACATTTGGATGATGGACGGCACCTTTAAACCCACAGCCCATTCCTTCACCCAAATGTATACATTACATGCTAACATTGATCACACTATTATGCCACAGATTTTTATTTATTTTACTCCCTGAAAACCAATCCTCAACCTATAATGAATTATTGCCAGTTATGAAATCTGAAACAAAAAATAAAAGTCCTAAGAAATGAATAATTGATTTTGAATTGCAAATGAATAATACTATTGTTAAACTGTACCCACATTCAAGAAACCATCAATAGCTGAGGAGTACATGGCAAATAGTAAATTACAATTCAAACTTAAAAAATTAACAGCTTTTTGTTTTGTACTTCCTGAATGCATGGATAACCTCTACACATTAATACAATCTGAACACAAAATGAGGAACCCCCTTCTAAATTATTTAAAAGACACATGGATTAAATCTAAGCAGGTCAGGCCACTTGAGAAAGCCACATTTTCTAACTGAATCGTGGAATTGCTACGCAACCTCCTCAGAAGGAGTTGTAAAAATAAACAATGCCATCAAGTTTTGGCATAACTCCTTCAACAGTCTAATTAGAAAACTCCATCTCAACCTGTATCATTTACTCGAAAATTTCAAAAAAGGAACAACATCTGCTGGAAATGAGACAGGAACAATATTTAGCAGGTACTTTGAAGGCTCAAGTTAAAAAAAAAATGTTTGAACAACTAATGGCAAAAAAGCAACAGTTTGCTATGTTGGGAGGTTCAGACTACCTGGAAAATATTGCTTTCATTCCACAAAATTAATGTAATTAAGTTTTACAGTGGATTATTCTCCAGTTTTTACAGAAAATGCAAAATAAATTGGCCTTTTTAGACTTGCCCTACTTTATAAAATAAATACATACATAAATAAATGTCCTACCTTGAAAAGTCTTCTTTCTTCAACTGCTTGCAATTTCCTCAATAATCCGCCTCCCAACAATCTATAGTAATCCCAAATTCCAGTTTTTTTAAACAATGTCTGGACTTCTGAATTCATCCTTGTTGCACTCAAAAAGAAAGATCATTCCAAACCGAAGGAAACCTTAAATATGCAAATTTTTAAAAATAAAAACTGTCTTGATAACAACAACAACAAAAATCAAAATTAATTTGATGTCCCTTGGAAGTCTATGCTGTCTTCACAGTTGAAAGTTAAACACCGGAAAAAAACGCTATGCTGAAAATGCCAAAATAGCAGTTTTTTTTCAAATATAATGTTAACCCCTTCGGTGCGCGGCCGATTTTCGCCCTGTGCGGGGCGTTTCATTGAGTGAACGGGTTCATGACGAGCTCAGCTCGTCATGCGCACACGAGCACTGCGCAGCATGACGAGCTGAGCTCGTCATGAGCACCGAAGGGGTTAAAGAGAGCCATTCAACTTTTGAAACCTAATATATATATATATATATATATATTCACAGAAAAAACCATAGGTTTTACAGACGTTATAGTTAGAAATTAGCATTTAAAAAACCTTTGAAATTCACAGAAAAAAACATAGGTTTTACAGACGTTATAGTTAGCTGGACATTTTAACTCATACAAAACCATAGAAATTCCACCGTTATAGTTAGTTCAGCTAAGTATAACTCGCGCCCCCGCAATGCACTGCTCATGACGTCACATATTACATCATTCATGGCATGGTCAGTGACATCACTGATAACATCACTGATGACATCTCAAATCACATCACTGATGACATCACTGATGACATCATCCAGTGACTCTGTGTTTCTGTAAAGTTTCAATATGTTTTATATGTATGGCAAGGTGTATTGAAGAATGAGTGGGTGTATAAGTGTCTGGATGGAAGATTTAGGAGGTGTGTGACTGATTGTATAAGTGACTGATTAAACGTGTCTTACTGAATGCATGGGTTACTGACTAAAATGTGTGAATGTCTGTATCAGTCTGTCTGTTGTTTTGTAAGCTGCTACATGGGTTGGTCAGTAGCTACATGAGTGTCTATATGGGTTATTGATTGTTTGATTGAGTATTTGTATGGGGGACTGAGTGTGTGTGTGGATGGGTTGGAGGTGTGTGACTCTGTGCATACATGTGTGAGTGGTTGATTCACTGGGTGTATGGGTTGAAGAGTGGATGTGGAAACAGCTGTATGGGTGGGTGAGTGAATGGATGTCTCAGTGGTACATGTGTGAGTAACTACATATGTAAAAGGCAGTATATGTGAGTGATGGTGTATATAAATAAGTATATGTGAGAGTGAGTGATTGTGAGAGTGGCATGTATGGATGAGTCTGTACTTGTTTCAGTGATGACATAAGAGAGTAAGTATGCGTTACTGTCTGTATGAATTAGTGAGGTGGTGTGTGTATAACTGTATAGGTGAGTAAATGGGAGTGTGATTGATTCTTTGCATGAGTGACTAGGTGTGTGAGTAACTACATGGATGAGTGGCGGTGTGTGAGTGTCTGAATAGGTGTATGAGTGCATATACTAGTGTTGTATTGATGAGTGACTGCATGTATAAGTGATTGTATGGGTGAATGAGTGGACGTGTGTGCAGACCAAGGAATCAGTGAGTGAGTATGTAGTAACTGGTATTGGTGTGTGGATGGTTTCGAAAATGTTAGTCTGTATTTTACAGTGGGTGTATTAAAGGTTATATTAGGGTGTGATGAGGTGCATCAGATTATCACGTGGATGATGTCATCAGTGATGTCATCAGTGATGTGATTTGAGATGTCATCAGTGATGTTATCAGTGATGTCACTGACCATGTCATGAATGATGTAATATGTGACGTCATGAGCAGTGCATTGCGGGGGCGCGAGTTATACTTAGCTGTACTAACTATAACGGTGGAATTTCTATGGTTTTGTATAAGTGAAATGTCCAGCTAACTATAACGTCTGTAAAACCTATGGTTTTTTCTGTGAATTTCAAAGGTTTTTTAAATGCTAATTTCTAAATATAACGTCTGTAAAACCTATGGTTTTTTCTGTGAATTTCAAAGGTTTTATAAATGCTAATTTCTAACTACAATGTCCCTGAAACCTATATTGTTTTTAAGTAAATTTTAAAAAGACGTGCATACTTTTTGTAGTGAAAAACTAACTGTAACAGTAGTCTGTTATAAGTTATAATTTAACAATGTTTAAAACTTAATTAGCACTAATTAACATTTAAGTGTGGAAAATGTGTGACGCAGCAGCTATGATACCTGACTTCGAACAACAGCGTTCATAGTTCGATTCCCGGCTCCAGCGGCACGTTAGCCCACCACTATGTCACTGTGGGCAACACCTTGCTTAATCTTCCCGACGCCCCCGAGCGCCGGCACACCTTTCCGGGGGAAGCTGTACGCTTTACAAATGCTGGCATTTTTTTATTTAAAACCATAGTGATGAGAAATATTAGCACGTATTTCTTTTTTTCTATTCTGAACGATATTTTTTTTTATGTCTTCTATTTAGAATTACGGCAATTAATAGATGTTTGTAGTCATGAGAATGGAAATGACACGGTTTGCCGGGTAACAGTTTTTAAGCTCTCCAACGTATGTACATATTAAGGACCTTATAAGTGTTGGGATCGAAATCGAAACCTTTACCGCTTCACATTTTGTAACTTTTCCCAACACGTGCACAAGTTAAACAGTTAAAACGTGAGCACGTGTTAACTGTAAAATGTGACATCTAAATGGGCGGAGCCGCATCTTCCTTCCATAGACTACTCAATAACCAAAAAGTATATAAACCACACCCGTTGTTTGATTAGTTTCGTTTATGCAAGTTATTTACGCGTGTCCATTCTGTGATGCACGTTCCCTTTTCTAGCGTCGGATTCTTCTTTTGTGGCAACAAAGCATATTCCAGAGTTGTAAGTTGTTTGATCACGGCATAGTAGATATTTATAATACGTAGCTATTTGTCAATATTTAAACATTTGTATTTAGAAAAAAGTGTTATTGGTTGTTTTTGCCATTTATATGTAACGTCAGCAGCTTGTTTTCAGAAACAGACAGAATACAGCAAACATTGTTCCTGTTCTGGCTCCTTTGAGCTCATATAGTGTGACTTTGTATATTATAATATTGACACTGTACTTGACCTCAGAGGTGTTGGTGACCCGTAGGCGCGAAAACTAAAGATTTATATGTAACGTCAGCAGCTTTTAGTTTGTAGTCTATTTCCCCTTGAGATCATATAGTGTGAGTATGTATATTATAATAACCACACATTATGATCTCAGAGGAGTTTGTGACCCGTCGGCGCGAAGACTAAAGATTTATATGTAACGTCAGCAGCTTCTGGTTCTTACTCTGTTTCCCCTTGGGATCATATACTGTGAATATGTATATTAAAATATTAACAGTCATTGTGATCTCAGAGGAGTTTATGACCCGTCGGCGTGAATACTAAAGATTTATATGTAACGTCAGCAGCTTCTGCTTCTTACTCTGTTTCCCCCTTTGGATCATATAGTGTGAGTATGTATATTGTAATATTCACAGTCATTATGATCTCAGAGGAGTTTATGACCCGTCGGCGCGAAGTTGAAAGATTTCGATGTCCCGGATAAAAGAAGGTCTGAACATATTCACTGCTGGAAAGTATTTCGTTATTGATCTTGTTTTGTGTTCATTACTTTATTTTCCTTTTCCTTTTTGTGTACAATCAGTGTCACTCTTTATATTGTAGTAGAGTGTCATATTTTCACACAAGAGGAATTGGAGATTTGTCGCCGCCAGGAGTAAACCATCTGAAATACAGCTTACTGACCCTTATAACTTACTTGATCAGATATTTTTACAGTGAGAATATTTTTCGAAATTGCAGTTTAAAAAAAGATTGTTTGCATAGACACTTTCTTACTGAATGCCTTTGATAAACCCTACATTTTTTAATGATTTTTTGGTATTTCTCTTTTTCTCTGTTGTGGTTCCTATTCTCGTTCTCCCTATAGAATTGATAGGAATAGTAGTGTATATATTACTACTATCCTATATGTTCTTAAAGGAGTCCGTGATCTGTTAGCGGAGCAGTGAGCGACCTCTAAGCACTACGACTGAACTTTCCAGAGTTCTACAGAATAGAAATTGTAAGAAATGATGAAGCATACATTTCTATGTAATATAAAGTCATTTGTGTTTAACAGTTTTTTACTTGTTATTGTTCTTGTGACCTGAGATGATGTAGTGCGGGAGTGTTTCTTGTAGCATTTCTTTTCTACTTTATCTAAAAGTAACTCATGCCCTCTTATATTATTAAGAATATGGGGCAACAGTTTTACAAACTATAGCAGAAAAGAAAAGGGAGGGTGTGGCCACGCTTAAGGGATATTTTATGAATTGCGTTTTTATTTGTCACCTCTTTGATATATACAGCTTCAGTTTTCGAAGAAAGTTTATTTGTAATTGCTTAATAAAAACTGTTTCAAACCTAGACTGAAATTTTTGCTGCGCAACCACACCTCCCCGTCAGAAAAGTAAACATCACATTCTAAGTAAATAGTGCTATTGGGAAGTATCCCACCCGCAAACTTAATAGCAAGAAGACCGCAACACACTCTGCTATTTTCCCACCGTGATTTGTACACCCCACGCCAATTATATAAATGGCCCTTAAAATATATAAAAAACTATTTTTACCTTCAGAATCCCTGTTCACCACCTTGTGACCACTTTACAGAGTTAATAGTGTTCCTACCCTCCCCGCTACTACTTTGTTTTCCCGTACTCCATTGAAGTGCGTCACAAAACGCTTCACAACAGTGATACTTTCCCAGCCAATAATGAGCAAACTTGTACTCGGAACTCTTTAGCCAATAAAATGTCCATGGTGTTCCGCACAGGGGGAGGGATTCGCTGCCAACACTTCTACTTTTAATGCTTCACAGCCAATGAACATTAAGCTTGGGAAGGTCCTGCTTGGAACACATTACCCAATCAGATGTCCCTGATGCTCCGCGGAGGGGGAGGGAATCGCTGGCAACACTTCTACTTTCAATGGTTTACAGCCAATGAACATTAAGCTTGGGAACATCCTGCTTGGAACACGTCAACCAATCAGATGTCCCTGCTACTCCGCGGACGGGGAGGAAATGGCTGGCAACACTTCTACTTTGAATGGTTCGCAGCCAATGAACATTGACCTCTGGAAGGTCCTGCTTGGAACATGTGAGTCAATCAGATGTCCTTGCTACTCCGCGCAGGGGGAGGGAATGGCTGGCAACACTTTTACTTTTAATGGTTCCCAGCCAATGAACATTGAGCTCGTTGTTGGAACACCTCAGCCAATTAAACGTTAATTTTGTTCACTGTCCGTGATAAAAGTGAACACCGCATTATAAGTAAACATTACTGCGCATTATATTAAAGGAAGGTTAAAGGAAGGCTGCAATACAGCACATTGTTATTTTCCCGATATGATTTCCACAGCCTACTGAACATTGCCACAATACCGCGCATCGTTGTTTTGCGGACGTGATTTCCACAGCCTACGCAACATTCACACTACCTGTGTGTGCACCCTACACACTGCTTGCCGCAATACGGTGCATTGTTTTCCCGACGGGATTTCCAGAGCCTACGCAACCTTGCCGCAATACCATGCACCGTTGTTCTGCGGACGTGATTTCCACGGCCTACTCAACATTCAAACTCCCTGCCTCTGCACCGTACAGACTGCTTAAACTAAGACCACAGTGTTCCTACTATACCCTCTTATAAATTATTCTTCCCCTACGCCTTTCAACTCAGTCACAAAATGGCTGCCAACACTTCCTAGTTTCAACAGTTCGCAGCCAATGAGCCGCACGCTCGTGCTCGCAACGCCTCAGCCAATCAGATGTCAGAATTCTCAAATATCGATATCTGTAAATTTTGATATTTCTCTAAAACTACTGAACAGACTTACCCCATTTAAACAAAAGCGTGCTTTCTGGACCAAGACCTTTCTCCCTGCCAAATTTGACGTAATTCCGTTCAGCAGTTTGACCTGTAGCCTTGTCTAAAGTTTCCTATGGAAATTGCATGGAGTAAACACGTTTTGGGACCCCCCTTTTTTCTCAGCCCCCCCTTCACGAATCACCCCCAAACTTTCAACATAGGAGCTGATCTGAAAAGAGAAGTTTTTGGGAAAATTTCGTAAACATTTGTCAAACGACGCCAAAGTTATAAGCAAATCAAAAAACGCTTTTCCTATAGAAACGTGGTCCTAACTATAACTATCTACTGGCGACCGCCAGTAGATAATATATATGAGAAAAAAGGCTCCTGCTGATTCCCGACCACTTCCACCTCTCGGGGCTGGTGCACGGAAGCGGTAGCAAGTTCCGCTATAACATACAAAGAAGATGCCAGCACTCCAAGGATTTGGATATATATTTTATACATCCGTAAAGAAATAATATGACACGTGTTCATTAAGGTTTTACTTGAATGAATATTAAATTAATTGTGTTTTTTTAAATATTTATTCAAAGCCATATTTTACATTTATGTATTTATGCGAACCGAATTATGCCTTCTTTGCACATTTAAGATTTTAGGCTTGACGCTGTGCGGTGACTCGAATACTTTTTGAGTACTTCTTTCATGTTTATAGAGTGGTCATATGGTTAACACGTCACTATTGCACTGGCACTTTAAATAAGGGTGGTAACATTTGCAACGCGTCATGTGATCAAGGCCCAGGTGGGGCTGAAACGCGTCATGGCAGAGATGCAGGGCAAAAGGAAATAAAACTTACTTTGCACAAGGAACTTTGGGTCCGCGTTCGTCTGTCCTTGACAGTGGATACTTCAAAGACGAAGTGCAGTGGATGTTTGGAGACGGAGCCTGCAATATATATATATATATATATATATATTTTTTTTTAACTACTGCCCCGATGTGAGCATGCAAATAAAACCTGTACTGGGATGTAAAATTGGTTAAAACAGACATATCATAATTCAAAGCAAATTTTCCCATTGACGTGAATGGGTAATCATGGGAAATTGTTTAAAACAGTTTTAAAATGAGAAATTTAAAGTAGTAAATTATTAGATCATTTTGTCAAATACAAATATAGGGGCATATTAGCAAGACCGGCGATAAAATTATCGCCGTTTTAGCGGCAGGAAACTGCCGCTAAAACGGCGATAATGGGCTTGCTAATATGCGTTATAGAATCCAATAGAAGCCCAGGTTAGATGTGCAGGACATCTAACCTGGGCTTCTATTGGAATTCTATAACGCATATTAGCAAGCCCATTATCGCCGTTTTAGCGGCAGTTTCCTGCTGCTAAAACGGCGATAATTTTATCGCCGGTCTTGCTAATATGCCCTATATTTTTATAACACTAAAGCATTATTTTATTTAATTTTACAATGTTTTCCCATGTCAATAACAATATTTAACCTGCAACACAATTTGTTTTCTGAATTTATTTATGATTTAAAATATATAGTTTAATGTTTTATATGGAATTAAAAATATTTTTCATAAAGTTGGCAGGTTTTTAATAATTTAGAATTCATTGTTACTGTGTCATGTTTTCATGTTTTTCTTAATTATATGTTCTCTGCTTTTATGCAATACTTGTGATTAATGTATTAATACCCATAGATTAACAGTTAAAAATTGAGTATTAATGCACTTACCCACCCAGTATCCAGATATGCATTGCATCACCTGCCTAACACTTATTATAAATTATAATTACAGTGATAATCTATAATGTTAATAATGTTTCACATTTTTATTATTAATACCTATGTTTTATTACCTAATACATGAGTATAAATATACTTCCCCACCCAATACCCCTATATCCCTTGCAACCAGTGCCTAAAACATATTATACATTATAGTTTAATTAGTTTAATCAATAAATTTAATAATATATTACATTTCTATAATTCATACCAGAGGAGTGATAGTATATACCTGAGTAATAACCCACCTTCCCACCCAATATCTCTATATCTCATGCATCCCATGCATAAAACTTATCACACATTACATTTTAATGTATTCATTCAATAAACGTAACAATTGATTACATTTTTTTCATTATTATCAGCGTATTAATGATCAATACCTAAGGGCTTGATTATGAGTTTGGTGGTCCATGGTACCGCCAACCTCGCGGTGGAGGTGCGGTGGTGGTTGGGGACCGCCGCACCAGTGGTCCAACCTCCATATTACAAGTATGGCGGTCCGACCTCCCTAGCACAGCTGCAACCACCAGGGATCCTCAATCCCTGGCGGTGGCACGGCAGTCTTGAGGCCACAATATGCTTGGTGATGCCCTACAGCACTGCCAAGCATATTACGACTTTCTTCACCGCCAGCGGTCTCATGGAGGTTCTCACTCCATGAAACTTCTGGTGGTGAGGAAAGAAAGGGGGCCCTACTGTGCCCCCTCTTGGCCCTGTGCACGGGGGTGCATGCAGTGGGGCACATGTTGTGTACCCCTGTGTGCATGCATCCTATTCCTGCACGGCATGGACTGCACAGTCCATGCCGTGCAGGAACGTGCACTGGCGGTCCCAAAGCAGGGCAGTTTAAGGCTCACAAATGAGCATTTAAAATGCGCTGCCACAGGACCGCCACGCCACCTCCTGCCAAACCACCATGATTTGACTCGTAATCTGGAAGGTGGCCCTGTATGACAGTGTGGGAGTGGGGGCAGTGGTGTGGTGGCCCACTCCCACACCGCCAAACTAGTAATCGGGCCCTAGGTATGAATATCCCCAACAATACTGCAATATCTCTTCCATCTCATGCCTAAAGCATAATGTAAATTTTTATTTAGTTTAGTTAATCGATAAATGTAATAACATTTTACATTTTTATTAATTAATATCTGGATACTAATAGTTATTACCAGAGTATGAATACACATTCACACCCAGTACCCTCCTATCCCTTCAGTCCCATGCCTAAAATGTAATATACATGTTAACTTAATATATTTAATCAATACATTTATTTAAATATAAAATTTATAATCATTACCCAAGCTTCAATAGTTAATACCTGAGTATAAATATACTTCCCCTCCTAATACCCCTCTATCCCAAGCATACCATGCCTAAAATATACCATACATTCTTTTTAAATTATTGTATAATAAAGTTATAAATTAATCATTAAATAAAATTTAAACCCTAAAAGTTATTTCCAAACTTATTAAAATTGCTTACCTATACATACTGTTAGACCTGTAAGCCTTAGTGTGGTCTTCCCCCAAACGTTTTGCTTTCACCCTCCTATTTTCTGAGTTCAATTTTGCTGGCCTTAGGACTCTGTGAACTTTACTACTGCTAACCAGTGCTAAACTGCTTGTGCACCACTAAAACATGGTAAAATGACTTACACCTGATTGGCATATTTAATTTACTTATAAGTTCATAGTAAAGTGAAATACCATATGCCTGGTTACAGAATCAATTTTGGCCAAATTTGGTGTAATTCTGCTTAGCCATGTTTTCTATAAAGTTGTTTCATTTTCTCTATGGAATTTTCTTGGGGAAATTGCATTTTGGGAATCTTCTCTTTTTTACCACCTGCTTGACTGATCAATCTGAAACTTTCTAGGAAGGAGTTGAAGTGGATGAAGTATTTTTGGGAAAGTTTTGTGAAGATTCATCAAATGGCAGCAAAGTTATTACCAAAGCAAAAAACGCTCTTCCTATGGAAAGTCTGACCTAAATGTGAATACAGGGTGTCAGCATTTTTCTGAAGAAAAACAAAGGTTAAAATGAAGATATAGTTAGGTAAGAACAAAATCCTTGACTTACATAACAAAATAGAAATTCACTGAAAAAAACAAAGGTTAAAGTGACTTTTTAGTTTGCTATAGAAACAACTAAACATAAAAACCCCAGAAGATTCTATAAAAAAACAAAGGTTAAGGTAACATCATGGTTAGGTAGTGTAATAAGATCTTAACTTCCGTTCAAAAAAAGAAACTGCAATTTACAGAAAAAAACAAAGGTTAAAGTGAAGTTAGACGTAAGTATGGAAAAACACCTTAACACACGTAGAAAAAAACAAAGGCTAAAGAAATGTTATAGTTAGGCGACAAAGTCACATACAACATACTGCCTTATTACGATGTCGGGTGGACTGGTATTGGTCTTGAACTGCCCAGCCATAGGTCGGTGGTTTCTACCTCTCTATTAGGATGCAACTGCCCGTTCTACAATGGAAAAGACAAACAGATGATGGACGGAATGCAGAGCAAGTCAAGCATTCACCCCCAGTCAATAGATCTGGGTTAAATCCATCATTCTTTTGCTCACCATGCCACCCCAGTTTAGACCCAGCCATATTCAAATCAGTCTTGACCCTGTGCCTCATGGGAACAGTCCAGACCGAACTGCCAAGCCAGGTCCTCCCTGGACTGGAAACAAGCATCCTGGGACCGGTTTCGGGGCAGCACCCCTCATCAGCCAGGCTAGCTGAAATCCAGTGGCACAGTGAGCCCGGGGCCCATGTCTGGGCATACCCGGCGCACTTAGGGCGAGAAAGCAAAAGACAAACAGATGATGGACGGAATGCAGAGCAAATCAAACATTCACCCCCAGTCAATAGATCTGGGTTAAATCCATCATTCTTTTGCTCACCATGCCACCCCAGTTTAGATCCAGCCATATGCAAATCAGTCTTGACCCTGTGCCTCATGGGAACAGCCTAGACCGAACTGCCAAGTGCATCCTTATCTCCAGTGGGTAGAGCTAAGGGTGGTCTCCTTCTTCTGGTTTCACTTAAATTACCTTGTACTACCAGAGTGGTAGACTGTCACTCACCCCACCTGTTAGCAAAAGAGCTGCTGTTCACAAACCATCCCCCCCGTTGGTAGTACATTTTTACAATTCTTTCCGTAGAAATTTTGAGCGGTTTCTTGAACAATATGGGAAGGGGAAACAGTCCTACTATGAGGTCATAATCTTAGGTGTTTTTAACACACATCAATGTCAGCTTGATTGTACTTTCCTAAAGGGCCATGCGGATACATTACTGCTGGCTGTCCATTTTGAGCACTTGGAATCGTGTCATCTCATAGAAGAGCTCCTCACACCTAACAATTTGCTTTGCCTAGAAGAGACTTGAGTGGATGCTTCTGCTCCCACCTACTCAGGCAGGGGTTCCTCCAGCACTATTGATTTTATAATGCTCTCCGCCCCTCTAGCGTCTGCAGTTCATAAACTGAGTGTCCCCTAGAGCAGTTATAGTGATCATAATCCCTGAACGGTTGAACTGGCTCATTCCTTTGACTCATATAGAGGGGAGGGAAGGAGCATTCCAAACTCTGCTATCAGCACAAAAGATCATGCGTGCATGTTAAAATGGGAGAAGGTGATACCGGAGTCTTTTTTAGATAATCGGTTTGTAGAAAGTGCAGACGAGATTTCGCTCTGTCTTGATATGAGAACGAAGGACAGAACTGTATTAGATGCTTTTAACAAACTAACTAAGCAGATAGCCAATAACCTAACTACTAATTGTAGGTCCAATGGAGTTAAGGAGAAAAATTGGTTTGATGGCACCTGCTCTAAGGCTCACAGGAGTTTAATGTTATGTTATGTTAGCGTATTTTGTATAGCGCACAGCTGCCTCAGCAAAGAGGCGTCCCAGCGCTGAGCAGAACATGAAGGCTGGTGACTAGAGAGGGCACTAAAGTGACGAGAAAAGATTAGTTTTAATGGCCCTACGAAAGGTCATGTAGTTGTCCATGGCACGAATGGACAGTGGCAAAGCGTTCCAGAGCTTGGCAGCCAATAAACGGAAGGAACGTCCACCCGATCGCGCCCTCCGTATTTGAGGCACGGTCGCCAGATGTTGTCCCATTTAGCGAAGTTGGCGCGGAGGTGAATAAAGTGAAAGCAGGTTCGACAGGATGCCGGGAGAGGAGGATTTCAGAATTTTAAACGCAGTGCAAAGGACCTTAAAATCCACTCAGCTGGCGACAGGCAGCCAATGTAGCCGACAAATTGCCCTAGAGGTGGGACATGTTCTAGGGAGACCCAGAAGGGTTCTAGCCGCAGCGTTTTGCACTCGCTGTAGTCTCAATGTTTCGGTCTTATTTACCCCTAAATACAGCGCATTGGCATAGTCCAGGCTGGATAAGATGGAGGCCTGAATAATCATTTGCCTGATGGACGGGTCAAAAAACCCAAGCAACGGTTTGAGCCCCGCAGTATGCCAAAGCAGGTCCCTGCAACTTTCTTGGTTTGACACTGAAAGCTGAGGGCCGAATTGACCCAGACACCCAAATCTATCACCACCTGCTTAGGGGTAGGTGCACTGCCCAGTATGGTCGGCCACCATCGTTCCCCCCACAGCTCTTGATCTTTTCCTACCAACAGAACCTCTGACTTACTGGAGTTCAGTTGGAGACAGTTGGCAGTCATCCACTCCGCGACAGCCGTAAGATCGCCCTGGAACTTGGATACTGCCCCCATGGTGTCGTCAGAGAGAGTGACTACTAGCTGTGTATCATCAGCATAAGATACGATAGTAAGCCCTCTGCTCTTCGCCAGGACCGCCAGAGGTTGAACATAAAGGTTAAAAAGCGTGGGACTTAACGCAGAGCCCTGAGGAACCCCTTGTTTGTTGGCATGGAGCACCGAGGCGAACGGCGGGGCCACGACCTGGAAGGTCCTGTTGGAGAGAAAGGAAGCAAACAAATCCAGGGCCAAGCCCACAACACCTGCCTCCTTCAACCTGTGCAGCAGGATCTGGTGAGAGACCGTATCAAATGCGGCACTGAGGTCTAAAAGAATCAGAGCCGACGTACGTCCCTCATCCAGAGCAAGCCTAAGATGCTCAATGACAGCAGGAGAGCAGACTCAGTGCTGTGGCCTGAGCGAAAACCATACTGAGAAATGTCCAGGCAGTTGTTTGCTTCCAGAAATCTGGTAAGGATAGAATTAATATGGGCCTCAGTGATCTTAGCGATCCACGGGAGATCGGGCGATAGCTTTCCAGTTTGGCTGTATCCAGGGAAGGTTTCTTGAGCAGAGGGACCACCCTGGCTTGTGCTGGGAACGACCGCACTAGACAAGGATTTGTTGATCACCTGGCTCAGAGGTGACAAGAGCACAGGTAGCAATCTCATGAACTGGTCAGGTTTAAGAGGGTCAGAAGGGGAGCCGGATTTAATCTTGTTGCATAGAGACTGTAGCTCCTCCAGTAAGATCATCAGGAAAGCAGCCAGTGTGTGAGTAGGGAGTGGACCCGGCACGGGGTCCGGCCTCATAGCAGTGTGAGCGAAGGTCTTATAGATATTCTCCACATTTTCATCGAAAAAGGTGGCAAGAGCCCTTAAGCAAAATCCGAGGGATGAGGTAGGGGTCAGGTCTTGTAGGAGGGCCTACAAAATCGCAATCCAGCAGAGAAAGAAGGCTAACAGGGAGTGGGCTTGGGAGGCCCTGGGTCAGGCAAGTGTGCTGGCAGATAGCACCAAGTTTTGGGAAGTGGTCAATAGTCCTTTTTTTCAGATACATCAAATTCTAGAGTAGATTGCACTATAGCTGCAGAGAGATGGGTCCTCCACTTTGAAGGGATTACAGTGGCGATGATTTAGGAGGGTCTGACGCACATTGGGATTTCGGCATGGTCACTGTGCCATTGCATTTCAACACAGATGAGGTACATAAAACCTTCCTGGCCATAGCCGGAGGGAAAGCTTTGGGTCCAGATGGGGTTCCTTCGGACCCGTATAAAGCTGTCCCTCCGACCTGGACCAAGATATTGACACGGGTCATTAACACAGCCAGTCTGTGTGGCTTACCCTCTTCTTGGTCAAAGGCTATGGGGGTGATTACGATGGCGGAAGGCCCGCCACCGCCAGCCGTGCAGTGGCGGGCCCTCCGCCATCGGACAGCAATTTTCCCCCCGCCACATTACGATGGCGGGGGGAGTAGCTTTCCGACCACGGCGGTTGCAAAGACCGCCCGCCACGTTTCCGCCACGCTTCTGCCACAGGCAATCGTACTGATTGCCTGGTGGAGCAGTCAGCATGCCTAAAATGGTGGCGGTGCCTAGCTGGCACCGTCCGCCATATTATGATGCTGGCCGCAGCCAGCCTTTCCATGGCGGGTAACCCGCCATTGAAAGGCTGGTGGAGAATGCATTCGGGGGCCTGTTGCGGGCCCCCCTTGTGTTGGGGGGAGGTGGTGGTGCACTGGGGGGTACCCATGGTACCCTCCTACATTTCCCTGCACTAAGTGGCAGGCACCACATGGTGCCTGCCATGTAGTGCAGGGAAACGCACTACATGCATTTTTCACATTGCGGCGGGTGCTGCAGCCAGCAGCACCCACCGCAATGGTAAAGATGCAAGATGCGACTGCCACGGTGGTGGTCGCATCGTGATTCTACGTGCAGGAACGCCGCCGTACAGGTGGGCGGTCCCAAGCACCACAACTATGGCGGGCGGACTCAAGTCCGCCCGCCATCGTAAGGACCCCCTATAATTTTACCTATTTTTAAAAAAGACATGGGGGACCCAGCGTGCTACTGACTGATTTCTCTTTTAGATTCAGTCGCAAAAATTATGAGAAAGGGGATCCTGGAGGGTTTAACCTCCTGGTTAGATAATTTTAATGTCATTTCAGACTTTCAGTACGGTTTTAGACAGGGCAGAGGGATGTTAGATCAATGCATTAATTTACACTTGGTGGTGGGGAAATATACATTAGCCAAGAGGGGATCCATGCATATGGCATTTATGGACCTAATTTCGGCATTTGACTGCGTCAACAGATCCAAGCTATGGTCTATTCTCCTGGATCTGGGCATGGACGTAGATTTGGTGGCTTTCCTACAGTCCGCCCATGCTAATATTACTGCTGCGGTGAGATACAATGAGGATGGCTGCATGTCAGCCTCTTGGGAGTTCCAGAGAGGGGTCAGGCAGGGGTGTATTTTGGCCCTCTTGCTGTTTACTCTTTACATCAATAAGCTAGGGGATGCCCTTTTGGCAACAAGCAAAGACAACCCTAGGGCCAGTTCCAAGCTTATTCCTGCACTTCTCTACGCAGATGACGCAGTGTTTAAATCTTTTAAATGCTTTTATAGATTCTATAGACTCTCTTGACCTCACAACTAATTTTTCCACATCTCACACCATTACGATCAGCTGTTAGGCATACGTTCTTCTGCGGGGGGTAGAACTAACTAAAGTCTCAACTTCCCCCTACCTGGGTATGCTGTTTAAACGCAGAGGGTCATGCGTTGCACAAAGAGCACACAAAAAGAACGTTTTGGCAAGGGCAGGTAGGGCAACCATGGACTTCGCAAAAAGATTATGGGCAAAGCCTGTCCCCGCCCTGTTAAAGGTGCATAAAGATAAATGTATTCTAATGGCCATATATGGATACGATGTGTGGGGGTACAAGGACGTGAGAGGTTTGCAGGTGGTAGAAAACAAATGTATGCATAGACTCCTTGCTGTCCCACCCTGCACCCCTGCCTTCATGATGCATGAGGACCTTGGCCTGGGATACAGCTCAGATCATATCGCAGTCATGCCCTCAATGCCTGGATGAGAATCTGGTCAAGCCCAGCTCCCACTTTAAATCAACTCGTAATAGCGGACTGTGCTGCACTTGAGGGGGCTTCGCATATTCCTTGGTTAAGGTATTTCATGGAGCAGATGAGGTGGCTAGGCTGTCCTGATTTGCATATGAACCCCAGGCCTTTATGCCCTTGTGACATTAGGAACATTAAACATCTGTTTCTGGCTAGGCAGCAGGGAGAAAGGGAGGGTATGGAACTTGCTAAGCCCTCGGTGAGAAAATATATTACACTGAGCTCAAGCTCACAGGTGCATCCCTATTTGTCACTTGTTAACAACGTTCACCATCGCTTCTTGTTAACCAGATTTAGATTCAACTTTATACACGGGTTACTAGCCTTTACTAAGGGATTTTCGAAGCCAGGTGCCTGAAAGCCATGTCCATGTGACAACTTCTCTGACCAGGACACCCTGCATTTTACATTCTTTTGCGAATTTTATGACACCCTGCGGAAACAAATCATCCTTTCG
The DNA here is from genome assembly GCA_963921515.1 of Calotriton arnoldi. NCBI lineage: Eukaryota > Metazoa > Chordata > Amphibia > Caudata > Salamandridae > Calotriton > Calotriton arnoldi. The sequence goes on from CAWUFW010009121.1 coordinate 258,315, forward strand.
CTGCTTAGATCTGGCCAATTTGTCCAAGTAAGGCCTGCATTAATGTATTTACAAATGCTTTCCTCCCCCATGGTTTGCTTCGGGATCCTTAGTTTTTTTTCAGGAGCTCTAAGACTCAGGAAGAAGATGCTCATGGTTCAATAAGCCTGAATCTGATTTGAGTTCCATAGGCATTATTAGTGTTTATTTCATGAAGGAATATTGTATAGCTTGAACCTGTTGCTTTTCCATCATGCCAACGCACTGTCACACTTGCACTTTATCTGCTGATTTTCACATTCCAAGCTGCATTCTGTACACCCTCTTTTTAACAGTGAGTTTTACTTTTACTTGTTTGTATAAAAAGTCTAACATATTTTTTATTCATGTTTACTGGACCTGCTATGTATTTACGGTCTTTTTGGATTGGGCTGTTTTTGCGCAGATTGGCTGGTGAACACTGGGTGTTCCTAGAATTGAGTTACCGCGATCATTTCAGAGGCACATAGCATGGTATTAAGCACCTGCTTGAAAGTCTTCCCTGCTGGGCGGGCTCTTCTGACAGTGAGTAGGCGCTTGTGATAGGTGTGCTAGATGCTGATTTCCTCTGTGATTGACATGTTTGGGGAAACCGAGTCACCCCGGAAGACATCAGCCAACGGGTTAGCGCTCTAACCATGCTAAACTAGGCGCCACTCTATTCTGGCTAAGACATTTGGCAACTTGTGTGAAAAAGTGTGCCCCAAAGCAAAATGTTTTACTTTTATAGTACTAGTATCTTATGGAATTCCCTCTTTTCGAGAAAGTGGACACTTGTGCTTGTCACTCAGTATCACGCATGATGGACTGATGTCTCATCGGTGGTAGTAAGCACTATATTAATAATGTGTACTACAGTACAGTACAGACCTCCACCTCCTCCTCCTGGAGAGCCCTAACTCAGCCCAGACAAAACAGCAGCAAGCGCTGGGTTAACTTACAGTACCTGCAACACCCTGGCTTCTTTCAGTTGTATCGCGAGCTCACTCAGACTACTGCCACACATGGGGCCTTTCTAATGAGGCTGGACAGGCCATATTTCCACTGCAGTAAGCACAGGCTGAGAAAGACAGGGAATTAAAGACTATCAGGTTTGGAAGACTAGTCTTGTACAGGTGATAATGATAATTAGGTTATGGCAGTATGGAGACCTAAAACCTTAACACATACAAGTCTCCTGGCATGGTGCTGCATGGTAGCTTAGATCTCAAGAAGCTCACCTTTCCCCCATAGGTGTAGTGATGAACTGTCAGTGTCAGGAAATCAAATGATGCTCTCAGCAGGAGAAGAAGAGGGAGGAGGTGCCGCAACAAAAGAAAGACTACAAGGCCACTATTAACCTAAACCTAGAGCGCCAGTATTTCCCATGCCTGACTGTACCAGACAGGCTTGTTGGTAGGGGTAGGCACTGGTAAACTCTACCACCCAGCAGTGTGCAGAGTTTTTTCCAAACTCTGTGCTCCAAGTGGAGCGAGGAGTGGCAAAACTCTGTGTACTCTACCGGCGGAGTGGAGTTTACCGCACACCCCTAGACATAACGTCACTTTAAACCTTGTTTTCTTCAGTGAACATATATATATTATCTACTGGCGGTCGCCAGTAGATAGTTATAGTTAGAACCTATTTTCCATAGGAAATTCACAACATTCTATTACCAATAACTTTGGCGCCGGTTGATGAATCTTCGCGAAATTTTCAAAACTTGTGGGGCGCTCCGGTCCGCTCCTATCCTGAAAGTCTCAGGGTGATTCCTCAAGTGGGGGCCGAGAAAAAAGGGGGGTCCTAAAACATGTTTTCCCCATGCAATTTTCCATAGGAACCTTTAGTCGCAGCTACAGCCCGAACTGCTGAACGGAATTACACCAAATTTGGCAAAAAGGTAGCCCTTGGTTCGGAGTCGTGCCTTTTGGTTAAATGGTGTAAATCCGTTCAGTAGTTCCTGAGAAATTTGAAAAAGAAAACACATATATATCTGGGCAGAGCCTAATCACACATGTCATCGTGAGATCTGATTGGCTGTCAGCACTTCATCCTGGAATTGCTGGCAGCCATCTTGGGACCAATATAAATGATAGTACCCCATTGAAATGCATTGTAGTGAATCGAAGATTTTGAGGGTTACCAAAAGGAGAACTATAAAGGGTGATAACAGACTTTAGTTACATTAGAATTCATTTGTTGATGGTACCATACTAATTTCAGGAATTGTGGTGTGTTCTAAGGTGATTTTACCCTGTGAAAAACCTTCTGCTGGGATATCATGAATCATGTTTGAGAGAAAACTATTTTCACATGCTTGTCCCATACAGTTTTGGAAGGTGCTCCAGAAGCTAAAATGAGAGCATATTTTCTGTAAATTCACATTATCTTTCTCAGTCATGTGAGAATGAAGTCTGACATTCTCAGTAAAACATGTACATCCAACAAGGGCAGAAACTGTCAGTTGATTCCTTTGTGTTCTACTGCAGCTTCCCAGAGTGTTCTAAAGAACAACTAGAGTGCTAACAGCCTTACTTATGACAAAAGAATGGCACACCTGAAGCCATCTTGATTGGAATAAACTGGTAACACTTAAAACATTTAATTTAAAAAGGAACAAAATGATGGGGTTCATTTTTTCATAGAAATTATGGTTAGTGCTGTAGAAAGAAAAATTAGGACATGTTTCAAGTGTGATCTCAAATATCTTCCTGTTATATTTCAACAGGAGCAGCCTGTCAGTTGATGCCTTTGTGTTCTACTGCAGCTTCCCAGAGTGTTCTAAAGAACAACTAGAGCGCTAACAGTCTTACTTATGACAAAATTATGGCACACCTGAAGCCATCTTGATTGGAATAAACTGGTAACTCTTAAAACATTTAATTAAAAAAGGAACAAAATGAGGGGGTCCATTTTGTCATAGAAATTATGGTTAGTGCTGTAGAAAGAAAAATTAGGACATGTTTTAAGTGAGATCTCAAATATCTTCCTATTATATTTCAACAGGAGCAGCCTGTCAGTTGATGCCTTTGTGTTCTACTGCAGCTTCCCAGAGTGTTCTAAAGAACAACTAGAGAGCTAACAGTCTTACTTATGACAAAAGTATGGCACACCTGAAGCCATCTTGATTGGAATAAACTGGTAACACTTAAAACATTTAATTTAAAAAGGAACAAAATGAGGGGGTTCATTTTGCCATATAAATTATGGTTAGTGCTGTAGAAAGAAAAATTAGGACATGTTTTAAGTGAGATCTCAAATATCTTCCTGTTATATTTCAACAGGAGCAGCCTGTCAGTTGATGCCTTTGTGTTCTACTGCAGCTTCCCAGAGTGTTCTAAAGAACAACTAGAGTGCTAACAGCCTTACTTATGACAAAAGTATGGCACACCTGAAGCCATCTTGATTGGAATAAACTGGTAACACTTAAAACATTTAATTTAAAAAGGAACAAAATGATGGGGTTCATTTTGTCATAGAAATTATGGTTAGTGCTGTAGAAAGAAAAATTAGGACATGTTTCAAGTGTGATCTCAAATATCTTCCTGTTATATTTCAACAGGAGCAGCCTGTCAGTTGATGCCTTTGTGTTCTACTGCAGCTTCCCAGAGTGTTCTAAAGAACAACTAGAGCGCTAACAGTCTTACTTATGACAAAATTATGGCACACCTGAAGCCATCTTGTTTGGAATAAACTGGTAACACTTAAAACATTAAATTTAAAAAGGAACAAAATGAGGGGGTTCATTTTGTCATAGAAATTATGGTTAGTGCTGTAGAAAGAAAAATTAGGACATGTTTTAAGTGAGATCTCAAATATCTTCCTGTTATATTTCAACAGGAGCAGCCTGTCAGTTGATGCCTTTGTGTTCTACTGCAGCTTCCCAGAGTGTTCTAAAGAACAACTAGAGCGCTAACAGTCTTACTTATGACAAAAGTATGGCACACCTGAAGCCATCTTGATTGGAATAAACTGGTAACACTTAAAACATTTAATTTAAAAAGGAACAAAATGCGGGGGTTCATTTTGCCATAGAAATTATGGTTAGTGCTGCAGAAAGAAAATTTAGGGCATGTTTTAAGTGAGATCTCAAATCCTCTTCTATTTCATTAGAAAATTCTGACATGCAGACTGAAACAATCACTTTCAATACCAGCAGTAGACTTCCAGTTAACTCCCTGGTGAGCAGTAGCTTTACTACAGTGATCTAATGAACAACTAGAGTGCTAACATTGTGACACATCTGAATGCCTTCTTGATGGAATCAAAGTAAAAAACTGAAAGCATTTCCTACTGAGGAGACTGCAGTAAATGACGAAATTAGGAAACTTCATAACAAATAAGTCTCTCAAGATGTCCACCAGAGAAAAAAGAGCCCAAATGTAGCACAAATATCACCCAGATGTAGCCCACATATAGCCCAATGACAGAAGTGTGCAAAACACTTTTTATTTTTAGTTTTTCTGCAGTTTTATATAGTGCAAACTGGTCAGGTATTGGAGCGTTACATCTTACTTGGACCCCTTATTGCGTATTTTGCACGAAGTACATGAGATTGATCTTGCGAAACATTGAACTTTACGATTCTGTTAACCTGAAGTTGCTCTGAACCGGGCTTTGTAACACCCGTTTTTACCTACTGGTTTTAATTAATTCTCACTGTATTGTATTAGGAAAGAGGATTTACTGTTTTTATGTACACTTTTATGATCTATGTTTCTAAATCAGATCAAATAAAGTTTAATGAATTCTATGGCAGGACGGAGGCGAGGATTATGCATATCTTTCCTCACTTTATTTGCATAGCAGTTCAAAGAAAACGTAACACAACAATCATTAAACAAAAGACTACACAACCCATGAACCATTAGGGGTAGTCTCCAAGGCAACTATAGTCCAATCATATCACAGTCCATCGTATATAATATCGTGACGTCCCTTCCGCTTCCTCTTTCTTCACTGCTCGTCAGTTAAGTGCATTCCTTACATTCTTGGCTTAATCTGACGTTGTTGCTGTTTGTATAGCGGTTTCTTGTGCACGTTATTAGCATTATTGCCTTGGTATTGTTTCATATTCCATGCGCAGCAGGCTCTTGCCCGAGCGCATTCTCCCCTCGCAGTTTCTCCCGCTGTGTGCTCTGCGCGCGGTGAGATCCTGTCAGGCGCGTCTCGTCCGAGCGAGGCAGCTCCGTCGAGCACTCCCGCTGGTCTTTACGCGCGTTTGGGAATCCGGTCACTCCTTTAGTGTCCGCTTGATTCCCGACCAACACTCGCCTAATTTTGACACCGCTACGCGGTGATTTCCCCACACGGCCACGTTAGTGACCAGCGCCACCTGGTAGTGGTAATTGGTATTGCGCCTCAGTCTATTCTTATAACAGCTTCGGGGAAAGCCCAGCTGTTGGAGCACCAGCGAGGGGGCTGTCTTAAGGATTTTAAGGGCATTTGTTCTGTGCTCACACCCTCTGCTATCATGTCTTCTCCAGAAGACCATTTTTACTCCTCCTACCAGGAAGTGGAGGAGGAATGGCCTCCCAACTTCTCCCTCCAGCAGTGGACCAAGCCCTCTCTCTGGCTATTTCTAGGGTGCTGGCTCCTCTGAGGGATCAGGTTGATAAGCTGGTGAAAAGCATCCCTGGGGTGTTCAGTGACCCAGATCTGGTGGTGGCGGGTCCAAGTAGCTCCCAGATGGGGAATAAAAGGGCCATTAAGCATAACGCGGGGCACTTGGAAGGATTTGATAAACTTACGGAGACCTTCCTCAAGAGTGCGCGAACGCTAAAACATGCACCCTGCCGGGAGGAGGAGGGACCCGGAGATAATTGCGACACTGTCACCACTATTGTAGACCCCGATGGCGGGTTTCCCTTAGAGGGAGAGGGTGTATCGGAGGACGATTTCTCCTCCGATGAGGATAAGGACTCGGGCCATCCCTTTTGTCCAGAGTCCCACTCCTCTCAGTCCCCGGTTGGGGACGGGGTCCACTCGGACATGTTCGAGCCTACCCAAATTTACCATCCTAGGTCGGCAGAGTGGACACCTGACGCCAAAGTGGCAGAGTATGTGGTGGGGAAAATCCATCAACCCCTTGAAAGGGAGGTCAGGAATAGGATGAGGGAGAATGCCCCAGGCCCTCACTGAAGGGGAAGGTGGCACACACGCCTGAAATTGATGAGAAACTATGTACCTTTTTCTCCAAGTATATGAGGGATCCCAAGAAAGGAATTGATAGGTCTTGGACGTGGTAGGGCCCTTGACCCAAATTATTCAATTGACGGAGCGTTCCAAAGAGTCAGGATCCCCTTTGTCCACGGATATTGTGGCTGGTTGGGCGCACTACCCTAAACCCTAAAACACTACCCCCTCCACTACCCAAACACCACTGCACTACCCTAAACCCTAAAACACTACCCCCAGCACGACACCCTACACTACCCAAACATAACTGCACTACCCTAAACCCTAAAACACTACCACCAGCACGACTCCCTACACTACCCAAACACCACTGCACTACCCTAAACCCTAAAACACTACCCCCAGCACGACTCCCTACACTACCCAAACACCACTGCACTACACTAAACCCTAAATCTACCCCCAGCATGACCTCCCACACTACACAAACACCACTGCACTACCCTAAACCCTAAAACACTACCCCCAGCATGACCCCCTACACTACCCAAACACCACTGCACTACCCTATACCCTAAAACACGAACCCCAGCATGACCCCCTACACTACCCAAACACCACTGCACTACCATATACCCTAAAACACGACCCCCTACACTACACAAACACGAATGCACTACCCTAAACCCTAAAACACTACCCACAGCATGACCCCCTTCACTACACAAACACCACTGCACTGCCCTAAACCCTAAAACACTACCCCAGCACTACCCCCTACACTACCCAAACACCACTGCACTACCCTAAACCCTAAAACACTACCCCCAGCACGACTCCCTACACTACCCAAACACCACTGCACTACCCTAAACCCTAAATCTACCCCCAGCACGACCCCCTACACTACCCAAACACCACTGCACTACCCTAAACCATAAAACACTACCCCCAGCATGACCCCCTACACTATACAAACACCACTGCACTACCCTAAACCCTAAAACACTACCACCAGCATGACCCCCTACACTACTCAAACACCATTGCACTACCCTAAACCCTAAAACACTACCCCAGCATGACCCCATACACTACCCATACACCACTGCACTACCCTAAACCCTAAAACACTACCCCAGCACGACCCCCTACACTACTGCACTACCCTAAAACACTACCCCCAGCACGACCCCCTACACGACCCAAACACCACTGCACGACCCTAAACCCTAAAACACTACCCCCAGCACGACCCCCTACACCACCCAAACACCACTGCACTACCCTAAACCCTAGAAAAGAAACCCCCACCCCATGCCCAATCCCCTTACCTCTCACTCCTCATGGTTCCTCTCTCCTCGTGGTTCCTGCTTCACGTCATCTCTGAGGGGCGGTGCACGTCGTTGTGAGGAAACAGAACAGCCTCTGTTTCCTTACAACGACATGGATCATCTACATGTTTTTTAGAACGCATGGTCATTTACCATACATACCTTTACAACAAAATTTGTTGTAAAGGCATGCGTGGTAAATGACCATGCTTTCTAAAAAATGCGTAGTAATGACTTCGTGATGTACAACGCATGCGTGGTAATGCATGCATTGTAATGGTATCGCAAAGTAAAAAAGTTGTTGTAACGGCTGTTTACCGATCGAAGCGGGCCCCTGTTCTTCAGTGAGACGTTTATTTGATTAATTAGGAGGAAGGAATGTGGTTTTTTTACCGAAAAGTGCATTCCCGGCTGTTGTATTGTGAAAGTGTCCGCGTGGCCTGGTTTCACTTCCGGTGAGAGAGTGGAAGAGTCTGTTTGGATCTAAAGGAGTTCTGTTGTTGGACGGGGCCGGCGCGACATGTCATCAGAAAACATAGCTAATGGAAAGCGTCCTCCCTGATGTATGGAGCAGTGCCATGAGAGGTCAACGAGTGTGCGTCCCACCGCAGTATGACCGTACCGCATGACCCATGTGCCGCCTCCAGGGTACGGGAGGCAGAAGTGGCATCGCAGGTCCTCTTGAAGACCGTTGTAGCACTAATTCTACATTTTGGTACTAGGGCATTTTAACTTCGTTGTTCCTGCCAGATACAAAGAGAAGATCCTGTGTTATTCAGTGCCATCGTTACCTTTTTTGTGGGTTGTGGTGCTTGTCACTTCGCTGCCCCGCCGGTGCACACGACTGGGCACCCCACCTCGTGTGTCATCTGCAGGGCCTCTGCCCTCGGATCACTGGTTTCGGTTTCTGGAGTGGCAACATAAACAGTTGCTCCCAAAGGACTGGCCTGAACACTTAGGTGAATATCCCCTGCACCAGCATTCCATGGAAATTCTTTCCTAGCTCTCCCACGTCAACGAGCACGGCTCCGCTCGCGACACCGTATGATGTCATCGGAGCCATAAGAGGACCTCGTTGGCGTGCTGACGTCAGTTCCACCCATTTTTTCCATGCCACCGAGGCAAACAGGGGACCGAGACATTTTCACATGTATACATAGTATAATAAATATATATATATTCACTGAAAAAACCATAGGTTTCAGGCACGTTATAGTTAGAAATTAGCATTTAAAAAACCTTAGAAATTCACTGAAAAAACCATAGGTTTCAGGCACGTTATAGTTAGAAATTAGCATTTAAAAAACCTTAGAAATTCACCGAAAAAACCATAGGTTTCAGGGGCGTTATAGTTAGTTGGACATTTCACTCGTACAAAACCATAGAAATTCCCCCGTTATAGTTAGTTCAGCTAACTATAACTCGCGCGCCCGCAATGCACTGCTGATGACGTCACATATTACATCACTCATGACATGGTCAGTGACATCACTCATGACATCACTGATGACATCTCAAATGACATCACTGATGACATCACTGATGACATCATCCAGTGAATGTGTGTTTTTCTGAAAATTAAATATGTTTTATATATGTATATCTCAAGGTCGATGGAAGAATAAATGGGTATATAAGTGTCTAAATGGATGATTTTTTTGTGTAAAATTGATTGTATAACTGACTAAGTGTATCTTAGTGAATACATGGGTTAGTGAGTAATGTTTAAATATGAAAATATCTGTATCAGTCTCTCACTTTGTGTATAAGTGGCTGCATAGGTTGGTGAGTAGCTACATGAGTGTCTATATGGGTTATTAGTAAGCCTGGGCGTAGTTCGCGTAGTCACGCTACGCGAAGCTACGCGAAGACGTCGGAGCGCTACGCGAGCTACGCGTAGCTTCGCGAGCGTGCGTAGCTGCTTGTCGCACCCGTTTGCGATGCGTTTTTCTTGCTCGGGAACGCGTTGTGCGTGTTCGGGACGCTGTTTGCGTGCTCGGGGGCGCGAATTTACCCATGCGGTCACCTATGGGCGCGGCCATTTTGTTTTTCACTTGTCCCGCCCGTTCGCGATCCCTTATTTCCTGTTCCGGGTCGCGTATAGCGTGCTCGCGATGCGCATTCCTTGTTCGGGAACGCGTTGTACGTGTTCGCGACGTTTTTTGCATGCTCGGGGAGAAATATCGCGCGAACTTACCCACGCGGTCGCGATGGGCGCGGCCATCTTATTTTACCACTCTATGCTATGGTTCTGGGCCTGCTTTTCTATCCTCCCTCAATCTTTGCAATCCTTAGTTTTTTCCACTGTTTTTCAATTTTTCTTTATTTCTTATCTATCTCTCTCTCTGCTTAAGTCTATATTTTGCATTTTTTTCTACTTTTTACTGTGTTTTTTTTACTTTTCGACTGTTTTATATAACTTTCTTCTTTAAGCTCCTACTTCTTCCCCTAACTTTATTTTTCCCTTCTAACTTTTCTTTTTCACCTCCTCCCACCCCAGAACCATGGCGAAGGGTAGCAGCAGCGGCTCAAAGGGCAAGGCGCGTGCTCCCAATCGCCGCCTGCCTTGCAGCAGACTGCGCCCTGCAGGGGTGCAAGCCCACCAGCTGTTTACTGAGGCGGAGGTGGCCGCCCTTGTTTTTTTTATTCAGCGCCACCTCCCCTTGACCTTGGCAGCAGGCGGCAGGCCAGGCTCCGGGTACCCGACCCAGGAGCGTCACCGCCGGTGGGCAAAGGTGCGTTGGGCAGTGTTTCGCTGCTCCGCGTTCCGGCGCACCCATAACCAGCTGGCCCACCGGTGGTCAGACATCCTTGACCGGGAGCAGGACCTGTTGGACCTGCTAGGTGTCGAGGTCGTGGGGCTTGGTGAGTAGCCAATATATATAGTAGTATAAGTATTGTGATTTGTGTATACATTTTTTACAAATAACAAGAATACTGCTGCTTACATTGCAGGTAAATTACGTTTCAAAATCTTCTGTGATTGTAGGACACAGGTACTGGGCGGTACTCTTACTTTTTGCAACTTTGCGCTCGCTTGTCATTATTATGTAAGAGTTTATTTTAGAGAACTTCAGTTAGGTAATGCTATTGCTAGAGAGACTGTAGTCCTTCCTTTGTCCTCCTGTCAAATAGTGGTGGATGCATTTGATACTAGGTTTAGTTACTATTAGTTGATAATTTTTGAGCGGTCTGCGTGACGCATCCTCTGTCACTGAGTGCTGCTTACCCCAGTCCTTAGAACCTTTTGTAGTTTGTTTAGTGAGTGGTACTGGTAAGCTTAGCTTAGCAGTGTCAGTCAGCTGCAGAACATCAGACGCAACCAACCAACAATTTGGTGTATGCATCATGCACTTTATGCATGTGTCCTCCTTCTCATCTATGCATTTTTGATGGCAAAAAAAATGGAAATGCAGGCTTAATGAACAATTGGCCCGCCTGGAATAGGTGGGCTAGGTCAGGTGGTACTTAGGCTTAGTTAGTGTTCTGGATTTTATTTGAATCAATCAGAATGGAACACTGAATTAGTGTTCCCAAATAAGTAGACTGTCCGTGAATCCCGCAAGCCAGTAGTCGATCGGATTAGATAGGTCAATTTTATTGCAATTTTTGTTTCCTAAAACGTTTTTTGAGCGTTTTTTTAGATAATTTATTTGTTTCACAGCAATCATTAATGTTTGTGTCTTTCTTTTTCTTTATTATATCTTACATGATCACTGATCTGCAGCACCCAGGGGCAAGAAGACGGGGTCCGAGTCGGCGGGACAACCACCAGAGGACCGCTCCTCTACCGAGGGCCCTGCTGCTGGTCCCAGTAAGTCCTCCAGTGGTTAATATTAACAATTATATTGCCCTAACTTTTACTGCACCTTATTTTTTCAGAACTATTAATTCTGGCTCCACTCCCTAATTCTATTTTTTACAAAAGATTCTTTGATCTTGACTTGACTATCTGTTTCTAAATTCTGGTTATCCCTGCCTCTAAGTTCTAACTGCCTCTGCTATGAATGTCTGTACTCTGTACTACTAATATTAGTCTGTCGCTAAGCTTGCCCAGTTTGCATTGCCACTCTTTATTGTACGGTTTTGAATAAAACTCAGATTGACCAATACTAATAGCTCTAGCCACTGAGTCCAGTCCTTTCGGTTGTCCTCTTCTAGGCTTCTTAATCTTGAGGCTTTGACAATTACCACAAACAAAATGCCCAACCAGATATTTGACTATTTTTGATAGGATATAGTACATACTACTTGGATTCTGCACAGCCCCATGCAGAACTATGCACAATGAAATAGGATGTTGGTGATGCGAGTTTGGAACTTGGACGTTCCTCACACCTCAGTCAGAAGTGAACCCACAATCCCCTGAACGACTAGCTATAGTGTCTCATTAGGTCCCCGAACCCCCACCCGAAGATACCCAATGATTATGATTACACAACCCAGCCAGAACATAACACCCTTTCGCTCACTCACTCGTGTAAGTCCACCACCACACCAAATACCACAGAGTCTATGTGTAAGTTCAAAAGGTTTATTTTCAACTAACAAGCTCTGTATGTATGTTGTTCTATAAAATTCAGTGTACTCCAGCCAGCTCCAACAGCAAAATGCATAAGATTAAAACAATAAACAGTGTTGCAACAAGTGCATGATCATTGATGATATAAGACAAAAGATCTGTGCAAATTCTGGGCGACTCCTCACCGTAGAACGTAGAATTACTGGTTACATGCATCATTCATAAGCTCTGCAAATCTCTGGTTCGTAGAAGGGAATCCTCTGCCTGAGAAAAATGGTGCGTGTTATATAGTATAATGCAAGCATTTCTCAGTCCTGCCCAAAAAGTGTAACATGTTACCTATGGCTAAGCAATACGGACTAACCGAACTCCATAACAAAGTGGCTTGTTTTTCGACCTCTTGTACGCAACGCTCAGACAGTAGCTGTATGTGCTCATGTGGGCTCAAAAGGCGTCTTACTGTTACTGCACAACAAGCTGCGAGGTAACATGCGCAAAAGACATGAAGCGAAAAATGGTTGCATGGCTCAGGCTAACTTTGCAAAGAGTAGAGTATAGTATAATAATGACCCTAGGGACCATAACACTACTAGTGTCTACTGACTGTACTCTAGTACCCGATTTGGACTATTGAATGTGATTTATAATAATATGTATGTATTAACTTTTTTTTCAATCTTGCTAGTGATAAAGAATAAATAGGGGAGGTGTACAGGCATCTAAAAATGTGTCATGTTTTTATCTAGGCGTACTAGCGACCACCAGTGGTGGCGGGGCCACCGGCGATTCTAGCATTCCGGAGGGGGCAGGAGAAGATGTGGCACCTGCAGGAGCTACAGGGGGGGACCAGCAGCAGTGGCGGGCGGTGGTAAGTTATATTCATGACTTATTGACATTGCACTAGCTGGAAGGGTGTGTGGACTTCACTCACTGTACTGTTGTTGAGACTTATTAGGTATGAAGTTATAGTGAACATTATACAACGGTTAAAGAAGATACCCTTTACTTAGCATGAGCAATGCAGTAGCAATAGCATTACCAGCGTGACTTGATTAACCAATGGCCTCTTATATCTGACTCCAACTCAGCTGTGAAAGTTTTATGGAGGAGACTAAAAGTCAGATCAGATGACCTTGATGGATGTGTTGAACAAAAAGGGAAAAAAGGGTGGAAGGAGGAAGGGCGGGCGAGATTTAATATGATGACTGGCAGAGAAGGATACGTTGGAAGCATGGATAGGTGGCTGATAGGAATCAGATGCATGTGTTGTTGAAGGATGGGTGGAAGGTGAAAGAAGAATCGATGCCTGCCTGGGTGGGTGACACAGTATGGGTGGATACTGTGGATAGCAAGAATCATCAGCGGTGTTTGGGTGAAACTCAAAGCCAAGGCAAGCAACGGAGTGAGTGGACGCATGCGTTGTTGTTGGTGAAACAAAGTAAGGTTTGTGGAGAGATTAAGAAGAATGATTGACATTTACTTAGAATAGATGGATGCCTGTATGTATTCATCATAGACAGCATAGGTGGAGACTGTCACGGGATGCACAGTTTTAGGGAATGTAAAAGAAACCGTGCCAGAGTAGCAAAGCCGATGTGGGGAGGGGCAGGGTGGGGGGTAGTAGTAAACAATGTATTACGCGGGCAAATACAGGTAACTTTACTGTAAACATACAAATAAATAAAGCAAATTTCATTGTGCGCACTGCACCGCCAAATGCGATGCAGTGTGCGCAACAAAATTAGTTTCATTTATTTATATGTTTACTTACCTGTAATTGGCCGTAATCCATAGTTTACTACCCCATCCTGCCCCTACCCACGTCACCGCCCAGCCGAACTCCCCGAGTCCCACCACCGACCGCTACTGACCTTATGTCGTTGTCCCATATAAAAGCAACGATCATTGGATCAGATATATAATCTGCCTTTTTGTAGTAGCCAAGGCACTGTGAAATTGAGCAATTGCCCTCCATGTAACAGAGAGAGTATGGCCAGTGCCACCCGTAATAGAAAAATATGAGCTTTCCCACCTGCAAACAGTAGTAAATCAAACTAACGTGAGTCTGCGTCATGACTCGTATGTTTGTCTTGGGTGCAAACATAGATGACCGAGCTGGCAATGCCGGCTACAACAAGGTTATGTCATTTCGCTAAACTAGAGATAAGAAGAACACTGGTGTACTGTGTACTGGTTGGAGTCCATAGTGCTAGTATAATGCCTGAAACTCCCACAAATGTTAGAGGCCGAGGAAGTGGGAGGATAGATAGATTATTACCACAAATGTTATGTACTGTGCTTCTTGCTAGTGCTACTGTGCCATTATGTGTTGAATTAATTTTGTGTTACTGTTTAGCTAAGAGTACTGGTTACAACAATATTTTTTTTCTTTCTTGATATAGATAGTACTCCTTCCCAAGACAAACCATCGCGGAAGGAGTTGGCAGCCAGGGCCCGGCGCCGGAAACTGGAGGCCATATGCCAGGAGTACCGGCGGCTGGTGGCTCAGGCGGAGGAGGAGGAGGCGGCAGCAGCAGCTGTAGCCTCGTCCGATGCCCCGGGCCCCAGCCAGGCCACAACTCCAGCGGTACGGCACCGCGGTCTGGTAGCCGCCCGCCGCCGCAATTCGCTAGCAGCCAGCACTGCTGTCCCCCATCCTGGATGCCACTGCAGGGCATTTCGCAGGAAGATTCTCCTCCGGATGTCACGGCTAGAGGAGCAAATGGAGGAGCGGGTAAAAATACTGGTGGACAAACACCTCAAAGCCCGCCGAATATAACATCGAGGACCCTGTTGCTTTGCCCCTTTTTATTCCTTGTTTTGGTGGGTGGGAATTGGGCGTTGGGGTTTCGGGACATTATTTGGACTTATTTCGTTTTGGACATTGGTTGGGGTTAGGGAGAGGGGTGGGTTAGGTGTGGGATAGTTTATTTTTGTTAGGGTAATAAATTATATTTATACTTAAACATACAATGTTAATGTTTTGTGGGGGTTACTGTTTTACGAATTAACGTCACATTGGTTTACTTGCTGCTGCAGGGCCGCAGCCAGTGTTTGATTTAAATAATCTGCCGATGATGTAACACAAACAGATAGATGCGGTACCCCTCACTGAGTTATTTGTCCTACTAGTACTGTCAGTCTCTCCTCCTAGTCCATTTATACCTCCCACCAAACTTATCTTACCTGTGATTGATGATGATTACGTTCGGCACAGCGATGGCTGCATGGTTTCCAGAGAGAATGTAGAAGATGCCATGGTTGTGGTGGTAGTAGTAGAGTAGACACTGGCAGTAGCATTTGCTAAAAAATTAAAAAAGAGACAGTCACTTGCCTGAGAGCGACTGTGGGAGGAGTAGTAGAACGAAGTAAAATACAGTACCGAAGAAGACTGCCAAACAAACAATATTGCAGTTGCAACTGCTAAAGTCAAATTAAACATAATGGTGGCGGGGACAGCCTAGTACAAGAAGTTACAAACTGTAGTTGTGTCGAGTGAGTCACTTAACTTAACACAATCGTAATTCGTAACCTTTACTGCTGTGTGGTAGGAGTTTGATGATTAATCCAATCAATGACGGCAATTAATTATGATGTACTACTATTAGCCGGTGACAGCTTGCACATAGACTGAGCATGGGTGGGCAAGCAGAAGAAGCTCCTCACCCTGCCTTGCAATTGAATTAGTGTTGCTTTCACCACATCTGCCCCAGCAAGCGTGTGATCAATTGGTGTACATTTTATGTAGTCACATCACATCTCAATATAAATCACAGCCCGGGGGAAGAGGGTTAGTGTTTGATGAATGGATGGGAAGGGGGGTTTGGGGAAAGGTTTGAGAATGAAAAACAGTACGCATGGACAACAAAAGCAAAGCGCAATCTTGACAGACGACCATGATCTTATCCAAAAAATCTATAAAGGGAGAAAAGGGAAATGCATGCATGATGATGAAGATAGCTTGATGGTTAATGAGTAGTACTTAATAACTCCTACTAGACAATTAGACAGTACAGGGCAGCAGTATATTCTATGCAATTTGCCTTGCCTGTAATATGCCCTCAGAGACCCAAATTCCATGTTGTACTGGGCTTACTTGTAAAGATAGCAAAGACAATTAAAACACAGTTGTAGGGATCAATTAGCAAACAACACACAACACACAGTCCTAATGATTGAAGAGAAAAAGGATTCAAATTAATTAAAAGATGAATGATGAATGATACTAAAGTTACTGTATTATCATGCTCAAATTGTGGAGTTGAATCTCGTCCTTCCTCTTGGTCCTATCTTCCATGGACGCTCCGCACATCAATCTTGGTGGCCTTCCTGATGCCGATTGGTAAGGTAAATGTGAGTTGTGTCTCCCAGTATAGCAAGCACAGGGTAAAGGCCGGCCTGTAACGTCTAGATGGAAAAACAAAAGGGGTATTGAAAAATCAATGAATAAAAAAAACATCAATTACGGTGGAGTCCAAGAAGAGAAGAGAGAACACTTTCAGAGTGAGGCGGCTTGGATATATCGTGTAGATTCTGTTTACAGCATTAAGCTACAACAACAACAGGACAGAACAGGCCCACCACAGCACCAGCCCGTGACCCAACCTCCATTTACCTTAATTTTTGACATAGCCAGACAAAAGGCATACACAGCAACTTAGCATTTTCCTAATTAAGTGACAAAATCAATGCGCCGCTGTCAGTCATCACTACACTCGACTACACACCACTACATGGACATGTAGGTCTGCTGTGTTTACTTTCTTGTTGAATTGTTGTGTTTATGTTTACCTTATGCCACTTCATGAAATGCAGTTATTCCTTGAATCATCTCCGATCCAACTGAATGACTGCGTGCAAAGATAGTATGGTCATCATCATGGTGTGGTACGTGTTGTCCAACTACAACTCAGTCTGTAGTGACTCCGATTAAGTCCATATTCCATATTAAAAAATTGCAACAGATATTGGCCTGCACCTGCAGTAGTAGGAGTACAATTTGGTTATTAAACAACAAGAAGGGAAACATTGACTGTCACTGACTTGAGTCACTTTGTAGATTAACTAGTAGAGTAGAGTTCGACTTCATGCACAACATCAACAACAAACAACAGCAATCGCTCAGAGTCTGCAAGCATCCAATGCATTCCATCATTACCTGTCTTGCTCTTCTCTTTGGCTGTCAGATCATCAGATGCCTAGTTCTGACAGTTGTTTTTTTTTTTACGGGGCAGTGGCCTCATCATTACTCCAGTCCACATTCATTTTGAGTGTTAGTCGCTGTTTCGGTTTTCGTCTTATTCATCTGTGGCACTTTGTCACAGTTTAAGTTGCTTCCCATGGTCAGCACTGTGATGATGGGCCGTGGCCTGGGTAGCACTCATTGCTGGTCATTTGAGTTTGCACAAATGTCAGCAAGTTTCTTCGAAGAGTCCCTTGTCTTTCTCTGCCAAGTACCTTCTGTCCTGACAGTGAGGACCTTTGGATGCCTGCTGAGGCTGTAGCCTTCGGACACTGATGAGTTTCGGCTCGAAAACAAAATGGAGGATAGCTATAGTCACGTTTCACTTCTTATGGAGGCGGGACTGGTAAAGGCAACATTTCTTGTACTAATGTCTGGCTTGATGGAAATGTACTTGTGCGAGACAGGAAGATAAAGCAGGACTCTGAAGAGTGGACAGTTAAATGCACAGACATGCAACTCCAATAGGGAAATAAAAAGAGAAGACGGTGGTGATGGATTTGTTGTGATTTGATTTGAACCAGAAAGACAGATACACAGACACATAAAGGAAGGAAGAAAGTAACAATTTGAAAGCCTAGTTGTCAGGGAAGAGGAGCTCGTCCTCAAACTCTGGTGGTTCGGACAGAAGTAGGTCCTGTAACGCACTATTTGCGTCATCCAAGTCGCTCTCCTCTTCCTGCTGTGATTCACATATTTTGTAATCCGGTGGTATAAAGTGCTGATTCATTTTGATCATGGTTAACCTCTCCACGCTTTGGGCCGAGAGACTGGTCCTTTTCGAAGTTACAATGGCACCACCAGCACTGAAAACACGCTCAGAAGAGACACTTGCGATAGGGGGAGCCAGATACTTTATCGCCAGCCTGCTGAGCACTGTCCATTGGCTTCTTTTCCCATACCAATACACCAATGGGTTTCGATCCATGAAGACCTCTGTTGGGTCATCCAGATAGGCCTGGACCATCCGCTCAATGTTCAGGGGTGCTCCGATGTGCTCGGCCTGTTTTGCCTTTGCATCAGCACTGGACTTACCATACCCCTGCCGTAGAAACCAATCAGTTACACATTGTGCTGTGGATGATCCTGTTCTTGATGTTATTGTTGGTGTAGGTGACTGCTGGGAGGCAAATGCACTGCCCTCAGGCTCCGAAGTAGAACTTGACTCTGGATGCCCTGTAATACTGGTTATGGCCTGGGGTGGGGGGCCTGTAATTAACAGCCGTTCGCTTTCGAAAATAGTGGCTTCCTTAGCTATCAAAGTTTTGTAGTTGGCAACATCCACTTCCGAAAAAGGAATTACTGCCTTGCTGTTCAGAAATACTTTGTACCGTGGATCCAAAATTGTGGCACTAATGTAATGTGGTTGTGACAAAATTTTATTTTTAATCCTTGTATTTTCCGATAAGCGAGCGGCTAAGGTCTCCGCCAAATGATATGCGTCTTGTTTGTCATCCACACCTGCGTACGTTTCAGACACATCCTTCAGCTGTTGCTCTAGCATGTGCAACAATGGGAGAGCTTGGCCCATAGTACAGTCCTCCCTGCTGACTTCACGTGTGAAGATCTCAAAAGGAAGTAGCATCTCAGTCAGGCATTTAATGAGGTCCCATTGACCCATCTCAACGGTCATGCCTCTCACAGTAGGTTCCCCTAATCTTTGCATGACATAAGCATTGAGTGGTATGTACAGTTCAAACAGACGATCAAGCATGTAATAAGTTGAGTTCCAACGTGTTGGCACCTCCTGGATGAGCGCTTTGACTGGCATTTTATGCTCACGTTGAATGACCCTCAGCTGCTTCCGGGCTTTAAAAGAATGGCTGAAATGTGTGCATATTCTTCTGCAGGTGACCAGTAAGTTGCTGACTTTGGATTCATTTTTCAAAAAGTCTTGAACAACAATGTTAATGCAGTGTGCCAAACACGGGACCCTGAAATAGCCACCATTGCGCATGGCCAAAACTACATTACTGCCGTTGTCCGTGGCAACAAAACCAATCGTAAGCCCTCTTGGGCGCAGCCACTCAAAGACCTTGGTGTTAAACTCTTCCAAAATGTTTGCAGCAGTATGAGATTTCTCCATGGCAAACATGGCTACAGTTGCATGTTTGCGAGTGGCATGAAAAATCTCTGCAGTATCAACACCAGCAGATATCTGTTCTCTAACCCCCGCAAAACAGATCCAGTGTGCAGTGATGCACATGTAATCTGTGGCTTGGCAACTGGTCCACATGTCTGTAGTCAGGTGGATACTGTGAACAGCACTCTGCTTCAAGGCCTTTCCTAGCAATTCCAGCACGTCGTGATGTAGTGCTGGAACTGCAACTCTGGCAAAATAGTAGCGGCTGGGAACATGCCATTTTGGGCAGATGGTTGACACAAATTCCAGAAAACCCACCCCTTCAACAAAAGAAAAAGGGAGAAGGCCCAGTGCTAACATTTTAGCCAGCTTCGCATTGTACAAACGTGCTATTGGGTGGTTGCGTTCGTACTGCCCCTCACCCCCAAACATGCTGATAATGGTAGGCTGCATGGTTTTCCTTTCTCTTAGGCTCAACAACGCACTTTTTGGTAGTGCGGACCTGGTACTTCTTGGTGTCTCCGGCTGACTCTTACTCTTGTGCCACTGAGATGTTGCTGAAGATGTGTGCGACGTTAAGACTGCACTGCTGGGGTCAGGGACACCTTGTGTACCACTACCAGAGAGAATGTCTCCCTGTCCTTCCTCTTCCACCATGATCGGATCTTCTTCTTCTACTCCTTTATCCCCACCAACACCAATGGTTGCAGTTTTTTTCTGCCGCGAAGGTGGTCCTCCCAGCTGATCAAGTGGTGTTTTTTCAGATGGGTCATTTGGCCTCCGGTACCATAGTTTGTACCAAGCTTACCACGACTAACAGAGGTATTACAAATGGAGCATATAGCAATGTTCTCCTCCTTTTCGCTAACCGTAAAGAAGTCCCAAACTGGGGAGCTTAACTTTGGCCTCCTGCTGGAGGTGCCACTTCCAATGCCGGATGAACTGGAGGGTGTGTGTTGAATTTGACTCTGTGCTGCTGTACCACTACCTACTCCTACTGAGGTGGTGGTTGTGCTGGATGTAGGTCGCTGCCGGGCCTTTGCTAATGCAAATATGGAAGCTGTAGGTCGTGTTGGTGTTACCTGTGGAGGTATGCGTGCTACATCCCTCGCAGCGATTTTGGATAGGGTAATAATGTTGGACTCCATCTCCTCGGGGCCGGGAGTGATGTTCGTGATGACTGGCTCGTCATCATCATCATCTTGCTGTTCTACATCGACCTCCATAAGTGTAAGGCTTTCCGGAACCTTCCTTTTCCCTAGCTTGGTCTTTGAACGTGGCTCCCTCTCAGACTCAGTTTGTGGCTTCCAAGTGGCATCTAGATCATCAGAAGGGGGGCTTGGCGAACAACTTGATGGACTACCCCTCCTTTTCCTTGCTGGGGATTTGGAAGACAATGGATCTTCTGAATGAGTGGCTTCTTCTTCTACCTCTGCATGAGGCTCAATTTCCTGAACTGCCCCTACTTCAGGAGGAACAACAACTACTATTGCGGGCGGTGGTTGCGGCTGTTGTTGTTGACCACTTATCTGCTGTGTTTCCTCCTGCGTTGATTGGGTACTACTTTGAGATAGCGATAAGTTTATCTCAGGCTCAGCATCACTGCTTTCCACCATTAGGCTGGCTACCTCTTCCACACTCATGTGCTTGGGCCTGGGTTGGTGGGTTGGGTCCACTGATGCGGAGGTGCTGCCCCCAGCTTGCCCCCCGGACACCGCTGCTGCAGGCGCAATTTTTTTTCCCAAAAAGGTATTGGCCGGCACACCAGACTTAAGTGTCACTTCCTTCTTCTGTTCCTTCTTCTTCTCAATAGCAACTTTCTTGGTACTGGAGGACCTGGTACCTGCTTTCTTTGGACCCATCTTCTTCAGATGTCAGCAGCACTCAGTTGCAGAGATGTCTGGTCAGGTCACACGTCTCGTTGTGTTGTGTGTACAGCAGCAGGATGTCTGTCTGGCAGTGCAACGGGCAATGATGAGAGACACACCTCCTCCTCAGTCTTTGTGCACCTAAAAGCAAAAAAGCCAGAACATCAGTCAAGCATAGCACAAATCAAACAAATAGAATATAGAACTTAGTGTGTGGTGGCCTCAATTATTAAATTTCAGAAACTCTGTGAACAACAACACACAGTCTAGCCATTTATGAGACGTTGACAACAAGGCCAGGGCTTTCCTGGCTACTGTGTAGTGCTAGTGTACACTCTGGAAGAATAAGAATAGTAAAGAACAAAAACTAAAATGTAGTGGAGCATGTTTGGCCTAAATTTGTGCATCACGTGGGATGTATTATATAGCAGCATCAGGGAGCTGCAGCTGGCAATGGGGATGGATTTGGAAGCAGTAAGACAAGAGGAACAATGGAAAGACACGCAGGCCTATGTGGCAAAAACAGCACACTACTAACTACCACAACAAAATGGCCCCCAGCAACATGGTGACTCACAGGCACAAGGACGGCAAACAATGAACTCAAGCAGGCCTATATATGGGCAGACAAAGGATGCCTTATAAAACACACACAGCTTTAATGCAAAAACTAAAATCCACATGGCTAAAAACACTTTTGAAAGTTAGACAACCACTACAACAACACAATTATAATTACACAGTACACACGCAAAAAAGGCATTTATTTAACACACCCAAAAAGTGAAATAGTCAGACCCTCCAAAAAAAACACATTTCGCAATTCAATTCAATGCCATCCATGGCCTAAATGATGTCAAAATTCCACAGACTACACAGAAACAGTTTTATGCACCCATGGTGACTACCTCTGGGCCTACTGGCAGACTGGGCCGCAAGCTTGGAGGCCTATGGCAAAAGCACAGTGGCTGGTCCCACAAAATGGCCGCCACCACATGGCCAGGCCACCGAACAACTTCCTTCCTCGTTAAAAAAAATTTAAAACAAAAAAAGTGACTCCTTGCTCACCAAACTACATCTAAATGACAACCTGAGGAGTTTTTGTGCAAAATGAACTAAATCAACATTTTCGAGAAGGTTTTATGATGCTCGAGAGATATTCTTCGCCAGATTGTAAATTCTGCGTGTTCGGCATCGCGATCGTCACAAAAAGTCGTTATCGCGCGCGTGAAAACGTACATTGAGCGCGCGAAGAAGATAAAAAGTGTAAGTCCGCGTTGTCGCGCAGTGCGGAGTTGCCCAAAGTCCGCGAGCTGAACGCCCAGGGTTACCTACTGGCTGAAAAGGCCTATTTATTTAACAAACACCCAAAAAATGAAATACCACCCCAAAACCCACATTTTGTAAATCAATCCAATGCCATCCATGGCCTAAATTATGTTATAATTCAACAGACAACACAGAAACAGTTTTTATGCACCCATGAGGATGACTACTTCTGGGCCTACTGGCAGACTAGGCCGCAAGCTTGGAGGCCTATGGCAAAAGCACAGTGGCTGGTCCCACAAAATGGCCGCCACCACATGGCCAGGCCACCCACAAGTTCACAACAAGCATAAGCCAAGGGGAACAAAGAAAAGACATGCAGGCCTATATGGAAAAAGCAGCACACTACTAAACTACCACCACAAAATGGCCCCAAGCCACGTGGTCACTCACAGTCACAACAGGCCATGGAAAACAATGAACTCAAGCAGGCCTATAATAATATTACCAGACAAAGGAGGCCTGCAGTGCTAAACAACACAGCTTTAATACAAAAATGCAAAAACGAAAATCCACAGGGCTACGAAAGGTTGAAAAGTTACACAACAAGCACACACACACATCCAACAAAGGTATATATATTACACCCAAAAAGTGAAATACACCCCAAAAACCACTTTTACCAATTCAATCCAATGCCATCCATGCATGCCCTACATGATGTTTAAATTCAACAGACACCACAGAAACATGCACCCATGGGTACCTCTGGCTCTAGTCCGGGCCTACTGGCTGAAATTCCAATCAAAGAAAAACAACTAGGCCCCTGCCGAAACTACAGGCCACAACAATACATTTTAAAAACTATGGAAATCCCCCCAAAAAATGTAGGTACAAACAAGCCCCAATCAAACAAACAAGTACACCAATTCTCCAACTTACTTGTAAAATCTCAAATCCAAGAGTCCTCAAATCCAATCCAATGATATGATGCAGCAGACAGACACAAAAAGTGATCCTTCCAGCTCCAAATCCAAATGAAAGTGAACAGCACATGGACAAAGCACTGGGAGGAGCCTGCTGGACAGGAACAGGAAGTTTGAGAATCAGGGGCACTTCCTTCCTCTTGGAAAAAAAGAAAAAGGACTCCTTGCTCACCAAACTACATCTAAATGACAACCTGAGGAGTTTTTTGTGCAAAATGAACTAATTCATCATTTTCGAGAAGGTTTTATGATGCTCGAGAGATATTCTTCGCCAGATTGTAGTTTCTTCGTGTTCGGGATCGCGATCTTACCAACACTGCCGCCGGAAGTCAGATCGCGCGTCCGAATGACGTGTTCGCGTTCGCACACTCTCGCGGGATCGTGCGGCCGGATTCCAAATCTCGTGGCGCCCGCGAACGGATAGGAAGTCGCGTCGGCGAACGCAGAATCACGGTAGGTCGTTACCGCGCGCGCGAGAACGTATATTGAGCGCGCGAAGAAGAAAAACAGCTACGCTACGCCGCAAATTGCGTAGTGCACGGTAACTTCGCGTTCTACGCGAATCGCGAAGTTACCGAAACTTCGCAAATTCCGCGAGCGTAGCGTAGTTCACCACCCAGGGTTAGTTATTAGTTGGTTTTTTGAGTATCAGTATGAATGTCTGAGTGTCTGTATTGTTCGGTGGGGGTATTACTTAGTGCATAGATGCATGAATGAGTGACTCACTGTTTGTATGTGTTGAAGACAGCATGTGTGCAGGACTGTATAGGTGGATGAGTATGTTTATGGGTGTGTTAGTGAGTGAATGACTGTCTCAATAGTGTCTTTATGAGTAACTACATATGTTTAAAACTAGTATATGTGAGTATTGGTGTATATAAGTGAGTATATGTGAGAGTGAGAGATTGGAAGAGTTCCTGTACAAATAAGTAGGTGTTTCTATAAGTGATTGTTTAAGAGAGTAAGTATGTGTAAGTTTCTGTAGAAGTAAGTGTGGTAGTGTGTGTAACTGTATATGCAAGTAAATGGATGTTTGATACTTTGTTTGCATGTGTGACTATGTGTGTGAGTAACTCTATGGATGAGTGGCGGTGTGTAACAGGATGTATAGGTGTATGAGTACATATGATGAGTGAGTACATGTATGAGTGACTGTATAGGGACTGTTGGTGAATGAGTGGATGTGTGTGTAGATCTTGGAATTACTGAATAGGTGTGTTGTAACTGGTATTGGTATGTCCATTGTTTTGAAAATGTTAGTTTGTATTTTTGAGTGTGTGTATCAAAGGTTATATTAGGGTGAGAGGAGGTCTTCCACTCTATCACAAGGTTTATGTCATCAGTGATGTCATCAGTGATGTAATTTGAGATGTCATCAGTGATGTCATCAGTGATGTCACTGACCATGTCATGAGTGATGTAATATGTGACGTCATCAGCAGTGCATTGCGGGCACGCGAGTTATAGTTAGCTGAACTAACTATAACGGGGGAATTTCTATGGTTTTGCACGCGTGAAATGTCCAACTAACTATAACGCCCCTGAAACCTATGGTTTTTTCAGTGAATATATATATATATGTTATCTACTGGCAGTCGCCAGTAGATAGTTATAGTTAGGACCTAGTTTCCATAGGAAACTCGTTTTTTGTTTTCTAAATATCTTTAGCGCCGGTTGACGAATCTTCGCGAAATTTTCAAAACTCGTACCCTGCTCCGGTCAGCTCCTGTCTTGAAAGTTTCGGGGTGATTCGGCAAGCGGGGGCCGAGAAAAAAGGGGGTTCCCAAAACGTGTTTTCTCCATGTTAATTTCCATAGGAAACTTTAGACACGGCTACAGCCCGAACTGCTGAACGGAATTACACCAAATTTGGCAAAAAGGTAGCCCTTGTTTCAGAAAGAGACCTTTTTGTTAAATGGTGTAAATCCGTTCAGTAGTTCCTGAGAAATTTAAAAAAAAGAGGTCGAAAAATGCATTTCCCATAGGAAACTTTAGACACGGCTACAGCTGGAACTGCTGAACGGAATTACACCAAATTTGGCACAAAGGTAGCCCTTGTTTCAGAAAGAACTCTTTTTCTTAAATGGTGTAAATACGTTCAGTAGTTGCTGAGAAAATCAAAAATAAACATTTTGATATTTAGAGGCACGGTGGATCCGCGCACCCTCCCGACCACGAGCTTCATTCTAATTGGCTGTCAACACTCCAAACCAGGAAGTGTTGGCAGCCATCTTGTGATTCTGTAGAACCGAATCACAAGAAAACAGAAAAACAATCACGTAAAACAAGAAAAGGGGGCAGGGGAGAAACACCCTGACCCCCTATGCCTGCTTAGGGGGTCCCACAATGACCCCCAGGGCTCAAAAAAACATTTTTTTTTTTTTTTAAATTGGCAAAATGCGCGAAGGATCTGCGGATCCGGCCACGAAAATAAAAAAAACGAAGCGCGGCCTCCCGCGCTTCGTTATTATTTAGCCCCCGGGTGGGCCAAGTTCCGGGGGCAATGTTTATATTGTGAATGGGGGGCCCTAGGGGTCCCCCCAGCCCCGGGGACCGCCACCCCCGGGGCTTTCTTTACATATTTGCGGGGGGCACATGGCCCCCCCCGCAGCCCCGGGGACCGCCACCCCCGGGGCTTGTATTTTAAATGGGTAGGGGGCCTCCAAGGCCCCCCAAGCCCCAGGGACTGCCACCCCCGGGGCTTTTCTTAAATATTTGTGGGGGCACATGGCCCCCCGTAGCCCCGGGGACCGCCACCCCCGGGGCTTGTTTTTAAAAAAAAATAAAGAACCTGTGTGGGGGGCTCCAGCCCACCCACATGCCCCAGGGACCGCCACCTCCCCAGAGCACTAACTATGTAAATTCAGGATCCCCGAGCCACGGGGACCACCACCTCCCCGGGGCTTTGCCAATGTTGGGAGGGGGACCGCGCGGCCCCCCTCCTGGAGCCTGTGATGGCCCTGGGGACCGCCACCCCCCAGGTCCGGCTCCTGCAGTGTCCTGGGGTGCCCACCCCCGGGACACTGCTGTTTGCTATGGCAGGGCAGGAGCCTCGCGGCTCCCGCCCTGCCATAGCAAACTGTGGTTTGGATTTTGGAAGAGAGAGCAGGAAACCTGCTCTCTCTTCCAAAATCCAAACCACATTGCTTTTCCACACGGGGAGCTGCATGTCAGCAGCTCCCCATGTGGAAAAGCAATGCCGGCTCCCGCAGGAGGCGGGGAGCCGGCAGGGACCGTGGGGGCATTGGGGCTCCCCCCACGGTCCCCAAAGAAGAGGGCCAGCCCAGGGGGATGGGGTCCCGGGGCTAGAAGTGGCCCAGGAGGGGGCCACGCGGCCCCCCTCCCCTGTGTATTAAAAAAAAAAAAAGGAGGCCAGGCCCTGGGGGATGGGATCCCCGGGGCCATATTTGGCCTGAGGAGGGGGGCCACGAGGCCCCCCTCACAAAAATAAAATAAAAAAGGATGGCCAGGCCCCGGGGGATGGGGTCCCCAGGGCCAGAAGTGGCCTGGGAGGGGTGCCACGCGACCCCCCTCCCATCCCAAAAAATTATTAAATAAAGGCGGGCCCCGGGGGATGTGGTCCCCGGGGCCAATAAAGGCCTTAGGAGGGGGGCCATGCAGCCCCCCTTCCTATAAAAAAACAATATGTGTGGCCATGCCCCGGGGGATGGGGTCCCCGGGGCCGGAATTGGCCACGGGAGGGGGGCCCACGCGGCCCCCCTCCCATTTGCATTTTTTTTTTTTTAAAGGGGGCCAGGCCCTAGGGGATGGGGTCCCCAGGGACCAAAAAAAGGCAAGAGAAGGGAAGCAACACAGCCCCCCTTCTTAAAAAAAAGAAGAAAAAAAAAGCCGGCATCGCGACTAGGCCCCGCCCCCTGCCTGCAACACTCAGCAAACGCACCCCCTGGCGCATTTAAAGTTGGGGAATTAATTCCCCTTGAATACTGAGGGGCCCTGGGGGCCAACTAGCCCACCAGGTACCTCCAGTATGCGCCAAGGAGCTGCGTTGCAGAGAGGTGTTCAGAGGCCACACCCCTTTTTACACCTCTCTGCAAGGCAGCTCTGTGGCGCTTACTGGAGGTACCTGGTGGGCTAGTTGGACCCCAGGGACCCTCAGGATTCATGGGGACTTAATCTCCCAACTTAAAACGCACCACGGGGCGTGTTTGCACAGGGGTGAAGGGAGGGGGCGGGGCCTGAGGTGACATGTGTGCAAACACGCACTGTGGCACGTATTAAGTTGGGGAATTAATTCCTCTTCAATCCTGAGGGCCCTTTCGGGGACAACTAGCCCACCAGGTATCTCCAGTAAGCGCCACAGGCCTGCATTGCAGAGAGGTGGTCCAGGCCACGCCCCTTTTTACACCTCTCTGCAACGCAGCTCTGTGGCGCTTACTGGAGGTACCTCGTGGGCTAGTTGGAACCCAGGGACCCTCAGGATTCAAGGGGACTTTATCCCCCAACTTAAAACATGCCACGGGGCGCGTTTGCACAGTGGTGAAGGGAGGGGGCGGGGCCTGAGGTGACATGTGTGGAAACACGCCCTGTGGTGCGTTTTAAGTTGGGGAATTAATACCCCTTCCATCCTGAGGGCCCCTGGGGGCCAACTAGCCCACCAGGTACCTCCAGTAAGTGCCACAGGCCTGCGTTGCAGAGAGGTGGTCTAGGCCTCGCCCCTTTTTACACCTCTGTGCAACGCAGCTCTGTGGCGCTTACTGGAGGTACCTAGTGGGCTAGTTGGACCCCAGGGACCCTCAGGATTCAAGGGGACTAAATCTCCCAACTTAAAACGGCCACTGGGCGTGTTTGCATACATGTCACCTCAGGCCCCCCCCTCCCTTCACCACTGTGCAAACGTGGCCCGTGGCGCGTTTTAAGAGGTAGTTTTAATCCCCCTGCCCTATTATGTACTAGGGCCTTACAGAGGAGGTCATGCTAATCACAGGGGTACCCCAACGCATAGTGTTCCCTAGTGTATGTAGGTGTTTTCACTGTATTCTAAGTGTCTTTTAGCATAGCACTGGCTCTAGGCCTGGTTAGTCCGAGTCAGTTACCACCAGTACCCGTCTGAAAGTTGTGGGCACAGGATGATTTTGCAACAAGGCCTCTTTCTGCTCCTCTGTTGGTTCTTTCTGCACATGTCTTGCTTCTTCCTGCACTTTTGTTCGTCTTTGTGGACTTCTGTTGCTTCTTTCTGCATTTCTTTTGCTTTTTTCTGTGCGTTTTTTCTTCTTTCTTCACATGTCCTACCTCTGTAGGCATAGTTAGAAACTAGCATTTAAAAAACCTTTGAAATTCACTTAAAAAACCATAGGTTTCAGGCACGTTATAGTTAGAAATTAGCATTTAAAAAATCTTTGAAATTCACTGAAAAAACCATAGGTTTCAGGCACGTTACAGTTAGAAATTAGCATTTAAAAAACCTTTGAAATTCACTGAAAAAACCATAGGTTTCAGGGACGTTATAGTTAGTTGGACAATTCACTCGTACAAAACCATAGAAATTCCCCCGTTATAGTTAGTTCAACTAACTATAACTCGCGCCCCCGCAATGCACTGCTGATGACGTCACATATTACATCACTCATGACATGGTCAGTGACATCACTGATGACATCACTGATGACATCTCAAATGACTTCAGCCCGAATTGCTGAATGGAATTACACCCAATTTGGCAAAAAGGTAGCCCTTGGTTCAGAAAGAGACCTTTTGTTAAATGGTGTAAATCCGTTCAGTAGTTGCTGAGAAAATCAAAAAATAAAAGTTTCGATATATAGAGGCATGGAGGATCCACGCACCCTCCCTACCACGAGCTTTATTCTAATTGGCTGTCAACACTCCAAACCAGGAAGTGTTGGCAGCCATCTTGTGCCTCGGTAACCGAGGCACAAGAAAACAGGGTAACAAATGTGAAAAAAAGGAAAAGGGGGCAGGGTAGAAACACCCTGACCCCTTAGGCCTCCTCAGGGGGTCCCACAAGGACCCCCAGGGCCAAAAAAGCATTTAAAAAAAAAGAAATGATTTGATTGATTTGATTTGATTTGTATATTTGTAAAGCGCACGAATGCCCAAAGGCGTCTTGGCGCTAATCGTTGTAAAAAGACTAAGTCTGCCGAAGAATGATACCAACTACAAAGTAAACAACCATGTTTTCACCTCCTTCCTAAATGAAAGTAGCGATGAGCTGTTTTTAATTGTAACAGGGAGAAGGTTCCAAGTCTTAGCTGCCTGAAGGAGGAAGCTTCTCCCTCCCCACCTAACTTGCTTAAATTTCGGAACCTGAATTAATTTTGCCCGGCGAGATTCGCGCACCTAACGTGAATTTCGGCCGAAAATAAAAATAAAACGAAGCGCGGGCTCCCACACTTCATTATTATTTAGCCCCCGGGTGGGCCATGTCCCGGGGGCATGCAAAATTGAAATTGCGGGGGCCCAGGCAGGCCCCCGCAGCCCCGGGGACCGCCACCCCCCGGGGCTGTCATTAAATATTTGCGGGGGCTCACGGGCCGCCAGCAGCCCTGACCGCCACCCCCCGGGGCTTTGTTTATTTTATGTGTGGGGGGCCTCCAAGGCCCTCCTAGCCCCGGGGACCGCCACCACCCCCCAGGGCTTTTATTAATTATTTTGCGGGGGCACACGGCCCCCCGCTGCACGGGGACCGCCACCCCCGGGGCTTTAAAAAAAAAAAAAACATACACCTGTGTGGGGGGGGGCTCGAGCCCCCCCACACGCCCCGGGGACCGCCACCTCCCCGGGGCACTACTATTCAAATTTGGGGGTCCGTAACAGACCCCCGAACCCCGGGGACCACCACCTCCCCGGGGCTTTGCAATTGAAGGGAGGGGGGCCGTGCGGCCCCCCTCCTGGAGCCCGTGATGGCCCTGGGGACCGCCACCCCCCAGGGCCGGCTCCTGCAGTGTCCCGGGGTGCTCACCCCCGGGACACTGCTGTTTGCAATGACAGGGCGGGAGCCGCGCGGCTCCCGCCCTGTCATTGCAAACTCTGCTTTGCTTCATTGAAGTGAGAGCAGGGAAACCTGCTCTCGCTTCAATGAAGCAAAGCAGAATTGCTTTTCCACACGGGGAGCTGCATTTCAGCAGCTCCCCGTGTGGAAAAGCAATGCCGGCTACCGCAGGACGCGGGGAGCCGGCGGGACCGTGGGGGCATTGGAGTTCCCCCCACGGTCCCCAACAGAGAGGGCCAGCCCCGGGGGATGGGGTCCCAGGGGCTAGAAGTGGCCCGGGAGGGGGCCCCCTCCCCAAACAAAAATAAATAAAATAAAGGCCGGCCCTGGGGGATGGGGTCCCCGGGGCCAATAGAGGCCTCAGGATGGGGGCCCATGCGGCCCCTTCCAGTTAAATTTTTTTTTTTTTTTAAATGGGGGTAAGGCCCTGGGGGTGGGGTCCCCAGGGCCCAAAAACAGTAAAAAGAAGGAGGGCCACACAGCCCCCCTTCTAAAAAAATATAATAATACAAAACACCGCGATCGTGCCGGAGGCCCCGCCCCTCCCAGCAACACTCTGCAAACGCGCCCTGTGGTGCATTTTGCAATGGGGAATTAATTCCCCTTCAATACTGGGGGTCCCTGGGGGCCAACTAGCCCACCAGGTACCTCCAGTAAGCACCACAGGGCTGCGTTGCAGAGAGGTGGTCCAGGCCACGCCCCTTTTTACACCTCTCTGCAATGCAGCTCTGTGGCGCTTACTGGAGGTACCTGGTGGGCTAGTTGGACCCCAGGGACCCTCAGGATTGAAGGGGACTTAATCCCCCAACTTAAAACGCGCCACAGGGTGCGTTTGCACAGTGGTGAAGGGAGGGGGCGGGGCCTGAGGTGACATGTGTGCAAACACGCCTTGTGGCGCGTTTTAAGTTGGGGAATTAATTCCCCTTAAATCCGGAGGGCCCCTGGGGGCCAACTAGCCCACCAGGTACCTCCAAGAAGCGCCAGAGGCCTGCGTTGCAGAGAGGTGGTCCAGGCCATGCCCCTTTTTACACCTCTCTGCAATGCAGCTCTGTGGCGCTTACTGGAGGTACCTGGTGGGCTAGTTGGACCCCAGGGACCCTCAGGATTCAAGGGGACTTAATCCCCCAACTTAAAACGCGCCACGGGGTGCGTTAGCACAGTGGTGAAGGGAGGGGGCGGGGCCTGAGGCAACATGTGTGCAAACACGCCCTGTGGTGCGTTTTAAGTTGGGGAATTAATTCCCCTTCAATCCGGAGGGCCCCTGGGGGCAAACTAGCCCACCAGGTACCTCCAGTAAGCACCATAGACCTGCGTTGCAGAGAGGTGGTCCAGGCCACGCCCCTTTTTACACCTCTCTGCAATGCAGCTCTGTGGCGCTTACTGGAAGTACCTGGTGGGCTAGTTGGACCCCAGGGACCCTCAGGATTCAAGGGGACTTAATCCCCCAACTTAAAACGCGCCACAGGGCGCGTTAGTACAGTGGTGAAGGAAGGGGACGGGGCCTGAGGTAACATGTGTGCAAACACGCCCTGTGGTGCGTTTTAAGTTGGGGAATTAATTCCCCTTCAATCCTGAGGGCCCCTGGGGGCCAACTAGCCCACCAAGTACCTCCAAGAAGTGCCAGAGGCCTGCGTTGCAGAGAGGTGGCCCAGGCCACGCCCCTTTTTACACCGCTCTGCAACGCAGCTCTGTGGCGCTTACTGGAGGTACCTCGTGGGCTAGTTGGACCCCAGGGACCCTCAGGATTCAAGGGGACTTTATCCCCCAACTTAAAACGTGCCACGGGGCGCGTTTGCACAGTGGTGAAGGGAGGGGGCGGGGCCTGAGGTGACATGTGTGGAAACACGCCCTGTGGCGCGTTTTAAGTTGGGGAATTAATACCCCTTCAATCCTGAGGGCCCCTGGGGGCCAACTAGGCCACCAGGTACCTCCAGTAAGTGCCACAGGCCTGCGTTGCAGAGAGGTGGTCCAGGCCTCGCCCCTTTTTACACCTCTGTGCAACGCAGCTCTGTGGCGCTTACTGGAGGTACCTAGTGGGCTAGTTGGACCCCAGGGACCCTCAGGATTCAAGGGGACTAAATCTCCCAACTTAAAACGCGCCACGGGGCGCGTTTGCACAGTGGTAAAGGGAGGGGGCGGGGAACGTTATAGTTAGAAATTAGCATTTAAAAAACCTTTGAAATTCACTGAAAAAACCATATGTTTCATGCATGTTATAGTTAGAAATTAGTATTTAAAAAACCTTTGAAATTCACTGAAAAAACCATAGGTTTCAGGCACGTTATAGTTAGAAATTAGCATTTAAAAAACCTTACAAATTCACTGAAAAAAACATAGGTTTTAGGGACAGTTATAGTTAGTTGGACATTTCACTCGTACAAAACCATAGAAATTCCCCCGTTATAGTTAGTTCAGCTAACTATAACTCGCGCCCCGCAATGCACTGCTGATGACGTCACATATTACATCACTCATGACATGGTCAGTGACATCACTGATGACATCACTGATGACATCTCAAATGACATCACTGATGACATCACTGATGACATCATCCAGTGACTGTGTGTTTCTGTAAAGTTTAAATATGTTTAATATATATAGGGAAAGGCGTATTGAAGAATGAGTGGGTGTATAAGTGTCTGAATGGATGATTTAGTACGTGCAGTGACTGACTCTACAAGTGAGTGATTAAATGTATCTTACTGAATGCATGGGTTAGTGACTAAACTGTGTGAATGTCTGTATCCGTCTGTCTGTTGGTTTGTAAGCGGCTGCATGGGCTTTCTGAATAGCTACATGAGTGTCTACATGGGTTATTGATTGATTGTCTGAGTATCTGTATGGGTGCCTGAGTGTTTGTGTGGGTGGGGTGTGTGTGACTCTGCATAGATGTGTGAGTTGGTGATTCACTGGGTGCATGGTTTCAAGAGTGCATCTGTGATGGACTGTATGGGTGGGTGAGTGTGTGTATGGGTGTGTTAGTGATTGAATGTATATCTCAGTGGTACATGTGTGAGTAACTACATATGTGAAAGGCAGTATATATGTGTGTTGGAGTATATAAATGGCTATAAGTGAGAGTGTGTGATTGTGAGAGTGGCTGTATGGATGAGTGTGTACTTGTATCAGTGATTGTATAAGAGCGTAAGAATGTGCTAGTATTTGTATGAGTAAGTGAGCTGGTGTGTGTATAACTGTATAGGTGAGTAAATGGGAGTGTGATTACGTTATTTGCATGACTGACTAGGTGTGTGAGTACCTCTATGGATGAGTGGCGGTGTGTGAGTGTTTATATAGGTGTATGAGTGCATATGATAGTCCTGTACTGAGTGACCTAAGTATGAGTGACTGTACGGGTGAGTGAGTGGATGTGTGTGTAGACCTAAGAATCAGTGAGTGGGTATGTAGTTTTTGGTGTTGGAGTGTCTATGGTTTTGAGAATGGCAGTCTGTAATTTAGAGTGGGTGTATCAAAAGTTATATTAGGGTGTGAGAAGATGCATGCAAATTATCACATGGATGATGTCATCAGTGATGTCATTTGAGATGTCATCAGTGATGTCACTGACCATGTCATGAGTGATGTAATATGTGACGTCATCAGCAGTGCATTGCGGGGCGCGAGTTATAGTTAGCTGAACTAACTATAACGGGGAATTTCTATGGTTTTGTACGAGTGAAATGTCCAACTAACTATAACTGTCCCTAAAACCTATGGTTTTTTCAGTGAATTTCAAAGGTTTTTTAAATGCTAATTTCTAACTATAACGTGTCTGAAACCTATGGTTTTTTCAGTGAATTTCAAAGGTTTTTAAATGCTAATTTCTAACTATAACGTGCCTGAAACCTATGATTTTTTAAGTGAATTTCAAAGGTTTTTTTAAATGCTAGTTTCTAACTATGCCTACAGAGGTAGGACATGTGAAGAAAGAAGAAAAACGCACAGAAAGAAGCAAAAGATGTGCAGAAAGAACCAACAGAGGAGCAGAAAGAGGCCTTGTTGCAAAATCATCCTGTGCCCACAACTTTTTCAGACGGGTACTGGTGGTAACTGACTCTGACTAACCAGAGCCAGTGCTATGCTAAAAGACACTTAGAATACAGTGAAAACAGCTAGATACACTAGGGAACACTATGCGTTGGGGTACCCCTGTGATTAGCATGACCTCCTCTGCAATTCCCTAGTACATAATAGGGGAGGGGGATTAAAACTACCTCTTAAAACGCGCTACAGGGCGCGTTTGCACAGTGGTGAAGGGAGGGGGGGCCTGAGGTGACATGTGTGCAAACGCACCCCGTGGCACGTTTTAAGTTGCGGGATTAAGTCCCCTTGAATTCTGAGGGTCCCTGGGGCCCAACTAGCCCCCCAGGTACCTACAGTTAGGACCACAGAGCTGAGTTGCAGAGAGGCGTTCCGAGGCCACGCACCTTTTTTCACTTCTCTGTAACGCAACTCTGTTGTGCTTACTGAAGGTACCTGGTGGGCTAGTTGGCCCCCAGGGTCCCTCAGGATTCAAAGGGAATTAATTCCCCAACTTAAAACGCACCACAGGGCGTGTTTGCGCACATGTCACCTGAGGCCCCGCCCCCTCCCTTCACCACTGTGCAAACGCGCCCCGAGGTGCGTTTTAAGTTGGGGGATTAGGTCACCTTGAATCCTGAGGGGCCCTGGGGCCCAACTAGCCCACTAGGTACGTCCAGTAAGCACCACAGGCCTGTGTTGCAACGCCTGTAACAAATTGTGCAGTTGTGTTTAGGTAGTGAAGAGGGTCATGCTGGGGGTAGTGTTTTAGGGTTTAGGGTAGTGCAGTGGTGTTTGTGTAGTGTAGGGGTCATGCTGGGGGTAGATTTAGGGTTTAGGGTAGTGCAGTGGTGTTTGGGTAGTGTAGGGAGTCGTGCTGGGGGAGTGTTTTAGGGTTTAGGGTAGTGCAGTGGTGTTTGGGTAGTGTAGGGGGTCGTGCTGGGGGTATTATTTGGGGTTTAGGGTAGTGCAGTGGTGTTTGGGTAGTGTAGGGGGTCGTGCTGGGGGTAGTGATTTAGGGTAGTGCAGTGGTGTTTGGGTAGTGTAGGGGGTAATGCTGGGGGTGGTGTTTTAGGGTTTAGGGCAGTGCAGTGGTGTTCGGGCAGTGTAGGGGGTCGTGCTGGGGCTGGTGTTTCATGGTTTAGGGCAGTGCAGTGGTGTTTGGGCAGTGTAGGGGGTAATGCTGGGGGTGGTGTTTTAGGGTTTAGGGCAGTGCAGTGGTGTTCGGGCAGTGTAGGGGGTGCTGCAGGGGTGGTGTTTCAGGGTTTAGGGCAGTGCAGTGGTGTTTGGGCAGTGTAGGGGGTAATGCTGGGGGTGGTGTTTTAGGGTTTAGGGCAGTGCAGTGGTGTTCGGGCAGTGTAGGGGGTCGTGCTGGGGGTGGTGTTTCAGGGTTTAGGGCAGTGCAGTGATGTTCGGGCAGTGTAGGGGGTGGTGTTTCAGGGTTTAGGGCAGTGCAGTGGTGTTCGGGCAGTGTAGGGGGTGCTGCAGGGGGTGGTGTTTCAGGGTTTAGGGCAGTGCAGTGGTGTTCGGGCAGTGTAGGGGGTCGTGCTGGGGGTGGTGTTTCAGGGTTTAGGGCAGAGCAGTGGTGTTCAGGCAGTGTAGGGGGTCGTGCTGGGGGTGGTGTTTCAGGGTTTAGGGCAGTGCAGTGGTGTTCAGGCAGTGTAGGGGGTCTTGCTGGGGGTGGTGTTTCAGGGTTTAGGGCAGTGGTGTTCGGGCAGTGTAGGGGGTCTTGGTGGGGGTGATGTTTCAGGGTTTAGGGCAGTGCAGTGGTGTTCGGGCAGTGTAGGGGTCTTGCTGGGGGTAGTGTTTCAGGGTTTAGGGCAGTGCAGTGGTGTTCGTGCAGTGTAGGGGGTCGTGCTGGGGATGGTGTTTCAGGGTTTAGGGCAGTGCAGTAGTGTTCGGGCAGTGTAGGGGGTCGTGCAGGGGGTGGTGTTTCAGGGTTTAGGGCAGTGCAGTGGTGTTCGGGCAGTGTAGGGGTCGTGCTGGGGTGGTGTTTCAGGGTTTAGGGCAGTGCAGTGGTGTTCGGGCAGTGTAGGGGGTCGTGCTGGGGGTGATGTTTCAGGGTTTAGGGCAGTGGTGTTCGGGCAGTGTAGGAGGTCTTGCTGGGGGTAGTGTTTCAGGGTTTAGGGCAGGGCAGTGTTGTTCGGGCAGTGTAGGGGGTCGTGAAGGGGGTGGTGTTTCAGGGTTTAGGGCAGTGCAGTGGTGTTCGGGCAGTGTAGGGGGTCGTGCTAGGGTATGTGTTTCAGGGTTTAGGGCAGTGCAGTGGTGTTCGGGCAGTGTAGGGGGTCGTGCAGGGGCTGGTGTTTCAGGGTTAAGGGCAGTGCAGTGGTGTTTGGGCAGTGTAGGGGGTCGTGCTGGGGGTAGTGTTTTAGGGTTTAGGGTAGTGCAGTAGTGCTTGTGTAGTGTAGGGGGTCGTGCTGGGGGTAGTGTTTTAGGGTTTAGGGTAGTGCAGTGGTGTTTGTGTAGTATAGGGGGTCATGTTTTAGGGTAGTGCAGTGGTGTTTGTGTAGTGTAGGGGGTCGTGCTGGGGGTAGTGTTTTAGGGTTTAGGGTAGTGCAGTGGTGCTTGTGTAGTGTAGCGGGTCGTGCTGGTGGTAGTGTTTTAGGGTTTAGGGTAGTGCAGTGGTGTTTGTGTAGTGTAGGGGGTCATGTTTTAGGGTAGTGCAGTGGTGTTTGGGTAGTGTAGGGGGTCGTGCTGGGGGTAGTGTTTTAGGATCTAGGTTAGTGCAGTGGTGTTGGGGTAGTGTTTTAGGGTTTAGGGTAGTGCAGTGGTGTTTGTGTAGTGTATGGGGTCATGCTGGGGGTAGTGTTTTAGGGTTTAGGATAGTGCAGTGGTGCTTGTGTAGTGTAGGGGGTCGTGCTGGGGTAGTGTTTTAGGGTTTAGGGTAGTGCAGTGGTGTTTTTGTAGTGTAGGGGGTCATGTTTTAAGATGCAACGCTCCAATACCTGACCAGTCTGCACTACATAAAACTGCAAAAAAACTAAAAATAAAAAGTGGTTTGCACACTTTTGTCATTGGGCTATATGTCGGCTACATCTGGGTAATATTTGTGCTACATTTGGGCTCTTTTTCACTGGTGGCCATCTTGGAAGACTTCTTTGTTATGAAGTTTCCTAATTTCCTCATTTACTGCAGTCTCCTCAGTAGGAAATGCTTTCAGTTTTTTACTTTGATTCCATCAAGAAGGCATTCAGATGTGTCACACATTTGCCATAAATTCAGAATGTTATTACTCTAGTTGTTCATTAGATCACTGTAGTAAAGCTACTGCTCACCAAGGAGTTAACTGGAAGTCTACTGCTGGTATTGAAAGTGATTGTTTCAGTCTGCATGTCAGAATTTTCTAATGAAATAGAAGAGGATTTGAGATCTCACTTAAAACAATCACTAAATTTTCTTTTTGCAGCACTAACCATAATTTCTATGGCAAAATGAACCCCCTCATTTTGTTCTTTTTTAAATTAAATGTTTTAAGTGTTACCAGTTTATTCCAATCAAGATGGCTTCAGGTGTGCCATACTTTTGTCATAAGTAAGGCTGTTAGCACTCTAGTTGTTCTTTAGAACACTCTGGGAAGCTGCAGTAGAACACAAAGGCATCAACTGACAGGCTGCTCCTGTTGAACTATAACAGGAAGATATTTGAGATCACACTTGAAACATGTCCTAATTTTTCTTTCTACAGCACTAACCATAATTTCTATGACAAAATGAACCCCATCATTTTGTTCCTTTTTAAATTAAATGTTTTAAGTGTTACCAGTTTATTCCAATCAAGATGGCTTCAGGTGTGCCATACTTTTGTCATAAGTAAGACTGTTAGCGCTCTAGTTGTTCTTTAGAACACTCTGGGAAGCTGCAGTAGAACACAAAGGCATCAACTGACAGGCTGCTCCTGTTGAAATATAACAGGAAGATATTTGAGATCACACTTGAAACATGTCCTAATTTTTCTTTCCAGAGCACTAACCATAATTTCTATGACAAGATGAACCCCATCATTTTGTTCCTTTTTAAATTAAATGTTTTAAGTGTTACCAGTTTATTCCAATCAAGATGGCTTCAGGTGTGCCATACTTTTGTCATAAGTAAGGCTGTTAGCACTCTAGTTGTTCTTTAGAACACTCTGGGAAGCTGCAGTAGAACACAAAGGAATCAACTGAC
This sequence comes from Calotriton arnoldi, assembly GCA_963921515.1. Taxonomy (NCBI): domain Eukaryota; kingdom Metazoa; phylum Chordata; class Amphibia; order Caudata; family Salamandridae; genus Calotriton; species Calotriton arnoldi. The sequence goes on from CAWUFW010009121.1 coordinate 296,904, forward strand.
AGTCTCTGTCCTTGTTGGATGTACATGTTTTACTGAGAATGTCAGACTTCATTCTCACATGACTGAGAAAGATAATGTGAATTTACAGAAAATATGCTCTCATTTTAGCTTCTGGAGCACCTTCCAAAACTGTATGGGACAAGCATGTGAAAATAGTTTTCTCTCAAACATGATTCATGATATCCCAGCAGAAGGTTTTTCACAGGGTAAAATCACCTTAGAACACACCACAATTCCTGAAATTAGTTGGTACCATCAACAAATGAATTCTAATGTAACTAAAGTCTGTTATCACCCTTTATAGTTCTCCTTTTGGTAACCCTCAAAATCTTCGATTCACTACAATGCATTTCAATGGGGTACTATCATTTATATTGGTCCCAAGATGGCTGCCAGCAATTCCAGGATGAAGTGCTGACAGCCAATCAGATCTCACGATGACTGGTGTGGTTAGGCTCCGCCCAGATATATATGTGTTTTTACTTTTGATTTTCTCAGCAACTACTGAACGGATTTACACCATTTAACAAAAAGGGTTCTTTTGAACCAAGAACTACCTCTTTGCCAAATTTGGTGTAATTCCGTTCAGCAGTTTGGGCTGTAGCCTTGCATAAAGTTTCCTATGGGAAATTGATTTTTTGACTCTTATTTTTTTAATTTCTCCGCAACTACTGAACGGATTTACACCATTTAACAAAAGGGTTCTTTCTGAACCAAGAACTACCTCTTTGCCAAATTTGGTGTAATTCCGTTCAGCAGTTCGGGCTGTAGCCGTGTCTAAAATTTCCTATGGGAAAATGAATGGGGAAAACACGTTTTGGGACCCCCCTTTTTTCTCGGCCCCCACTTGACGAATCACCCTGAGACTTTCAGGGTAGGAGCAGACCGGAGCGGGCCATAAAGTTTGAAATTTTCGCGAAGATTCGTCAACCGACGCAAGAGTTATTTCAAATAGAATGTCGCGGATTTCCTATGGAAAATAGGTCCTAACTATAACTATCTACTGGCGACCGCCAGTAGATAATATATATATATATATATATATATATATATATATATATATATATATATATGTATTTTTTTCTGCAAAGGACTGTTCCCACATTACGAAACAGACTCCAGCATGCTCGGGATAGCTAAATAGAGATTTTATTTCCGACCACACATAACCAGATAACGCGTTTCGACCGCGCAAGCGGTCTTTGTCAAACCTCTGTATATATATATTCACTGAAAAAGCCAAAGGAATCAGGAACGTTATAGTTAGGCTGACATTTCACTTACACAAAACCAGAGAAATTTAGCCGTTATAGTTACCTGAGTTATCTATAACTCGTGCCCCCGCAATGCACTGCTGATGACCTCACATATTACAGAACTCATGACATGGTCAGTGATATTACTAATGTCATCACTGATGATATCTCAAATGACATCACTGATGACATCATTCAGAGCCTATGAGTGTTTCTAAAAAAGTTTATGAGTGTTAAATATGAATACCAAGGTGTATTAGTGTATCAGTTGGTGTATGAGTGCCTTATTGGATGATTCAGTGGGCGCGTGAGTAACTGTATAAGTAAATAATTCATCATCTCAGTGAATGTATGGGTGAGTGACTTGTGTGAATGTCTGTATCTGCCAGTTGGTGTCTAAGTGGCTGCATGAGTGTGTGACTGGGTATGTGAGTTTCTGTATGGGTGAGTGATTGGTTGTCTGAGTACCTCTATGGGTTTCTGAGTGTCTGTGTGGGTGGGTGATGAGCGAGTGGGTGAGTCAGTGGCTGTGTGGGCTAGTGAGTGTGTGTGTGGGGGGCTGTATGGGTGAGTGATTGTGTGTATGGCTGTGTCGGTGAATGAATGGATGTGTCAGTGGTATATGGGTGAGTAACTGCATATGTGAAAGGCAGTATAGGTGAGTGTTGGAGTATATGTGACTGTATACGTGACTGGGTGATTGCAAGAGTGGCCGTATGGGTGAGTGTGTGCTTGTGTCAGTGACTGTATAGGTAAGTGAATATGTGTTAGTATCTGTATGAATAAATGAGTGTGTGTATGTATAAATGAATAGGTGAGTAAATGGCTGTGTGATTGAACCTATAGGTGACTTAGTAGGTGTGTTAGTAGCTCTATGAGTGACTGACTGTGTGTGGGTGGCTGTATGGCTATATGAGTGGATATATCAGTGGCTGTATTAGTGAGTAAGTGGGTGTAAGAGTGGCTGTATGAGTGAGTGAGTAGATGTGTGTGTAGACCTATGAATCAGTGAGTGGGTATGTAAGTACTGATATGAGTGTGTCAATGGTTTCAAGAATGGTGTGTGAAAGTTGGAGTGCGTGTATGAAAGGTTTTATGGTGGTGTAAGTGGGTCATCAGTGATGTCATCAGTGATGTGATTTGAGATGTCATCAGTGATGTCATCAGTGATGTCACTGACCATGTCATGAGTGATGTAATATGTGAGGTCATATGCAGTGCATTGCCGGGGCGCATGTTAACTCCGGTAACTATAATGGCTGAATTTCTCTGGTTTTGTATGAGTGAAATGTCAGCCTAACTATAATGGTCCTGAAACCTTTGTTTTTTTTAGTGGATTTTTAAGCTTTTTTAAAATGTTAATTCCTAACTATAACATCCCTGAAACCTTAGGTTTTTTCAGTGAATATATATATTATCTACTGGCGGTCGCCAGTAGATAGTTATAGTTACAACCTATTATCCATAGGAAATCCGCGACATTCTATTTGAAATAACTCTCTTGCCGGTTGACGTATCTTCGCAAACTTTTCAAACTTTGTGGCCCGCTCCGGTCCGCTCCTACCCTGAAAGTCTCGGGGGATTCGTCAAGCGGGGCCGAGAAAAAGGGGTCCCAAAACGCGTTTTCCCCATGCAATTTTCCATAGGAAACTTTAGACACGGCTACAGCTCGAACTGCTGAACGGAATTACACCAAATTTGGCAAAGAGGTAGTTCTTGGTTCAGAAAGAACCCTTTTTGTTAAATGGTGTAAATCCGTTCAGTAGTTGCTGAGAAAATGAAAAGTAAAAAAGATAGATATATCTAGGGCCGCGGATCCTCCCGAGCACGAGCTTTATGTTAATTGGCTGTCAACACTCCAAATCAGGAAGTGTTGGCAGCCATTTATCCCTCGGTAGAACCGAGGGACAGAAGCTAAGTGCGCAAAGCGCACAAAGGGAGCAGGGTAGAAACACCCTGACCCCTAGGTCTGCTCAGGGGGTCCCACAAGGACCCCTGGGCAAAAAAAGTTATTTTTTTAAAAATCAGCAGGATGCGCTCAGGGAGCCAAGTCCCGGGGGCATGCTGGGGGGTTAATTTTATGTGTGGGGGCCTCTAAGGGCCCCCAAGCCCGGGGACCACCACCCCCGGGGCTTTATGTAGAATGGTGCGGGAGGGCTCTGAGCCCTCCCACAGCCCGAGGACCACCACCTCCCGGGGCTTCTTTTTTTTTATTAAAAACCTGTGTGGGGGGCTTGAATTTCCTTCCATAGGATATCATTGACTGCTTTTGCTGAAAAAGTTTCCAAGTGTTGATTTTTGAAACATACAAATATTCCTCTAAAATCAGCCGAAATCCGAATTCAGATTTACTCACCTGTTATCAGGAGAGACCTCAGTGCTGCATCTTTCAGCCCAGTACTGGTCCTGAAAAGTAATTTTAACCGTACTTACCAGTAACTTGAATTTCCTTACATAGGCTAACATTGACTGGTTTCACTTGGAAATTCTTCTAAGTGTGGAGTTTTGGAACTTTAAAATATTCTTCTAAAATCAGCCGAAATACGAATTCCGATTTACTCACCTGTTATCAGGAGAGACCTCAGTGCTGCATCTTTCAGCCCAGTACTGATCCTCAAAAGTAATTTTAACCGTACTTACCGGTAACTTGAATTTCCTTCATAGGCTAACATTGACTGGTTTCACTTGGAAATTCTTCTAAGTGTGGAGTTTTGGAACTTTAAAATATTCTTCTAAAATCAGCCGAAATACGAATTCCGATTTACTCACCTGTTATCAGGAGAGACCTCAGTGCTGCATCTTTCAGCCCAGTACTGATCCTCAAAAGTAATTTTAACCGTACTTACCGGTAACTTGAATTTCCTTCATAGGCTAACATTGACTGGTTTCACTTGGAAATTCTTCTAAGTGTGGAGTTTTGGAACTTTAAAATATTCCTCTAAAATCAGCCAAAATACGAATTCCGATTTACTCACCTGTTATCAGGAGAGACCTCAGTGCTGCATCTTTCAGCCCAGTACTGATCCTGAAAAGTAATTTTAACCGTACTTACCGGTAACTTGAATTTCCTTCATAGGCTAACATTGACTGGTTTCACTTGGAAATTCTTCTAAGTGTGGAGTTTTGGAACTTTAAAATATTCCTCTAAAATCAGCCGAAATACGAATTCCGATTTACTCACCTGTTATCAGGAGAGACCTCAGTGCTGCATCTTTCAGCCCAGTACTGATCCTCAAAACTAATTTTAACCGTACTTACCAGTAACTTGAATTTCCTTCCATAGGATATCATTGCCTGCTTTTTGCTGAAAAAGTTTCTAAGTGTTGATTTTGAAACATACAAATATTCCTCTAAAATCAGCCGAAATCCGAATTCTGATTTACTCACCTGTTATCAGGAGAGACCTCAGTGCTGCATCTTTCAGCCCAGTACTGGTCCTGAAAAGTAATTTTAACCGTACTTACCAGTAACTTGAATTTCCTTCCATAGGCTAACATTGACTGGTTTCACTTGGAAATTCTTCTAAGTGTGGAGTTTTGGAACTTTAAAATATTCATCTAAAATCAGCCGAAATACGAATTCTGATTTACTCATCTGTTATCAGGAGAGACCTCAGTGCTGCATCTTTCAGCCCAGTACTGATCCTCAAAAGTAATTTTAACCGTACTTACCAGTAACTTGAATTTCCTTCCATAGGATATCATTGCCTGCTTTTTGCTGAAAAAGTTTCTAAGTGTTGATTTTTGAAACATACAAATATTCCTCTAAAATCAGCCGAAATACGAATTCCGATTTACTCACCTGTTATAAGGAGAGACCTCAGTGCTGTATCTTTCAGCCCAGTACTGGTCCTGAAAAGTAATTTTAACCGTACTTACCAGTAACTTATATTTTCTTCCATAGGAATCCATTGTCTGGTTTTCAGCAGAAAAGTTTCAAAGTGTCGATTTTCACAAACTACAAATATTCCTTAAAAATCGCCTGTATGACTTAAACGCATTCTTTCAACTGTTTACAGGAGATGCACCAGTGCTGGATCCAGGATCCAACACTGAGTAAGAAAAAGTAATGATAACAGTTTTTACCTGCTAAGTGAATTTCCTTCCATAGGATAACATTGGTGATTCTATGAGAAAAAGTTTCTAAGTGTCAACTTTTAAAATACAATAATATTCCTTAAAAATCACGACTGTAACCAAAACGCTTTTACTCAACTGTTTACAGGAGATGTACCAGGACTGAATCTAGGATCCAGTCCTGTGGTTAGAAAAGTAATCCATAAAGTAACTAATTGCATTTAACTAGAAATTCACATTGAGCTGAATGTTGCATTGTGTTTGAAAATGTGTTGCCCATTGCAACAACTGTAACTACTGTACTTAAAAGTCTATTGCCTATGTGCAAAGTATTTAAACTAAAGTAATTCGTTCTGAGAAAGTATTTTTGTAATGTAATGTATAATGTAATTACAATGTAATTTAAAAAATAAAATATGTAAAAGAAATTGTTTCTAAAAATGTAGTAAATCAGTATGAAAAAAATTAATATAAAAATTAATACATTTAAAAATTGTCATTTAAAAAACCTTTGAAATTCACTGAAAAAACCGTAGGTTTCAGGCACGTTATAGTTACAAATTAGCATTTTAAAAACCTTTGAAATTCACTGAAAAAACCATATGTTTCAGACACGTTATAGTTAGAAATTAGCATTTAAAAAACCTTTGAAATTCACTGAAAAAACCATAGGTTTTAGGGACAGTTATAGTTAGTTGGACATTGCACTCGTACAAAACCCGTGAAATTCCCCCGTTATAGTTAGTTCAGCTAACTATAACTCGCGCCTCGCAATGCACTGCTGATGACGTCACATATTACATCACTCATGACATGGTCAGTGACATCACTGATGACATCACTGATGACATCTCAAATGACATCACTGATGACATCATCCACGTGATAATCTGATGCAGCTCCTCACACCCTAATATAACCTTTGATACACCCAATCTAAATTACAGAGTGCCATTTGCAAAACCATAGACACTCCAACACCAATAACTACATACCCACTCACTGATTCTTAGGTCTACACACACACATCCACTCACTCACCCGTACAGTCACTCATACTTATGGTCACTCAGTACAGGACTATCACATGCACTCTTACTCCTATATAGACACTCAAACACCGCCACTCATCCATAGAGGTACTCACACACCTAGTCAGTCATGCAAATAATTAAACACACTGCCATTTACTCACCTATACAGTTATACACACACCAGCTCACTTAATCATACAAATACTAGCACATTGTTACGCTCTTATACAATCACTGATACAAGCACACACTCATCCATACAGCCACTATCACAATCACTCACTCTCGCTTATAGCTATTTATATACTCCAATACACATATATACTGCCTTTCACATATTTAGTTACTCACACATGTACCACTGGGACATACATTCACTCACTAACACACTCTTACACACACTTACCCACCCATACAGTCTATCACAGATGCACTCTTGAAACCATCCACCCAGTGAATCACCCACTCACACATCTATGCACAGTCGCACACACCCCATCCACACAAACACTCAGGCACCCATACAGATACTCATAGAACCAATAAATAACCCATATAGACACTCATGTAGCTATTCGCAAATCCATGCATCCACTTATACACCAACAGACGGATACAGACATTCACACAGTTTAGTCACTAACCCACGCATTCAGTAAGATACGTTTAATCACTCACTTGGAGAGTCAGTCACGCACGTACTAAATCATCCATTCAGACACTTATACACCCACTCATTCTTCAATACGCCTTTCCCTATATATATTAAACATATTTAAACTTTACAGAAACACACAGTCACTGGATGATGTCATCAGTGATGTCATTTAAGATGTCATCAGTGATGTCATCAGTGATGTCACTGACCATGTCATGAGTGATGTAATATGTGACGTCATCAGCAGTGCATTGCGGGGCGCGAGTTATAGTTAGCTGAACTAACTATAACGGGGGAATTTCACGGGTTTTGTACGAGTGCAATGTCCAACTAACTATAACTGTCCCTAAAACCTATGGTTTTTTCAGTGAATATATATATATTTATTACCTACTGGCGGTCGCCAGTAGGTAGTTATAGTTAGAACCTAGTTTCCATAGGAAAAGCGTTTTTTAATTTGCCAATATCTTTGGCACCGTTTGACGAATCTTCGTGAAATTTTCCCAAAAATAGGGTTGGACCGCTCAGTTTGTGTGTTGAAAGTTTCGGGTTGATTCGTCAAGCAGGGGCCGAGAAAAAAGGGGGTCCCAAAGCGCGTTTTCTCCATGTTATTTTCCATAGGAAACTTTATTACAGGCTACAGCCTGACCTGCTGAACGGAATTACACCAAATTTGGCAAAAAGGTAGGTCTTGGTTTAGAATGCGCCCTTTTTTTTAAATGGTGTAAATCTGTTCAGCAGTTCCTGAGAAATTTAAAAAAGAAAAATATCGATATCTGAGCACCGAGGAGGGTTCGCGAACCCTCCCGGGCACGGGCTTCACTCTGATTGGCTGCCAACACTCCAAACCAGGAAGTGTTGTCAGCCATCTTGTGACTCGGTAACCGAGTCACAAGAAAAAGGGTGAAACAAAGATAAAAAACATGAAAAGGGGGCAGGGTACAAACACCCTGACCCCATAGGCCTGCTCAGGGGGTCCCACAAGGACCCCCATTGCCAAAAAAAGCATTTTTTTTTTAAATCGTCCGAATTCATGCTGGGGTCGCAAATCCGGCCGAGAAAATTTTAAAAAAACAAAACACGGGCTCCAGCGCTTCATTGTATTTAAGCCCCCGGGGGTCCTGAGGGCATGCCTAATTATGTGGCGGGGGCCTGTGGGGGCCCCCGCAGCCCTGGGGACTGCCACATCCCCGGGGCTTTATTTATGATGTGCAGGGGCACGTGGCCCCCCCGCAGCCCCGGGGACCGCCACCTCCCTGGGGCTTTATTTATGATGTGCGGGGGCACGCGGCCCCCCTGTAGCCCAGGGGACTGCCACATCCCCGGGGCATTATGCAAAAAGTATGGGGGGCCTCGCGCCCCCCCCCAAGTTCCAGGGACCGCCACGTATCTTACTGAATGCATGGGTTAGTGGCTAAACTGTGTGAATGTCTGTATCCGTCTGTCTGTTGGTGTGTAAGCGGCTGCATGGGTTTGTGAATAGCTACATGAGTGTCTACATGGGTTATTGATTGATTGTCTGAGTATCTGTATGGGTGCCTGAGTGTTTGTGTGGGTGGGGTGTGTGTGACTCTGTGCATAGATGTGTGAGTGGGTGATTCACTGGGTGTATGGTTTCAAGAGTGCATCTGTGATGGACTGTATGGGTGGGTGAGTGTGTGTATGGGTGTGTTAGTGAGTGAATGTATATCTCAGTGGTACATGTGTGAGTAACTACATATGTGAAAGGCAGTATATATGTGTGTTGGAGTATATAAATGGCTATAAGTGAGAGTGTGTGATTGTGAGAGTGGCTGTATGGATGAGTGTGTACTTGTATCAGTGATTGTATAAGAGCGTAAGAATGTGCTAGTATTTGTATGAGTAAGTGAGCTGGTGTGTGTATAACTGTATAGGTGAGTAAATGGCAGTGTGATTAATTATTTGCATGACTGACTAGGTGTGTGAGTACCTCTATGGATGAGTGGCGGTATGTGAGTGTCTATGTAGGTGTATGAGTGCATATGATAGTCCTGTACTGAGTGACCGTAAGTATGAGTGACTGTACGGGTGAGTGAGTGGATGTGTGTGTAGACCTAAGAATCAGTGAGTGGGTATGTAGTTATTGGTGTTGGAGTGTCTATGGTTTTGAGAATGGCAGTCTGTAATTTAGAGTGGGTGTATCAAAGGTTATATTAGGGTGTGAGAAGATGCATCAAATTATCACATGGATGATGTCATCAGTGATGTCATCAGTGATGTCATTTGAGATGTCATCAGTGATGTCATCAGTGATGTCACTGACCATGTCATGAGTGATGTAATATGTGACGTCATCAGCAGTGCATTGCGGTGGCGAGAGTTATAGTTAGCTGAACTAACTATAACGGGCGAATTTTACTGGTTTTGTACGAGTGAAATGTCCAACTAACTATAACTGTCCCTAAAACCTATGGTTTTTTCAGTGAATTGCAAAGGTTTTTAAATGCTAATTTCTAACTATAACGTGCCTGAAACCTATGGTTTTTTCAGTGAATTTCAAAGGTTTTTAAATGCTAATTTCTAACTATAATGTGTCTGAAACCTATGATTTTTTCAGTGAATTTCAAAGGTTTTTTAAATGCTAATTTCTAACTATAACGTGCCTGAAACCTATGGTTTTTAAGTGAATTTCAAAGGTTTTTAAATGCTACTTTCTAACTATGCCTACAGAGGTAGGACATGTGAAGAAAGAAGAAAAAACACACAGAAAGAAGCAAAAGAAATGCAGAAAGAAGCAACAGAAGTCCACAAAGACGAAGAAAAGAGCAGGAAGAAGCAAGACATGTGCAGAAAGAACCAACAGAGTAGCAGAAAGAGGCCTTTTTGCAAAATCATCCTGTGCCCACAACTTTTTCAGACGGGTACCGGTGGTAACTGACTCGGACTAACCAGGCCTAGAGCCAGTGCTATGCTAAAAGACACTTAGATTACAGTGAAAACACCTCCATACACTAGGGAACACTATGCGTTGGGGTACCCCTGTCATTAGCATGAACTCCTCTGTAAGGCCCTAGTACATAATAAGGCAGGGGGATTAAAACTTCCTCTTAAAACGCGCCCCGGGGCGCGTTTGCACAGTGGTGAAGGGAGGGGGTGCCTGAGGTGACATGTGTGCAAACAAGCCCTGTGGCCGTTTTAAGTTGGGAGATTAAGTCCCCTTGAATCCTGAGGGTCCCTGGGGTCCAACTAGCCCACTAGGTACCTCCAGTAAGCGCCACACAGCTGCGTTGCACTGAGGTGTAAAAAGGAGCGTGGCCTGGACCACCTCTCTGCAACGCAGCCCTGTGGCGCGCACTGGAGGTACCTGGTGGGCTAGTTGCCCCCAGGGTCCCTCAGGATTCAAGGGGAATTAATTCCCCAACTTAAAACGCGCCACAGGGCGTATTTGCACACATGTCACCTGAGGCCCCACCCCCTCCCTTCACCACTGTGCAAACGCGCCCTGTGGCGCGTTTTAAGTTGGGGTATTAGGTCACCTTGAATCCTGAGGGTCCCTGGGGCCCAACTAGCCCACCAGGTACTTCCAGTAAGCGCCACAGGCCTGCGTTGCAGAGAGGTGGTCCGAGGCCACGCCCCTTTTTACACCTCTCTGCAACGCAGCTCTGTGGCGCTTACTGGAGGTACCTGGTGGGCTAGTTGGACCCCAGGGACCCTCAGGATTCAAGGGGACTTAATCCCCTGGGGCATGGCCACATTTTTTTAATTTTGTAAGGAGGGGGGCTGCGTGACCCCCCTGCTGAGGCCTCTATTGCCCCGGGGACCCCATCCCCCGGGGCCGGCCTTTTAAAAAAAAAATTGGGGGAGGGGGCCACGTAGCCCCCTCCTGGGCCACTACTAGCCCTGGGGACCCCATCCCCCGGGGCCTGGCCTCTCGTTGGGGACCGTGGGGGGAGCCCCAATGCCCCCACGGTCCCTGCCGGCTCCCCACGTCCTGCGGGAGCCGGCATTGCTTCCACACGGGGAGCTGCTAACATGCAGCTCCCCGTGTGAAAGTCAATCTGCTTTAGATTTTGGAAGAGAGAGCAGGTTTCCTGCTCTCTCTTCCAAAATCTAAAGCAAGATTGTTATGGCAGGACGGAGCCGCGAGGCTCCCGTCCTGCCATAGCAAACAGCAGTGTCCCGGGGGTGGGCACCCCGGACACTGCAGGAGCCAGCCCTGGGGGGTGGCGGTCCCCAGGGCCATCACAGGCTCCAGGAGGGGTGCAGCGTGGCCCCCCTCCCTTCACTTGCACAGCCCCGGGGAGGTGGTGGTCCCCGGTGCTCGGGGGTCTGTTATGGACCCCCAAATTTAAATATTAGTGCCCCGGGGAGGTGGCGGTCCCCAGGGCGTGTGGGGGGGCTCGAGCCTCCCCACACAGGTCTATTTTTTTTTTAAAAAGAAGCCCCGGGGGTGGCGGTCCCCGGGGCTGCGGGGGGGCAGTGTGCCCCCGCGATTATAATTGATCAAAGCCCCGGGGGGTGGCGGTCCCCGGGGCTTGGGAAGGCCTTAGAGGCCCCCCAAACTCTAAGAAAACAAGCCCCGGGGGGGTGGCGGTCCCCGGGGCTGCGGGCCATGTGCCCCCTGCAAATATTGTTGGAAAGCCCCGGGGGGTGGCGGTCCCCGGGGCAGTGTGGGGGGGATTGGGGCCCCCCCACACATTTTTTTACTGCCCCCGGGACCTGGCCCACCCGTGGACTTCGATTAAACGAAGCGCGTTTTTTTTTTTTTTCGCGGCCGGATCCGCGGATCTGGCGCACATTTTGGAGATTTAAAAAAAAAAAAAAATGCTTTTTGGGACCCCCTGAGCAGGCCTAGGGGTCAGGGTGTTTCTACCCTGCCCCCTTTTCTTTTTTCGCGTTTTTATTCTGATTTCTTGTGACTCGGTTCTACCGAGTCACAAGATGGCTGCCAACACTTCCTGGTTTGGAGTGTTGACAGCCAATTAGAATAAAGCTCGTGGTCGGGAGGGTCCGTGGAACCTCCGTGCCTCTAAATATCGAAACTTTTATTTTGGATTTTCTCAGCAACTACTGAACGGATTTACACCATTTTTAAAAAGGTCGCTTTCTGAGCCAAGCAGTACCTTTTTGCCAAATTTGGGGTAAATACATTCAGTAGTTTCGGCTGCAGCCTTGCATAAAGTTTCCTATGGGAAATTGATTTTTTGACTCTTATTTTTTGAATTTCTCTGGAATTACAGCCGATTGACGAATCATCGCGAAATTTTCAAAACTAATGGCCCGTTCCGGTCCGCTCCTATCTTGAAAGTTTCGGGGTGATTCATCAAGTGGGGGCAGAGAAAAAAGGGGGGTCCCAAAACGTGTTTTTTCCATGTTAATTCCCATAGGAAATTTTAGACACGGCTACAGCCCGAACTGCTGAACGGAATTACACCAAATTTGGCAAAAAGGTAGCGCTTGGTTCAGAAAGTGACCTTTTTTTTAAATGGTGTAAATCCGTTCCGTAGTTGCGGAGAAATTAAAAAAATAAGAGTCAAAAAATCGATTTCCCATAGGAAACTTTATGCACGGCTACAGCCAAAACTGCTGAACGGAATTACACCAAAAGGTAGTGCTTGGTTCAGAAAGCACCCTTTTTAAAAATGGTGTAAATCCGTTCAGTAGTTGCTGAGAAAATCAAAAATAAAAGTTTCGATATTTATGGCTGCGGTGGATCCGTGCACCCTCCCGACCACGAGCTGCATGCTAATTGGCTGTCAACACTCCAAACCAGGAAGTTTTGGCAGCCAAAGATGGCTGCCAACACTTCCTGGTTTTTAAAAAAAAAATCGGCGGGATGCGCGTAGGATGCCCGGATCCTGCCGTGAAAAAAAAAACAAAGCGCGGACTCCCGCGCTTCGTTGTTATTTGGCCCTCGGGTGGGCCAAGTCCCGGGGGCATGCGGGGGTTTATGAAAATATTTGATGGGGGGCCTCTAAGGCCCCCCAAGCCCCGGGGACTGCCACCCCCTGGGGCTTTCAATAAAAAATGGTGCAGGAGGGCACTCGGCCCTCCCGCAGCCCTGGGGACCGCCACCCCCCGGGGCTTCTTTAAAAAAAAAAAAAATTACCTGTGTGGGGGGCTCGAGCCCCCCCACACACCCGGAGACCGCCACCTCCCCGGGGCACTAAGAATTTGAATGTGGGGGTCCGTTTCGGACCCCTGAGCCCCCGGGACCACCACCTCCCGGGGGCTGTGCATGTGAAGGGAGGAGGGCCATGCAGCCCCCCTCCTGGAGCCTGTGATGCCCCTGGGGACCACCACCCCAGGGCTGGCTCCTGCAGTGTCCGGGGTGCCCACCCCGGGACACTGTGGTTTGCTATGGCAGGGCGGGAGCCTCGCGGCTCCCGCCCTGCCATAGCAAGCTGCTTTGGTTTTGGAAGAGAAAGCAGGAAACCTGCTCTCTCTTCCAAAACCAAAGACGATTGCTTTTCCACACGGGGAGCTGCATCTTAGCAGCTTCCCGTGTGGAAAAGCAATGCCGGCTCCCGAGGGACGCGGGGAGCCGGCGGGACCGTGGGGGATTGGGGACCCCCCCCATGGTCCCCAACGGAGAGGGCCAGCCCTGGGGGATAGGGTCCCCGGGGCTACAAGTGGCCCGGGAGGGGGGCCACGCGGCCCCCTTCCCCAAAATTGTTATAAAAAAAAAAAAACAAAGGCCGGCTCGGGGGATGGGGTCCCCGGGGCCATAAGTGGCCTGAAGAGGGGGGCAACGCAGCCCCCCTCCAAAACATTAAATTAAAAAAAGGCCATGCCCCGGGGGATGGGGTCCCCGGGGCCGATTAAGGCCTCGGGAGGGGGGCCACGCGGCCCCCTTCCAATTTTTTTTTTTTTAAAATAATATGGGGCAGGCCCTGGGGGATGGGGTCCCCAGGGCCAATAAATTAGAAAAAGAAGGGGGGCCACAAAGCCCCCCTTCTTAAAAAAAAAAAAAAAAAAAAAGACCGGCATCGCGCCGGATGCCCGCCCCCTCCATGGCAGCACTCTGCAAACGCGCCCCCTGGCATGTTTGCAGAGGGAGAACGAATTCCCCTTGAATACTGGGGGTCCCTGGGGGCCAACTAGCCCACAAGGAACCTCCAGTATGCGCCAGGGGGCTGCGTTGCAGAGAGTTGTTCTGAGGCCACGCCCCTTTTTACAACTCTCTGCAACGCAGCTCTGTGGCGCTTAATGGAGGTAGCTGGTGGGCTAGTTGCACCCCAGGGACCCTCAGGATTCAAGGGGAGTTAATCCCCCAACTTAAAATGCGCCACGGGGCACGTTTGCACAGTGGTGAAGGGAGGTGGTGGGGCCTGAGGTGACATGTGTGCAAACACGCCCTGTGGCGCATTTTAAGTTGGGGGATTAACTCCCCTTGAATCCTGAGGGTCCCTGGGGTACAACTAGCCCACCAGCTACCTCCATTAAGCGCCACAGAGCTGCATTGCAGAGAGGTGTAAAAAGGGGTGTGGCCTCTGACCACCTCTCTGCAACGCAGGCCTGTGGCGCTTACTGGAAGTACCTGGTGGGCTAGTTGGGCCCAGGGAACCTCAGGATTCAAGGTGCCCTAATACCCCAAACTTAAATCGCGCCACAGGGCGCGTTTGCACAGTGGTGAAGGGAGGGGGCGGGGCCTCAGGTGACATGTGTGCAAACACACCCTGTGGCGCGTTTTAAGTTGGGGAATTAATTCCCCTTGAATCCTGAGGGACCCTGGGGGCCAACTAGCCCACCAGGTACCTCCAGTGCGCGCCACAGGGTTGCGTTGCAGAGAGGTGGTCCAGGCCACGCCCTTTTACACCTCTGTGCAACGCAGCTCTATTGCGCTTACTGGAGGTACCTGGTGGGCTAGTTGGACCCCAGGGACCCTTAGGATTCAAGGGGACTTTATCCCCCAACTTAAAACAGCCAGAGGGTGTGTTTGCACACATGTAACCTCAGCCCCCCCCTCCCTACACCAGTGTGCAACCGTGCCCCATGGCGCATTTTAAGAGGAAGTTTTAATCCCCCTGCCCTATTATGTACTAGGGCCTTACAGAGGAGGTCATGCTAATCACAGGGGTACCCCAACGCATAGTGTTCCCTAGTGTATGTAGGTGTTTTCACTGTATTCTAAGTGTCTTTTAGCATAGCACTGGCTCTGGTTAGTCAGAGTCAGTTACCACCAGTACCCGTCTGAAAAAGTTGTGGGCACAGGATGATTTTGCAACAAGGCCTCTTTCTGCTCCTCTGTTGGTTCTTTCTGCACATCTTTTGCTTCTTCCTGCACTTTTCTTCGTCTTTGTGGACTTCTGTTGCTTCTTTCTGCATTTCTTTTGCTTCTTTCTGTGCATTTTTTCTTCTTTCTTCACATGTCCTACCTCTGTAGGCATAGTTAGAAACTAGCATTTGAAAAACCTTTGAAATTCACTGAAAAAACCATAGGTTTCAGGCACGTTATAGTTAGAAATTAGCATTTAAAAAACCTTTGAAATTCACTGAAAAAACCATAGGTTTCAGGCACGTTATAGTTAGAAATTAGCATTTAAAAAACCTTACAAATTCACTGAAAAAACCATAGGTTTTAGGGACAGTTATAGTTAGTTGGACATTGCACTCAGTACAAAACCCGTGAAATTCCCCGTTATAGTTAGTTCAGCTAACTATAACTTGCGCCCCGCAATGCACTGCTGATGACGTCACATATTACATCACTCATGACATGGTCAGTGACATCACTGATGACATCACTGATGACATCTCAAATGACATCACTATATATATATATATATTTCGTTTTGCTAATAACTTTGGCACAGTTTCAACAAATCTTCACATAATTTAAAAAAAAAAAGTGTCCTACTTTTCCTAGTTCTGCATTGAAAGTTATGGAGTGATCTGCAAGGTGGGGACTGAGAAAAAGGGAGGTCCCAAAATGTGTTTTCCCCATGCAATTTCCCATAGGAATTTTAGACACGACTACAGCCCGAACCGCTGAATAGAATTACACCAAATATGGCAGAAAGCTAGATCTTGGTCCAGAAAGACTGCTTTTTGCAATTTGGTGTAAATCTGTTCGGCAGTTTTCGAGTTATTAAAGCAAAAAGGTTTATGTATTTCTAGAGACATGGATCCGCTGTGGATCTTCTGCAGATTGGTTTAAACTTGTGGATCCAGGTGCCAACAGCAATGCCGTAATTGGCTGGCTGCAACTTGAGAGGAAAGTTATGGCTTCCATGCTGTTCATTGGGACTTGGTTCCCAGCAGGAAAAATGAAATGTAAAAGTGATAGAAGGGTCAGGGTAGAGGTACCCTGACCCCATGGGACATATAGAGGGGTCTGTGAGGAACCCTCAATGGGCAAGAAATTGTCAAAAAATGTTTTTCTTAGTACACGACGATATGCGATCCACCCGGATACTCACAGAATCGGATGGCTTAGGGTGGATCAGAAGATCCTCATGGATTCAGGTGGATTCGAGTGGAAAACTAAAAAAACACATTCACTCACTCACAGACTCACACACCTATTCACACTCTCACTCACACACCCACTTACACACCCACACACCCATTAACACACCCATTCACACACCCACTCACAGACCCAGAGAACCACTCACAAATCCACTCACAGACCCACATACCTACGAACACACTCACTCACACACCCACTCACACAACCACTTACACACCCACACAACCACTCACACACCCATACAGTCACTCACACACCCACTCACAGACCCACACAACTACTCACATACCCACACAACTACTCACACACCCATACAGTCACTCACACACCCACTCACAGACCCACAAAACTACTCACACACCCACACAGCCACTCACATATTTACTCACACACCCAGGCTACAGGGACATTATAGTTAGGAAATAGTATTAAAAAAGGTAGCAATTTACTGAAAAAACAATGGTTACAGGAACATTATAGTTAGGAAATAAAGTAAAAAAAAAAACGTTAGGAATTCAGTGGAAAAACAAAGGTCACAGGGATATTATGCTTAGGTTCAGATTTTACACACACAAAACCATAGAAATTCAGCTGTTATAGTTATTGCAAGTAACTATAACTCATGCCCTAAGGTACTATAACTCCACCCTTGCCATGCACTGCTAATTACCCCACATATTACATCACTCATGACATCTTCAATGACATTATTGATAATTTCACTACAACATTTGCAGTAAAAATATTGATGAGAAAACTTTGCATGCCAGGAGTTATAGTTGCCTTAGGGCACAATCTAACCCCCTTGCCTGCATATGACATCATACATAATCTCCTTGAGGACATTATAAGTAATATCATTGATTAGAAAACTTACAACATGACTGATGGCATCAATCTTGTTGTTACAATGTGTTTAGTTGTAAGTTTCTTACATTGTATTATTACATTTCAGTTCTGAAGTCTATAATGTTTTTTGAAGGTGCTGAAAATGAATTTTAAAGATCTGGTCCTGGTTAGTGTGATTACTGTGGTTTAGCCGATTTAAAAATGGTTGATGGGGGTCAGAGTTCTATTTTGTTATTAAGAATTGCTTTGAACAGATAGAATAAGGGTTTTTAGCCTGCAACTGTAACATATCAAATTAACTGTGAGAACTGTGAGATATACAACATACACACTTCAATAAAAGCCTCAAATTAGAAGAAGAGCTATTAAATCTAGAGAACATCCCTTTATGGAGTGCAAAAATAATCAAGTTTTTTTATGGATAACCAAACCATCACACAATGGCATAGTAAAGATACCACAGGCTCTAATGCAAGGAAGGAGATATCCCCCCACCCTATTGCTGTGTTTTCAGTAAAAAAAAAGCTACATTAGGGATCCAGTGGTCTCTTCACACCTCTGGTCCTCTGTGATACTGCAATTGCCGCACTATTGACAGCTACGCTCTGGCCCTCACATTTGGCTTTTTGAAGAAACAGACAGTTAGAGAAAGACATCTCACTTTGTGTTTGTAGCTTTTCTTCTGAAGTGCAGGGAGTCAAACTTTAAGGAATGCAGAGGTTGCTTTCCCTATAATAACTTTACATATACTATATTATTAGAATTAGATTCTATCTTTGCCCTGCAGAGCACCCAGCAGTCTGTTTGCTACAATAAAGCACCCAAGGAGTAAAAGAGCATTATATTGAACTTTCTGACATTTTGGAAAAAACAAATAATTGTCCCAGGGGTCAACTCATGTATTGGGAGGGCTGATCCTCAGAATGTATGAGCGCAAGGGTCTGACCAGCATATAGGGCAATCTGGCAATACCAAAAGGGCTGGTCAGACAGGTCAGTATGTGGGTCGGTTTCTTGGCTGTTTGTGGGCCTGTTTCATGGTTTTGTGGGCCAGTTTTTACTTTGGATTTCCTTGATATTACAAAAACATACAGTCTTCCATAGCTTGCAAAACATTTCTCCATCACAAATGTATATTCTGTTCCTTACGTTGCAAAACGCTTCTACAGAGTTTTCTTTACTAAGAAGTTCAAAACTGACCTGAGTTGTAAATGTGGGCCACATTTTTGCAGGTAATTGAAAATAATGTTGCCCCAGGTGGGTCTGCACGTGTGTGGGGAGGGCTGACCCCCAAAATGTGTGTGCGCCATTTTATTTTGTCCAAAACTGACCTGAGTTTTAAATGTAAGCCACTTTTTTCATGTATCTGAAAGAACGTTGTCCCCAAGGCAGTTGGCCCATGTGTGAGGAGGGCTGACCCCCCCCAGAATGTGTGTGGTTCATTTTTTTCTCCCTGGTGACTTGATCGTGCACTCCATGGGGGTGCTATTGTGCCCTGCAGAAGAACACAAACATTTCTCCAAAAATAGTATTTCCCCAAAGTGTGGTTGAACAATATTTGGGAAGGGCTGACCCCCCAAAAACACAATATGGCTGGCAGTCAAGTGGACTTCTCTGGTGACTAGTGGATTCCTGCTCTTGGATCACAGCGCATCTGTGAACAATGAGCACGAAATTATTTGAAAAAGACATCACTGGAAAGGGGGGCTCCCCCTTTTTCAGAGATGCCTCCCTCATAACTGGGGTGGCTGCCTAGGGCCTTCTCACCTGTCCTGGGGGAGAACACTCAACTGTTACTGCGTCAGGTGGGTATTTATGACATCAGCATGCCTTGTGGTGCACTGACATCACAGATGGACAAAGGGTTATGGGGGCTGAAGCGGAAGGGATTCTGCTTTTCCTTCACCTGGGAACTGAACACAGGAAACCTCTGGTGCAAGTAGCAGAGCTTTCTTTAAAAACCTCCCAGCGACGGCTGCAGTGGGGAAGTAGTGCGGACATCAGACTGCTGCCAACTCCTGCACTGAAAGGATTATAATTTTAAAAACACTGAAATTCACCATTTATGGTTTACTGAGCTAACTAGAACTTGTGCCCCTACCATGACCAGTGTTTTAATCAATTATGTCATTTGAGATCTTATCAATGATGCCACTAATGATGTAATTGAACATGTTATCAGTGATGCAATTTTGCAATTATAATCAAAACATTGTAGGTCAAATTACAACTTGTGTATTTAAGTGCCTTTTTTGAGTTTAAAATGTTAGTTTATTTAACCGACAATTTCACATAACTAACTTCACCTTAAACCTTGGTTTTTCAGAGAAATTCTGAGATTTTTTTAAATGTAAAGTATGATATTATTACCATACTTAACAATAATGTCACTTTACCATTTGGTTTTCTCAATGAATTTCTTGGGCTTTTAACTTAAAGTAAGATCTTATTATCATACACCCCCCACAAATGTATGACATTACAATTCATGCCTTTATCATGCATGCCTTTACCATGCATCATTTAGCATGCATGCCTTTAACACACATATGTCTTTACCACGCATACTTTTTGGCATGCTTAACAATATATTTCTATTAAGTCTACCTTTACCACGCATACATTTACAACTAATATTATTACAACTTATGCCTTTATAACGCACATTAAACAACCATTTTAAAAGTAACATAACAAATAATTCACAAAATAGTTCAAAACAGGGTTATTAGAACATGTTGAAAATGCCCCTAACATGATGGCAGAACACTACACATGAGAAGGTCAACCTTAAATGCTTAAAATTAATACCCAACTTATTTTATATGTTTAGTCATGTTTATAAACAGAAAAAAATGAATTGTTCCAAAACAAATTTTGAAAAAAAAATAGGTATTCACCACTAAAACAGTATTTAAATGGGCATTCACCCTTTTATACTCAGTGTGTCATTAACTACTGAGGTGACAGAACACACTTGAGAGAACAGAAGTGGCCGCCTTACTGTGCTTTCACAGTGCCGGCGAAAACCAGACTATTGTTACTCAAAATAGTGAATACTCAATAAAAAAAATTCTACAAATAATTTATAAGAATACATTTTTAAAGTGTTTTTCAAAAATTTTCACCAGAAAAAATTAGTCAAAACTAAAAATAACCTTTTTTAAAGGTTCGAATGAGGAAACTCAAATCTGTTAAAAATGTACATTTTTAATTTAAAATATTATCAAACTTTTTTCAAAAGCCATGTTTTAAAGATAGAAAGTAACTACTCTTTTCTTAGAAAATTAAAGCAAATTTACGGAAATGAGAGAAGATTGCAGTCACTGACTCGGGGCAAGGTGACTATTCCTACTGCTCCCTGTGCTAGCTCGGGGAAGGTGCTATACAGGCACTGGAGGGTAGATTTACTTTTCCAACTCCAACCTGTGCTAGCTTGGGGGAGTTACTGGACAGTTATAATTCCTACTCCACCCCGTGCCAGCATGGGGAAGATACTGGACATTGACTGGGGAGGCAGATTTACTATTCTTTCTCCACCCTGTTCCAACTCGAAAAAGTTGCTAGACACTGACTGGAGGGGTAGATTAACTTTTCTAAATCTGAGCCTGGGTCAACTAAGGGAAGGTGCTGGTCAGTGACTTGGGCAGATTTACTATTCCTATTCTACTCTATGACAATTCGAAGTATGTGCCTTAAAGTAAAAGTAAAACAAATATTGCAAGAAATATCAATTACACAGTTACATATTTGTTTCTTTTCTGAACCTACAAAATAAAACATCCCATTTTTTTCAAACCCTTTACAGGAAGAAACCATGTAAATGTTTTCTTCAGCAAACTGTGAAACCATAAATATCATGTATTTTTTAACAAAGTGTGCTGCAAATTAATAACATTTGCTTTTCTTTGTCTGCTGGAACTTTCATTTTTAAAACATTCTTAAAACATTATACCGTTAAGTCTAATCTCCTTCCAATCCAAAAATTGCAATCATCTTCTGTTGAAGTCTTCTGAAGCAAATACCCAACCAAAGGCCAATCTACATCTCAAAAGGTAATCATAATCAAAATTCATATAATAAAAACATAATTCAATATTTTATCCTTCAAAGAGACAAATAACCTTCATGTAAAACTATAAGCCAAAAGATTCAAAGAAGCTAACCAATTTACTTTTCAGCAGGACACCATGGGCCCGATTATGATGTCGGACTGACCACAACCAACGGCCTGTCGATGGCGGTCCGTCCAATATCTGGTGCCGCGGTCTGACTGCCGCATTATGATGTGCGGCGGTTGGAGGCAGTGGGTGGAGGGACCAACCGATGCTTTCGACGGGCTCAAGAAGCCCGTCCGACCATCGGTCGGAACGTGATATCCTATAATGGGGCGGTGCCTGAACAGGGATTACGATAGCCCATTCTAACCGCCTTATCTGGTGGTCCGACGGCCATGAAAAGGCAGCCAGAATGGGACTTTGGGGGCCCCTAGCAGGGCCCCCGTCCCACGTGGGCCTCCGCTATGGACCTAGTGGAGGATTCAGGTGCCCCCCCAAACATCCATGCCCTGTGAGTGTTTGCAAAAATCCGTTTTTCCATTGTGGCTTGTTCTACAACCCTTTTCGGGCCGCAGCACAAGCTGCAATGGAAGAAGTTATGATTCTGACCACCTACTAGGTCGCATCATAATTAGGTGAGTGGGACCTCCCACTACTTGTCAGTCGGTCCCGTCTTCACTATGATGTCGTCCGACCGGCATCATAATGAGCCCCCATGTGCTAAATAATAGTTTTATTTCCTTTCAAGATTTCTCTACAAACAGGATTTAAGCAAATAAAAATTTTTATTTTCTGAGGCAGAAATAAAATGAACAAAACATTTTGCAGTAGAACAGTTTTTAAGAAATATTTTCAACATATATCCTAAATGTTTTTTTTCTTTCAGAACAGAAAGATGGAAATTATAAGAGAAGCCGAGTACATAGGGGCTCATTACGATGGCAGACGGAGGCACATCCTCGGTGCTGGTGGTGGCAGAAAATGTCCTTTTCCGCACTCCATCGGCGGTCCTCGCGTCCGCCATATTACGATGGGCAAACATAGCCCATTTTCCGTCCGCTGCAGAGTTACGTGAACCGCCAGAAATTCCCATCCGCAACGGCGGCGGAGGGAGCCAATAGTGAAACATCACCGTGCGGAATGATGTCCCGTCTGCCGTACAAATCACGATGTCCCAAACAGCCCATCACACCGCAGAAGAGAATCCAGCCACCCGGAGACGGCGGAAGCACTACTGCGGAGAGCGAAACTCGAATCCCGGTCACCTCCACGCGGTCCTGACCACTATGGATCCAGCTCTTCAAGCCCTTCCGCTGCTGTACCTCATCCACTACCAGCAAATACGACATCGCCGCGGACAACACCGCAGGTACGCAAAAACACAACTCCGCATACAACCACAACACAACTCCTGTGCTGACATACGGTTGCTGTCCACATCAGACACTCTGGTGGGGACAGGAACATATCCCCCAGTGTACTCACACATGTCCTACCTGATAGAAACCCACACCTCCGCATCCAGGTCACCCATCAACCGCGAAATCACTGCAATGTCCCAGGAAAGTCACTGCAGCGGTGAAGACGCTGGAAAACCTGCGCACAATGTAGTAGGCAGGGCCGGCGCCAGGCATGGGCAGTCCACCCAGATTCACAGGGCTCCACCCTCACCCTTCCCAGAGTACGCTTCCCACACCCATTTGGGCACATGCTGTGTGCCCCTCCTTTCCCCCCCTGCACAATTTATCAGCCAGGTGTAGCCAGACCTCGCACCTCACACATCAAAGGACAAGGTAGATTGACTGGGAAGGTGGGGGTGAAGAGGAACACCCTGCACAGAAGGTCAGGGGCTGGACAACCCTCCTCCTCACACCTACCTTCCACTCATGTGAATCAAACTGAGTATAATTAAAAAATGAAGACTCACACTGCATATGAACATCCACTGAACTGTTCACACTGCCTGTCAAGTCCCTCAGAAAGACCCCACACTGACACTCTGCCACATACTCATACCATAGGTCAGCAGCAATGGAGGACAATAAATGGGCTAGCCCAAAGTGAAGTGGACAGTGCCGGAAAGCCATGGAGCAAGCCACATAGCATGTGTACATCACATGCAAGAGGAGGAACATATCACACCACCCTTAGGCCCTCAAATCAGACATGGGTGGCACAGTGAGTGAAATTAAACCACAATGACCTCTGTGCAACTACTCAGGGATACATCAATGCAAGCCATGCATAGGCACAGGAATGATAGCAAGTGTCAGAATTCATACAGTGACCAGCCACACATCTGTGTCAACTTACTTGACATGTGTATGTCATCAGCACAACACACATGGCTCATTGTCACACTCCCTGACTGTCAAACACAAGTAGGACCTTCACACATACCCCTCCTCTACCCACCTCACACCTGCAACACTCAAAACCTGTGAGAAACACACATAATGGTGCAAATGATATCCTGTGAGTTCACTGACAACCAATCACACACCCTGTGGTGCACCCACAAATATCAGACTCACACTCAGGGATGCCTGAACCAATGCTGACACAAAACCAATAGCCAAACACAAATCTCACAAACAACATCCACAGAAGTCCAACAAGCCCAGACATGTGCAGCCAAACAGTGGAAAGGCAATGTGACCCTAGACAGAACAGGAATACACAATATTGTCACTCTGGACAAATGCACAGACACCATACCCCAACACAAACAAGAATTACATCATCAAAAAACAATCTTGAACAATAAGTGGGATCAAGGCGACAAATCAGCTAACACACACATACACACCACACCAGTCATCAAGTGAACATGGTGTCATAGTGTACCACAAGCATGCACATGCACAATCCTGACAAGTGACAGGCCAAAAATAGGAGGACAAACCACTATTGTGCACTCAAAACAAGTTCATGAACATGAATCCCCATTGCTGCATGTGACATACCCACAAGAAATGCACACTACACATGCAACACACATCTGAATGTATCACAATGCACAAACTACTCACACACAATGTCATGCAAATAGAACATCACACACACATTGCACCTGCCAGCAGAAAGACACAACACAGGGCCAAACACTGCATACATCCACATCAACAGCACAACAGAGGCACATACCAATCCATCACATAGCAAACTCAGCTGGATATCAGGGGGATGCACACCAAGCAAGTACAAGGCAACATACACTGACAGCACTGCATGCACACCAAGCAGTGTGTGCACAACTACAAAGCAGTAGCACACATATCTGAGTGCCACACCATGAACTCCCACAACACAAATCATCACAGCACACAGATAACATCATACTCAGGAAGGGTAGCAGTACCTCAGCAAACACACATACAGCTTAGCCTTCACCCACAGATGCACAACTCAGGGAAACCCAGATGCAAACAACACAACTAGAGGACTGTGATGCTCAAACATATGCACTGCACATGAGCAACCATGACTGCAAACTAGTAGAAGAAAATAACATGAAACTAATTGTGAAACTGTCCTGAGTGGCACATTGGTCCTGTACACAGATCATCCTCACACAGCTTAGTGTCACACTATGAAGTGGTGGGGAGGCTCACACACTGGCAAGGCATGGGGTGGAAGACATGACATTTAAGTGGTGTGTACATCAGTAGTGGATAGGTGATGAGTGTACAGTCCACAAACACATAGAGGAGTAACTGACAATGTGTGGGCATCAGAAGCACCTATAGGGGATGGTATGACTCCACATACCACATACCATACTGGAGCCAAAAATGGGTCAAGTGACAGCAATGCATGAGAACACTCACAAATAATGTCAGTGTGGCTGAGCAGGTCTGCACAGTGAGCACAAACAGAAACAAGACACATGGCTGATCAACAAAACACAACACAGACTTGGCAGTCACACACTCTGCATACTCACAACTGGCAGCAACAACAAGTAGGTGTCCGCCAGGAGTGCAAGGACACACCAACACACTGCACAGTGCCCAACCTACAACTCCTACATGTGCCCACAATCTGAAGCACATGGCTGACAATTTAAACAAACAGGCACTCATTACCTGGATCATACATGTGTGTAGTTGGCATTGCAGGGACACACACACATCAACACTACTGACAATGACAGCCCATTCACACTGTATGACTACTCAAGTTCACATATTCAAATGTACCCATGTGACTAGGTAGACAGGCCTACACAAGATGACTACACATCAACACTGCTCTTCACACATCAAGAAAGATCCCACAGATATGACGGACCCTGGCCACCCCGCAAGTAATCCTGTGGATAGAATTCACCTCTGTTGTGGTATTGCATCCTAACATGACATGTGTACAATTTAGCAAACCTGACCATAGAATGATTAGGATACGAGTAGATCATCACAAACAACCATCATTGCACCCTCAAGCCTCAGAGTCAAGAAGAACAAAAGTGCCTGTCACCTCTGGCAACCTCTAAAAAAGTAAAACAAGCAATTGGCAATGTTAAAGTGGCATACAGAGCATGTGTCACATGAATCCATACCCATACATAAAATATTTTATTTAGCATGGACATTGACAAAGCAGACAACAGGAGTAACTGTCTTTATTACATAATACCCAGATAGGCATCAAAAGTACAAAACAACAAGGCCATTGGCCAGTACAAATTCAAAGTATGTACATGTGTGCATGAGAAACTGCACAGGGAATGGGCATCCAAAGTGACAAACAGCAAGGCATTTGGCCAGTCCATAGTTCCGGTGTGCACATGTGTGCATGAGAAACTGCACGGGGAATGGGCATCCAAAGTGACAAACAGCAAGGCCATTGGCCAGTCCATAATTCCGGTGTGTACATGTGTGCATGAGAAACTGCACAGGGAATGGGCATCCAAAGTGACAAACAGCAAGGCCATTGGCCAGTCCATAGTTCCTGTGTGCACATGTGTGCATGAGAAACTGCACAGGGAATGGGCATCCAAAGTGACAAACAGCAAGGCCATTGGCCAGTCCATAGTTCCGGTGTGCACATGTGTGCATGAGAAACTGCACAGGGAATGGGTAACACCATCCACTGCCATGGGAATCACCACAGCTCCGGGGATACAGATGGGCAGTCCAGGCACCGCTGTGGGAAAGATGGTGTTGGGAGGGGGACTTTGCCTCAGATTTGGCTGTCAGTTGAACTGGGAGGTGGCTGATTGTCGGGCCAGTTAGAGGACTGGACCTGGGAGAGAGAGGACCAGCTGAGGTAGAGGCATCAGCGGCTGTGGGAGCCTGACGGCTGCTTGGACCGGGTGGTGTGGTGGCACAGGGAGGCGGAGACATGCTGCCGTGAGACACAGTGTGTGAGGGTGAATGCTGAGGGCTGGGTCTCAACTTCTTGGGGATTCGATAGCCCACAATTGTCTTGGCCGGAGTGGGAAGTGAGGTGGGCACAACAGCCTCACTCTCCACCAAAGGTGTATCAGGTGCAGGTGGCTCTCCCAGTGGGGATTTGCTGGATCTGGTGGTACGCTTGGGCTGGCCTTGCCTTTTCCCCTCCATCCCCTGTTGTCCAGGTAAACCCCCCACTTTGCTCTCCTGTCCCAGCTTCACAGGGGCGTGGGTGGGAGTTGAGGTTGTGGGTGAATGTGCCTCAGAGAAGTGTTTGTCTTGAGTCTTTGCAGGCACCAGGTTCACAGCAGACAGGGCAACTGTTTGTTTGTCTGTGGGTGCAGGTGTGGGGATGTCAGTGCCCTTGGATGGGGGTGATTTGGATGAATGTGAGGTTGAGGCCTGCTTTTTGGACTGATGCCCCTGAGTGTCACGTGATGGGCTTTTGCCTTTGCGCTCCTGTGTGCCTGTTTTGTGTTTTGGGGATGGTGTCTGTGCTCTGGGCCGCTTGGAGTGCTGCGGTTGTGTGCTGCGTGTGGAGGACTTGGCACCTGAGGGCTGTGGCGTGTGGGCACTCTCGTCAGGTGGTGCCACTGGCAGGGTGGTTGCTGAAGGGACTGGAGCTGGACTGGGAGCCTGTGACAGCTGAATGGTAGCCGTCACTGTGGAGGACAATGACTGGACAGTTCTGTTTAGCCCACCCACGTCAGAATGAATGCCCTCCATGAAGGCAACTACCTGTGCCAACATCTTGTCATGATCCTGGAAGGCATTCAGGAGAGCAGCCTGACCCCCACATAGCTGGTGCAAAAGGTCCACCGCCTCCACACTGAGGGCAGCAGGGGAGACAGGGGCAGGGGCAGCGGTGCCAGGGGGGAAGGACACTCTACCCTTCCTAGGGCTGCAGGCACGAACAGCACTAGTGGTAGCAGCCGGGAGGGTGGGCACTGGACGATGTGTGGTGGAAGATGAGGCAGATTTTGAACTCCCTGTGCCCACCAACATCCAGGAGTCACCGCTGGAGTCACATGATGTTGAGGTTGGTGTTTCCGGGCGTGATTCATCCAGGGCACTCCTGTCCCCCTTCAAGGCGCTGGTCCCATCAGTGTCAGTGAGCTCATGTGTAGCAGTCGTGCCAGAAGCTTCACCACTGGTGTCTCTCCCCTGTCCTTTCGTGCCCTCGGTAGATGCCGCAATAGACAGAGACGTAGGTTCATGAATGCAAATAAGATGAGGGTAGAGGCTGTTAAAGACCGCACCTGACAAATGAAAAGTGTCTTGAGGTATCCTGTAGTGCAAAGAACCAAAGAGTACTCCCCTCTGTACTCCTTAACTAGGAACAAATCCTACAACAACTTTAAACACAAGAGGGTTCAGCACTATACAACAGATTGTAACAATTCCACATCAGTCATTTAAGGAAACAGTGAGCACACAGAAAGATGTCCAGATCACCGATGTGAATATCTTAAAAGGATTTTCTCTTTATTTCATATTTTCATAAAAGCAGAAGATCATAGCCATAGCCGACGCGTTTCGTCTCTAAAAGAGACTTCTTCAGGGCTATTGAAAAAACATACAAGTGCAGTTTAAAAAAAAGTGTTTTACATACAAACAATTAAAACACAATCATTACATTTAAAAGAAAACATACATATTTACAACAATTACTGTAGAAATTGTAACCTTGTAATAATAAGGAATATATCCCTTAGAACTATGAGGAGGCCTATATACCATGAACTACATCAGGGACAATTTATATAAGAGAGTACTACAGTACAATTTACACTACAATAAAGAACTCACAAATCAATCCAGAAGATACAATAATGGGTTAATAAACAGTAATGATTGATATCGTACCTTCACTGAGTAACAAAGAGGGTATTCACATTGACGTTTATATAATTCAACCGGATAACTGAGAATCCAATTTTCGGAAGACTTCTTATATAGTAGACATTATCTAAAATAGTAGACATATGAATGATAAGACAATGTTTATTTCTGTCTATTAGGTTCACATATATGTATATATAAATTAGCATTTCAATAGTGCATGCTCAATATTGCACAATCTCACGGTCTTTGGCTTGTGCAATTTCTATGCTTTGTCAATTTAAGATTGACGATCAAATAAAAAATGTGGATTTCCCTTTACATTGTATCACATATAATAAAACAAATAAGAAATCCACAGAGGCGAGAGCAGAAACTAGAGAAACCACTGGGGATTGTTATAGAACATTATGCAGTCAACCAGTTATTGTATCATCACTAACAGAGTTATGTTTCTTTGTTCGTACATAAAAGCTGTCTAAGACAAAAGCGACTGATCTCAACAAACATAAAATATTCAATACATTATTAACCATATTTTGTGAGTGTCCATAACTGTTCACTAGGTATAAGAACTGATGGTATGATCTCACATAAACAGTTTTGTAATAAAGATTAATTGTACTGTGAGTATTGAAACTATTGTTCAAATAAACTCATAACCGCCAACAAAGAGTAAAGGTTGACGTTAATGACCAGCCTGCTCATCTAATTGTAGGAGGAATGGCCGATGTTTGGACATGAAACAATTTAAACAGATTGATCTGGAGGTACCCTATATATAGATGTTCATACCCCCAAGTATTGTTTCTAGAGTGACACTAGTTAGTGCTATATGTACAACAATCCCGATATTTAATATGGGTAGAGTCATGTATAGCTCCAAAGTCATGGTGGTACATGGACCATCTTCACGACATTGGAGAATAAACATATCTTAGATCGAACATAATTATAGATCAGTTCTTATGTATTTACCTCATGTACCAAGCACCCAACTGTGCACCTAGCATTGATGTTCAGTGGCTACCAATTATGGCACCATAGTGACGCAAAATGTAGTCCCTTTAGAGTTAATAAAACTTTATGGAGACATTAGAGATCCAGATACAAAACACTAATTGTACCCCTCTTGCCGTTTACAGCAAAAGAACATTATTTCAGGTCAATTCATGATCGCTAGACACACAGCCTCATATATAAAGTTTCCGTTGCAGATGAAGCATGAAACTTATGATGGCGAGCATTTTTAAATACCCGACATCAAAAATATAAAATCCCATTATTATTGACGATAAAGGATGTACGTCAACCAACATCATATAGTGGAGTACATGAGCAGCGGCCATCTTAAACACCCCACCTCTCGCTGTATAGGATGCAATGTATCGAACATGATTATAGATCAGCTCTTATATATTTGCCTAGTACCAAGCACCCAACTGTGCACCTAGCATCGATGTTCAATGGCTACCAGTTATGGCACCATAGTGACGCAAAATATAGTCACTTTAGGGTCAATAAAACTTTATGGAGACGTTAGAGATCCAGATGCAAAACTCTAATTGTACCCCTCTTGCCGTTTACAGCAATAGAACATTATTTCAGGTCAATTCATGATCGCTAGACACACAGCCTCATATACAAAGTTTCCGTTGCAGATGAGGCATGAAACTTATGATGGCGAGCATTTTTAAACACCCGCCGTCAAAAATATAAAATCCCATTATTGTTGACGATAAAGGACGTACGTCAACCAACGTCATGTAGTGGAGTACAAGAGCAGCGGCCATCTTAACCACCCCATCTCTCGCTGTATACGATGTAATGTATAAATATTGTTAAAAGAATAGGCTTGCTGATGCATGCCTCAACTCATGAGCAATTCGATCTATACGATATTGTTTTATGAACAGAGAGTGTAACATGCATTAAAACCCGCTCGTTAATAAAAGACTAGCACATCAGTTAGATATCTGAAAAAGATGTGTGACACAATATCACAACCCAAGGAAACTCACCAGTAATGGCATGGTAGCCCGTGACTCAAGTGCACCTGGTTTCTGGATTCGAAACCGAACATCCGGAAGCGGGCATTTTTAAAGCCCCCACCCGGAAATATACAACACCTGTTGTCGGGTAGCAAACAGCAACGTCTACAAGCGCCGCAAATAGATTGGTAAAGATAGCGGCCATCTTGAAACAATAAAATGACAAGTCGATGTAACTGTCCTGACATACTGATTCATAAGGTACAGGTTAACAAATATAATAAGAAGGCCGAAATAATTAAATTGTGATGCCAAATTTAATTTCAATGAAAATGCAAGCAATACTGAAATTGTAAAAGCGCCAATTTTGTGATGCGCTAAGTGTGTATAAAGATAGAATTAATTGTCCATGCACCTGCCACACAGGCAGAAGAGTCATACCTGACAGACTACACTTGCCCCTATTATATTTATAACTCCATTGCTAATTGTATGTTAGAACTGGAACCAATACAAAAGGCTGTCAGCCGTTGTTAAAAGATGGTTAGTATAGACGAAACAAGCTCTGTGTGACAATCCTACTGATTCATTAGACATGATATAATCCTAACGGGTTAATCATTTGCATGAAATAACCCATTGCAGTTGGGTTCAAAAATCAAATCATGCATCAGAAGACACATGACAATATAAAGAAGAACAGAATACGTGATATAATAAATTTTTTCATTATATGAAAAGACACATGGCACTGTAGAGAAGGACTAGGGGCGTGGTATAATAAGTTTTAACCATTGCGTGTACAATATATGCACACATATCTCAATCGAAATCTAAGAGTTTCTAGCATTTGAAAAAGAACTGTATATTAAATCAATTCAAAGGAGAGGTGGATTATCATACACTAATGCATAATAACTGCACCGCCCTAGCTATATATAAGGGGCTCCTATTTTAAAGATGGCAAATAATGTTTAGTCGTCATGGCACCATATTCACAAAAATTGTATTCAATGTACAACATACAGTCCATATGAAAGGTGGTATCAACAACTGTAATACATGGTGCCTTAAATTTATAATAAATACATATCATGTTTCAAACTCATACTCAGATGGTGAATAGATACATTTTAAACAAGCGGAGCATGTACAGTCAAAGGCAAACAACCAGTTCTTCAATGGGCAGTCTATCTTGCTGTATAATTGCCCAATAGCAACAGAACCTGATGACAACAACATATTCCCATTTCTAGTCAGTATATTTTGTCAGCAAGCATTCTCTCAAATGTCTCACAGGAAATAATGTAACTCATCATTAGTGTTGAGCCCAAACTTGCTTGTCCTGAGACGACAAATCCAAGATGCCTCTCACTGTCTGAGAGTCAGCTCCCTATTGCCTCCTCTCTCTGGCATCTTAACATGATCATTGCCACAAAAGGTGATATTCTTGTCATTTGGATGTTCATGGCATATGTGAATAGTAACTGGATATTTGACGTCACAGTTTCTTATGGCTCTCACATGCTCTTGAATTCGCAGTTTAAGACTACGAATGCTACTGCCAATATACACCTTTTTACAAGCACATATGATCATGTAAACAGTAAATGTTGTATTGCAGTTAATAAAACAATTTATAGAAAATTCCCTCGATTGACTGCTGCTGAATTTTTTGTACTTGATTTAACCATGTTTACATATGCAGCAGTTCCCACATATATAAAAACCTAATGGTCTTTCTGGTAGCCATGTCATAGTGGAAATGTGGGTACTTGTGACATAACTAGGACTTAGTATGTCTTTTAATGTCCTACTCTTCCGGTAAACTACTATAGGTTTATTAGATGTTATATTAGCAGGAAGGCCTTCGATCTCGAGCAGATGCCAGTTCTTTCTCAAAATATTATAGATGTGGTTACTAAAGACGTTATGCTCCGTAATGAATAAGACCTCTGAATCATGTTTTTTAGTATGCTGATTTCTTTTAACATTGGACACTAATGTCTCCTTCCTATTTAGAGACAGAGCTCTTTTCTCTGCAGTGTCTAGGCATGCTTTGTCATAGCCCCTTTTGGAGAAATTAGTTTTAATTTGATTGATGTTCCTAGTGAAATCTTTATCCATACTACAATTGCGTCTAGCACGAACCATTTCACCATAAGGTATGGCTTTAATGGTGGACTGAGGGTGGGCACTAGTAGCGTGCAGATAACTGTTGCACAACGTCTTTTTCCTGTACATATCGCTATGTATACTGGTCCCGCTTATAAATAGTCTTAGATCAAGAAACTCAATGCTGATCTCAGAGTGTTGAATAGTCAGTTTAACACTGAAATTTTTCTTATTTAAATAAGCATGATACATGTTTAAACTTTCAACCGTTCCATGCCATATCATAATGATATCGTCAATGTAACGACCGTAAAAAATTACGTTGTCGCTCCACATGTGGGCCCCTGGGCCCCAGACATGCTCCACCTCATACAGCCCCATGAAGAGGTTAGCATAAGATGGAGCAAATCTGGAGCCCATGGCCGTACCCTGTCTTTGCAAAAACCATATGTTGTTATGCAAAAATGCATTTTGTGTCAAGATCGTCTCTGCCATATTTAGCAGCATATCGGTGTGTTCCAGATGTTGTGCCCCCCGCTTAAAGAGAAAATGTTTGAGAGCTCTCATCCGTTCTTGGATTTGAATGCAAGTATATAAGCTTTCAACGTCCATGGACACAAAAAGTAAATTATCCTGATCCCATTTAAAATCTTCTAATTTACATAGAAGATCAGAGCTGTCCCTCAAATACGATGGTAGATTTTTCACAATGGGTTGAAAAAAATAGTCTACATATTGGGCAATATGTTCCGTAGGCCCACCATTCCCAGAAATTATGGGCCTCCCAGGTGGAAAGGGGCCTCCTTTATGGATGTTTGGTAAAATATAGATACAAGGTGATCTGGAATGGTGGGCCTGCAGGAATCTATATTCATGGTTTGACAACAAACAAGATTCGTGCCAATCCCATAATTTAGAGTTGATATTATTTTCTATCTGGACAGTGGGATTGGTCATTAGTTTCTCATAACATTGAACATTGTTTAACTGTCTGTCAATCTCTTTTAGATAATCATTTGAATTCATAAGGACGATGTTACCGCCTTTATTGGCCTCTCTAATGACCAGACTTGCATCATCTTTTAGTGTCTGTAGGAGTCTGTATTCATCTGCACTAAGATTGTTGTTGTGTATGCAACCCCTCCTCTTATAATGCAAGTCCTCTAGATCATGAAGGTCAGTTGTGACCTTTTTGTAGAAGGCATCTATAGCTGACTCATGTATTTGTGGTGGCATGAATTTAGAGTTTGGGCGTAACCCGCTGTCAATTGTATAGTCCTGATGAATGCCCAAATTATTAGCCACCTGCATAACATCTCCAACATCGTCCTCATCATACAGAGATGCAAGCAAGTGCGTATTGTGTATGTCTGTGATAGAAGGAACAGGTTCTATATTAACACTAGATAAAGGGACACGTTGGACAACGGGATGATCTTCAAAGTATTTTTTAATTTTTAATTTACGAGCAAACTTAAATAGATCTGTATGTACATTTACAAAATCACATTTGCTTGTAGGGCAATAGTTAAGGCCCTTACTTAAGACAAACTATTCTTGAGAAGACAGACGTTTTGACGACAGATTAACAATCGTTAATGCATTACAGTCAGGGAAGTATCTGAACAATCTATTTCATTCAACACGCAACATTTTATTTCTTGTTGCCCACATTCTGTTCTCTGGCCTTTGTGCCTGATCTGGTGTTTTTGCCACCCCTCCTCCTGCCTCTTCGTTGGAAATTTTTATACGGTTCCCTAATAGATATCTCCGAACCTCCTGTAAAAAAACTGAGGGAGGGTCTGTAGGTGGAGCACTGCTTGTCCCTTCACCTAGATCACTTTCCAGAGAAGAAAGTGAGATGCTACTAGATGAAATACTGACTGGTTTGTCACGAGTCCTCTCTTTTTCTTGGGGTTTTGTAACTAGGTTATCGTATTTTCTGCGAATGTAAAAATACGTCCCCTTCTGTAATCTCCTTCGTCTCTTAATATTTTTTTCTGTTTCTTTTCTTTAAGATACAGTTGGTAACTGTTTAACTCTTTTTTCAGGATCTCCATATTCTTTTGTATCATATCTTTTAGACTGCTCTCATTGATCTCTTTCTTTAGGGTCCTGATTTCCTCCTTGATCTTGGATACTTTTCTCTCCGAATTAGTAATTAATGTCCCCGTCATCTTATATGATACCTCATATAGGCCCTCTTCCCATTCTTTGAGGAGATCCGGATCCAGATCCTCAAAGTTTGGGAAGATAAGGATCCTTAGTCCTCTAGGAATGCGTCTGTTCTCAATATATTTTCTAAGGGTGGCTCCATCCCACCATTTAGCCAACTCGATTTTTTTGAGTTTTTCTAGGCACATAAATTTACTTTTTAGACCCTCATTCTTATCTGAAGGTAGGTCTTTGTGTGCTACACTGGTTTGTGATCTATCACTGAAGAGATCGCCCAACAGTTCTGCTCGTTTGTCATCATAATCCATGACTTAAACAGACTGTACAGGTATTTAGATATTAGACTTCAAATGTCAGTGCTGGCAGCCCACAAGAAATGAATGCAAATAAGATGAGGGTAGAGGCTGTTAAAGACCGCACCTGACAAATGAAAAGTGTCTTGAGGTATCCTGTAGTGCAAAGAACCAAAGAGTACTCCCCTCTGTACTCCTTAACTAGGAACAAATCCTACAACAACATTAAACACAAGAGGGTTCAGCACTATACAACAGATTGTAACAATTCAACATCAGTCATTTAAGGAAACAGTGAGCACACAGAAAGATGTCCAGATCACCGATGTGAATATCTTAAAAGGATTTTCTCTTTATTTCATATTTTCATAAAAGCAGAAGATCATAG
Organism: Calotriton arnoldi; assembly: GCA_963921515.1. NCBI lineage: Eukaryota > Metazoa > Chordata > Amphibia > Caudata > Salamandridae > Calotriton > Calotriton arnoldi. The sequence goes on from CAWUFW010009121.1 coordinate 332,470, forward strand.
CCATAGCCGACGCGTTTCGTCTCTAAAAGAGACTTCTTCAGGGCTATTGAAAAAACATACAAGTGCAGTTTAAAAAAAGTGTTTTACATACAAACAATTAAAACACAATCATTACATTTAAAAGAAAACATACATATTTACAACAATTACTGTAGAAATTGTAACATTGTAATAATAAGGAATATATCCCTTAGAACTATGAGGAGGCCTATATACAATGAACTACATCAGGGACAATTTATATAAGAGAGTACTACAGTACAATTTACACTACAATAAAGAACTCACAAATCAATCCAGAAGATACAATAATGGGTTAATAAACAGTAATGATTGATATCGTACCTTCACTGAGTAACAAAGAGGGTATTCACATTGACGTTTATATAATTCAACCGGATAACTGAGAATCCAATTTTCGGAAGACTTCTTATATAGTAGACATTATCTAAAATAGTAGACGTATGAATGATAAGACAATGTCTATTTCTGTCTATTAGGTTCACATATATGTATATATAAATTAGCATTTTCAATAGTGCATGCTCAATATTGCACAATCTCATGGTCTTTTGCTTGTGCAATTTCTATGTTTTGTCAATTTACGATTGACGATCAAATAAAAAAATTGGATTTCCCTTTACATTGTATCACATATAATAAAACAAATAAGAAATCCACAAAGGCGAGAGCAGAAACTAGAGAAACCACTGTGGATTGCTATAGAACATTATGCAGTCAACCAGTAATTGTATCATCACTAACAGAGTTATGTTTCTTTGTTCGTACATAAAAGCTGTCTAAGACAAAAGCGACTGATCTCAACAAACATAAAATATTCAATACATTATTAACCATGTTTTGTGAGTGTCCATAACTGTTCACTAGGTATAAGAACTGATGGTATGATCTCACATAAACAGTTTTGTAATAAAGATTAATTGTACTGTGAGTATTGAAACTATTGTTCAAATAAACTCATAACCACCAACAAATAGTAAACGTTGACGTTAATGACCAGCCTGCTCGTCTAATTGTAGGAGGAATGGCCGATGTTTGGACATGAAACAATTTAAACAGATTGATCTGGAGGTTCCCTATATATAAATGTTAATACCCCCAAGTATTGTTTCTAGAGTGACACTAGTTAGTGCTATATGTACAACAATCCCGATATTTAATATGGATAGAGTCATGTATAGCTCCAAAGTCATGGTGGTACATGGACCATCTTCACGACATTGGAGAATAAACATATCTTAGATCGAACATAATTATAGATCAGTTCTTATGTATTTACCTCATGTACCAAGCACCCAACTGTGCACCTAGCACCGATGTTCAATGGCTACCAGTTATGGCACCATAGTGACGTAAAATGTAGTCACTTTAGGGTCAATAAAACTTTATGGAGACGTTAGAGATCCAGATGCATAACACTAATTGTACCCCTCTTGCCGTTTACAGCAATAGAACATTATTTCAGGTCAATTCACGATCGCTAGACACACAGCCTCATATTCAAAGTTTCCGTTGCAGATGAGGCATGAAACTTATGATGGCGAGCATTTTTAAACACCGCCGTCAAAAATATAAAATCCCATTATTGTTGACGATAAAGGACGTACGTCAACCAACGTCATGTAGTGGAGTACAAGAGCAGCGGCCATCTTAACCACCCCATCTCTCGCTGTATACGATGTAATGTATAAATATTGTTAAAAGCATAGGCTTGCTGATGCATGCCTCAACTCATGAGCAATTCGATCTATACAACTATATTGTTTTATGAACAGAGAGTGTAACATGCATTAAAACCTGCTCGTTAATAAAAGACTAGCACATCAGTTAGATATCTGAAAAAGATGTGTGACACAATATCACAACCCAAGGAAACTCACCAGTAATGGCATGGTAGCCCGTGACTCAAGTGCACCTGGTTTCTGGATTCGAAACCGAACATTCGGAAGCGGGCATTTTTAAAGCCCCCACCCGGAAATATACAACACCTGTTGTCGGGTAGCAAACAGCGACGTCTACAAGCGCCGCAAATAGATTGGTAAAGATAGCGGCCATCTTGAAACAATAAAATGACAAGTCGATGTAACTGTCCTGACATACTGATTCATAAGGTATAGGTTATCAAATGTAATAAGAAGGCCGAAATAATTAAATTGTGATGCCAAATTTAATTTCAATGAAAATGCAAGCAATACTGAAATTGTAAAAGCGCCAATTTTGTGATGCGCTAAGTGTGTATAAAGATAGAATTACTTGTCCATGCACCTGCCACACAGGCAGAAGAGTCATACCTGACAGACTACACTTGCCCCTATTATATTGATAACTCCATTGCTAATTGTATGTTAGAACTGGAACCAATACAAAAGGCTGTCAGCCATTGTTAAAAGATGGTTAGTATAGACGAAACAAGCTCTGTGTGACAATCCTACTGATTCATTAGACATGATATAATCCTAACGGGTTAATCATTTGCACGAAATAACCCATTGCAGTTGGGTTCAAAAATCAAATCATGCATCAGAAGACACATGACAATATAGAGAAGAACAGAATACGTGATATAATAAATTTTTTCATTATATCAAAAGACACATGGCACTGTAGAGAAGGACTAGGGCGTGGTATAATAAGTTTTAACCATTGCGTGTACAATATATGCACACATATCTCAATCGAAATCTAAGTGTTTCTAGCATTTGAAAAAGAACCGTATATTAAATCAATTCAAAGGAGAGGTGGATTATCATACACTAATGCATAATAACTGCACAGCCCCAGCTATATATAAGGGGCTCCTATTTTAAAGATGGCAAATAATGTTTAGTCGTCGTGGCACCATATTCACAAAAATTGTATTCAATGTACAACATGCAGTCCATATGAAAGGTGGTATCAACAACTGTAATACATGGTGCCTTAAATTTATAATAAATACATATCATGTATCAAACTCATACTCAGATGGTGAATAGATACATTTTAAACAAGCGGAGCATGTACAGTCAAAGGCAAACAACCAGTTCTTGAATGGGCAGTCTATCTTGCTGTATAATTGCCCAATAGCAACAGAACCTGATGACAACAACATATTCCCATTTCTAGTCAGTATATTTTGTCAGCAAGCATTCTCTCAAATGTCTCACAGGAAATAATGTAACTCATCATTAGTGTTGAGCCCAAACCTGCTTGTCCTGAGACGAGAAATCCAAGATGCCTCTCGCTGTCTGAGAGTCAGCTCCCTATCGCCTCCTCTCTCTGGCATCTTAACATGATCAATGCCACAAAGGTGATATTCTTGTCATTTGGATGATCATGGTATATGTGCATAGCAACTGGATATTTGACGTCACAGTTTCTTATGGCTCTCACATGCTCTTGAATTCGCAGTTTAAGACTACAAATGCTACTGCCAATATACACCTTTTTACAAGCACATATGATCATGTAAACAGTAAATGTTGTATTGCAGTTAATAAAACAATTTATACAAAATTCCCTCGATTGACTGCTGCTGAATTTTTTGTACTTGTTTAAACCAAGTTTACATATGCAGCAGTTTCCACATATATAAAAACCTAATGGTCTTTCTGGTAGCCATGTCATAGTGGAAATTTGGGTACTTGTGACATAACTAGGACTTAGTATGTCTTTTAATGTCCTACTCTTTCGGTAAACTACTCTAGGTTTATTAGATGTTATATTAGCAAGAAGGCCTTCGATCTCAAGCAGATGCCAGTTCTTTCTCAAAATGTTATAGATGTGGTTACTAAAGACATTATGCTCCGTAATGAATAAGACCTCTGAATCATGTTTTTTAGTATGCTGATTTCTTTTAACATTGGACACTAATGTCTCCTTCCTATTTAGAGACAGAGCTCTTTTCTCTGCAGTGTCTAGGCATGCTTTGTCATAGCCCCTTTTGAAGAAATTAGTTTTAATTTGATTGATGTTCCTAGTGAAATCTTTATCCATACTACAATTGCGTCTAGCGCGAACCATTTCACCATAAGGTATGGCTTTAATGGTGGACTGAGGGTGGGCACTAGTAGCGTGCAGAAAACTGTTGCACGACGTCCTTTTCCTGTACATATCGCTATGTATACTGGTCCCGCTTATAAATAGTCTTAGATCAAGAAACTCAATGCTGATCTCAGAGTGTTGAATAGTCAGTTTAACATTGAAATTGTTCTTATTTAAATAAGCATGATACATGTTTAAACTTTCAACAATTCCATGCCATATCATAATGATATCATCAATGTAACGACCGTAAAAAATTACGTTGTCGCTCCACATGTGGGCCCCTGCTTGAGATCGAAGGCCTTCCTGCTAATATAACATCTAATAAACCTAGAGTAGTTTACCGGAAGAGTAGGACATTAAAAGACATACTAAGTCCTAGTTATGTCACAAGTACCCAAATTTCCACTATGACATGGCTACCAGAAAGACCATTAGGTTTTTATATATGTGGAAACTGCTGCATATGTAAACTTGGTTTAAACAAGTACAAAAAATTCAGCAGCAGTCAATAGAGGGAATTTTCTATAAATTGTTTTATTAACTGCAATACAACATTTACTGTTTACATGATCATATGTGCTTGTAAAAAGGTGTATATTGGCAGTAGCATTCGTAGTCTTAAACTGCGAATTCAAGAGCATGTGAGAGCCATAAGAAACTGTGACGTCAAATATCCAGTTGCTATGCACATATACCAAGATCATCCAAATGACAAGAATATCACCTTTTGTGGCATTGATCATGTTAAGATGCCAGAGAGAGGAGGCGATAGGGAGCTGACTCTCAGACAGCGAGAGGCATCTTGGATTTCTCGTCTCAGGACAAGCAAGTTTGGGCTCAACACTAATGATGAGTTACATTATTTCCTGTGAGACATTTGAGAGAATGCTTGCTGACAAAATATACTGACTAGAAATGTAAATATGTTGTTGTCATCAGGTTCTGTTGCTATTGGGCAATTATACAGCAAATAGACTGCCCATTCAAGAACTGGTTGTTTGCATTTGACTGTACATGCTCCGCTTGTGTAAAATGTATCTATTCACCATCTGAGTATGAGTTTGAAACATGATATGTATTTATTATAAATTTAAGGCACCATGTATTACAGTTGTTGATACCACCTTTCATATGGACTGTATATTGTGCATTGAAAACAATTTTTATGAATATGGTGCCATGACGACTAAACATTATTTGCCATCTTTAAAATAGGAGCCCCTTATATATAGCTGGGGCGGTGCAGTTATTATGCATTAGTGTATGATAATCCACCTCTCCTTTGAATTGATTTAATATACGGTTCTTTTTCAAATGCTAGAAACACTTAGATTTCGATTGAGATATGTGTGCATATATTGTACACGTAATGGTTAAAACTTATTATACCACGCCCCTAGTCCTTCTCTACAGTGCCATGTGTCTTTTGATATAATGAAAAAATGTATTATATCACGTATTCTGTTCTTTATATTGTCATGTGTCTTCTGATGCATGATTTGATTTTTGAACCCAACTGCAATGGGTTATTTCATGCAATTGATTAACCCGTTAGGATTATATCATGTCTAATGAATCAGTAGGATTGTCACACAGAGCTTGTTTTGTCTATACTAACCATCTTTTAACAATGGCTGACAGCCTTTTGTATTGGTTCCAGTTCTAACATACAATTAGCAATGGAGTTATCAATATAATAGGGGCAAGTGTAGTCTGTCAGGTATGACTCTTCTGCCTGTGTGGCAGGTGCATGGACAAGTAATTCTATCTTTATACACACTTAGCGCATCACAAAATTGGCGCTTTTACAATTTCAGTATTGCTTGCATTTTCATTGAAATTAAATTTGGCATCACAATTTAATTATTTCGGCCTTCTTATTACATTTGATAACCTGTACCTTATGAATCAGTATGTCAGGACAGTTACATCGACTTGTCATTTTATTGTTTCAAGATAGCCGCTATCTTTACCAATCTATTTGCGGTGCTTGTAGACGTCGCTGTTTGCTACCCGACAACAGGTGTTGTATATTTCCGGGCGGGGGCTTTAAAAATGCCCGCTTCCGGATGTTCGGTTTCGAATCCAGAAACCAGGTGCACTTGAGTCATGGGCTACCATGCCATTACTGGTGAGTTTCCTTGGGTTGTGATATTGTGTCACACATCTTTTTCAGATATCTAACTGATATGCTCGTCTTTTATTAACGAGCGGGTTTTAATGCATGTTACACTCTCTGTTCATAAAACAATATAGTCGTATAGATCGAATTGCTCATGAGTTGAGGCATGCATCAGCAAGCCTATGCTTTTAACAATATTTATACATTACATCGTATACAGCGAGAGATGGGGTGGTTAAGATGGCCGCTGCTCTTGTACTCCACAACATGACGTTGGTTGACGTACGTCCTTTATCATCAACAATAATGGGATTTTATATTTTTGACGGCGGGTGATTAAAAATGCTCGCCATCATAAGTTTCATGCCTCATCTGCAACGGAAACTTTATATATGAGGCTGTGTGTCTAGCGATCGTGAATTGACCTGAAATAATGTTCTATTGCTGTAAACGGCAAGAGGGGTACAATTAGTGTTTTGCATCTGGATCTCTAACGTCTCCATAAAGTTTTATTGACCCTAAAGTGACTATATTTTGCGTCACTATGGTGCCATAACTGGTAGCCATTGAACATCGGTGCTAGGTGCACAGTTGGGTGCTTGGTACTAGACAAATACATAAGAGCTGATCTATAATCATGTTCGATACATTGCATCCTATACAGCGAGAGGTGGGGTGTTTAAGATGGCCGCTGCTCATGTACTCCACTATATGACATTGGTTGACTTACATCCTTTATCGTCAATAATAATGGAATTTTATATTTTTGATGTCGGGTATTTAAAATGCTCACCATCATAAGTTTCATGCTTCATCTGCAACGGAAACTTTATATATGAGGCTGTGTGTCTAGCGATCGTGAATTGACCTGAAATAATGTTCTATTGCTGTAAACGGCAAGAGGGGTACAATTAGTGTTTTGCATCTGGATCTCTAATGTCTCCATAAAGTTTTATTAACTCTAAAGGGACTACATTTTGCGTCACTATGGTGCCATAATTGGTAGCCACTGAACATCGGTGCTAGGTGCACAGTTGGGTGCTTGGTACATGAGGTAAATACATAGGAACTGATCTATAATTATGTTCGATCTAAGATATGTTTATTCTCCAATGTCGTGAAGATGGTCCATGTACCACCATGACTTTGGAGCTATACATGACTCTACCCATATTAAATATCGGGATTGTTGTACATATAGCACTAACTAGTGTCACTCTAGAAACAATACTTGGGGGTATTAACATCTATATATAGGGTACCTCCAGATCAATCTGTTTAAATTGTTTCATGTCCAAACATCGGCCATTCCTCCTACAATTAGAGGAGCAGGCTGGTCATTAACGTCAACCTTTACTCTTTGTTGGCGGTTATGAGTTTATTTGAACAATAGTTTCAATACTCACAGTAAAATTAATCTTTATTACAAAACTGTTTATGTGAGATCATACCATCAGTTCTTATACCTAGTGAACAGTTATGGACACTCACAAAACATGGTTAATAATGTATTGAATATTTTATGTTTGTTGAGATCAGTCGCTTTTGTCTTAGACAGCTTTTATGTACGAACAAAGAAACATAACTCTGTTAGTGATGATACAATTACTGGTTGACTGCATAATGTTCTATAGCAATCCACAGTGGTTTCTCTAGTTTCTGCTCTCGCCTCTGTGGATTTCTTATTTGTTTTATTATATGTGATACAATGTAAAGGGAAATCCAAATTTTTTATTTGATCGTCAATCATAAATTGACAAAGCATAGAAATTGCACAAGCCAAAGACCATGAGATTGTGCAATATTGAGCATGCACTATTGAAAATGCTAATTTATATATACATATATGTGAACCTAATAGACAGAAATAGACATTGTCTTATCATTCATACGTCTACTATTTTAGATAATGTCTACTATATAAGAAGTCTTCCGAAAATTGGATTCTCAGTTATCCGTTTGAATTATATAAACGTCAATGTGAATACCCTCTTTGTTACTCAGTGAAGGTACGATATCAATCATTACTGTTTATTAACCCATTATTGTATCTTCTGGATTGATTTGTGAGTTCTTTATTGTAGTGTAAATTGTACTGTAGTACTCTCTTATATAAATTGTCCCTGATGTAGTTCATTGTATATAGGCCTCCTCATAGTTCTAAGGGATATATTCCTTATTATTACAATGTTACAATTTCTACAGTAATTGTTGTAAATATGTATGTTTTCTTTTAAATGTAATGATTGTGTTTTAATTGTTTGTATGTAAAACACTTTTTTAAACTGCACTTGTATGTTTTTTCAATAGCCCTGAAGAAGTCTCTTTTAGAGACGAAACGCGTCGGCTATGGCTATGATCTTCTGCTTTTATGAAAATATGAAATAAAGAGAAAATCCTTTTAAGATATTCACATCGGTGATCTGGACATCTTTCTGTGTGCTCACTGTTTCCTTAAATGACTGATGTTGAATTGCTACAATCTGTTGTATAGTGCTGAACCCTCTTGTGTTTAAAGTTGTTGTAGGATTTGTTCCTAGTTAAGGAGTACAGAGGGGAGTACTCTTTGGTTCTTTGCACTACAGGATACCTCAAGACACTTTTCATTTGTCAGGTGCGGTGTTTAACAGCCTCTACCCTCATCTTATTTGCATTCATTTCTTGTGGGCTGCCAGCACTGACATTTGAAGTCTAATATCTAAATACCTGTACAGTCTGTTTAAGTCATGGATTATGATGACAAACGAGAAGAACTGTTGGGTGATCTCTTCAGTGATAGATCACAAACCAGTGTAGCACACAAAGACCTACCTTCAGATAAGAATGAGGGTCTAAAAAGTAAATTTATGCGCCTAAAAAAACTCAAAAAAATTGAGTTGGCTAAATGGTGGGATGGAGCCACCCTTAGAAAATATATTGAGAACAGACGCATTCCTAGAGGACTAAGGATCCTTATCTTCCCAAACTTTGAGGATCTGGATCCGGATCTCCTCAAAGAATGGGAAGAGGGCCTATATGAGGCATCATTTAAGATGACGGGGACATTAATTACTAATTCGGAGAGAAAAGTATCCAAGATCAAGGAGGAAATCAGGACCCTAAAGAAAGAGATCAATGAGAGCAGTCTAAAAGATGTGATACAAAAGAATATGGAGATCCTGAAAAAAGAGTTAAACATTTACCAACTGTATCTTAAAGAAAAGAAACAGAAAAAAATATTAAGAGACGAAGGAGATTACAGAAGGGGACGTATTTTTACATTCGCGAGAAAATACGATAACCTAGTTACAAAACCCCAAGAAAAAGAGAGGACTCGTGACAAACCAGTCAGTATTTCATCTAGTAGCATCTCACTTTCTTCTCTGGAAAGTGATCTAGGTGAAGGGACAAGCAGTGCTCCACCTACAGACCCTCCCTCAGTTTTTTTACAGGAGGTTCGGAGATATCTATTAGGGAACCGTATAAAAATTTCCAACGAAGAGGCAGGAGGAGGGGTGGCAAAAAACACCAGATCAGGCACAAAGGCCAGAGAACAGAATGTGGGCAACAAGAAATAAAATGTTGCGTGTTGAATGAAATAGATTGTTCAGATACTTCCCCTGACTGTAATGCATTAACGATTGTTAATCTGTCGTCAAAACGTCTGTCTTCTCAAGAATAGTTTGTCTTAAGTAAGGGCCTTAACTATTGCCCTAAAAGCAAATGTGATTTTGTAAATGTACATACAGATCTATTTAAGTTTACTCGTAAATAAAAAATAAAAAAAATACTTTCAAGATCATCCCGTTGTCCAACGTGTCCCTTTATCTCGTGTTAATATAGATCCTGTTCCTTCTATCACAGACATACACAATACGCACTTGCTTGCATCTCTGTATGATGAGGACGATGTTGGAGATGTTATGCAGGTGACTAATAATTTGGGCATTCATCAGGACTATACAATTGATAGCGGGTTACGCCCAAACTCTAAATTCATGCCACCACAAATACATGAGTCAGCTATAGATGCCTTCTACAAAAAGGTCACAACTGACCTTCATGATCTAGAGGACTTGCATTATAAGAGGAGGGGTTGCATACACAACAACAATCTTAGTGCAGATGAATACAGACTCCTACAGACACTAAAAGATGATGCAAGTCCGGTCATTAGAGAGGCCGATAAAGGCGGTAACATCATCGTTATGAATTCGAATGATTATCTAAAAGAGATTGACAGACAGTTAAACGATGTTCAATGTTATGAAAAACTAATGACCAATCCCACTGTCCAGATAGAAAATAATATCAATTCTAAATTATGGGATTGGCACGAATCTTGTTTGTTGTCAAACCATGAATATAGATTCCTGCAGGCCCACCATTCCAGATCACCTTGTATCTATATTTTACCACAAATCCATAAAGGAGGCCCCTTTCCACCTGGGAGGCCCATAATTTCTGGGAATGGTGGGCCTACGGAACATATTGCCCAATATGTAGACTATTTTCTTCAACCCATTGTGAAAAATCTACCATCGTATTTGAGGGACAGCTCTGATCTTCTATGTAAATTAGAAGATTTTAAATGGGATCAGGATAATTTACTTTTTGTGTCCATGGACGTTGAAAGCTTATATACTTGCATTCAAATCCAAGAACGGATGAGAGCTCTCAAACATTTTCTCTTTAAGCGGGGGGCACAACATCTGGAACACACCGATATGCTGCTAAATATGGCAGAGATGATCTTGACACAAAATGCATTTTTGCATAACAACATATGGTTTTTGCAAAGACAGGGTACGGCCATGGGCTCCAGATTTGCTCCATCTTATGCTAACCTCTTCATGGGGCTGTATGAGGTGGAGCATGTCTGGGGCCCAGGGGCCCACATGTGGAGCGACAACGTAATTTTTTACGGTCGTTACATTGACGATATCATTATGATATGGCATGGAACGGTTGAAAGTTTAAACATGTATCATGCTTATTTAAATAAGAACAATTTCAATGTTAAACTGACTATTCAACACTCTGAGATCAGCATTGAGTTTCTTGATCTAAGACTATTTATAAGCGGGACCAGTATACATAGCGATATGTACAGGAAAAAGACGTTGTGCAACAGTTATTTGCACGCTACTAGTGCCCACCCTCAGTCCACCATTAAAGCCATACCTTATGGTGAAATGGTTCGCGCTAGACGCAATTGTAGTATGGATAAAGATTTCACTATGAACATCAATCAAATTAAAACTAATTTCTCCAAAAGGGGCTATGACAAAGCATGCCTAGACACTGCAGAGAAAAGAGCTCTGTCTCTAATTAGGAAGGAGACATTAGTGTCCAATGTTAAAAGAAATCAGCATACTAAAAAACATGATTCAGAGGTCTTATTCATTACGGAGCATAACGTCTTTAGTAACCACATCTATAACATTTTGAGAAAGAACTGGCATCTGCTTGAGATCGAAGGCCTTGCTGCTAATATAACATCTAATAAACCTAGAGTAGTTTACCGGAAGAGTTGGACATTAAAAGACATACTAAGTCCTAGTTATGTCACAAGTACTCAAATTTCCACTATGACATGGCTACCAGAAAGACCATTAGGTTTTTATATATGTGGAAACTGCTGCATATGTAAACTTGGTTTAAACAAGTACAAAAAATTCAGCAGCAGTCAATAGAGGGAATTTTCTATAAATTGTTTTATTAACTGCAATACAACATTTACTGTTTACATGATCATATGTGCTTGTAAAAAGGTGTATATTGGCAGTAGCATTCGTAGTCTTAAACTGCGAATTCAAGAGCATGTGAGAGCCATAAGAAACTGTGACGTCAAATATCCAGTTGCTATGCACATATACCATGATCATCCAAATGACAAGAATATCACCTTTTGTGGCATTGATCATGTTAAGATGCCAGAGAGAGGAGGCGATAGGGAGCTGACTCTCAGACAGCGAGAGGCATCTTGGATTTGTCGTCTCAGGACAAGCAAGTTTGGGCTCAACACTAATGATGAGTTACATTATTTCCTGTGAGACATTTGAGAGAATGCTTGCTGACAAAATATACTGACTAGAAATGGGAATATGTTGTTGTCATCAGGTTCTGTTGCTATTGGGCAATTATACAGCAAGATAGACTGCCCATTCAAGAACTGGTTGTTTGCCTTTGACTGTACATGCTCCGCTTGTTTAAAATGTATCTATTCACCATCTGAGTATGAGTTTGAAACATGATATGTATTTATTATAAATTTAAGGCACCATGTATTACAGTTGTTGATACCACCTTTCATATGGACTGTATGTTGTACATTGAATACAATTTTTGTGAATATGGTGCCATGACGACTAAACATTATTTGCCATCTTTAAAATAGGAGCCCCTTATATATAGCTGGGGCGGTGCAGTTATTATGCATTAGTGTATGATAATCCACCTCTCCTTTGAATTGATTTAATATACAGTTCTTTTTCAAATGCTAGAAACACTTAGATTTCGATTGAGATATGTGTGCATATATTGTACACGCAATGGTTAAAACTTATTATACCACGCCCCTAGTCCTTCTCTACAGTGCCATGTGTCTTTTGATATAATGAAAAAATTTATTATATCGTGTATTCTGTTCTTCTTTATATTGTCATGTGTCTTCTGATGCATGATTTGATTTTTGAACCCAACTGCAATGGGTTATTTCGTGCAAATGATTAACCCGTTAGGATTATATCATGTCTAATGAATCAGTAGGATTGTCACACAGAGCTTGTTTCGTCTATACTAACCATCTTTTAACAATGGCTGACAGCCTTTTGTATTGGTTCCAGTTCTAACATACAATTAACAATGGAGTTATCAATATAATAGGGGCAAGTGTAGTCTGTCAGGTATGACTCTTCTGCCTGTGTGGCAGGTGCATGGACATGTAATTCTATCTTTATACACACTTAGCGCATCACAAAATTGGCGCTTTTACAATTTCAGTATTGCTTGCATTTTCATTGAAATTAAATTTGGCATCACAATTTAATTATTTCGGCCTTCTTATTACATTTGATAACCTGTACCTTATGAATCAGTATGTCAGGACAGTTACATCGACTTGTCATTTTATTGTTTCAAGATGGCCGCTATCTTTACCAATCTATTTGCGGCGCTTGTAGACGTCGCTGTTTGCTACCCGACAACAGGTGTTGTATATTTTCGGGCGGGGGCTTTAAAAATGCCCGCTTCCGGATGTTCGGTTTCGAATCCAGAAACCAGGTGCACTTGAGTCACGGGCTACCATGCCATTACTGGTGAGTTTCCTTGGGTTGTGATATTGTGTCACACATCTTTTTCAGATATCTAACTGATGTGCTAGTCTTTTATTAACGAGCGGGTTTTAATGCATGTTACACTGTCTGTTCATAAAACAATATAGTTGTATAGATCGAATTGCTCATGAGTTGAGGCATGCATCAGCAAGTCTATGCTTTTAACAATATTGATACATTACATCGTATACAGCGAGAGATGGGGTGGTTAAGATGGCCACTGCTCTTGTACTCCACTACATGACGTTGGTTGACGTACGTCCTTTATCGTCAACAATAATGGGATTTTATATTTTTGACGGCGGGTGTTTAAAAATGCTCGCCATCATAAGTTTCATGCCTCATCTGCAACGGAGACTTTGTATATGAGGCTGTGTGTCTAGCGATCGTGAATTGACCTGAAATAATGTTCTATTGCTGTAAACGGCAAGAGGGGTACAATTAATGTTTTGCATCTGGATCTCTAACGTCTCCATAAAGTTTTATTGATTCTAAAGTGACTATATTTTGCGTCACTATGGTGCCATAACTGGTAGCCATTGAACATCGGTGCTAGGTGTACAGTTGGGTGCTTGGTACTAGGCAAATACATAAGAGCTGATCTATAATCATATTCGATACATTGCATCCTATACAGCGAGAGGTGGGGTGTTTAAGATGGCCGCTGCTCATGTACTCCACTATATGACGTTGGTTGACGTACATCCTTTATCGTCAATAATAATGGGATTTTAAATTTTTGATGTCGGGTATTTAAAAATGCTCGCCATCATAAGTTTCATGCTTCATCTGCAACGGAAACTTTATATATGAGGCTGTGTGTCTAGCGATCGTGAATTGCCCTGAAATAATGTTCTATTGCTGTAAACGGCAAGAGGGGTACAATTAGTGTTTTGCCTCTGGATCTCTAATGTCTCCATAAAGTTTTATTAACTCTAAAGGGACTACATTTTGCATCACTATGGTGCCATAATTGGTAGCCACTGAACATCGGTGCTAGGTGCACAGTTGAGTGCTTGGTACATGAGGTAAATACATAAGAACTGATCTATAATTATGTTCGATCTAAGATATGTTTATTCTCCAATGTCGTGAAGATGGTCCATGTACCACCATGACTTTGGAGCTATACATGACTCTACCCATATTAAATATCGGGATTGTTGTACATATAGCACTAACTAGTGTCACTCTAGAAACAATACTTGGGGGTATTAACATCTATATATAGGGTACCTCCAGATCAATCTGTTTAAATTGTTTCATGTCCAAACATCGGCCATTCCTCCTACAATTAGATGAGCAGGCTGGTCATTAACGTCAACCTTTACTCTTTGTTGGCGGTTATGAGTTTATTTGAACAATAGTTTCAATACTCACAGTAAAATTAATCTTTATTACAAAACTGTTTATGTGAGATCATACCATCAGTTCTTATACCTAGTGAACAGTTATGGACACTCACAAAACATGGTTAATAATGTATTGAATATTTTATGTTTGTTGAGATCAGTCGCTTTTGTCTTAGACAGCTTTTATGTACGAACAAAGAAACATAACTCTGTTAGTGATGATACAATTACTGGTTGACTGCATAATGTTCTATAGCAATCCACAGTGGTTTCTCTAGTTTCTGCTCTCGCCTCTGTGGATTTCTTATTTGTTTTATTATATGTGATACAATGTAAAGGGAAATCCAATTTTTTTATTTGATCGTCAATCGTAAATTGACAAAGCATAGAAATTGCACAAGCCAAAGACCATGAGATTGTGCAATATTGAGCATGCACTATTGAAAATGCTAATTTATATATACATATATGTGAACCTAATAGACAGAAATAGACATTGTCTTATCATTCATACGTCTACTATTTTAGATAATGTCTACTATATAAGAAATCTTCCGAAAATTGGATTCTCAGTTATCCGGTTGAATTATATAAACGTCAATGTGAATACCCTCTTTGTTACTCAGTGAAGGTACGATATCAATCATTACTGTTTATTAACCCATTATTGTATCTTCTGGATTGATTTGTGAGTTCTTTATTGTAGTGTAAATTGTACTGTAGTACTCTCTTATATAAATTGTCCCTGATGTAGTTCATTGTATATAGGCCTCCTCATAGTTCTAAGGGATATATTCCTTATTATTACAAGGTTACAATTTCTACAGTAATTGTTGTAAATATGTATGTTTTCTTTTAAATGTAATGATTGTGTTTTAATTGTTTGTATGTAAAACACTTTTTTTTAAACTGCACTTGTATGTTTTTTCAATAGCCCTGAAGAGGTCTCTTTTAGAGACGAAACGCGTCGGCTATGGCTATGATCTTCTGCTTTTATGAAAATATAAAATAAAGAGAAAATCCTTTTAAGATATTCACATCGGTGATCTGGACATCTTTCTGTGTGCTCACTGTTTCCTTAAATGACTGATGTTGAATTGTTACAATCTGTTGTATAGTGCTGAACCCTCTTGTGTTTAGAGACGTAGGTTCAGTATAGTGCTATACTCACAAACATCATATGCAAGCATGTGCAGTCTGCATGTGCAACCTTTATGCAATCCTCAGAAGATGCATGGAAACATGCATTGTTTACATGAATGACCCATGTGACGTTGACACAGCCAAATAGCTGGCCCGTGCCTCCTTGTAACCTAATATACTAATCTCTGTAAGCATACCTACATGCCTGTAGGTGAGATAGATATACATCTCAACATGTTGTCTCTGTCACATATGGAGTCACTTTAAGGGAACAACACAGATACTGACTCCCAAATGTCCTTTTGCAATGGCCATAAGCTACTGATATCCACCATGTTGGGCTTTGAAGCACAACTACAGTTGCACATTGGTGTCAGATGTGTAGTTCTCACAAATTTTAAGTTGTGCACAGCACACATCTACAAAAGCACACTAAGATTATGCTCACTGCTGTTCACTGCCAGGTGATGTCTATGACACCCATAATGCAGCATATGTCAGAAGGCCACAACTCATCTTGCAATGTCAAGGGTCATTGTATTAAACACATGAGAAACTACATGTAGCGAAAATGCTTGACAGCTGCACTCAACACAGAGGCCACTTACAAGCCATTGCATCACACTAGAAACATCACAGAGCTCCGCACTGGCTCAGGGTTGGGATTCATGCAGTCACTCACACCCAAAATCACCCTTCGCAGAATACTCACCCCCAACTTGCTGCTGATGGGCCCTCAAACGTCCATCCAGCTCTGGCTGTGTCACTGCCAAGATGCGGGCCATTAGTGGTGTCATGCTCCTGCGCGCCAACCTGCCAGTCCGAGGGAGCACCCCCAGCGTCACCTCTGCCACGTTTCTGCTCAGCCGGCAGATGTCATCCCACCTCTTGTGACAGTGTGTGTGCCGTCGGTTGGAGACACCCAGAGCCCGCACCTTGCGTGCAATGGCCCTCCATATGGCCTTACGCTGGTGGACTTTAAGCTGCAGGCATTGGAGACAAAAAGAGGAAGTTTCAGTGACACTGTTTCTTGTACCACTGTGTGTCAGTACAGGAGCATGAAAAAACAGAGCACACAAAGACATAAATGTTGAGCAGAGGCCATACAGCATGACACGTAGTATACTTGCATCAAATACTTTCATAGAAACGTATACATGTATGAGGATGGACACAGTACATGGGCATCTCATACACATGCAGAGTGCCAGCACAGAAACCAATGTGAAGAAGAGCCTCATCTGTGATGCAGTATGTGAGTGAGCAAGACATACAATACATTTGTAATGATGTGTTGGGGCAGACTCACTGTGTCCAACACTACACACCCCTCAATGTCCTTGGCCAGTGAATGGCTACCTGTGTCATGGAGATCACATTTAGGGCCATGATCTTACATTCTCACACTCTTCTCACAAGGTGTAGTCCTGTCTTTTGCAATCCTCAGGCCCAAGATAGCTCATTGAGAAATAGGGTGGCAGACAACACATATGTTTCACTCTGTCCATTTACTGATGGGTCCTTGTCAAATTGGGCAATTTCTGTGCAGGCCAGGGGGACTCACACTGAGGTTAAACGTGGGCCATCAGAACATTCACATGCATGCACAATATGAGAGGGCAAACAGTGCCTACACATGCGAGTCAGAACACATAATGGAAACAATGGAAGGCTGATATCACCAAATTACATTTGTCTGATGCGTCATAGGTGAATTACCACCAAAAGTTTTACACTCAGGCATTGTACTCTTGTGCATAATGCACACATATCCATGGGGGCAATACGAAACATGTACACCCATTCTTCATTACCATCTGGAAGACATACCTTTGCAATGTCACAAATGAGCATGTGAAAACCTCGTGGACTATGCCATCACATAGCCCAGGCAATGTTTTTTCAGACTTCGACTGGGCAAACCAGCAGTGTGACAGTATGGCTGCAAAAACACTGCATGTCCCTCCCATCCTTCAATGCAGCCATGGTTCTGTGGAAATAAGGCTACACACCCCATCGACATGAAGTCAGCATGCCAGGCAGTGTATGACTCATTTACATCACCCAGTCTCACACCTACGTTTGTATTTTACTTGCTGGAGAAGGGCTGTAGAAATGTCCATGTTGCCATCCTCCACAAATAGTCAAGTACAATATTTACTAGACCATGTATGGAGCATGGTACATCAAGAATAAGGATGCACGCACATTAACTTGCACACACAGGCACATACTACTGCAGAGCAATATCATGTTAGCACTGTGAGCACTCTCAAACTGTCACTCTGAAACACTTACCAGTACATCTGGAGCACCATATAGCCTCCCATACTGCAAAAGCACCTCGTCCACCAGGACCTCCAGCTCCTCTGTGGTGAAGGGACGGGCCCTGATGTTCTCAGTTCTCGCCATCACTGGGTCCAGGAGACAGGAACAGCAGCAGTTGGGGATGAAGAATGGCAGGCAGCAGTGTCTGGATGCAGTGGAAATGTGTGGCTCTCTCACAGACATATATAGCCCCCTGGGGTTGTTTCAGTGGTACTCAGCTGCTGCAATTGGTGTTCCTGGGCAGCTTTTTTCAAATTTAAACAATGACCGGGCTTGCGGTGGCGGTGCACGCCTACTGCGATTTTCAAATGTGTAATTCACTACCGCGACTGCGGTTCCCATTGGCTGGTGGGCATGGGCATTGGCGGTGTCACACCGCGGGGGCCAGGCGATCGCTACTGCAATCGTGCATCTTTTGATAGTACCCAATGACCGGGCCCGCGGTAGCGGAGCATGCCTACCGCGATTTTCAAATGTGTAAATCACTACCGCAATTGTGGTTCCCATTGGCTTGCGGGCATGGGCATTGGCGGTATCACACCGCGGGGGCAAATCGGTCGCTACCTCAATCGCGCATCTTTTGATAGTACCCAATGACCGGGCCCGCGGTAGCGGAGCACGCCTACCGTGATTTTCAAATGTGTCATTCACTACCGCGATTGTGGTTCCCATTGGCTGGTGGGCATGGGCATTGGCGGTGTCACACCGTGGGGGGCAGGCGGTCGCTACCGCAATCGTGCATCTTTTGATAGTACCCAATGACCCGGCCCACGGTAGCGGACCACGCCTACAGCGATTTTCAAATGTGTAATTCACTACTGTGATTGTGGTTCCCATTGGCTGGTAGGCATGGGCATTGGCGGTGTCACACCTGCGGGGGCCAGGCGGTCGCTACTGCGAATTGGCATTTTTCAATTGGTGCCAATGACCGTGATTGCGGTGGCGGTGCACGCATACGGCACCTATGGACACATCATGCTGTAGCAATGGCAATGGCCACTTCTCATCATTGAACACTAGACACTTACAATGAATCATGCCACCTGATTGGTAAATTCAATGCTAGTGTGACATTGAACTCACTGATGACTACACATGCCATGCCAGTGCACAGGATAACATGCATTGGCATGTACTTCCTCACATGTCACATATGATATTTGTGTGCATGTGCACAGATCTGTTGTGTAATGGACTCTCAAATTTGTAAACATGTCAATGTGTGAGATGGCTAATCAACCCACAGTAATGATGGCCTGACTGCATAATGTGCCTATTTAACTGTGTAGATTGCTGAAATCATTTTGATAGTTCATCTGCTTACACACACTGTGCTCATTGTGTTGTAAATGTGTGCTCTGTCCGACTCACGCAAGAAGGTGTGGCAGGTACAGCAACTACGTAGAAGCCAGCAGTGTTGCTGTTTCAAACATGTGCTGTGTCAACTACTCTCAGGGCTGGTGACACAAGATGTTGGAATGTACCATTTTCCATTCACCTAGTCAGAATCTGTTTTGGGGGTACTCAGTATGTACATACTGAACACATGTACAACTACTTGAGATCAAGGTGTCTCTGCATGTGATTTGTGCTTTAAGCTGTTGTTTCAGTCCAGTCATTGTTGGCGCTGTGTCAGTCAAGACGTAAGATGTTGGACACATCTCATAGGGGAATTTAATTGACATGTGTCCACTTTCATTTTATGTAGGAGACGACCAAATGTGCATCGTCTATTCACATTGCTGGCGGACATGGAGGATGAGGACATCATACGGAAATTCCGTTTGGATCGACCTACCCTTCAAGACCTATGTGGTCAGTTGGAGCCCCATCTGAGGCCTTGCAGAACCTATCCGACTGCTTTGACACCAACAGTTAAGGTGATGTCGGCCCTGCATTTCTTTGCAACTGGTTCGTTCCAGTACACGGTGGCCAGCGCAGGTGGGATGTCTCAACCAATGTTCAGCATGGTGCTACGTGATGTCCTGTCCGCAATGAGGACCGCTACATCCATTTTCCCAGGAGACATAAATTGGCATCTGTGAAGGGTGATTTTTATGACCTTGGCCACATCCCTAATGTTGTGGGCGCCACTGACTGCACACATGTTGGCCTGGTTCCACCACAGGCACGTGAGCACATATACAGGAACAGGAAGCATTTCCATTCCATTAATGTGCAAGTGGTATGCCAAGCGGATATGATAATCTCCCATGTCTGTGCCAGATTTCCAGGATCAGCACATGACTCCTACATACTGCATAACAGCATCATACCACAGCTGATGGCAAATCTGCATCCAGAGCGTGCGTGGATTGTTGGTGAGTACGCAGAGTCAAGTAGTGTGCTGTATGTGTGACATGCTGTCCTCAGCTACTGTTATATTACAAAATTGGTCTGTCTATCTCACACCTAGGTGACTCTGCATATCCCAACCGGCCTTGGTTGCTGAGCCCACTGAGGAATCCCAGGACCCCAGGTGAAGTCGGCTACAATGATGCACATGGGAGGACAAGGCGTGTGGTGGAGCGTACTTTTGGTCTTCTGAAGTCTAGATTCCGGTGTCTGGACAAGAGCGGAGGTGCACTACTTTACTCTCCCCAAAAGGTGTGTCAGATCGTAGTTGCATGCTGCATGCTCCACAACCTGGCCTTGCGCAAAGACATCCCCCTGCTCCTGGACAATGATGAGCAGCAGATGCCCCCCCTGCAAACCCACACATGTCCAGTGACGACGATAGTGGAGAGGAGGAAGGTGTCGACCTGCGTCAACAGCTCATCAACAACTACTTCCCTTGAGTGTGAGTGACATTGTACAACAGTGACATTGTCTAGTAGAGCTTTTTGACTGCTGCCTGTTGTTGGCTCTGTGCTAATGGCAGATGTTTGTGGCACAGGGTAGTTATGACCAGCTACATGATGTCTATGTTGATATTGTTGCTCATTCTAATGTGTGTTGGTTTGTGTACCTTGATAACTAGTGTTGTGTACTAGCTGTGATGCCATCACCTGACAAGTAAATGTCATTCTCTTGTGTCTTTCTAGGTCCCTTCACCCTCCCAATGCCTCATCACAATCGGAGCTTCTGGCACATTGGAATCTGAGTAGACATTGTACATACTGTGATAAACATGGAGCTGACACAAAGACATAGGTGTGTAAAGAGTGTTTATTTACAATGAGTATTTGTGACAGAAAAGTGATGTTTTACTAAATGGTGCTAAGTGAATTAATGAGTTGTCAGTGATGGTAAATGAGACAATAGAGTAGTCACCACATTGATGTAATGACACAGTCCAACAGACACCTGCCATCAACATGGCAGTGTGGGTAAGGATAGTCAAAAAAGTCAATGTCAAGGGGAACAGAGGTGCCATCATGGCTGGCTCGGCGACTGGCATTTGGATGGTGCTTTGCCACGTGATCCTCCCATGGTGTTTCTCGGATGGCCCCTTTTGCGTTCTGCAGGGGGGGCCACTGCTGCAGGCTCAGCAGTGTCTGAGGAGTCATCTTGTTGCAGCTCACCCCTCTCTGTGGCCGCAGCTGAGGTGGTGGGAGTATCATCCTGCAGGCCACTGGAGGGGGATTGAGCTGTCCTTTAGGCCGCATGACTGTCCCTCAGAACACCCACAAGCTGGCCCATGAGGTCCACATTTTGGCCCATACGCGTGTCCATGGACCTCAGCAGCAGGCGGAGCTCACGCACTTCTTCCAAAACCTGGCCCATGTGTCCCTGGGTTTGCTCGTATACCCCAAGGACTCTGGTGATGTTGGCCATGGCTTCGGTCCCAGTGTCCTCTCGAATTTGTCCCCCAGTTGCCCTCCCACCTGCCCTGCTGTCCCGGACCTGTGGCGTTGGCACTCGACGCACCCGCAGACTCTCCCTGCCCTCCTCTGATTGTGTGGTGGTGTTGGTAGCCACTGAGGCAGGGAGAGTGTTGCAGGCAGCACTGGTGGAGGTAGTTGAGGCTGCACAGGTCGTTGCAGCAGGGGTCAGCGCTGTTGTTGTTGCTGAGGTGGTGGTGGTGGGGACAATGGGGGGCCTGGGACGTGGTGCACTCTGGCAGTCCAGATGGGCCAGGTTCTTGCTCCTCATCCGAGAAACGTAGGGAGTCTGCATCCGAGAGTTCATGTTCCGGGGGGGAGACTGTCTCTGCAGGTTGGTGTTTTGTTCTGCAGCAGTTGCTTGTAGACCTCCTGTTGATCAGAGGTGAAATGGTCATTGAAGTGCACTCCACAAGCTTGGTGTTAGACGTTTGGCTGTTACATGTGATACACCACACAGTTTACATTGAAATCACTTTGTATGGCTGTAATGTACTAAACATCATGACATGATGTGGAGGTACATACATTGCTTGTCCATGGTGTAACATGTAAATAGATACCATGTTCCATGTACAGATTGTGTGATTACAAGGACATGTCGTCATCTAACGAGTTGCGGCACATCAACTTTATGTGATGCGTCTTTTTGGTTTGCACTGCATGGAAGACGTTTCATCTGAGCAAGAACTAGCCATTGTAATGTTATGCATAACTTTTTCATTTCATGTACTTTACTTTGTTTTTCCAATTGACCATGCATGTTTTGTGTTCATATGGGCCTTCATGCTCTGACACCATGGCACTTACACATAACATTCAGTGCTGTGCATGATTGGGCCCTGAATTTCTTCAACATGTGACTTGATGAGTCAAAGTTTGATTTCAGTGACTGTTACGTACGCTTAGCTGTCTGCACACTGGATGTGGCTTTTGGATCTATGCCAAGTTGGGTGACATGTGAGGGGTGGTGTGGTCATATGGCTCCAAGTTTTTTGAGAGGAATGGCAGGGTGCATGCACTGTCTACCTACCTGTTCTGTGACACAATGGAGGGAAATTGCTGCCACATGGTTATGAGTGGGAGGGGGGTACCTTCCGGCTGGGCTGTGGGACAAGGGGTTCTGGTGGGAGTTGTAGTGCTGGCTTGCCACACACAAACACCCCTCCCTGTTAAGATGGCTACCTACCTGTAAGTTTGAGTTGATCAATGCAATGACTGCCACATAGGTGTGGGTGGGGGGAGTGCTCCATCCTGCTGAGCTGTGGGACAAGGGGGCCTGTTGGGAGTTGTAGTGCTGGCTTCCCACCCACAAACACCCCTCCCTGTTAAGATGGCTACCTACCTGTAAGTTTGAGTTGATCAATGCAATGGCTGCCACATGGTTGTGGGTGGGGGGAGTGCTCCATCCTGCTGAGCTGTGGGACAAGGGGTCCTGTTGGGAGTTGTAGTGCTGGCTTCCCACCCACAAACACCCCTCCCTGTTAAGATGGCTACCTACCTGTAAGTTTGAGTTGATCAATGCAATGGCTGCCACATGGTTGTGGGTGGGGGAGTGCCCCATCCTGCTGAGCTGTGGGACAAGGGGTCCTGTTGGGAGTTGTAGTGCTGGCTTCCCACCCACAAACACCCCTCCCTGTTAAGATGGCTACCTACCTGTAAGTTTGAGTTGATCAATGCAATGGCTACCACATGGTTGTGGGTGGGGGAGTGCTCCAAACTGCTGAGCTGTGGGACAAGGGGTCCTGTTGGGAGTTGTAGTGCTGGCTTCCCACCCACAAACACCCCTCCCTTTTAAGATGGCTACATACCTGTAAGTTTGAGTTGATCAATGCAATGGCTGCCACATGGTTGTGGGTGGGGGGAGTGCTCCATCCTGCTGAGCTGTGGGACAAGGGGTCCTGTTGGGAGTTGTAGTGCTGGCTTCCTACCCACAAACACACCTCCCTGTTAAGATGGCTACCTACCTGTAAGTTTGAGGAGAGCAATGCAATGGCTGCCACATGGTTGTGGGTGGGGGAAGTGCTCCATCCTGCTGAGCTGTGGGACAAGGGGTCCTGTTGAGAGTTGTAGGGCTGGCTTCCCACCCACAAACACCCCTCCCTGTTAAGATGGCTACTTACCTGTAAGTTTGAGTTGATCAATGCAATGGCTGCCACGTGGTTGTGGGTGGGGGGAGTGCTCCATCCTGCTGAGCTGTGGGACAAGGGGTCCTGTTGGGAGTTGTAGTGCTGGCTTCCCACCCACAAACACCCCTCCCTGTTAAGATGGCTACCTGCCTGTAAGTTTGAGTTGATCAATGCAATGGCTGCCACATGGTTGTGGGTGGGGGGAGTGTTCCATCCTGCTCTGCTGTGGGACAAGAGGGCCTGGTGGGAGCTGCAGTGCTGGCTGCCTGTACACATGCCCCCCTGGGAATGTTGCTAGCTACCTTTGGGGTGATTCAGAGGGAGTAAATGTTAGATCTGTGAGACATGTGTTGGGAAGAGTGTGGTGCACATGAGTGCATTTGGGCCTAGGAAGTGTAGCTTTGTAGTCGTGCAAGACAGTACATAGCAGTGTAATGGGAGACATATTTTGTAACTTACCAGCCTCCACTCCCCCGGGTATTCCTGTGAGACTCTCTGGATGCAGTATGGCAAGCACCTTCTCCTCCCATTCATTGAATGTTATTGGTGGAATGGGAGGGCCACCGCCAGTCCTCTGAGCCAGCTCATGGTTCTTGTTGGCACGCTCTTTCACCCTGGTCTTGATGTCATGCCACCTCCTCCTGATCTCCTTCTGGGTGTGCGGGGTGGTCTCTACTGCAATTGACTTTATTGACTATCCTTGCCCACATTTGATTTTTAGTGGCTAGTGGTGTCTGTTGGACCATGCTTCCAAACAAATGTGGTTCTACTCTGATTACCTCATCTACCATCACTGACAACTCATTGTCAGTGAATTTGGGCATCTTCTTCTGTGACATGGTGTGTGATGTGCAAATGTGTGAAAAGTGCAGTTGTGAAGGTGGTGGTGGTGATGTGTGTGGTGTGTGTGTGGTTGTGAGGGTGTCATGTGTGCAGATTTGCCTCTCCTTTATGCTGTGGGGTTGGGCCCTTCAGTTGTGGAGTTGTGCAAAGGATTGTGGTCAGGGAAGGGGCTGGTTTTATGCTCAGCTATGTGGGTGGGTCAAAGTGGAGTATTCATGTCAGATGTGTTATGTGGGTTGACCTGGGAGTTGTATCTTTTACTTGCCATGGGGTTGTGTCATTGGGGTGTGTTAGGTGTTTTTTGAGGCTGAACCAGATTAATGGCCACACTTGGTAGCTTTGTTGTGTGGTCGCTTTCGACCGCCATTACTCTTCCGGAGCGACTGCGGCAGTCGGAATACAACAGCCCTTCCGCCGGCTCTCCCATTCATCAATTGTTACAATCGCGGCGGTCGGAACCAACTGATCATTCCGCTGTCACCACAATCGTATCCTAATTTCAAGTGCGATCAATCCGCTGGTCGTGCAACGGTTTTGGGTCTTTCCACTGCAAATCCGACCGCCGTGGATGGATTTTAACCTGCTCCGGACGTTCCCGGCGGGGTTTCGTGGAATCCGTCTGCCTTGGTCGGAATTTTCTGGCGGTTCATCCTAATATGACCACCGGTTTTCCAGCGGTACATGCAGACGGTTAATTTCCGCTACCACGGCGGTCGGAATGGTTTTCCGTCCGCCATCCTAATGACCCCCATAGTGTCCAAGAAGAGCTGCAAACTTCGGAAATATGGTGGGCACCTTTATTGTATGGAGATACTTAGGGGTATATTTTCAAGAATTGCCGCTAACCAGTTACTGCGTTACTTAACGACAATTTTCTTAACGCTGTCTATTGCCGGAAGCTATCACCCTGTTAGCAACGTATTTACAATACGTCGCTACATGGCGATAGTATCAGCTAGCCGCAGCGAAAACTGCCGCTAACACTAGCATCAAGGCTATAAAAAATTTGACGTTAGCAAGAGAAAAGTGACGAAAGGCTAATTAGCAGCAAAAAAATTCACGTTAGTCAGCCCAACATCACTTTTCAACCACTAGAGGCAAAAAAATAGCCTATAAATCCACCTCTAATGAAAAGAAGAAAAGAAAAACAATGGAATAATGAATGGAGCAGACAGGGCCAAGTTCAGCACAGGTCAGCAACTCCCCCAAACCCCCCAACAATCAGGATGACCAGCCAGAGTCCCAGGGGAAGCGGAAATGCAGAATCAGGGCCTCATTTATGAAAAGAGGTGCATCACTGGGGAAAAACAGTGATGCAGCACTTTTCATGGCGCCATCCTTGCAACACCATGGCAGCCAATGCCTGGAAGCGCATACAGTCTCCGGGGCCCACAGGCCTCGCTGGGCCTGCGTCTGAGACCCGGAGTGGGAGGCGGCAGTGCTGTGGAGTCGCTGTGGCCTAACGGTGGAGGCGGGCCGCGTCGGGCCCAAGCCTGTGAGCTGTGGTGGTAGACATTGAGGCGTCAGCGATCGCCCTCACCTGGTGGCGAAGTCTGGCAGGACGCATAGAGACACGTTGCTGACCTGTTTGAGAAGACCTCCTGGTGCCCCTTGGAGCTATGATTGGTAGAGGCGCTCCTGTGCACCAACGTAGGAAGGTCTGCATTGCATAACACGTGCCACCACTACACCGGGTTGCACGGAGGAGATTGCCAAAGGTGGGCCGCGCCTCTCTGCATCACAGGCCGGAGGATGTGGTGCTGCACAGAGGCTGTGGAAGGTGAGGCCCCTGAGCTGCGCCAAACGTTTGTGGTGTGAGCACTGCAACTTCATGCCTAAGGGGGCCCTGTTGCATCACTTCCATCGGGAGGTCCCCCAGCGGGCTTGGTGGCTACTGTTGATGTATCCAGGCTTGTGAATTCCTGCCTGGCTGAGGCTCCTGCAGGCTGAGCCACAGATTCGGAGAGAGCGTGGCGGATTGAGCCCTGGTGTCGATGTCCAGGTGAAGAGAAGGAGGCCCGGGGGTCGAGTTGGGCCCAGGCCCAAGGGCGCGCAGCTTGATCTGCCGTCACTTACTGGGGCACTGGGGAACACGAAATCTGGTTGCCACTGTTAGATCGGAGGAGGCGACCGGGTGGTACTGCCTTTACTCACCTCCTGGTAGTTAGCTCTTGGGTGTATGGGAGATTACCATAGGTGCCGCCCGAACAAAGATTCCTGGCAAGCATACACCTGACTGGAGGAGAGGGGACGGCTGGCCACACTGCACTGCACTGCATGTCATACATAGTGCCTGGGCATCTGGTGCAACGATGGACCGCCTGCAGACGGGGCATTGTCGACATTTGGCCGCTCCTCCCTGTCGGTGAACTGAGCAGCTGGGGATCACTGGCCGTTAGGGAAGGTGACAGTGGGCAGCCTGGACTCCAAACTAGACTCTGTACTCACAGTGGGTACCTCCCTCGAATAAACAGACACTTCCTTTGAGGGCCTCATAGACAAAATCACAGTTGACTTCACCCTGGAGCACGCAGATCATCACAAGCTGAATAACAAGGTACACGACATTGAGCAAGAACTGGCCAAAGTCTCCCTGAGTACCCTGAGTGCAGCGTTGGAGGTGTAGCAGGTAATTGCACATGTGAAGTCACTGGCAAGAACAGCAGAGGATGCAGAGTGCTGCTCCTAGTGTAACAACGTGGAGGTGTTGGGTCTGCCTGAGGGAGCAGAGAAGTCTGATGCAGTGGAATATACTGAGGCATGGTTGCGTGACCTACTGCCAGCAGGTGCATTCTCCCCATTCTTTGTTGTGGAGCAGGCCCAGTGAGTGCTTGTGAGCGGCCCACTGCTGGGGACAGGTCCTATACCCTTTCTCTTCTGCCTCCTACAGGGATCGTGACACTGTCCTGAGGGAGGTACGCAAGCTGGGGGAGCTGAAAGTGGATAACGCCACAGTTATTTTCTTCCCTGACTACGCCACGGGGGTGCAGAGGCAGAGGGGCTAGTCTCCAGTGGTTAAGCGATGCCTCCGAGAGTTGGGCATCAAATACTTCCCACTCTACCCAGAAAGGCTGCGAGTGATCTCAGATGTTGACATGCAAATCATTGATGCCGCTGAACTGGACCTGACTGCAATCCACTGGTTGCCAGGTGCTGCGGACAGGGAGTGAAGTGTTGGTGCAACAAGCTGTCATTCGTGGAGCCAGTCATACTGGGAGGCATAGGAGGAGCAGGCATCTCCGCCACAACTACAAGCCACCCCCAATCTGCAGCAGGTTATCCAAGAGAGGCGGAAGGAGCTGCATGCAGTGCTGATGATGCGTAATCGCACTCAGAGGCAAGATCCCGACACTTCCCCTGAACGCTCCCCCAGCGACATGGGATCCACTGCGACGTGGTCATCCGGTGCGGAGTCCGTGCCGCCCCCGGATGTGACTCTTCAGATGCAAATAACCTAATTTAATGTTGACTGGTTGTGCGTCTCTCCTTCTTCCACGGTTGCAGACAGCTCTGGAGAGTCTCTGGCTTTCTGCGGTTCCTGGTCTCCAGCTTCCTGTTGCTGAAGTTCCAGTCTTCCAAGGTCAGCACTTAGAGGAGACCAGGTCCAGTCGTCACCCAAAGGGAATGGAGCAGTTGTTCAGGTGAATGATGCATGTCAGGGGTGGTGGTCTCCTTTGTGCTCCTAGCTGGAATGGTAGGAGGCCAATAGCATCGTTGTCCTTGCCAAGGATGAATTGTGGGAGTTCTTCTATTATCCAAGGGCCTCATTTATTAGGCCCTAGAAGCCCTTTTGCAACACTGTAACGGCACTTGTTTGACGTTCCGGTGGCGCAATATGCCACAGCATGTTTACAAGGCCACGTAAAGCCACTATACTTGGCTTTTCATGGCCTTGTAAATATGTGCCCCTTTCATGAATTAAACAGTGTGAAAGGGGTGTTCAATGGGTGTTGCTGTAGGTGTTCCGACGCCAAACCAATGGAATCTGAAGCATTCCCAGGTTTGCGAGAAACCTTAAACCTTCGGAATGCAACAGAATCTAACACTACCCCAAGGATGGCATTTGGGAGGTGCTATGAGGATAAATGTTTTTACTTCTCTTTTTTTCACTTTTTCTATGTGTGAAGCATTCTGCAGCACACAGAGAAAGAGAAAATACCTTGGATTGATAGGTTTTGTGCAGGTAGGTGTCCCTTCCTGCACAACATCAATCAGTTCCATGGCGCAAGGATGCCTGCATTGGCGCATGGCAGCCATTGTGCACCAACGTAGGGGAAAAAGACAGGGGGGCTTATTCATGAGCCCCTGGCGACAGTTTAATGCCGCCAGTGCGTCATTTTTTTTATGTACTTACAGCGGGAATTTTGCACCATGTTGCGCCGTATTTACAAAATGACACATCTAGGCATATGCCTGACCTGTGAAGCCCTGCGCTACATTATACATGCGTCAGGTATGATGTATGCAGAGTGGGCGTTCCCACGCAACAAAGCCTCGTAGGAGTGGCGCAGCGATCCATGGCAGGCATAAGGGTGAAGCAGTGTCATAGGGATAGGCCTGCCCCATGCATTGCTGAAGTTGCGTCATGCTTGCGACACAACTGCAGCAATGCTTGACTTTAGCGCCATCAGATACGTCAGGATTCCAGATGTATCTGTCATCGATTGCAACATGGAGCACCATACAATAAATATGGCGCATCCATGGTGTCGCAAGGAGGGCGAAGTGAAAAGTGTTGCATCGCTCTTTTATCGCAGCGATGCAACACTTTTCATGAATGAGGCTCAGTTACCACTACCGCTGTACTGCCTGTGCCGCCTGATCTGTGTGCCTCTCCTATCTCCATACACTTTACTGACGCCTCAGCTTGTGCCTCTACTGTCTTGATGCCTATCGGCTTTCGGGCACTAATCGAACCAAGCTTAAAGGGTGCCCCTGAGAGGAAGAAGAACTTCTTCCTACCTTCGTTGTTGCTCCCGAGAATGGCGTCCTCTAAGGGGGAGCGGGGCAAAAGGCGTCGACTCCCTACCTGGGGGCTGATGGCCACTCCTCGAATGCCGCAAACGCTGGAGGCTAGGGACGCGCATGTACTGGCGCTAGCTCTACCTCCCGCGACCCGGAACAGGAACAGAGCTGAATCGCGTCTCCACCGAGTCCGAGCTGCTTCCTCCCAACGCCAGCCACAAATCGTGCTGTCAACTCCGCCTGCTCCACTCTCTTCACGGTGGATGCCTGGGAGTCCTGGAAATCCGGAGCTGAAGAGTGCCTGCTCGAAACGCATATCCTCAGGTAGGGGGGGGGGGGGTAAACAAAAATAGGCAGAAAAAAAAATACTTAACTAAACTCCTCTAGCAAGAACCCATGAGTAGAGACCAAGGGGGAGCCGAGCCGCGGCCGTTTAGCTTGCGGCCGCCATGTTCCTCCCGTCCCAGTGCCCCACAGGAGAAGCAATATTCACGCACCCAAAATAAACAGATATACTCTTCGTGCGAGAGCAGTCCACTCTTTAAATATTGATAAATCTGTTTATCCTCCGCGTATTTCTCCTGTAATTTCTGAAGTGAAGGCCCTCACAAGACAGTACAGACTCAAAGGGGGTACCACTTACAAAGGTACTGATCTTAAAGACAAAGAGGTCGACATTGGCAAGAGAAGAGGGAGGCGTAAGAAGGGGTCTTCCTCCAAAGTTAAAATTATCCCCTCGCTCAAAACCTATTATAAGGTTATGTCCACCTCTACCACATCCTCTACCCTGAATGCCTTAGCAGGGAATACTTCAAAGAACACGGGTCAGGGCCTCTCGGAGGCACCTAGCCCCTTGAGCTCTCCAAAGGAGAGGGCAATGCATTCAGCAGTAAGTCTCTCAAACAGATACTCAGCTTTGGCCATAAATGAACCTCAAGCTTTGCCTGAAAAATCACTAAAGGCTTCCATTTCTGTACCCTCCAACTCCACAGACGAAAACGCAACTATGGATGGATTGGACAAAACAGACACAACTGATACAACATCGCATTCACTGGCTGACATATTACTTGCAATGAAGGTTGAAATTACTAATAGATTCACTGTGTCTGAGATAAATCAAGCAGAGATGACTAATAGATTTTCAATTTCCGAAGCGAACCAGGCAGCAATCCAAGCTTCCTGTGAAGTACTAGCAAAAAGACTAGATGAAGTCACGTTAAGAACAGAGGCAATCGAATCGGAAATACCCAAAATAAAGGACACCGTGCGTACAACCACAGTGGAGCTCGCTAAATTATCAGCTCAGAATAAAGAACTGAAAGACGATCTCGAGTGCCTGGAGAATCACTCCAGGAGGAACAATTTAAGGCTTTTAAATGTACCAGAAGCTTTGGAGGGGCCTGACATCAAGGGGTTCGTGATATCTGTATTAAAGGAGACTGTATCAAAGAATGCACCAGAAGTGGATCTCGTGCATGAGACACAAAGGGTACATCGCGATCCCTTCAAAAGGAACCTCGCCAAACAAAAACCGAGAAAGATACTGGTTAATTTTTTAACTTACTCAGTTAAGGAACAGATTTTGTCTTTCGCTCTTAAAGAAGGTACCATAACCTTCAATAGCTCTAGCCCCTTTTCTTTCCAAATAAGATCAGATATCTCCCATATGACTGCAACAAGACAGTGGGAGCTGGGGAAAAGGTTAGAGGAGTTGAATAGCATCGGGGCCAAGGCACAGTTGAAGCTCCCTGCACAACTTCGCGTGATGTGGAATAATCACATGCATCAGATAAGATCTGGCGAGGAAGCAGACGTCTTAATAGCGAAAATTAAAGCCGAGCAGGAGGGGAGGTAGGGGGGACAGTGAGGAAAAGGAGAGGCATTTGATTTCGCTTGACAGCAAGACCCTAGCAAGAACCTAGTAACAATTGTAGTTTTTCTATTCCAAGGGGGGCTGAATAAGCTTGCCTATCGGAAGGGAGGGTTCCTCTTGGGAAGGGGGGGCACTGGGGGAGAAGGGGGGAGGGGCACTATGGTGGGGAGCAGTGGGTAAAAAAGAAAAAAATGGACCTCATTTCACCTTAGATATAAGGAAATCCCGCCATGCCGGTGTGATAGTTTTACAGGTTAATGGCAGGAAACCAAGGCTTAAGGGTTAGAAAGACCATCTTTATCTCCTGGAACGCTAACGGGTTAAGGTGTCCCCGTAGGCAAAGGCTGATTTTAAAATATTTGGAACTTTCCTCAGCCCAAGTTTGTATCCTACAGGAGACACATTTGAGCTTTACGGAAAGCCGCTCTATCTTTTCCAGGGTTCCCTGGATAAAATGTTACTGTGTATCACAACAGACGACTCACAGTAGAGGTGTGGCAATCTTGATTAAACACGGCGCCCCTTGTTCTATAAAAAATTCACAGTCGGATCTGACTGGGAGATGGCTGGTAGCACAATTGGCCCTGGAGAACTCAGACTTAGTCTGTGCCTCGTTTTATGGTCCAAGCGTAGACGATCCAACTTACATTTATAAATTGCAATCAATATTGACTTTGGAAACCCCCCCTTTTATTATTGGAGGTGACTTTAACGTTCTCTTGGACCCATCAAAAGATAGGTCCAATTTGAGTTACTATGTTGGGGCCCCAAGGATACGTTGTGCTTTGTTAAACATGTTACATGACCTGGACCTAATTGATGTATGGAGGGCTAAGAAGGGAGATTTACAGGGCTTTACGTTTTATAGTAAAAAGTATAGTCACTCCTCCAGGATCGATTACATCTTGACGGATAGATCCGCCCTGATAGGCCTGGAGGGGATTTCAGTTATGCCAAGTCACCTCTCAGATCACGCTCCAGTGCAATTCTCATATCAAAGTAAAGGGCTTCTGTTGCAGTCTAGATGGACGCTTAATAGAGCCATGCTTCTGGATTCTGAAATTATCCAGGCTGTTAAGTATTCCTCTTTAGAATTCTTCTCTCTGAACATGGGCTCCACAACCATGGATTTTATTTGGGATGCCTATAAGGCAAACCTGAGGGGAGACTCCATGGCCTCATTTGTTTTAAGAATAGGGCTGAGGCTAGGGCTCTAAATACAATTGAGGAAAAAATAAGCCAGTTAGAGAATGAGAGGAACAGATTAAATCATGGGGGCTCAGAGCGTCTATCACAAGTCTTGAAAAATTTAGATGACGCAAGACAGGAGTATAGGGGGAAATTAGATTTAAAATGCAGGGCACAATGGCATACTAAGAATATGCAAAATTTTGAATACGGGGAGAAAGCAGGAGCCTTATTGGCCTGGAAAGCCAGAACTGATCGCACTAAGAATAATATCAACGAGCTGATAGTTAACAGCAATGAGGAGAAATCGAGTAGCATTGAAGATATGCAAACCTGTCTACTTTCCCTTTTTTCGGACCTTTATAAAGAAGATCTGGCTCCATCCCCAAGCTCCATACAATCATGGTTGAGGACTAAATCCCTGCCTTCCTTGTCAGAGAAGAGTCGGAACCATCTAGATGCCCCCATTACTTTGGAGGAGATAACTGAGCAAATCAAAAAATGTAAGAATAAAAAGGCTGCAGGCATGGATTCGCTTCCAAATGAAGTGTATAAACTTCTAGCAGAGGAATTGATCCCAGTATTGGGTACTACCTTTAATTCAGTCTATTGCCTCATGGGCAAAGTCCCCGAGTCGTGGAAGGAGGCCACAATTGTTCTGATTTTAAAACCAGGCAAGGACCCCTTAAAAGCTGACTCATACCGTCCAATCTCTCTGCTGAATGCCGATTATAAGATCTTTATGGGTATCCTAGCAGGGAGATTGGCGAAACTGGTCCCCAAGCTGGTTCACACTGACCAGAAGGGCTTTGTCGCAGGAAGGTACATCCAGGAACAGACGCAACTGTTAATAGGTAACATCGACCTGGCCATTGAAAGATCTGATCCATTGGCCATAGTTGCCTTGGATGCGGCCAAGGCATTTGACAGAGTCTGCTGGGTGTACCTTTGGGAAGTACTGGAGGTAATGGGATTCAGCCCTATTTTTATTCAAACTTTGAGGAATTGTTACCAGGGAGCCTCTGCACGGATTCTTCTGAATGGTCTATTGACCTCAAGTTTTAACATCCAGAGGGGGACCCGGCAGGGTTGCCCAATTTTGCCTCTTTTATTTAATATCTATATTGAGCCAATGGCACAGGCCATTAGGATGGATGAATCAATTTCCCCCTATAAGTCCCAACTTTATAGTTGTAAGTTGGCTCTATACGCAGACAACTTAATATTATACACAAATGACCCTGAGGTGGTTATTCCCCGCGTGGAGGCGCTTTTGGAAAGATTTGGGTCCCTGTCAGGGTACTTAGTTAATACATCAAAGACAGAGGTGATGTGCTGGAATTTAGATCAATGGGCGGGAGAAACCAGTACAGAGTTAAGATACTTAGGCATTTACATTGTTAAAGACCTGGAAAAAATCCCCCAGATCAATCTTAATAGAACCATCAAAGAAATAGACCGCCTCTTTAGCAGATGGAGGAACCTCCCTTTAACCATCTATGGGAAGGTCAACTTAGTAAAGATGGTCATTCTCCCGAAGCTTTCTTATTTATTTTCTACTATACCCCTGGTCTTTCCGCACAAGAGTATTAGTAAAGTACAGAGTAAGATCGGGAGTTTTATTTGGGGGGACAAGGGGGTCAGGTTGGCCTGGAAGAATTTGAGACGCAGACTCAACAAAGGGGGGCTGGCTCTTCCTGATATTAGTTGGTATGCGATAGCATTTCAGTTTAAAGGCATCCGGATGCTACTTGCGAAACCAGAAGAGTCTGCCTGGGGAAGGTTGTGTCTTGTGGCCCATGGCCTCCTGGCAGGTCTGGCCACGTTCCGCAGGCCTGGCTGCCATGTTGACTTTTGCGCACGTTATTAATGGATGTTGTTCTGCCGCCCTCTGTTATTGCCAAGTTATTCTACCACTGTCTGCATATTCTGTTTCTCACCTTTTCTCCTGTTCCCTTTTGGGCTCAGTCTGAACAACAGTTACAAGGTCGAATAACAACTCCCTGGTTCCTACTGATTTGGCCCGTCCCTCGCACCTAGACATAACACATGTACAGCTGCCATTGAGAAAATAGTGTGCTTTTAATAATGCGATCGCTTTTTTCAAGAGAGCACTTGGAGACGACCTTTCCAGAGAGAAGAGCTGTGATAGTTTGCTGATGTAGTTTTGCATCAAGAGACTGAGGTATGGGGTTCGCTAGTCAAAGCCCAAAGGTCTTCTATTATCATAATAAACTGGCTTCCAGCACGGGGGAGGGTGGTAATGTTAGTTAGACATATCTCCACTGCTTTATGAGATGCTTTCCCCGTTTGTATTCTATGGAGTAGTAACTATGCTGATTATATTGTTCTTATGTATTATGCTACTAGTACTGACACGTGTACTGTATCTTAGAGCACGTAAGTTGAAATAAACATTTTAACCTATACAGTGTCTCTTCATACGCATGTTGTGGACAGGTACGAATGTGACGAAAGAGTGTTCTTGCCTCTGCGTGTCCTGAGAGAGAGAGATACCGTGTTCTGGGTTGTCTAAGCATTGGTACATTGGTGCCAATGGGACGCTAAGGCTAGTTGGGTTGGGGTTTTGGGTGCTAAGGTTTATGGTTGGCTCACCACTATATTCCGAGGTCCTATTATCCTGTGCATAGCTCTGTATGTGCAGAAACCCTATGACATGGCGTGACCAACGAGTGGGGCGGCTTACTAGCGAGACGCTTGTGTAGTACTTGTGCTTGTCCACAAACCCCTTACGTACGCTTCCGGAACCGTGTGTGACGGCGATACCTCCTATATTGTAGATTTTATAGGTTTTTTCAAGCTTGATGTTATTAAAAGGTTTCTTAGAAAAACCCTTTTTGTGCTGCCTTGTGTAAGATTGTTGAAAAAGTCCCGTTCGAAATGGCGGGTATAGACATAGCGGCGCATAGCCGCACAGCACTCCGTGACCACTTACGGATATATGGAGTGCCAGACGCGGGAGTTGACCTAGTGTTTGTGGTTCAAGCCGACCCGGCTTTCCACTTTGAAGTGTTCTACTCTTGGATCACTTTTCCAGCGTTGGATGCGAACGATAATCTGTTTCATACATATGAACCCACCGCTGTTCCTGCTGTCTATAGACCTTATACTAATCTTGAAGTACCGCTCACGGCTTGGCAACACCGTGTTTGGTTTAATGGTGCCCTCCCACAACCGACTACCACGGTTCGTTTAGGCCCCTTATCTATAGCGGGGGCCACTTGGCCTGTTTTGGCCGGGTACACCCCACATCCGCTTTATATGACAATACCAGTCGCGGAACTGCGCACTATGTATGCGGCCTTGGTGCGGGTGAATCGAGCGTTAGTGCGATATGTTACAGGCAGCATCCATGGAGCCGCTCCTGGAGTGTCTGGCCAACCAGCTGCTGCAGGCGGAGTAACCATAAGTCCTGTCATGGTGAATTCTGTGATGGGCAAACAGCCACAAAATAAGGATGATTTTCCTTATTGGCTTGCAGAAAAGTTCGATCAGTTGGAGGCAGTTTTTCCACATACAACTCCAGTGGATAAACATCGTATTTTGACGATTAATTTGCCAAAAGACTTAATTCCCGAGTTGACAGCATGTGACAACTGGGGTAGAGTATTCGCAGCAGTATATTCTAAATGCTTTGGTACGCCTTCCATGACAGTTCTCCCTCTGTAATTAAAAAAGTACAGGATGAACACGGCCCTGAAGCGGCTGTGGAATTAGGGATGAGACTAGTGGGAGTGTTTGAAGTAGTAGCTGAACTGATCCTTGCAAATGTCAAGGGCGATGCAGTGAACTTTCAGTAGCGAACGCTTTGGCTTTGGTCCCAGAATTGGACAAGCCTCGCGACTATCGAAAATTATTACCCAGGCTTACAAAACTATTGGTAGAAACAGCCTGGGTAACAAGCCTTTTGCAAAACAGCAAACACAATCGCAACCACAACAGCAGCAAACCAAATCTCAATCTGAGAAGGATGAGAAACCAGTCTTCACTAAAAAGAGCTGGAGGCTGAAAAAACAGGGTAAGCAACAGACAAAGCCGGGATCGCGAGGCGCATCCCCGGTTTCAGTTTCTTCTGAACGTACTTATGATTTACGCGATAGAGCGAGAATTAAGTCTCCGGATAGGTTTCAGATCCCTGATACGCGTTCTCCTCGTTCTTTACAGGCACAGACTTCGCCACAAGCCGGTGGAGGAGACCGCCAGGATAGAGGAAGGGCCCGTGAGGCCCCACAGGGACGAGACCAGCCTCGACAACAAGTCAGAGGAAAAGAAGAAGACGCTCAACATTTTCGACCCCAATTTCAGAAGAAGAAAGTTGCCGCTGTAACAGCGAAATATGCCACAAACGGTGAGAACGAGACTCCTGAATTGGACGTGGGCAGTAACCCTCCTAGACAGCGCCGCGGAAGTAACCATAGTGCGGGAGGCGCTACGTCCTCATATGGAGGCGACAGCAACTGAAACATTCATTACTGTTGAAACAGCAGACACCAGAGTGGCACTCCCTGATAGACTATTTAATATAGTCCTCGAAATTGAAGGTGATATACAGCGTGTAATTAAAGGGATTTTTGGGAAAATCTGACCTCTTCATATGATATTTTATTGGCAGAGGCGGATTGGCCACCCCCATTCGTACTTACTGCGCGTAAAGGGGAGGAGGTAATCCTTCCGAGCTTTTCTAGACATGTCCCAAAGGACAAAGCAAAGGCTCTTGCAGCAGAATGGGCTGTGTCCCTGGCTCCAGCGTTATTCCGCAATCACGTGGGTTGGGACGAAGAATCTCCCCCATGAAATACCTTTGCGATCGTTGCCGCAGCCACAACCACAATATCCCATAAAACGTGAAGCAAAAGGCCCAGTTTCCGAAATTCTGACACAGTTGGAATATCAGGGAGTAATTGAACCCTGTGTATCACCTATGAACAATCCCCTTTTCGCGGTTTCTAAACCCGATGGATCGTACCGTTTAGTATTGGATTACCGGCATTTGAACTCTCATTGTCGGACCTTGCGGTGCAAAATACCCATAGTTCTGCGCTTGTGGACAGTCTTGTTCGTAAAAAATACAAAACGACTCTTGACCTTTCAAATGGATTCTACAGGCACAACTTAGCCCCGGAGAGTGGCCAATGGTGTGCCTTTACTTCCGGTGGTAAAATGTTCAAATTCAGGCGTCTTCCTATGGGGTACAAAAATAGTCCAGGAGTGTTTGCCGCTCGTGTTGTCTCTTTGTTAGACGGCATAGATCCAGACGCCTGTTCGTATGTGGATGACATTTATCTGACAGACGATGAATTGTTTCCGCATCTGACCCGAGTGGACCGCATTATTCTTGAATTTGCGGTTCAGGGATACAAAATTAACTTTGCAAAATCCCATATTGCTGAATTTACCGTTTTGTTCTTGGGCTATGAGCTCAACAATGAAGGTAAGGGTTTAGCCCCCATTTTCTGGAGAAATGTGCACTACTGTGCTCCTCCTACTAATCTGAAGAAGCTTCAGTCTTTGCTGGGTTTTCTGAACTTCGGACGTACATACATTCCCCGAATATGCCCAGCGTATCAAGCCACTGTATGCCTTGATACAGCCTACCTTTTCGAAGTCTTCTTGGCTTCCGGAGCATACCTCCATTCTGCAATCTCTGCCGACAGACCTTCTTGAGTCTAAATACCTTTTGACGCGTGATAACCACACAAACTTGGTGATTAGAATCATTCCAGGGGCAGTGGGTTTCACGTATTTTACCTTTAATGAAGGTGACACAGTACCTATCGCATACAAGTCACATCTATACACCTCTGCAGAAATGCGGTTCTCATCTGTGGAGAAAGTGCTAACAGCAGTGCAAATGGCGATCCTGAAGGAGCGCGCACTGGCACAGGGAAAACGCATTCTGGTGGTGACACCCTATCCTGCCCTAGAGGTAGTGACTAAAGCAAGTGTTCCGAACTCTAAAGCTTTGCACCCCCGTTGGATTCAATGGGCAACATCTTTGACGTCTCCGGATGTCACTTTCATTTTCGACTCTTCTCTTCAGACTCAGGAGTTTTTACAGTATGAATTCATTCATCCTCCTCCTTTGTCCTTATTGCCGCTTGAGGATTACGACTGTGTGATCTACACCGATGGCTCGGCACAACCGGCCACGGGGTCCAAGCATGCTTATTCAGCCGCATGTGCTATTGTTGCAGGTATGTTTGTGAACGGAGAGTTTAAATCCACTGAGGTGCATACGCAGGCACTCTGGGATAGTACCGCACAATTGGCCGAGTTGCGTGCATTGGTGCTTGCGCTTGAGTTTGTAAATCCTGATGTGACCACTTTAATAGTGTGCGATTCTTACTACTGTGTTCAATCATACAATGACAATTTGTTCTTTTGGTCGCAAAACGACTATAGAGACGCTAAAGGCAACACAATTAAGCATAAAATGCTTTGGGTTAGGGTGGCAGATTTGCAAAGACGTCTGCCACTCCCACAGGTGGTTCACACCCTAGGCCATCAGCGGGTAGGCGCACACGCTGTTGGTAACAGTCTGGCAGATGAAGCTGCCAGATCAGCAGTACTCACGTGTTCAGTAGCAGCAGTTACTAGATCCATGTCTAAAATAGACACTGATATCTTGGCAGCTATTGCTGCAACAAGAGACGGAGTGAATTACCCTAGAGGTTTCCCTTCTAAATATTCTTACCAGATAGGTCCCGATCAGGCTCCTTATGTAACAATACCTAACGTTGGGGTTCGGCTGATCCCCAACGCGGACCGCAGACTTTCCTTGATGGCAGCAGCACACGAAGGCATGGCTTCGGCACACGCTGGTGTATCTGCTACAATTTCCATCTTGCAGCAGCGTTACTGGTGGTGTGGTTTATACAAAGATACACGTACTTATGTGCTTTCCTGTGACGTTTGTCAACAGATTAAGCCTTCAACAGTTACAAGACCACCGCAGACCTCGCTTGCAATTTCGAACAGACCCTTTGGGTGTGTTTACTTGGATCACTGCGGTCCATTTTCTTCAGACACTGCCTATAAATATATCTTAGTGGCAGTGGACTCGTGCACACGGTTCATCTGGGTCTGGCCACAACGGAGTGCTGACGCACGAAATGTCATTAGGGATTTGCGAGTCTTTGTGGGAATTTTTGCATGCGGCACCTTCCATTCTGACCAAGGTCCGGCGTTTGCCTCTAAGGCTTACAAGGACGCAATGGGCTCCTTAGGGGTGCGGGTGAAATTTTCGCTTCCGTATAGGCCTGAGGGCAACTCTATCGTTGAACGAATGAACCGTGACTTAAAGCAATCCTTGACAGCTAGAGTTATAGGTACTGGCAGGAACTGGCTGGCCCACTTGTATACTGTTCAACGTGCACTTAATAATCTCCCTAGAAGGCCTCTGGGTGGGCGGACCCCTTACGAAATGCTCTTTGGCATATGAATGTTTGTGCCTGACCTTGATGGTCTAGACATGGCGGCGCAATCCGCCAAGTTTGATGTAGATAATCATTCTACTATGTTACAGGACTTACAAGAAGCCCGAGACAAACTAGCAATTGCACATTTGCCTTCAGCCACAGACCCTGCTTTGCAGATTCCGGTTGCCGGCTGGCTTCCGAAGATTGGCGACCTGGTACGAGAGAAGGTGGAGAACAAAAAAGAATTTGGCCCCTCTTTTCGTGCACCGGTTCCAGTACTGGGCTTGAAGGGAACACGTACAGTCATCCTACCACCGCTTCCCGGTCGCAAGGAAAACAGATACATCTCAGTGGAAAATGTCAAGCTACAACATCTGGCCGATCTTAAATAGTGTCACACCAGCGGTCTCTTGTCCTGCCATTTATCGGACAAGCGTTCGAGGTACGCCTGCATGAACAATTAATGACGTTACCATGGAGATGGTTGATTTGCCTGAAAATATATTTGAACCCCCTGCATAGACGAGGACGAATATACTTATCCCGCCACAGAGTCGGTGGCACACCAACCAACAACGCCACTGAGCCCGACACGTTATTCTTTTGACTCGGAATCCAATTCATCACAAGTCCCGTCCAAGTTTAGTCTTTTTGTATCGTGGTTTAGAGACAATTTTTTGATTCCACCTTGGACATACATTTGGATGGTACTTTTCTTGGTTTTTTTGTTTATGTCCATTGGCTTTGTCACAGTGTTTTTCTACTCATCAATGGCCACTATTTCCCTGAACGCTCTGCTGTGAACAGTGTTGCTGGAACTTTGGCTCCACATTCCTCTTCACACATCATGAAGCGTGACCACACATTTGTGAACATTTCAGCGTTTCCAGTTGCTGATGGCATAGTATGGGATGCGGTAAACTTTCAAATACATGGCCCGACAGAAATTATTAATGTACCAAATGTCCTTCGAGTCTCGATGGGTGATGTAGTAAAAAGTAATATTCATTCTGATGATTGGGATGTGCATGCAGTTGAAGCATTGTTTGCTGATTTAAAATATTATGCCTCTTTTAATGCTGAAGACTTGTATATGAATTCTGCGAATTATGCCGATTTGTATTGTTACCAACATTGGGGAAATCATTTTCTCCACAAGCCAAGTGCACTACGCAGCCCTGCTACTTACACCCAATGGGAACACTGCCCAAATCCCGTACCAGGTAGTTCCCAAACTCTTCGAAATAAATTCACCCAATTTACTGATTTTATTCGATCGAACCCTGGGTCATATTATTTTAAATTAAAAACTCCATTGACTCAGAAAATAATGTTGACCCACACTAAATTATTATATTCGGGTTCCTTTTTGAGCGCCTTGGCAGTGGGTGGTTATGAATATTGGAAAGACACAGTGGATTTAAAATCAATTTGGGGTTCGAAGCCATGGCAGGTGCAAGGCACTGAGGCCTTGCACCGCGCTTGCCTTATCCCAGCCCAAATTCTATTTCTAAATGCTTCCATTTATCAGACCACGTGTTGGGGGTTGGCTACCGTTAAACAACTAAATGCGCCAACCATCCCATCCTTGTCGAGTCTTCCAAATGATAGTTTGCATTTTAATATGTCCCTTATGGCGTTACAGGCTCAGTTTCAGAACAATTCCTTTAACGTTTCTGCACTGATACAGTCACCCTGGTTGGCATGGCCCATATCATCTAATGCATGCCAACTGCGTTTTCATGGCACAGTTCCTGGCTACATACAGGACAAGCCTGATCCAAGATTTACTGAAACTCGTACTGTGACCACGTATTCGGCTGGTAAATTATGTAAACAATGGTTACAACATTCGTCCTTAGACTCTGTTAAGAACCATTTATCCCTCCTATCAGGCACTATTGACTTATCTGACTTTATCTTGGGACCTCGTGGTCCCCGACCGAAGAGATTCATTTATGAGGCATATAATGAGCTCTGGAAACTGTCACAAATGGAAGCTGCTTCCTGTCTTAGGGAAATAGACCAAGCCAATTTGGAAAAGGTGCTTGCTGTTGTTGACAATAGTATAAATACCCTGTCTTCCCGCATTTACACATTAGACAATATTGTATCCTCTGTTGTTGATATTGTACAAGATGATGTCTCTATGTTGTATCATGGTCAGAATCAGTTGCGTTCAGTGATGCAGTTTGCATGGACTTTGCAAACCCTTAAGTTGGGTAAAGTTCCTTGGAATTTATTAAACACCACTGCCCTCTTTCTGCCTTTTAATTTGACTGACAAACAGCAGTTCATGTCCATGAAAGATGCATCCTACACTTTGTTACATATTGAAAAAGTGGATCCTTTACCATTCTCTGTAGCAGAACTAGATTCTGCGGTGTGGCTAGTTCATGGGGTTATAGCTTTACCTTTTTCCCTATTTGAGTTCAGTTCGTGCATGAAGCATTATCCTGTAGGCCGTTTCCAGCCTTTGGGTGGTGCTTTCCTGCATGAACTTTGGTCCTTGCCTTTCATGTATAAATGCCTTAGAGATGGCAAGGAAGTATTTCTCACGGGGAGTCTTGTGATTCAACTGTGGGTCATTCGCTTATTTGTAAACATATTAAATTGCACGGGGCTTGTAGCGTTTCAGTTCCAAATCTTGCATGTGTCCTGAAGGGTATTCCTGCTCCTGCTATTTCTCCTACTTTTACTTTGCTTACCAACGGTAGCTATTTGCTTTTAAATAACGAAAATTGTTGTGGCCTGCAGGCTGGCATTCCGTATATTGTTACGGTCTCGCACAGAGTTGTCTGCTGCAA
Source organism: Calotriton arnoldi (assembly GCA_963921515.1). Classification (NCBI taxonomy): domain Eukaryota; kingdom Metazoa; phylum Chordata; class Amphibia; order Caudata; family Salamandridae; genus Calotriton; species Calotriton arnoldi. The sequence continues at coordinate 375,849 of CAWUFW010009121.1, forward strand.
GAATGTGCTTTTCCTCCCCTCACGACATCGTTGATAGCTCTATTTGGCCTTCCATTCCTACCATGGAGGCAGATTTCAATAAGTTGAGCAGAATAAAGGCCCTATTATTGAATGAGGAGGTTATGCTCACATCCGCCCGGGAGACATTCATTCTCCAGGTGGCGAGCACCCACAGTGAAATACAGGCCCTTTTGAACACTGACCTCCCCCAACATTTTGGGGAGTTAATACATCGTATTTTTAACGCATCAAACACTGAGGGTCTGGTGCACTTTTTTAAGGTTGTGGGGTCTGGCCTCGTGTCCACCTTTCAAACTATTTTCGGTGTGATACCGGCATTCATTCATTCTATTTTTTCTAGCGTCTTTGGTGGATTCCCATTAATCCTCGCTTTGGCGGCCGGTGTCTTGCTGTTGATCTGTTTTCTGCGCAATGGCTGCGCTCCACTGGGCCCTTCTCGATCCCGAACGCCTCCAGCTGCTCCGTGAGCGACTCCTGGTTGGCTTCGATGTTCTGCCCTTGGCAACTATCAGTGTGTCCTACACCCTTTCCTTTCGCTTTGCGTATTTCACTTGCGTGCAACCTGTGATGTCTTGCATCCGATGTCCGTTTACATGGACCATGGATTATTGCCTCTCCAATTCGTCATTGTCGGTACCGGATTTTGTTCGGTTGGTGGGTCCCTTAGAGGCCCATGAACGGGACTGTTCCGCTGCTGGCTTTGTGATGCGTGCAGCTGCACTGGGGATTTTGGCGCAATGGGATATCTGGGCGGCTGCTCAGGATCTCCTACAACAAAGTTATGTTGAGTATCGCGCGGGCTGTCCCGCGTTGCTTTTGGATGCTCCATACTCTGAAGAACATTCCTGCAGCTTTGACCTGTTGGACTGGATGGCGTCTACATTTTTTGACGATTCCAATGATGTCCTGTTGGACGGTATAGCGTTTTTCTGCTCTTTCACATTTTTGGATTGATTGACTTGCCGTTAGTTCTCAGTAGACAGCCTCAATTCTGCTCAGGTGTTTGGAACTCTGTCTTCATTTTTGTTTCGGCCGATGGACTGTCCAGGGGAGGGTGTCTTGTGGCTCATGGCCTCCTGGCAGGTCTGGCCACGTTCCGCAGGCCTGGCTGCCATGTTGACTTTTGCGCACGTTATTAATGGATGTTGTTCTGCCGCCCTCTGTTATTGCCAAGTTATTCTACCACTGTCTGCATATTCTGTTTCTCACCTTTTCTCCTGTTCCCTTTTGGGCTCAGTCTGAACAACAGTTACAAGGTCGAATAACAACTCCCTGGTTCCTACTGATTTGGCCCGTCCCTCGCACCTAGACATAACACATGTACAGCTGCCATTGAGAAAATAGTGTGCTTTTAATAATGCGATCGCTTTTTTCAAGAGAGCACTTGGAGACGACCTTTCCAGAGAGAAGAGCTGTGATAGTTTGCTGATGTAGTTTTGCATCAAGAGACTGAGGTATGGGGGTTCGCTAGTCAAAGCCCAAAGGTCTTCTATTATCATAATAAACTGGCTTCCAGCACGGGGAGGGTGGTAATGTTAGTTAGACATATCTCCACTGCTTTATGAGATGCTTTCCCCGTTTGTATTCTATGGAGTAGTAACTATGCTGATTATATTGTTCTTATGTATTATGCTACTAGTACTGACACGTGTACTGTATCTTAGAGCACGTAAGTTGAAATAAACATTTTAACCTATACAGTGTCTCTTCATACGCATGTTGTGGACAGGTACGAATGTGACGAAAGAGTGTTCTTGCCTCTGCGTGTCCTGAGAGAGAGAGATACCGTGTTCTGGGTTGTCTAAGCATTGGTACATTGGTGCCAATGGGACGCTAAGGCTAGTTGGGTTGGGGTTTTGGGTGCTAAGGTTTATGGTTGGCTCACCACTATATTCCGAGGTCCTATTATCCTGTGCATAGCTCTGTATGTGCAGAAACCCTATGACAGTTGTTGGGGGAAATGGCAAGAACGGAAGAAGGAGGAGGTGGTGAGGCTTTCTTATATAAGTTTGGGGCTCCAAAATATTTCAAGCGAGTACGCCTGAAGGTTCTGAGGGCAGCCCTGGAAATATGGTACAAAGTTAGACTCAAATGGGGGATAGGGTATTATTCAGACCTAGCTCCTATTTGGGACTCACCCGGAACACCTTGCTGCCTCAGAGACAGTCTGGCGGTACCTATCAAGAGAGCGGGGCATAACTATCTGGTCCGACTTGGTAGATTCAGAGGGGATCCATCGCTGGGAATTTCTGAGGGCTAGGATTGGCACAGGGCTTTCCAGATTCAAATACCTACAGCTGGTATCATGGTTTGATGCAGAAAAAGAGGAAGTAAGAGGGAATGGGGATATCGAAAGTTTGTGTCAACTTGTATATCCAATAAGGAAAGAGATATCAGTGTGGTATAACCATCTACTAGAAGCAGAAGATCTGGAGATTCCATCTTTATCTATGGTCTGGAATCAAACCTCCCTTGAACCATCAATAGATGCCATTTTCGAGCCCTCACCGAAAGTACTATATAAATACATCAAACCCGCTAGCCTAAAAAAGAATCACTTTTTTGTCATCAATAGGCTTTATTATACCCCAGCAAAGATAGCCAAGTTTGCTCCAACTCCAACACCAAAATGCCCAAGATGCATGACGCCTATAGCCAATGACCTCCACATCTTTTTTGAGTGCCCTGAATTAAAAATCTTCTGGAAGGAGATCGGTGACACTCTCCAAGATATTTTTAAGGCCAATATTGATGTTAATTTGTCACTAGTTTTTTTCGGGGACGATGGTTCATTTTGTCAGACAGCATCGCTATCTGGTACTACTTGCACGGAGAGAGGTCTGTAAAAAGTGGAAAGACCCACTACCTCCGAAAAGAGAAGACTGGCTTAAAGCCACATTTGCTATGGCTCGCCTAGATTATGAAGGGGAAGGGGATAAGCCGACAAACATCTGGCAGCCCCTCATGAGTTGGGGTCGTAACCTAAGATTAATATAGCTTGTCCTATGATTACACCAAGCTCCCTCACGAATGGGATCGGTCGGGCGACCTAAGCGAGTGCGGTAAGCCGGGAGGCCCCCAGTTCGTTACATCGGCTTCACAAGACCCGCAGAAGCTTATTGGTGAGATGAGGACAAAAAACAAATGAATGAGGCCCAGGAATGTGCCCTATCTTACTGATAGGGCACATTCCTGACCTTTTGTTTTGGCGCAGGGCAGCGCAGCAGTATTCCTTGCAGCGCTGTCCAGCACCCAAACATCTTTTATGTGGACCCAAGTGTCTGCACCAATTTTAAGATCAGCTATTTTCTGGCCTTCTAAAACTGCCTCTAATTGGACTTAGCAGCATTTTTGGGGGTTTTGCAGCATACAAGGAAATCCTTGTAAATATCACGTAGTGTGTTTTGCTGGAGTTTTTACATGGGAACGCCTACCTTGCATCTCATTTTTGGTAAGACACGCTAACAAAACTGCTGATGTGAAAAATTCCCCTTTACGCTAGAAAATTGCCGCTAACTGGAGTTAGCAGCAACTTGTAAATACCTCGATAACGTTTGACACTACGGGGGCGTTAAGTTCTTATAAATATGCCCCTTACTGTTCCCAGGAGTCAGTGGAGCTGTGTGGAGTACTTCTCGACCCATTGCAAAGGCAGAGCTGTTACACTTGGTGACATAGTCGAAAGAGTAATGAGCAAAACCGCTCTGCCTCTGCTACAGTGTTAGAATCATGCAGGAAAGTACAGCATGTCAAAGCACATGGCATTACCTCAAATGAACCCTGTGGCTCAATATTGAGGGAGGTAGACCATTTCATTACAATGCATGTTGCTAGTACTATGCCTGGTGTTTGGACTAAATATTGATTTAAAAATAGCAGGAGACAGAAATATCAGAAATTAAATATCATGACACACAAATATCATGATGTACAAATATAATTGACAAATATAATTGACAAGAATATTTTTTGGGAGATAGGTAATATCGTTGTGAATAATATTGATGTTTTTTAATATCTTTATCACTAACATAGTGGTTAAAAATATCAATTTTTATTTATTTTCATATGTTTTAGTTGATATCTTCATTTATGTGTCACTTGTGTTTAGATAAATGTTAATAATTGTTTTTAAAATATAGCTTGTAAGTTTAAGTGACTTAGAATTTTTATTAATTTTTATAATTTTTATAGTAACTTATAGTGTTGTAGGGGGTTGCTGGGTTTTACGGGGAGAGGTTGGGAAGTTAATTAGGTAATAATTTATAATGTATTATATTAATACATTTTATTCAATTATATGATTGATATTTACTATGCAATGTATGTAGCTCTGATTTTCGTTATATGATATTTGTGGCTTGTTAGGTTTGTTGCTGTATAGGGTGGGAAGTTAATTAAGTAATGATTAATAAACAATTATTTATTGATTGTTTATTAATTATTTAATTGATTTTTTATTACATAATTTATGGAATACTTATTTATTTTTTGTATATTTTACTTGCAGGCGGCTAGGTGTGTAGGAGTGTTGAGTGGGAATCTAATTAACTAAAAATAAAAAGCAATTTATTATTAATTGCTAATTCATTATTTAATTAATCTTTAATCATGCCAAATATGGAATACTGGTTTATTTTACTTATATTTAAGTTGCAGGCTGCAAGATTTGTAGGACTATAGAGTGGGAAGTTAATTAAGTAATAATTAGTTAACTAATAATTTTTATTTGTAAATTAATTAATTTAGTTCATTTTAAATATGCTAGTTACAGAATAGTAATTTGTTTTGTTATATTTTAAGTATGGGCTGCTAGGTTAGTAGGAGTACAGAGTGGGGTATTAATTAATTAATTAATTAATTATTGAATAACAATTATTCATTAATTGCTCATTTTTTTTTATTGAATAGTAATTATGTATATATATAGTTTTTTTGTTAATTATATTTTTTATATTAAGGACCTGATTCTGGTGCAGTTTGGAAAGCTTCGCGACCGAATGGGTTTGGGAATGGTTTCTGACCGAATCGGATCGGGAAAGTCTAACCGACCGAGTACGATACATCCGGATGCATCCAGATACGATTTGGTTGGACTCCCATTGACTTCAATGGGAGCCTTTGTTCCGACCGAATGCATAGGCTGCCATTGAAGAAAGGGGTGGCTGGGGAAAATCAGGCACCCTGTGGCGGGGACCCCCTGGTGCCTGCCACACTGTGCATGGCTGGTAAGGGGGGACCCATGGGTACCCCCACGGGCCCGATTGGGAAGGCTCTGGGTACAGGGGGGCCCACTACGGGCCCCCAAAGTCTGATTCCGACTGCTGATTCGAGTCGGACGGCACGATTCAGAAAGGCTGTCCAAATCAAACATCGTACTCTGCCGTTCAAAAACGCGGCCCGTAGAGACGCACGATTCTGCTCCGTACGGCTCAGTCATTCCAAATGCCGTCGGGTTGGGATTGGAATATTCCTAACACGCATCATACTCGGTCGGTCGGAAACCTTTCCGAGTCGGTCGGAAAGACACGTTCCCGATCCGATTTGGAAGGAGCAAATGCCATTAGGGGGCCTTCCTATCCGCATCAGAATCAGGCCCTAAGAGTTTACTATATTTTCTACATTCCTGGGGTTACTCATATATGTAATGTGTTTGAAGTGAAGTTCTTTCCCTACCCTTGCTTAGACTGCAGAAGGAATGGTAAAATGAACCTCGTCGCAGTTCAACACTATCCCTACTGTTGCACTGTTTGGAGTGGAAATAGCAAATTTCACCTATTTGAAATCCAAAGCTTTCCCTACTGCTGGACAGACTGGAGTGAGAATAGTAAATGTTACCCCTTCAAAGTCCAACAATTTCCCTACTGTTGCACTGTCTGGAGTGAGAATAGTATATTTTACCCTTCTGAAATCCAAAGCTTTGCCTTCTTTTGCCCTGTTTGGAGTGAGAATAGTAAATTTCACTCCTCCAAAATCCAATGCTTTCCATACTGTTGCACAGACTGGAGTGGGAATAGTACATTTCATACCTCAAAAGTCCAACAATTTCCCTACTATTGCATTGTTTGGAGTGGGAAAAGTAAATGTAACCTTTCCAAAATCCAACACTTTCCCTACTGTTGTGTAGTCTGGAGTGGGCATAGTAAATTTCACGCCTTCAAAGTCTAATGCTTTCCTTACTGTTGCACTGGCTGGAGTAGGAATAGAAAATCTGAGGGGTATATTCACAAGAACGTGTGATAACTACCACAAGAGTAGCGTAACGCAACTTTCAATATCGCAGCCCATCGCGGGAAAATAACCCTGTGTCAACGTGGAATTCACAACAAGGCGGTAGCATGCGATAGTCACCAGATAACGCGTCAAATGTCAGCGTGAAAATCAACGCCACGCTGAAATAATGCGAAACGCAAACGCGAGAAATCATGCGATGAGGCCAATCGCGGTACAAAAAGTAGCGAAAAGCAGCCCCAGGCCTGCAAATCCCACACGTCTGGCGGGAAATTACACCATAAAAACCACAGACACAACACACCAGAAACAAGCCAAAGCACGTAGCAACATGGATGCACCCTGTCCCAGCGCAGAGGGCAACACGAACCCCACAACCCCCACAGACCACCAGCAAGGAACAACAGGCTCAGGAAAGGCCAAGGAGAAAAGGGAGAGGAAGACGGGGTGCAGACCGCAGGAAAACAAGACCAAGGCCACGGAGGTGACAGAACACTACCAGCAACTGACCCACAAGCAGACCACCTGGAATGCAGTCGGAGTGCCCAGGAGGCCAATGCAGGAGGCCAAGAGGCGCCGGCAGGACGTGACAACCTAAACCAGGTACAAACCCGCTGCCAACAGGAAGGCAGCAACGGCGACAGGAGGTGGCAGTCCAGCGCCACAGGAGGAAACCCACGCCACAGTCATCAGTGTGGAGAGGGTGCAAGGAGTAGGGAGTACGGACACAGCTCGAGAGGACCCGACACAACAACAACAGGGTGAGGATCCAACAGGGACTGGGGGGACGGGGGGTGATGGGCACAATGCCACACATGCACAATGAGGTGTAACACACTGCACACCCACAATTACCCAGGGACATGTCCCCCATCCCCGTGGCACACTGCAGCACACACACATAGCAATCACAGCACATACCATGACAATGTGGCACAAAGTGCAACACCCACACTGCAGAACAGGAGACACAACTGGGTCCACCCAGGCGCAGAAACAGAACAATCACATTGGACAGAGCAGGGAACTGTGAGATGCACATCTACCCCTACAACCCCACATCAGCCATGTAGGCCAAATGTACACTGTCCCAACTCAAATAGCCACCACCTCCCAAACAGTCACAATGTACATTGTCACACAGTCTGCATGTCGACAAGAACAAGGCGCCAACACAATGCCAACATGCACCTCCCCATCACAATGCAGAGGGACAAACAACACCTCCCGCAGGTCAGAACAGACAACCCATCAGTGATGCCCGAGACGAACACCACAGCCCAGACACCGATGCCCTACAACAGCCCATGGACATCCCACACAACCCACCACCAGGACCAGGGCAGACAAGCTACTCAGAGGAGAACCCAGCCCCTGCAACAGACCACACAGCATGAAGCACCCGCAATCACGGCTGGCTCACAACACTTCACCCACCCACACATGGCACCCCAATGGCAGGTGGCAGAACGCCAGAAGGAGGTGGCCCAACAGGTGCGGGTGTTGCCCAACCCATGGAATGCGAACTAGAACACATACGTGGGTGTCCAATACCCTTCAGGGACCACCTACACCCCACAAAGGAGACCCACACCCCCACAGAGACACATGCACATATCATGTTGAACTGGCTACGGGCACGTGCGCCCAGCCCCTTTATTGGCAGGGCCACATGTACAGTGACGCCTGTGCTGGATGTGTGTGGGGTGAGTATAAGCCAGCCCGCACGGAGTGCTTGGTGCTGGCAACAACCTGAACAGTGGACACCAGTGTAATGGAAACAGAAAACACCAGCATAACAGAGTCAAATGCAGAGCAACATGGAGGGATCCGGAGTAAGGACAGAGGTCACCCAATATTCAGTCAGGAGGTTCCGTGAGTTGCAGTGCACTGAGGTAGGGGCACTAGAGAAGAGCGTGCTCATTTGAAGAAATTGCTAGGATTGTGTCCCTTCGGGTTAGTCCTGATGCAGATGCAGTGGGGTGTGTTACACCTGCATCAACTTCCTCATCAACGTCCCTGGTCTCCCACACTGCCTGAGGTGACAGTTGCGTACGCAGTCCACAGCGCAATACCCAGTATTAGATCCGGGTGTGTAGCTTGACTACCACCACCAGTCTGCATTCCTGCCTTGGGGCTGTTGCCACCTGCCCTCCCATTGTCTGTGCCTTCTCCCGTCCGCACACTTGACACATCCTCATCATCATGATCCCAGGCCTTCCCCACTGCATGAGGTGACATTGCTGCGCAACCTCACAACAGCACAAAACTCAATCAGTAACGGACAATGGCTTGCGGTGCACTGAGTCACTGGCACCTGGAGTGCTGAGCAGGGTATCAGGCCGATGATGGCATCCACGACAGGTCTGAGCAACTCCGTAGGTCTGTCAGGACCACCCTTTCGACTCTGGCAGATGGCGGTTGGAGGTGGTCCTTGCGGTGGTGGCGTGTGCCGCCTGCGGTGATGCGACTTCCGGGCCGGTCAAGACTCGATGCTTTGCGTGGGCCCTGGTGGCCTGCAGTTGAGGCCGGAGGATGCGGACAGCACAGGGCCACAGACACATGGCGTTGATGACCCCAAGACCATCGCTACAGAGGCCATTCAATGTCCCAGAAGGAGGGGTCCCAGGCCTGAGCAGCACAGAGTTAGTGGCCCTGGATGCACTGCGGCCGGCACAGGCACCCAGCCATGGGACGGTGACTTGCGGTGCAGTCAGATGGGCCATGCGACCTGAGCGGGTCCCCATCAATGTCCGAGGTGTATGTTGCAGAGGGTTTCGGGGGACAGTGGAAGGTGTCCTCCAGGGCATGATGCGGAAGGTCTGATGTTATCTGGAAGCAGCAAATGGAGGAGTGGAAAGTGCAACCCTCGTTTCCACCAACAATTCGGTATCAGCTACATGAGGATGAAAACTAGCCCCTAGTCCATAGACTCAAACGCCACCAATGTACGACCAGTGAGTGTCCATGAATGTCGGGGAACAAACTTAGTGGCACAGGTGCTGAGAGGGGATGCAGTCTGCGATGATGCCGGTACACAGATGTGAACTCCAACATTGCCAAATCAAGACTCTGTGACCTACTGGACCGCAGTGTAGGCCGAGGCAGCGGTCAGCATGGGCCCACAGACACGTGTCGTGTGCTTGTGATGCATTCATTTGCTTCACTGATAGCAGGGAGTTTAGTGATATCACCGCTGCAGTAGACATCCGGTCACTGCCATGGTGTAATCAAGACTCAGTTCCAAATGTGTGACCTACCTGACCGTGGTGTAGGCCTGAGGCAGCGGTCAGCACGGCCCATTCACTGAGTGTCTCCGGCATAGGTTGGATGGCCCAAAGGATGGCCCCACCGGCCTGCGTAGTTCAGGTTCAGTGGCACCACGTGAAGCTAGCTGACGTTGAACAGGGTTAGTGGCACCACGTGTAGCCGGCTGGCGTTGAACAGGGTTAGTGGCACCATGTGTTGCCGGCTGACGTTGAACAGGGTTAGTGGCACCACGTGTCGCAAGATGCCCATATGGAACTATGCCTCACTGATCGGGGGGTCTGGTGCTGTGGCCGCTGGCCCAGATTTGGGGTCACTGCCATTCATGACTCAGGACACAGTTTCACATATGGGACCTACTGGGGCGGCAGCAGAGTACGTCAACGAAAAAGGAATAAAGCGGGCCTGTGTCGTGGAGGCCGTGATGGTCTGAGGTGGCTGCCAAGGTCGTGGGCCTCGGGCTTGGGGCTTGCGCCGGCACGTGGTGGGCCCTCCTTGACACACGCCGGTGTCAGAAGGTCATCAGTGTGGCCTGGCTGCGCAGGGGCTGGCCTGACGGGTTCGTGGTCAAGCATGCCGGGGTCCGGCAGGCACACAGCATCGCAGGCAACTCCACTCACGAGGATGGTGTCGGCCTCGTGGCGAGGTGGGAGGCACCGCCCTGGCTGAGACGTGGGTTTTTCCAGAAGAGGACCACGCCCAGGTCTACGTGCTTTTTATTCACACCCCTACGCTGGTGTGGCGTACGCCGGGCCATCCCACTCCGCTGACGCTTAGGGGGGGCGTAACAGGCAACATTTCCACGAGGTCCCCCACTAGCTGGGGTGACATGGTGGCGTCCACTGTCCACTACACTCCATAGTCAAGCGGTGTATGTTGCCATGGATATGGGTGTGTTCTGCATACTGCGAGGTGTCCAGCACATCTCCGGCACTCTTGGCATTGTGTACTTTCCCAATCATGGTTCTACTGTATCCTTCACACATGCCTGGTTGCCACCTCTCCCCACATTCGACTATTATGTGGCTGAGGTGCCTTGCCGTTGCTGGCTCATGTTCAGGGCTTGCCCATGTGGACATTGTAAGTTGTTCTGTCGTGTCTGGTGGGTGGGCATATTGTTGTGCCTGTTGCATGTGATTTTGTGATGTGTGCATTGCCAGCGTTGTGAGTTGCATGGTTGTGGAGTTGAGGTATGTGGGGTGTTCATTTGTATATTGCCAAGGGGCTGTGCATTTCCCTTGTTGCCATCCTGGGAACGCTGGTTGATGATGGACTGTTGGAGGATGAAGGTATCATGCACACTGGCTGTGTATTTGAATGAGACATTTTTGGGTGTTCCACGGTGTTCTGTTGTTGCCTGCACATTGCTGAGAGACGTGTGCTTCCTGTTGCAGTGATTGTGTGCTGTGTCACCAGGGGGCACAGGTAGTACATGTGTGCTGTGTATTGCCCCCAACACGTGCGTGCATCCTGCTTGGGCGTATGATCCTTGCTTGGTCTCCAGCGGATCCTGCGCATTATGTTGTACGTATGGGGACTGGGGTACCAGGGTGATGGTGATGTCCAGGACAGGTGTGGGGGACTTGGATGTGGCTGGCTGTGAGACTCCTCCGACTCTGGTGGGTGTTGGATGGGGGGTCCCAGGGGCCAACAGGTGCAGCCACGCCATCAGCTTTGTGTGGGGTGGGATGTTGGTTGTCTGCTGTGTTGGTGCTGTAGCCCTGTTAGGCGATGATGGTCAGGATGCATAGGTTGGTTGTCCCTTTCAGCCTGTAGTGGACAATGACATTGTCAGATGTTGGGTCTGTGCGGCTGGTATGTTTCCTGGGGTTCAGCTGTCTTTGTCTGCGCTGCGTCTGTGGTGGTCCGGGGGGGGGGGTGTTCCGGGTGTGGTTTGGGGTTGTGGGGTGGTGGAGGTGGGTGTTGTGGCCCTCTTGGGTGTCCGGGCCGCATGATGGGTGGCTCCATGGCATCTGTTGCCCTTCGGATGTGGCCCTGGGCTGTGCTCCCTTTTGTGGTGCTGGCTGCCGTCCGACTTTACACCAGGTCAGAGCAGGTGTAAATTTCCTGGTGCTAACGCGCCTTATCACCTGTTTTGTGTTTTTATCGCGGATGTGACTGGTCGTTGTGAATGTTGAGGTGTGATGTTGTCTCGGCTTTTGTCATGGGAACGCCTACTCTGCATCTCATTAGCAATATTTGCGGGGGTCCTCTGTGGCGAAGTTTTTTGCGGCTGCTATCGTGGGTAAACTGGTGCTGTGGGCTGTTTACACGGGCTTGTGAATGGGGGGGTATATTTATCACGGCTTTGGCTACGATAAAGTGCCGTTAATTCGGCGATAGCTCCTTGTGAATATGCCCCTAACTCTTTTCCTACTAGCAACTCCTCATGCCTACACAGACATTAACATTACCCCTTAACCGAGAGTCTTTCAACCACAAACCTTCCCTTCTGTATGACAACCAACACCCTCAAAAACCTGCTTAGAAGGAAGTGCAAAAATCAAACAATGCCATCGATGGCTGGCATGACTCCTTCAATGGCTCAATTGGCAAACTCTATCCTAACCTGTATTATTTTCTGTAAATTTTAACTAAGGAACACTAGTTTTTAGGAAATGAAACAGGCGAAATCTTTGAATCCTTGATTTTCAGCAAATAGGAGAAGATATGTCTGAACGACTATTTGAAATATTCCAACAGTATTCTATGTTAGGAGTTTATGGCTACCTGAAAAATATCGTTTACATACTACACTATTAATACAACTTAGGGCCCGATTACTATGTCGGTCGGAAAGCCTCCTCCCAACATTCTCCTTGTCCATGTCGAAACCCTTCCGACTGACCCGGTCGTTTTACCATCCGCCCGTCCGATTATGATGTTCGCGGTTGGATTGTAAACCACACCGTCTTTCCAAATTGGTTCCGAATGGCTCTCGGAGCATCCGTGTCGGTCGGATCTGCATCGTACAGCTCTACGGACAGCATTTCCGACCGAGCAATTACGATGTCGGCTTCCAACAGCCTTTCCGAGTTGGCCTGTCCGACAAAAAAAGGCTGTCGGAAAGTGACTTTGGGGGCCCCTAGCAGGGCTCCCTTCACCCTGCGGCCTCCGGTTGGGGGCCGAGGGGATACCCAAGGGACCTCCCTGTAAAAACCTGCACTGTGTGGCAGGCGCCATAGGGTCCTGCGACAGGGTGCAGGGTTTTCTGCAAACACCCCATTTCCCCATAGGAGCCTGTGTTGTCGGGCGGAACACGGGCTCCCATAGGAATCAATGGGAATCCGACCAAACAGTGTTCGTTGCGTCATAATTGGTCGAGCAGAACCACCGACCGCAAGTTGGTCTGATCCAAATCCGAAACGGTGTCGGGCGGAAAGTTTCCACACAACATCGTAATCGGCCCCTAAGTTTTATAGTGCATTACTCTCCTGTTATTACAGAAACTCTGAATTAAATTGGCATTTTTTAAATTGTTCTATTTTTAAATTAATAAATAACTGTCCTGGATGAAGAAGTTGTTGTGGGGTTCAACAGGGCCCATGCACAAAAGCTTCCATTTCACAACTTCACGTTTAAACTTGACATCTCTTTAGAAAGTGACTTTTTACATGCTTTGCACACACATGATAACGTACTCAGAAAGTGTTCTGCTTGAAAGCACATTTCTTCGTAAGCATTTTATCACGACAATGTACATTCTGTTCAAGGGTAAAGTACATTGAGCACGCTGCCCTTGTATTTTGTTGTCCATTTGGAGGCAGCTCTGAATCCGAAAGATAAACAATAACAGTTCAGTTCAGTTCATAATCTTTATTTCGATCACCAAGATCATAAAAGACATTCACAACAGTATATATAACATTTTGTTATGAAGATGCGCACCCGTTTGACCATAATACTTGGCATATGTGCAATTGTTCAAAATTGATGTACGACAACGTCTAGACCATGAAATGTTTTAAAAATTGATTATATAAAAACAATCCTTAAAACCATTATATTCATATATAAAACTTTCTGTTAGTGTTTTAAAATGAGAATATCACAATTTCATAAGAAATGTCATAAAATATACAATTGATTGATTATATATACAAAATATGCTTCGCCCAATAATTCTTGTGAAGAGCTACATAGTTTTGTTCTTTGTTAACAATAACTGTCGGGTACACAGAAGCATCTACAACAATAGGTATCTGAGGGCATCCATTACTACAACAACTCATGTTCAATACTGGAATAATCATTATTCATAGCGCGGCCAATAAAAGCAGTAGCCTAACTAATTGGGCACCAGCATTATTCATTTTGTTGACTACTAATGTGTGTGGCCGTGCCCATCTATAGCATTTTATCATGGATTGCCCACATCCAACTTAAAAATTTGGCAGTTGCAATAACGCACAGTTCGTTTGTATTTGTCTGCAATAACAATAACACTAGCAAAGGACCTCAGACGCAGTGTGAATCGAACCAGTTTTTATTATATGAACTGCTTCTGAGTTTAGCACGCCAGAAGAGCACTTGCATGGATTACCTAGATATTCACCCATGACTGATTGCCAGCCCTGCTGACTCCAATCACTATCCTGCAAATGATGGAGCCCTGTCCTACACCAGACTGGCTTTCTGATACATCACACAAAGGTAAATGGGGAGTTAGGCTGCTCCAAGAGATCTGGCAGAACACACTTCTTACTATGCTCTCTATAGCATAGTTAGGGCCTTATTATGACTTTGGTGGTGTGGGAGTGGGGCGGCCATGCAGCCACCTTGCTCTCACATCCGCCAAAGCCAAAATAGACCGCCCACAAGATTACGACTTTTTAAGTCGATGGAAGGCAGTCCTTTGGTGTTTCCACAGTGGTGCCTTTGAAATAGGCACTGCAATGGGAACATCAAAGCATGTTCCTGCATATGCCAAAATTCACAATGTTGTGCATTTCGTTCCATGCAGGAACATGGGAGTGCATGCAGACAGGGTGGCACACCATGTGCCCCCCTGAATGTGCCACATGGTGCAGAGACACAAGGGGGCCCTGTAGGTCCCCATTTCTTTCCTCACTACCACACTCTTAATGGCAGTTTTCCATGAAAAGTGCAGTGGTGAGGAAACTCCTAACATGCTTGGCGGTGCCGCAGCATCACCGCCAGCATATTAGGGGCCTCAGACCTCTGCGCCACCACCAGGGATCGTTGATCCCTGGTGGCAGTGGTGGTTCCATGGCAGTCCAACAACCACAGTCCTGGTGCGGCGGACGGACTGCTAGTCTGACAGTCCACCACCACGGGGCAGTCCATTGGACCGCCAAACTAATAATAAGGACCTTAGTGTTAGGTAGGGTTATCACTATGATATATATTCATATAATCACTGCAAAGTTATAATGGTTGAATTATTAATCTGTTTCACCATTCTTGTAATGCTGGTAACAATGCTTTATTTCCTTCTATTAATAATTGTCTTTTACACAAGAATCCAATTGCTTCAATACCTGTTTGAACTGCCAATTCATGTATTTCTTGTGTCTCCCTTTGGGCATGCCTAAGGTAGCAATGAAAGGGTAGATATGTTTCCACAATTTCCTTGGGGGAATTAGAGTGGTCATGTTCTGAGGTTGCAGACACCATCGGGTACCCTGTCCGGTTTAGGGGTCCAGCCAGATTTGTGCACTGTGAGCTATCCAGGAATTGGGCCAACATAGTCTGATTGTATGAGGGGACTCAGTCCCCATATTTTGACGCATATGTTGTCCAAAAGTACAGTCCTACTTAATTAGTAGTAGCCGTATGGCAGTCTTCTTTTTTTAACTTTTGGTGATTTTTTTTAAACAATCCACTCACCAACAGTCTATAGTAATCCCAAAATCCAGTTATGGTAAACACTGTCCAGACTCCTAAATCCATCATGTTGCACCCAACAAGAAAGATCCTTCAAAATCCAGGGAAACCCGTAAAATGTAAATTTTTTTGAAAATACAAATTGTCTTCCATTAACCCCAAATAAAAAATAAAAATTAATTTGATGCCCCAGGGAAGGTTTTGCTGCCTTGGTCATCGAAAGGTAAACACCAGAAAAAACATGCATTGCCCAATAATTTTAAAAAGCTGTTTTTTTAATATAATTTGAAAAGAGGTATTTTCAATTTTAAGATCCTTCTTTTCAAATAAAATATTTTTTTAAAAACATGAGTATACGAAACACACTTGTATTGGGACTGATTAAAAGTGACATATCATAATTCAAAACAACATTTTACTACTAGCTACCTCCCTCTCTGTCCCCTTTACAATAAAGAACCTAACCTGTAACTTAGACTGTAGAAACAGAGGCAGAAGCAAGAAAGCAACCCTGAAATTAAAAAGAAAAAAGATAGTTTACCCATTTAAATAAATAGAGAAGCATGGGAAATTGTTTTAAAAGTATTTTAAACTGAGAAAGTTAATGTATTACATTATTAAAATATTTTGTTACATACAGATAGATTTTTATAACATTAAAGCATTCTTATTGAATTTTACAATTTTTTCTTATGTTAATAAAATTAGTTAACTTCCAAAACAATATTTTTTATGAATAAATTTATAATTTAAAAATATATTTTAATGATTTATACGGGTTAAAAAAAGGTTTGATAAAGTTAACAGCTTTTTATTATTTTAGAATTAAGTGTTAGTTTTCATGTTTTTCCTATTCTATTTGTATGTATTGCTTGTAATCAATATTGATTATAATGCCTGAGTGTTAATACACTTCCCCACCCAATATCCCTATATCTCTTACACACTACACATTATAATTACACATTATAATTACATTAATTTCATCAATATATTATAGATTTTTAGAATCAATATCAGATTAAAATTAGTTAATACCTGATTATCAATACATTCCCCACCCAATACCCCTATATCCCTTGCATCCGTGCCTAAAATGTAATATAAATTATAATGAAATTCATTTAAGCAATAACTGTAATAATGGTTTACAGTTTTTATTAATACCCAGTATTAATGGTGTTAATACCTGGGTATAGACACCCTTTCCTACCCAATACCCTTATATCCCTTGTAGCCTGTTCCTAAAACTTAATATACATTTTATTTTAATTTATTTAATCAATAAATGTAATAATATATTGATTTTGTAATAATTAATTTTAGAGTATAAATAATTAATACCTAAGTAAAACACTATCCTATGCAATACTCTTATATCCCTTGCATCCCTGCCGAAAACTTATCATACTATTTTAAAATTATTGTATTTTTAAATTTAAGAATTCATTAATCATAAAACACACATGCGTGGTAAAAGCAGGTGTGTTAATGAAACACCCAGTTCAAAGACTGCATCAAAAGGTTTTTCATGGTAAAGACTGCGTAATAAAGGTTGTTCTCATCCTCCCACCTTGCTGAAGACAGACCCACTGCCATGCAAATCCTATACGACGTACTCGTCCGGTAATAGCCGGCTGTAACATTTTTTTTATGTTGCGGTCCACCAATCAGAGAGCTCGCTCCCACAGAACCTATCTCGGTTCGCCAGGAGTGAAGTGACCAACTGGAGAAAGAGTCTACTCCGCTAATCACAACGCATTGTTTTTAAAATTCCCGCTCCTGCAGAACTCATGAGGGACTCCAGAGGGATCAGTTGTCAATATATCTCAAATTTTTTAACCTTAATTTCTCCAAAACTACTGAATGGATTTACACCTGGATAAAGATTAGATGTCTGTCTAATTTAGTGTTATTCTGTTCAGCTGCTTTTTTAAGTATTGTTGTCTAATTTTCTCTATGGTATTTGCATAGGGAAATTGAATTTTTGGACTTTTTCTCGATCCCCGCTTGACTGATGAATTTGAAACTTTCCAGGAAGGTGTTGAAGTAGATGAACTTTTTCTGGAAAAGTTTGCGAAGATTTTCAAATGACAGCAAAATTAGAACCAAAACAAAAAACGCTCTACCCATGGAAGGTCTGACCTAACTATAACTACACAGTTGCAAAACTTTACTGAAAAAAAAGACAGAGGTTAAAGTGACATTATAGTTTGGTATGAAAAAACTCCTTAACTTACATAAAAAACAGAAATTCGATGAAAAAAACAAAGGTTAAGGTGACTTTATAGTTAGCTATGGTAACAAGATCTTACCTTATGTTAAAAAACCAGGCATTTACTACAAAAGCCAAAGGCTAAAGTGGAGTAATAGTTAGGTATGGAAAAAACACCTTAACTTATGTAGAACAAAACCTCAGATATTCACTGAAAAATACAAATGTTGAAGCAATGTTATAGGGCCTAATTACAATGTCGGGTGGACTGCCATTGACAGGCCGTCGGTGGTGGTCCATCCGAACATCAGCCCTTCAGTTCGACCCCTCATTATGATGCAGGCAGTCGGACCCTTGTTGGACGGGGGACAGACCACCATCTCTGACAGGATCTTCTGATCCCGGCGGGGCAGGGGTCAGAATCGTAATCCCTAATGAAGGTGATGCCAAGGCAGGCACCGCCGTCGGGATTACAATGTCCCTTTCCGACAGCCTTTTCATGGCGGTCCCACCGCCATAAAAAGGCTGTCAGAAAGGGACTTTGGGGGTTCCAAACAGAGCCCCCGTCCCTCATGGGACACTACAAAGTGACCCATGGGAAACATGTAGTGCCCCCACACACACCCATGCATGGTGTGCCATGCACCACATGGTGCATGGCACAAAAAAATGCTCTTTTACACTGCGGCTTGTGCTGTGGCCCTTTTCCAAGGCTGCAGCACAAGCATCTGTGTTAAAGAGAACTTTTCGGGCTACCAGCCGGTGGTCACATAATAATAGGGCGGTTGGACCGCTGCCTGCTTGTCGGTTGGTCTCCTGACTGGCGTGATAGCAGGTGGAGGTCCGAATGCCCAAAAATAATTTGGCAGATGGAGAAATCTCCATCGGCCTGGCAGAGCATTTATTATCAATCAGGCCAAGACTACTTCAGCTGCCAAATTTAGAAATGGCTGCTAAGCAGGCAGTCATTGCTACAGCATTGGCAGGAACACCGTTAAAGCAGTCCCTGTCAATCCTTTTTGAAATTTGTTCAACGACTCCATCAACATAACAGTGCCGTCCATCAAATTGTTTTAATTTTTTTTCAAAAAGAAAATACCAAAGCGGGATTTTTTTTTAAAACAAAAAGGAAAATTTTCCCCTCACGGTGGGAGTTATTTCGCAAGGCAAAGGGAGCATTTAGCAGTTCTCACTGCCCATTATCACCAGGGTTTTCCTGGTGGTGGTGGGCAGCGAAAACTGACCTCTAATTTCACCCATCTAAATTAGGTGGGTGGAATTAGAGGTTTGCCTCCAAGGGCCCTAATTCCCTAGGGCCTTTGAAGGGGTTTAATCAAAGATCTGCTAGCAGATAAATCTGGTGGACAGACCACAGTTGCAGAAAAATGTACACTTGGTCACCATTGCTCTGGAGTACCCATAACGCCAAGATTTAAATCAGGCCCAAATTCACATACAATGTAAAGTTTAAAGTCTGAAAAACCATTGCATTCTCCAGTTATAGTTCAGTGAGATAACTATAACTTGTAGCCCTACCATGCACTGATTATGACCTCACATCACTCATCACTCATGACATGTTAAATGACATCATTGTTGACGTGAATGAGTCATGATGCCCCTCTGTCAATAATGGTAATAAATAGAATACTATACCTAGCACATATGCATATATGGTTTATGTCATGATGTAATTCATCTGTACTTGTTTTAACAAAAGTGTATTGATAGGCTTGGACACCGTCAGTCCTATGTCTATGTTTTGGGTGCATTTTGTTATGGCTGTCAGTGGTCTCGCACCATGTTTACTTTTACATGAGTTTATGTTTAACTTGGTTCACACTCTGCGTTCCTTCTCCATGGTGTCCAACTATAACTTGAACAGTTACAGGCTGGACACGATGGAGACAGGGATTATTGCAATAAACTTCACCTGGAAACTTACCTGGCCCTCATCCACAATATTCATTACCCCCTACATATTTGGTGATGAATGATGGTAGTTTTGGGAGCCCACCGTCTTTCTGCATCACTTTTGGGGATTTGTGGATTCCCGCTGCTGATGCCCGCAGTTGATTGTTCCACCTGTAAAGGACACCTGACTTTCTTCTCCAACCTGCTGGGATCATGCAGGGACACTGAAGCATTTTGATAAGGTACTTTGTCAAAATGCAGTGCTGACCCAAATCTCACATGCACAGTGCGGTGCATACAGTGTAATTGCATGCGCTTAGTGCGGCTTGTGGTGGGTGTGTCAGCCAACACTCACAGCGCGACGTCTTAAATCGAAGCACTGCATCACATGGTGACCATCTTGAATTGGGCCCAACAACATTGGGTTACAAGAGAGAAGCTTTGTTTTTGTTTTAAAAAAAAGAGCAAGTCAGATCTTGGTAGTCCGTTTTTGGCACAGCTAAAACGGCGGATGAGATACTTTAGGAGCAGAGTATGAGTTATTTTAAGGAAAAGAGAAGGAATTTGATTTTCCTAGCTATACAGTTTTTACGGTATTGTCTATACAAAAAAAAGAGGGAAGTCTGACTGAAAGTTTCCTGATCTTACTGAAAGTTTCCTGATTGGTGATGTCTAACCTACAGCACTTTCTTCAAATTGAGCCATTCCTTCAGAGTCCTGGTAAACCTCCACTATGGGATAGGTGGTTCAAGTCTTTTAAAAATGTTATCATGGCCATTGGTGCAAAGAAATTTCCATTCCATTCCATTTAGGCCCTTCTTGACAAACTGGTTGCGGAAGGTGTTATTACATACACAGACACTTCTGAGTGGGAAAGCCCCATTGTCATTGTGCAAAAAAAGGATGGGACATTAGACTTTGTGTAAATTTGTGCACCCTAAACAAAAATATTGTAGTGGATTGCCACCCTCTGCCCAAGATTAATGATCTTTTAGCAATATAAGTGGGGCCAAGTTGTTCTCCTTGTTGGATCTCTGCTCTGCGTATCATCAAATTCCGCTCGATGCAGATTCGCAAGACCTCATCACTTTTGTTACCCATCTATAGCAAGCGTGCTTCAGAACTTGATAGATAATATTTAAGCCAATATACCGGGTACTCAGACTTATCAAGATGATGTTCTAGTTCTAGCCAACACAGTGGCAGAACATAACGTTATACTCAACAAAGTCTTGGAAGCATTCAGAGAGGTGGGAATGACACACAAGTCAAAGAAATGTTGTTTTTTTGAAAAAAAATTGGATTATTTTGGACACCATATCTCTGACAGGCTTTAAACCCAAATTCTTGTTGATTCAAGCAATACAGGACATAGCTCCTCCTAACGACAAAGACACCTTGAGGTCTCTCCTTGGTATGAGTGAGTACTATTTTAGGTTCATCCAAGGGTATGCACTGGTTGTTCAACCACTCACAAATTACTGCATAAAGGTGTACAATTTAATTGGGATGATGTTGCTGATCAAGCCTTTTCTAAGACCAAGAGTCTTATTAATAATGTTCTGGCTATAGTCTCATTTAGACCAGAAAGCAAATGCATTCTCACAGTAGATGCTAGTCAAGTTGACATAGGGGCTGTTCTCTCAAACTTTTATCATAACAAAGAACACATAGTGGCTCTGCTTCCCGTTCATTGAGTTCCCTGGAGTCACACTAAAGTACCATTGAGAGGGAAGCATTAGCCTGCTTATGGGCGATTGAGAAGTTTTAAGACTTTTCTTTGGGGTATGCAATTGGACTTATTTACGGATCACAAGCCTCTTATACATTTGCTTAATGGCAATGGATCAGGAAAGGCTTCAGCAAGGTTGGTCAGGCTTCTCTCCAGTTTATAGGAATACAATTTTAAAATAGATTACCTACCTGAAGGCAAAAACTCCACGGCAGATTGCTTATCTAGGATGCCAGTGGAAGGTATAGAGCAAATAGAGTTTTTGGATGAAAATGAATCTGTTATAGCCACATTAGATGACATTTTGAGCTCGTCAGGTCTAGTTTCCCATGATGAATGGTTGAATGCTCTTGAGTCTGACAATGTGTTGACAACGGTTATGGACTTTGCTGAAAAGGGCTGGCCCAAGGAGAGGTCTTTGACTACATCTCTCTAACCTTTTGCGTATGTGGAGGATGAACTGTCCATTGTAGATGGTATTCTGTTACGTAGTGAAGTCACTGTTCCTCCCTCTGCTCTTATTGAGGCTGCCCACCAAGGTCAATTTAGAGTAGGATCTACTTGTAAAAATCTTAAACAATTTTTGTGGTGGCCCTCATTAGATACCCAAGTTGCGAGTTAGGTTTCAGGGTGTAATACGTGTTTACCTTCAGATAAACATTGGGTCACACACCTAACACCCTTATACATAGTCCATCGTCCTAGTGATGTGTGGTCCAAGGTTGCTTTGGACTTTGCAGGACCTTTCGAACTATCACCTTCTGACAAAAGATTCCTACTAGTTCTAGTGAACTATTTTTCCAAATGGGTATATTCCAAATAAGTGCCTGCAACAAATACTGCCACAGTCATAATGTTTTTGAAAGAGGTATTTGATACAGAAGGATCTCCAAAGGAATTAGTTCCTGACAACAGTACACATGTTGCATCCTCACAAATGAAGGAGTTTGTCCACATGTTTCACATCAAACATTTAAAAGTGGCTTTGTACTCGCTAACTTTGAATTGTCTAGTGGAGAGGATGAACAGCTTCCTAAAGGAAGGTATACAGTCTGAGTTGGCTAGCAGACTTTCAGTAAAAGAGTTTCTTAGGAAAAAGGTGTGGGCTTATCACCCCACTACACATTCCACCTTGGTTGTTTCACCTTTTTGTCTTCTAAGGAAAAGACAACCAAGATCTGACCTATATCCTGACTGGGTTAAGGATTTTATGACAGAAGTAGAAAATTGTCAATGGAAAATTAATAGCATGGCCAAAGAGAGAGTCGTTGCAGTCCAATCTGTGCATAAACACTATTATGACAAAGTGCATGGTGTGAAAAATGTGGATCTCAAAATTAGTGATTGGGTGTTGATCAAACAACCCATCAGAGTGAAAAAGGATGAGTCAAAAGTCTCAGATCCAGTCCACGTTGTCAAGTTTTCATGTGGCTCAATTTTGCTTAATGGTAGAGGTTCATGGAGCAAAAGCTGAAACAATTATCACACACAAAACTGGTGAAGATTCTCATGATTGGTTTTCTTTGGAAAGCTTCAAATGTCACCCAGGTGGCAGGTGGGGTTTATCTGTCACATGGAGGCAGGCCTCCTATGTCCACTCTGTCCAATACTTCAGATTTAGGTACAGATTCAGATATTACTGAGGAGAGTTCAACAGGGATTTCCGATGATTATGTTGACCACAGTCCTGCTGAATGTACCATATCCGACAGAACCTCCTAACACTGTTGGAGCTTCTTCCCGCAATGTATCTATGCCGGTAAAGTGTAAGGATTTTTGTATGCACTAATGTTCTCACAGAGTAGCTATGCCTGTAAAGCATACGGATTTTCATTTGTTTTAAATTTTTATGTGCGCCATTGCTTAATTTGTTTTTTATAAGGGGGAAGATGATGTAGTGGTGGGCTTGGACACTGTCAGTCCTTTGTCTCTGTTTCGGCGCATTGTGTTATGGCTGTAAGTGGTGTCGCACCATGTAAGTGGTGTTGCACCATGTTTACTTTCACATGTGTTTAGGTTTAACTGTGCTGTGTGGGAAAATCTAATTGAAGACACCTTATGACTATTAGGAGAGTTGTTACCCTGAGTAAAGTGATTGTAGCTTGCTGTCAAAGTCAAATTACCACTAACCTTTAGATCTGAATGTTGCTTTAGGAAAAACATGGAACCTGCCAGTCTCTTTCCCCGTCAACAGTGCTGAAGACTATAATAAATACTGTCAGCAAAGAGTGGGAAATTGGGATAGGGATGTGAGAGAAGGCAGACAAGAAATGGCATCGGGTTGTAGACCTATAGCTAATCTTGTCAAATGGACCCTCTCTCAGATGTTCTGCAGTCTCTCATAACTTAAGGTTCTTTTATTCAAAATGTAAATAAGACTAATGTTACTCTTTGTTCTTACTTCAATATCTATTCATAGAGTTTTTTTTCATTTACGTTGATTTCACATGAATAATAATGCTCTACTAAAACTGAAAGTAATTCCCAAGCATCACCATAGCGACATGTGCATTATAAAAAATCGAAATATCAATAGCACAGTACTTTTATCTTGCTAGAGCCAAGGGAATTGTTGTAAGACTAGTCCTTTTCTGATGTTCTATGCACAATTGTTAAAGCTCAACAACTTAAGGCACCAAACACAAACAAAAGTTCACACCGCATTTGTAAATAAAACTGGGAAGGCCCAAGAGACAGTTGTTACTGCACAACTTAGGAGGTGAAGCAGCATATCAATTCATTGGTGCAAGTGGCAGTTAAAGAATCCAAACAGTAGTTTCAGAATACAAATAAATAAATCTAACTCTCCCTAGCTAATCCCTAACATTAGGCCTCTAAATACAGCCCTGGAAGAGGTCAAAGAGCTCCAAGGATGCAAGGGAATTGTTTGAAGAGTTTCAAGGATGCAAGGAAATTCTTTGAAGCAACACTGTAGAAGAAGTTCTGAGATTTCCCACAAGCGGACACATCTGAGAAGATGAACCCTGTGTTCAGCTTGAAAATTGTCTTACATGAGGAGTCAGGAACACAGTTGAAGAGAAGAACCCAAACAAAGTAACAGAGATAAACAGCAGGACAGAACCCGGGGATTCCTCTCTTCAACAGAGAGGAAAGCCACACAGATGAACATACTCCTTGAATCTTGAAGTGAACTTAGAATCCTATTGTTGATCCTTAAACCCTGGAATTCTTTAGTCCTACAGTAGATCCTTAAATCCCGCTGTGGACTGCCACTCAGATGGGGCATACTTTCACAGCTTCTGTAATGCCTACATGGGAGCAGACTAGGCGTTGCTGGTGTTGGGTAAGTCGCAACAGTGCAGCAGACAGGTAGCAGCCACAATTCTGGGCAGTTTGACTCTTGTCAGAACAGTGTAGATAACATTCTGGGCTGACAAGCATCTGGGGCGTACTCTATTTTCTTTCTATGCATGTGCATGCATGCATACTATACCTCAATGATGTGTAAAACTGTAAACCATTTATTAACAACTATCTTTTCAAAAATTATGTTAGTAGTTTTGGTTTAATGTGAATAGTAGAATAAAGGATGATGTAATTTGAAATGTTATCAGTGATGTCATTAATGATGTCATTTAACATGTCATCAGTGGTGTAATATGTGAGGTCACAAACAGTGGGCCCGATTCACAAATGTAAACTTAGACGTTTGGTCTAAACTTAGACCAAACGTCTAAGTTTAAGACTTTGGGAATTCACAAAGGGCATTTACGAGTACTATCGTTATGTCCGGAGCGGAGATCCGGCCCGAGTGTGGACATAAAGATAGTACCTGTAAATGCCTTTTGTGAATTCCCAAAGTCTTAAACTTAGACTTTTGGTCTAAGTTTAGCCAAACGTTTACTTTTATGAATCTGGCCCACAGTGTAATGGGGCACAATTTAGGTTTAACTCTCTAATCTATAACTGGCGAATTTCAGTGATTTTTATTTTTAAACGTTAGTTCTTATTTCATTTCATCACCTAAGTATAACATCACTTTAAAATTTGTCTTTTTCAGTGACCCTGTATATGTATATATTTACAGAAAAAAACACATTTAGAAATTGAGTTATAGTTCATGTTCAAACATCTAGTCACTGATATTTGCCAGCTATATTTTACAGTACAAAAATACCTCGTCCAACTACGTTGTGCTGCAAATGAATTCATACATGACTTCCTTGAAGACATCATAAAAAACATCATTGAGGACATCTCTTATGTCATAATTATAGCATCAATTCTTGTTGTTACAATGTGTTATGTTCTAAATTTCTTAAATGTTATTCATATATTTTAGTTCTGTAGTAAGCAATGTTTCTTGAAGGTGCTGAACTACATTTTACACTGGTCTTTGTTAGTGTGATAACTGTGGTTTAGACGGTTTAAAAATTGTTGATCGAAGTCAGAGTTCCTTTATAGAAATAACTCTGGGCAGATAGAAAAAGGTTTTTGTTTGTACATGGAGAATGTGGTGAAACATCAAGAGCAATGTATGATGGTTGCATGTAGAGGACTATAATATTCTGAAATGGTAGTCTGTTTCTCCCTTGCTTAGTGTCAATGGTTGCTTTTATTTTTTCTTCTCTTTTTAATTTATTTTATGTGACTGATTTAATTTTATTCATTTCTTTTATGTAAGGTTTTTAATCAATTTAAAGGTTTTGAAGGTTCTCATAGTAGTCTATGACGTTGGCATTGACAAGTCATCAGTAGTTTTGTTCTTTTATACTTCTTTTTGTTTATTAATTCAGGAATTTCTTCCATCACCTTGTTGTTTGTACAGTAGATGCCCTAACAGCGACAAGTATGCCTCAATGTGGGTGCCATGCTCACTGTGCCATAGTACTCAAGCTGTACATCACTGATGAGACCTAAGTAGGTCGAAACCGGTCTGGGGATGCTTGTGTTCCCGTCTAGAGGGGACCTGGCCTGGGGAGTTTGAGCTGGTCTGTTCCTGCTGAGCAGAACCAAGACTGATTTGCATGAGACGGGCCTCTGTCTAGAATGGCACAGTGGGTGAAAAACGATGGCCTGGATAGTGGCTCAAAGAGACTGCTAGTGGCTGAGATTAATTCAAACATTCCTTCAATGTCTTGTTTTATTTTCTTTATTTAACCACATGGAGAAAAAGGATATAAGATACTTGTAGGTGCCTTCTCATTGTATAAAACGTATACAGATCCTAGAATTAGCCTAGTGACAGAGCAAATAACTAGAAGGTGCTCGGAAAAAGAAATAGTCACAGACAGAGATTTGTATTAATGTCAAACTTAGTATATCTGACGGATTTGTCTTCCAAGAAAGTTGAAACATGGTTATTTAGAGATTGGATCAATGGGAGAAATGCCTGAAATTAACTATTCTCCCACTCAGTCAAACTCCTATTTATAAAAAGGATGAGTCACTGGATTTATGACTCACTGAAAAAATGTTGATCCAGTAGCTAATCAGCCAAAGGGCCAACAGGACACTGTGGCAGAGAAACCCCCCCCCCGCCCTCCCTCCATTTACAACAGGGTGTCTGCCACTGATTTTTCCTGCTCGCCCTCCACAAGATGCACAACAGTCCTGCACTTGAAATTAACAAAATGTCCCAGAGATGCTCAGATAAAAAATTCACTTTATTTCAGGGACAATTTTGTTGCATTTTAGAGGCAAACTTCATATAAAAGAAATTCCGAGTAGGCTGCACCAACACAGCATTCTGCTTTGTCAAAGGGGCATCTGCTGTACCAGTATATGGACATCTGTCACTGAGATCCCCATGAAGAACATGGGGAACTCTAACTTTGGTGGGCAGCACTCTGCTGGCGGGAAGAGAGTGATACAAGGTTGGTCTTTGATGGGTTATGGTCACCTCATTAAACTCCAAAAATAACCATCACTATCAAATACAAAACATTTTGTATATGTGACCATTTTTCCGGAATCAGAGAAGTGCAACTTAGTTGGCGGACCTGATAGGTTCACTGCAGTAAGGTCACCTGTCCCCAGTTCATCAACATGAGTTTCCAGGTTCAAGCCTGAATCTGGAAACATGTACTGCAAACTAGCACTGCTGCACTCCTCCAAAGAGCTCCATACAGAGCAAAATGGGATTCAGGAGTTGAATTACAGCAAAATGTGATGATGTACAGCACCACAAAAATAACCACATTGTGCATATTGCATTTGGAAGTGAAACTTTGGGTTAATGATCCTGCAATTGTGACATATAAAATGAACTGTGAAATATACATCATCCACACTTCAATAGAGGAAACGAAAGAGAGGAAGGGCTACAACATCTAAGGAGCACTCCTTTGTTGGAGTGAGACAATGATCCAAGCTTTTGAAGGATAATCAAACACTCACACGGTGGCATAGTAAAGATGCCACAGGCTCTAGTGCAAGGAACAAAATACCCCCCCATTCCTTTATTTGATTAAAAAAGCTATATTTGGGATCCAGTGGTCTCCTCAAACCCCTGGTCTCCGGTGCCACTGCACCTGCTGCACTTTTGACAACTACACTCCATCCTTCACATGTGGCTAGTTACAGAAAGGCAGCTCATTTTGTTTTTGTGGCTTTTGTTCTGAAAGGCCGAGAATACGCTTAAAGGAGTGCAGTGTTTGTATTTACCATGTTTCTATAATTAGATTCATTCCGTGCTTGGCACAGCACCCAGCAGGATGTTTACTACAATAAAGTGCCTAAGGGAGCAAAACAGCATTATGTAGGGGTCGAATCTATTATTTCAGCTCACAAAGAGTAGCGCAGAAACAGAACACGGATATGACACTAGACACAAACAGAAAGCGCAATCTTCAAGGAGCACAAAGCAAACAAGAAAGCAGAATGTGGGCACGCAAGCAAACCGCACCTGTGGAATATAACGGGGCAAAAATGCTCACAATGCATAGCACTGGCAGCGTGGCATCAGAGTCACAGCCCACCAAGAAGTCTATAGTCAGAACATGGAGCCGGGCTTAACATGGACATCTCTCTACCAGAAATATTTTGATGCTGAGAAGGCTCTTACCGAGTAAATGTAAATGTAAATCCGTATTTGTAAAGCGCGAACTACTCACCCTTACGGGTCTCAAGGCGCTGGGGGCCGTCGTGGAAATTAAGTGAGCTATTGCCCAGAGTCACATGGTGCTGAGCTGAGCTGCCGCCGGAGCCGGGGATCGAACTGTGAGCCCTGTGCTCCGAAGTCAGCTGCCCTGGCCGCTGCACCACACCTCTCCACTCCAGTACTATGCTGCAGACTCTGAATTCACGGATGAATCAGTGATCCAGCCAATGAGACAACTTGAACAACTCTTTGCTTCTGGTAGGTACTGTATGCGTATTGCTATAGTATTTACTTATTTTGGATGTAGTGTTGTGAACGCGTTTTGCAATATTTAGGTGTGTCCAATAGCAGTCTGTTTATTTAAACTGTTGATTTGAGTTTAATAAAAATGCACCACACAAAGCCTCTGAAATATTCTCTAAATGAAACTTATAAACGGTCTAGTATAAGGCACCTTATTATTAAAAAATCAAAACAATTACAGGTGATCAACAGTGCAAGACTTTAAATTGTCAGCAAACATCAATTACTTGCATAACTGCTATATATTGCCCAGATTTACTAACATTTGATTCAGGGCTGCACCACTTTTTTTGGTGCAGCCACAATGCAAAATGTTAGTTGCTACTTACTAACCCACATAAGAGCCAACTTGCGCCACCTTACTTGACTTTGTAAAGAAAATGTAACGCAACACAGCCTGTTGAGCTGCGTTTCATTACACTGTGGTAGGGAGGTGGATCATGGGCATTCCCCTGCATCCACCCATGGATTTTGGCGCACTCCGAGATTTACTAAGCTAGAAATTCTGGAAATGGATCACAATGCCACACCAGTGAGGCATAACGA
This sequence comes from Calotriton arnoldi, assembly GCA_963921515.1. Lineage (NCBI taxonomy): Eukaryota > Metazoa > Chordata > Amphibia > Caudata > Salamandridae > Calotriton > Calotriton arnoldi. The sequence goes on from CAWUFW010009121.1 coordinate 404,988, forward strand.
GGAGAAATATTTTTATTTCTCCTCGTTATTTCCTCTGCATCACATATAGAAAGAGGAAATTGACTTACAAGATTTTTTTGTGTGCAGGAAGCTATCCCTTCCTGCAGAAAAACAATCCTGCCCATAACTCAGGCACCCTTGCAGCATAGCGCATGGGTGCTTGCGTTGGTGCTAGGCAGCACAGAGTGCACCAGCAAAAGGAGGGAGTTGATCAGCACCATATGTTGATAAATATGGTGCTGTACAGCTCTCTCCATTTGAAGCAACTTAGCGTAGGAAGTGGCCTTGCTGCATTGTGCCAAATGTTATTTAATTTGGCCCATTATGAGTGACTAGCATTTTGGACAATGCACCTGAGTTCAATCCACACAGGTAAAACGGTTTCTGTTACATTTCTTTGGCTCACCTTTGGTGTCTAAGTGAATGCAGCAAGGCAATGCTCAGAGAAACTGTGTGTGGTATAATGTGTAACAGCACAAACAAACAACAAAATAAGTATGAAATAAAGATGAAAGGTCCACATCAACATTAGCTAAAGAGGCAAATAAAACTAGATTGTTTGAAAAAGGTAGGAATAACAACTAAAGAATACATTTTGTGGAGGGCAAAAAAAAAAAAATAATAAAAAATAGTCATTGATAGGTATATTTACTATTAATTCATGCAACACAGCACAGCAAGGGAACTTGCTGCACTGCGTTGCACAAATAATAAATCAATCAATCAACCAATCAGGGATTTGTAGAGCGCACTACTCACCCATGAGGGTCTCAAGGCGCTGGAGGGGAGGGGGGTTTGGGCAGCTCCGGTCTTCCGAAGAGCCAGGTCTTGAGGCTCTTTCTGAATGTTTGCAGTGTGGGGCTTCGTCTGATGCTGAGGGGGAGTTTGTTCCAGGTCTTGGCTGTGATGTAGGAGAAGGATCTGCCTCCCGTTCTGGCTCAGTGGATGCGGTGTATTTCTGCCAAGTCTAGGTCAGCAGAGCGGAGGTTTCTTTTGGGGGCATGGAAGGAGATTCTTTCGCTGACATATTGGGGTCCGTTGTTGTGGACGGCTTTGTAGGCATGTGTGAGCAGCTTGATGGTCACTCTTTTTTGGCGGGGAGTCAGTGGAGGTCTCGTAGGTGCTAGGTGATGTGGTCTTGTTGTGGAATGCTGAGGAGGAGTCTGGCTGCGGCGTTCTGGATGGTCTGGAGTTTGTGGAGTAGAGATCTGTTGATTCTAGCGTAGAGGGCTTTCCCGTAGTCCAGCCTGCTGGTGATGAGTGCCGGGGTGACGGTCTTTCTGGATTCGGGAGGGATCCATTTGAAGGTCTTGCGGAGTATGTAGGGAGTGTTGAAACATGTGGAGGATACGGCGTTGATCTGTCGGTTCATGGTGAGGGAGAAGTCGAGTATGAGGCCGAGGTTTTTTCAGGTAAACACCAGAAAAAACATGCATTGCCCAAAAAAATTAAAAAGCTGTTTTTTTAATATAATTTGAAAAGAGGTATTTTCAATTTTAAGATCCTTCTTTTCAAATAAAATATTTTTAAAAAAACATGAGTATACGAACCACACTTGTATTGGGACTGATTAAAAGTGACATATCATAATTCAAAACAACATTTTACTACTAGCTACCTCCCTCTCTGTCCCCTTTACAATAAAGTACCTAACCTGTAACTTAGACTGTAGAAACAGAGGCAGAAGCAAGAAAGCAACCCTGAAATTAAAAAGAAAAAGATAGTTTACCCATTTAAATAAATAGAGATGCATGGGAAATTGTTTAAAAAGTATTTTAAACTGAGAAAGTTAATGTATTACATTATTAAAATATTTTGTTACCTACAGATAGATTTTTATAACATTAAAGCATTCTTATTGAATTTTACAATTTTTTCTTATGTTAATAAAATTAGTTAACTTCCAAAACAATATTTTTTATGAATAAATTTATAATTTAAAAATATATTTTAATGATTTATACGGGTTAAAAAAAGGTTTGATAAAGTTAACAGCTTTTTATTATTTTAGAATTAAGTGTTAGTTTTCATGTTTTTCCTATTCTATTTGTATGCATTGCTTGAAATCAATATTGATTATAATGCCTGAGTGTTAATATACTTTCCCACCCAATATCCCTATATCTCTTACACATTACACATTATAATTACACATTATAATTACATTAATTTCATCAATATATTATATATTTTTAGAATTAATATCAGATTAAAATTAGTTAATACCTGATTATCAATACATTCCCCACCCAATACCCCTATATCCCTTGCATCCGTGCCTAGAAATGTAATATAAATTATAATGAAATTCATTTAAGCAATAACTGTAATAATGGTTTACAGTTTTATTAATACCCAGTATTAATGGTGTTAATACCTGGGTACAGACACCCTTTCCTACCCAATACCCTTATATCCCTTGCAGCCTGTTCCTAAAACTTAATATACATTTTATTTTAATTTATTTAATCAATAAATGTAATAATATATTGATTTTGTAATAATTAATTTTCGAGTATAAATAATTAATACCTAAGTAAAACACTATCCTATGCAATACGCTTATATCCCTTGCATCCCTGCCGAAAACTTATCATACTATTTTAAAATTATTGTATTTTTAAATTTAAGAATTCATTAATCATAAAACACACATGCGTGGTAAAAGCAGGTGTGTTAAAGAAACACCCAGTTCAAAGACTGCATCAAAAAGGTTTTTCATGGTAAAGACTGCGTAATAAAGGTTGTTCTCATCCCCCCACCTTGCTGAAGACAGACCCACCGCCATGCAGAGCCTATACGACGTACTCGTCCGGTAATAGCCGGCTGTAAAAATGTTTTAATGTTGCTGTCCACCAATCAGAGAGCTCGCTCCCACAGAACCTATCTCGGTTCGCCAGGAGTGAAGTGACCAACTGGAGAAAGAGTCTGCTCCGCTAATCACAACGCATTGTTTTTAAAATTCCCACTCCTGCAGAACTCATGAGGGACTCCTGAGGGATCAGTTGTCAATATATCTCTAATTTTTTAACCTTAATTTCTCCAAAACTACTGAATGGATTTACACCTGGATGAAGATTAGATGTCTGTCTAATTTAGTGTTATTCTGTTCAGCTGCTTTTTTAAGTATTGTTGTCTAATTTTCTCTATCGTATTTGCATAGGGAAATTGAATTTTGGGATTTTTTCTCGATCCCCGCTTGACTGATGAATTTGAAACTTTCCAGGAAGGTGTTGAAGTAGATGAACTTTTTCTGGAAAAGTTTGTGAAGATTTGTCAAATGACAGCAAAATTAGTACCAAAACAAAAAACGCTCTACCCATGGAAGGTCTGACCTAACTATAACTACACAGTTGCAAAACTTTACTGAAAAAAAAAGACAGAGGTTAAAGTGACATTATAGTTTGGTATGAAAAAACTCCTTAACTTACATAAAAAACAGAAATTCGATGAAAAAAACAAAGGTTAAGGTGACTTTATAGTTAGCTATGGTAACAAGATCTTACCTTATGTTAAAAAACCAGGCATTTACTACAAAAGCCAAAGGCTAAAGTGGAGTAATAGTTAGGTATGGAAAAAACACCTTAACTTATGTAGAACAAAACCTCAGATATTCACTGAAAAATACAAATGTTGAAGCAATGTTATAGGGCCTAATTACAATGTCGGGTGGACTGCCATTGACAGGCCGTCGGTGGCGGTCCGTCCGAACATCAGCCCTTCAGTTCGACCCCTCATTATGATGCAGGCAGTCGGACCCTTGCTGGACGGGGGACAGACCACCATCTCTGACAGGATCTTCTGTTCCCGGCGGGGCAGGGGTCAGAATTGTAATCCCTAATGATGGTGATGCCAAGGCAGGCACCGCCGTCGGGATTACAATGTCCCTTTCCGACAGCCTTTTCATGGCGGTCCCACCGCCATAAAAAGGCTGTCAGAAAGGGACTTTGGGGGCTCCAAACAGAGCCCCCGTCCCTCATGGGCCACTACAAAGTGACCCATGGGAAACATGTAGTGCCCCCACACACACCCATGCATGGTGTGCCATGCACCACATGGTGCATGGCACACAGTGCATGGATGTGCACAAAATGCTCATTTACACTGCGGCTTGTGCTGTGGCCCTTTTCCAGGGCTGCAGCACAAGCATCTGTGTTAAAGAGAACTTTTCGGGCTACCAGCCGGTGGTCACATAATAATAGGGCGGTTGGACCGCTGCCTGCTTGTCGGTTGGTCTCCTGACCGGCGTGATAGCAGGCGGAGGTCCGAATGCCCAAAATAATTTGGCAGATGGAGAAACCTCCATCGGCCTGGCAGAGGACTTATTATCAATCAGGCCAAGACTACTTCAGCTGCCAAATTTAGAAATGGCTGCTAAGCAGGCAGTCATTTCTACAGCTTTGGCAGGAACACCGTTAAAGCGGTCCCTGTCAATCCTTTTTGAAATTTGTTCAACGACTCCATCAACATAACAGTGCCGTCCATCAAATTGTTTTAATTTTTTTTCAAAAAGAAAATACCAAAGCGGGATTTTTTTTTAAAACAAAAAGGAAAATTTTCCCCTCACGGTGGGAGTTATTTCGCAAGGCAAAGGGAGCATTTAGCAGTTCTCACTGCCCATTATCACCAGGGTTTTCCTGGTGGTGGTGGGCAGCGAAAACTGACCTCTAATTTCACCCATCTAAATTAGGTGGGTGGAATTAGAGGTTTGCCTCCAAGGGCCCTAATTCCCTAGGGCCTTTGAAGGGGTTTAATCAAAGATCTGCTAGCAGATAAATCTGGTGGACAGACCACAGTTGCAGAAAAATGTACACTTGGTCACCATTGCTCTGGAGTACCCATAACGCCAAGATTTAAATCAGGCCCAAATTCACATACAATGTAAAGTTTCCAGTCTGAAAAACCAGTGCATTCTCCAGTTATAGTTCAGTGAGCTAACTATAACTTGCAGCCCTACCATGCACTGATTATGACCTCACATCACTCATCACTCATGACATGTTAAATGACATCATTGTTGACGTGAATGAGTCATGATGCCCCTCTGTCAATAATGGTAATAAATAGAATACTATACCTAGCACATATGCATATATGGTTTATGTCATGATGTAATTCATCTGTACTTGTTTTAACAAAAGTGTATTGATAGGCTTGGACACCGTCAGTCCTATGTCTATGTTTTGGGTGCATTCTGTTATGGCTGTCAGTGGTCTCGCATCATGTTTACTTTTACATGAGTTTATGTTTAACTTGGTTCACACTCTGCGTTCCTTCTTCATGGTGTCCAACTATGACTTGAACAGTTACAGACTGGACACGATGGAGACAGGGATTATTGCAATAAGCTTCACTTGGAAACTTACCTGGCCCTCATCCTCAATATTCATTACCCCCTACATATTTGGTGATGAATGATGGTAGTTTTGGGAGCCCACCGTCTTTCTGCATCACTTTTGGGGATTTGTGGATTCCCGCTGCTGATGCCTGGAGTTGATTGTTCCACCTGTAAAGGACACCTGACTTTCTTCTCCAACCTGCTGGAATCATGCAGGGACACTGAAGCATTTTGATGAGGTACTTTGTCAAAATGCAGTGCTGACCCAAATCTCACGTGCACAGTGCAGTGCATACAGTGTAATTGCATGCGCTTAGTGCGGCTCGTGGTGGGTGTGTCAGCCAACACTCACAGCGCGACGTCTTAAATCGAAGCACTGCATCACATGGTGACCATCTTGAATTGGGCCCAACAACATTGGGTTACAAGAGAGAAGCTTTGTTTTTAAAAAAAGAGCAAGTCAGATCTTGGTAGTCCGTTTTTGGCACAGCTAAAATGGCGGATGAGATACTTTAGGAGCAGAGTATGAGTTATTTTAAGGAAAAGAGAAGGAATTTGATTTTCCTAGCTATACAGTTTTTATGATATTGTCTATACAAAAAAAAAGAGGGAAGTCTGACTGAAAGTTTCCTGATCTTACTGAAAGTTTCCTGATTGGTGATGTCTAACCTACAGCACTTTCTTCAAATTGAGCCATTCCTTCAGAGTCCTGGTAAACCTCCACTATGGGATAGGTGGTTCAAGTCTTTTAAAAATGTTATCATGGCCATTGGTGCAGAGAAATTTCCATTCCATTCCATTTAGGCCCTTCTTGACAAACTGGTTGCGGAAGGTGTTATTACATACACAGACACTTCTGAGTGGGAAAGCCCCATTGTCATTGTGCAAAAAAAGGATGGGACATTAGACTTTGTGTAAATTTGTGCACCCTAAACAAAAATGTTGTAGTGGATTGCCACCCTCTGCCCAAGATTAATGATCTTTTAGCAATATAAGTGGGGCCAAGTTGTTCTCCTTGTTGGATCTCTGCTCTGCGTATCATCAAATTCCGCTCGATGCAGATTCGCAAGACCTCATCACTTTTGTTACCCATCTATAGAAAGCGTGCTTCAGAACTTGATAGATACTATTTTAGCCAATATACCGGGTACTCAGACTTATCAAGATGATGTTCTAGTTCTAGCCAACACAGTGGCAGAACATAACGTTATACTCAACAAAGTCTTGGAAGCATTCAGAGAGGTGAGAATTACACACAAGTCAAAGAAATGTTGTTTATTGAAACAAAAATTGGATTATTTTGGACACCATATCTCTGACAGGCTTTAAACCAAAATTCTTGTTGATTCAACCAATACAGGACATAGCTCCTCCTAACGACAAAGACACCTTGACGTCTCTCCTTGGTATGAGTGAGTACTATTTTAGGTTCATCCAAGGGTATGCACTGGTTGTTCAACCACTCACAAATTACTGCATAAAGGTGTACAATTTAATTGGGATGATGTTGCTGATCAAGCCTTTTCTAAGACCAAGAGTCTTATTAATAATGTTCTGGCTATATCCTCATTTAGACCAGAAAGCAAATGCATTCTCACAGTAGATGCTAGTCAAGTTGACATAGGGGCTGTTCTCTCAAACTTTTATCATAACAAAGAACACATAGTGGCTCTGCTTCCCGTTCATTGAGTTCCCTGGAGTCACACTAAAGTACCATTGAGAGGGAAGCATTAGCCTGCTCATGGGCGATTGAGAAGTTTTAAGACTTTTCTTTGGGGTATGCAATTTGACTTATTTACGGATCACAAGCCTCTTATACATTTGCTTAATGGCAATGGATCAGGAAAGGCTTCAGCAAGGTTGGTCAAGCTTCTCTCCAGTTTATAGGAATACAATTTTAAAATAGATTACCTACCTGAAGGCAAAAACTCCAGGGCAGATTGCTTATCTAGGATGCCAGTGGAAGGTATAGATCAAACAGAGTTTTTGGATGAAAATGAATCTGTTATAGCCACATTAGATTACATTTTGAGCTCGTCAGGTCTAGTTTCCCATGATGAATGGTTGAATGCTCTTGAGTCTGACAATGTGTTGACAACGGTTATGGACTTTGCTGAAAAGGGCTGGCCCAAGGAGAGGTCTTTGACTACATCTCTCTAACCTTTTGCGTATGTGGAGGATGAACTGTCCATTGTAGATGGTATTCTGTTACGTAGTGAAGTCACTGTTCCTCCCTCTGCTGTTAGGCCCAAACTTATTGAGGCTGCCCACCAAGGTCAATTTAGAGTAGGATCTACTTGTAAAAATCTTAAATAATTTTTGTGGTGGCCCTCATTAGATACCCAAGTTGCGAGTTAGGTTTCAGGGTGTAATACGTGTTTACCTTCAGATAAACATTGGGTCACACACAAAACACCCTTACACATAGTCCCTCTTCCTAGTGATGTGTGGTCCAAGGTTGCTTTGGACTTTGCAGGACCTTTCGAACTATCACCTTCTGACAAAAGATTCCTACTAGTTCTAGTGAACTATTTTTCCAAATGGGTATATTCCAAATAAGTGCCTGCAACAAATACTGCCACAGTCATAATGTTTTTGAAAGAGGTATTTGATACAGAAGGATCTCCAAAGGAATTAGTTCCTGACAACAGTACACATGTTGCATCCTCACAAATGAAGGAGTTTGTCCAAATGTTTCACATCAAACATTTAAAAGTGGCTTTGTACTCGCTAACTTTGAATTGTCTAGTGGAGAGGATGAACAGCTTCCTAAAGGAAGGTATACAGTCTGAGTTGGCTAGCAGACTTTCAGTAAAAGAGTTTCTTAGGAAAAGGTGTGGGCTTATCACCCCACTACACATTCCACCTTGGTTGTTTCACCTTTTGTCTTCTATGGAAAAGACAACCAAGATCTGACCTATATCCTGACTGGGTTAAGGATTTTATGACAGAAGTAGAAAATTGTCAATGGAAAATTAATAACATGGCCAAAGAGAGAGTTGTTGCAGTCCAATCTGTGCATACACACTATTATGACAAAGTGCATGGTGTGAAAAATATGTATCTCAAAATTAGTGATTGGGTGTTGATCAAACAACCCATCAGAGTGAAAAAGGATGAGTCAAAAGTCTCAGATCCAGTCCACGTTGTCAAGTTTTCATGTGGCTCAATTTTGCTTAATGGTAGAGGTTCATGGAGCAAACGCTGAAACAATTATCACACACAAACCTGGTGAAGATTCTCATGATTGGTTTTCTTTGGAAAGCTTCAAATGTCACCCAGGTGGCAGGTGGGGTTTATCTTTCACATGGAGGCAGGCCTCCTATGTCCACTCTGTCCAATACTTCAGATTTAGGTACAGATTCAGATATTACTGAGGAGAGTTCAACAGGGATTTCCGATGATTATGTTGACCACAGTCCTGCTGAATGTACCATATCCGACAGAACCTCCTATCACTGTTGGAGCTTCTTCCCGCAATGTATCTATGCCGGTAAAGTGTAAGGATTTTTGTATGCACTAATGTTCTCACAGAGTAGCTATGCCTGTAAAGCATACAGATTTTCATATGTTTTAAATTTTTATGTGCGCCATTGCTTAATTTGTTTTTTATAAGGGGGAAGATGATGTAGTGGTGGGCTTGGACACTGTCAGTCCTTTGTCTCTGTTTCGGCGCATTGTGTTATGGCTGTAAGTGGTGTTGCACCATGTAAGTGGTGTTGCACCATGTTTACTTTCACATGTGTTTAGGTTTATCTGTGCTGTGTGGGAAAATCTAATTGAAGACACCTTATGACTATTAGGAGAGTTGTTACCCTGAGTAAAGTGATTGTAGCTTGCTGTCAAAGTCAAATTACCACTAACCTTTAGATCTGAATGTTGCTTTAGGAACAACATGGAACCTGCCAGTCTCTTTCCCCGTCAACAGTGCTGAAGACTATAATAAATACTGTCAGCAAAGAGTGGGAAATTGGGATAGGGATGTGAGAGAAGGCAGTCAAGAAATGGCATCGGGTTGTAGACCTATAGCTAATCTTGTAAAATGGACCCTCTCTCAGATGTTCTGCAGTCTCTCATAACTTAAGGTTCTTTTATTCAAAACGTAAATAAGACTAATGTTACTCTTTGTTCTTACTTCAATATCTATTCATAGAGTTTTTTTTCATTTACTTTGATTTCACATGAATGGTAATGCTCTACTGAAACTGAAAGTAATTCCCAAGCATCACCATAGCGACATGTGCATTATAAAAAATCGAAATATCAATAGCACAGTACTTTTATCATGCTAGAGCCAAGGGAATTGTTTTAAGACTAGTCCTTTTCCGATGTTCTATGCACAATTGTTAAAGCTCAACAACTTAAGGCACCAAACACAAACAAAAGTTCACACAGCATTTGTAAATAAAACTGGGAAGGCCCAAGAGACAGTTGTTACCGCACAACTTAGGAGGTGAGGCAGCATACCAACAGTAGTTTCAGAATACAAATAAATAAATCTAACTCTCCCTAGATAATCACTAACATTAGGCCTCTAAACACAGCCCTGGAAGAGGTCAAAGAGCTCCAAGGATGCAAGGGAATTGTTTGAAGAGTTTCAAGGATGCAAGGAAATTCTTTGAAGCAACACTGTAGAAGAAGTTCTGAGATTTCCCACAAGCGGACACATCTGAGAAGATGAACCCTGTGTTCAGCTTGAAAATTGTCTTACATGAGGAGTCAGGAACACAGTTGAAGAGAAGAACCCAAACAAAGTAACAGAGATAAACAGCAGGACAGAACCCGGGGATTCCTCTCTTCAACAGATGTGGCTATGGCCTTACCTGCCAATTATGCCATAGTTAGAAAAGATAGAAATTTAAAAGTAGGAGGAGGCATTGCATTAATATTTAAAAAATGTTACTCTTGCAAGTTTGAAGACCTGCCTTTTGTTGGTTGTGAAGCAGCTTTATTCAAACTTACTTTGACTTCGCAATTTACTCTCTCTGGCATACTGATTTATCGGCCCCCAGGACCTGCTGGCTCCTGGGCGTCGTCATTGCCAGACTTGATTGCCCCACTCTTACTCAAAATGGCTAATTTTACCATCTTGGGTGATTTAAATCTCCATCTTGATAATACGGAATGTACTATCAGCAACACATTAATTTCGGACCTCTCTGCAATGAATTTATCACTTTGCAACAGTGGCCCGACGCATACGGCTGGACACTTACTAGATCCAATTTTTTCTAATCTATCTTATATTCAAAGCTTTTCCGCTCTTCCATTATGCTGGTCAGATCACTTTGCGATTAAGTTTCAATGTACAGTCCCACCTAACTTGTTCATACCTGCAACTGAAGTACAATCGCAATTTAGAAATTGGGGAAAACTGGATTTGGAAATTTTTAATCAAATTCTGTCCAACAATATTCCAAATATTGGTTCATTATCACTATCGTCTCTGGATACTATCTACAGTTGGATTTCTAATGCAGTTAATCACTGCCTTCCACTTTCTGCCAGAAAACTGTCTAATCATCGTCCCCTGCTCCCTGGTTTACTGAACAATTAAAAATCGAAAAAAGTAAATGTAAAGCATTGGAAAGATCTTGGAGGAGAGACTACTCCCCTGTTTCTAAAATCATATATAAAACTGCTCTAAAAAATATCATGTTCTATGTAAACTGGCTCGAGCGGAATATGTCTCCTCTTCTATTTCCAATGCACAAAATTGCTCTCGCACTTTGTTTGCAATGGTGAAAAAATTGGCTGGCTCGGATACGCAGCCCACTTCTCCTATTCTAAATGAATTTCAATGTAACACTCTTGCCAATTTTTTTGTAAGTAAAGTGGAGCAAATATATCAGACACTGGATAAAATTGGGCCTTTGGTGCCGATTCAGTTAGCTTCCCCTTTTAAATCCATTTTTATAGTGGAACCTCCGATGAAATTGGAAAAATGGGCGCCTCTTGATATTACTTCTTTCAAAAAAAATGTAGGCAGTATCAAATCAGGATCTCCCTGTGATCTTCTTCCTGCCCCTATACTTTTACAACTTGAGCAGCCCTTATTGGAAATTGTTATGGAACTACTCAATGCCTCACTTCAAGAGGCCTTGGTTCCGTCCGATTGGAAACATGCTATGGTCCTTCCATTGCTGAAGAAGGCTAATGCTGATCCTGATCAGTCATCTAATTTCAGGCCCATTTCCCTACTTCCTATTTTTTCCAAAATTTGGGAAAAACATGTAAATTTGCAACTATCCAAATTTATTGAATCTTTGAACTTTTTACACCACTCCCAGTCTGGTTTCAGAGCGGGCTTTTCGACTGAGACGACTCTCCTTGGCGTTACCGAAATGCTGCGTCAACTTTTAGATACTGGTAACACGGTGGCCCTCATTTTGTTGGATTTGAGCGCCGCATTTGACACGGTTTCTCATACCGTGCTAATCAAATCCTTGCAGTCACTTGGCATTACCGGGACAGCACTTGGCTGGCTGACTTCATTTTTATCTAAACGGACCTTCCAAGTTTTTTCATCGAGAGCTTCTTCTAAAATTCTTTTTTCTCCTTATGGGGTACCTCAGGGATCAATTTTAAGTCCCCTTCTGTTCAATATCTATTTACAACCTTTGGCTGCGATTGCAGAGGAGGCTGGGTTGTCTCTTTTTCTTACGCTGACGACACCCAAATAATTTTTCCCTATCTGCGGGAAATGTGCAAGGCCCCTCAACTCTCCAAATGGGCTTGAGCAACATTGCATCTTGGATGAGAGCCAATTTACTCAAGCTCAATGGTGAAAAAACGGAGGTCCTTATTTTTGGAAAAGATCAGGACCTTTGGGGTCCCCAACATTGGCCCAGCGAAATGGGACCCTTACCCTCGCCCACCGCTCAAGCCCGTAATTTGGGATTCATTATGGATAATAAATTATCCATGAAACAACATGCGGTAAAAACTGCAGCCACCTGCTTCACCATTTTAAAATGGTTGAAGAAAATCATTTGGATGCTCCCCAATGCTACTCAAAGGACGGTAGTCCAGGCACTTGTTACATCTAGACTGGACTATGGGAATATTCTTCTTTTGGGAGCAAATAAAGATGTGCTACGTAAGCTCCAAGTGGTGCAGAACTCTGCCGCTAGGTTACTTTATAAAATCCCTAGAATGACCTCAATCTCCAATGCTTTGAGAGATTTACATTGGCTTAAAGTGGAAAGTCGGACTAAGTTTAAAGCCCTGGATTATATGTTTAAGATTAAGATTGGGACTGCCCCTCAATACCTGCAAAATCTGGTCCGCCATTATCAGCCCTCTCGACTGCTACGCTCTACGACACAGGAATTATTCATGGTTCCCAGGATCAAACTCACAAGAATGGGGGGCCGTTCTTTTTCCTATCTTGGTCCTCTCTTGTGGAACTCTCTTCCCATAGCGATCCGCAAAGAAACACTTCACTTAAAATTTCGTAAATTAGTGAAAGCTTGGCTGTTTAATCAATAGTACTTACTCTTTTTTATTTGTTGGTTCCTCTCGGTCTGCGCTGGGAAACCCTTTTTGGGTAGCTACGCGCATTACAAAATCAATTAACATAACATAACATAACAGAGAGGAAAGCCACACAGATGAACATACTCCTTGAATCTTGAAGTGAACTTAGAATCCTATTGTTGATCCTTAAACCCTGGAATTCTTTAGCCCTACAGTAGATCCTTAAATCCCGCTGTGGACTGCCACTCAGATGGGGCATACTTTCACAGCTTCTGTAGTGCCTGCATGGGAACAGACTAGGCGTTGCTGGTGTTGGGTAAGTCGCAACAGTGCAGCAGACAGGTAGCAGCCACAATTCTGGGCAGTTTGACTCTTGTCAGAACAGTGTAGATAACATTCTGGGCTGACAAGCATCTGGGGCGTACTCTATTTTCTTTCTATGCATGCGCATGCATGCATACTATACCTCAATGATGTGTAAAACTGTAAACCATTTATTAACAACTATCTTTTCAAAAATTATGCTAGTAGTTTTGGTTTAATGTGAATAGCAGAATAAAGGATGATGTAATTTGAAATGTTATCAGTGATGTCATTAATGATGTAATTTGACATGTCATCAGTGGTGTAATATGTGAGGTCACAAAAAGTGGGCCCAATTCACAAATGTAAACTTAGACGTTTGGTCTAAACTTAGACCAAACGTCTAAGTTTAAGACTTTGGGAATTCACAAAGGGCATTTACGAGTACTATCGTTATGTCCGCAGCCGGAGCGGAGATCCGGCCCGAGTGTGGACATAAAGATAGTACCTGTAAATGCCCTTTGTGAATTCCCAAAGTCTTAAACTTAGACTTTTGGTCTAAGTTTAGACCAAACGTTTACTTTTATGAATCGGGTCCACAGTGTAATGGGGCACAATTTAGGTTTAACTCTCTAATCTATAACTGGCGAATTTCAGTGATTTTTATTTTTAAACGTTAGTTCTTATTTCATTTCATCACCTAAGTATAACATCACTTTAAAATTTGTCTTTTTCAGTGACCCTGTATATGTATATATTTACAGAAAAAAAACACATTTAGAAATTGAGTTATAGTTCATGTTCAAACATCTAGTCACTGATATTTGCCAGCTATATTTTACAGTACAAAAATACCTCGTCCAACTACGTTTTGCTGCAAATGAATTCATACATGACTTCCTTGAAGACATCATAAAAAACATAATTGAGGACATCTCTTATGTCATAATTATAGCATCAATTCTTGTTGTTACAATGTGTTATGTTCTAAATTTCTTAAATGTTATTCATATATTTTAGTTCTGAAGTAAGCAATGTTTCTTGAAGGTGCTGAACTACATTTTACACTGGTCTTTGTTAGTGTGATAACTGTGGTTTAGACGGTTTAAAAATTGTTGATCGAAGTCAGAGTTCCTTTATAGAAATATCTCTGGGCAGATAGAAAAAGGTTTTTGTTTGTACATGGAGAATGTGGTGAAACATCAAGAGCAATGTATGATGTTTGCATGTAGAGGACTATAATATTCTGAAATGGTAGTCTGTTTCTCCCTTGCTTAGTGTCAATGGTTGCTTTTATTTTTTCTTCTCTTTTTAATTTATTTTATGTGACTGATTTAATTGTATTCATTTCTTTTATGTAAGGTTTTTAATCTATTTAAAGGTTTTGAAGGTTCTCATAGTAGTCTATGAAGTTGGCATTGACAAGTCATCAGTAGTTTTGTTCTTTTATACTTGTTTTTGTTTATGAATTCAAGAATTTCTTCCATCACCTTGTTGTTTGTACAGTAGATGCCCTAACAGCGACAAGTATGCCTCAATGTGGGTGTCATGCTCACTGTGCCATAGTACTCAAGCTGTACCTCACTGATGAGACCTAAGTAGGTCGAAACCGGTCTGGGGATGCTTGTGTTCCCGTCTAGAGGGGACCTGGCCTGGGGAGTTTGAGCTGGTCTGTTCCTGCTGAGCAGAACCAAGACTGATTTGCATGAGATGGGCCTCTGTCTAGAATGGCACAGTGGGTGAAAAACGATGGCCTGGATAGTGGCTCAGAGAGACTGCTAGTGGCTGAGATTAATTCAAACATTCCTTCAATGTCTTGTTTTCTTTTCTTTATTTAACCACATGGAGAAAAAGGATATAAGATACTTGTAGGTGCCTTCTCATTGTATAAAACTTATACAGATCCTAGAATTAGCCTAGTGACAGAGCAAATAACTAGAAGGTGCTCGGAAAAAGAAATAGTCACAGACAGAGATTTGTATTAATGTCAAACTTAGTATATCTGACGGATTTGTCTTCCAAGAAAGTTGAAACATGGTTATTTAGAGATTGGATCAATAGGAGAAATGCCTGAAATTAATTATTCTCCCACTCAGTCAAACTCCTATTTATAAAAAGGATGAGTCACTGAAAAAATGTTGATCCAGTAGCTAATCAGCCAAAGGGCCAACAGGACACTGTGGCAGAGGACCCCCCCGCCCTCCCTCCATTTACAACAGGGTGTCTGCCACTGATTTTTCCTGCTCGGCCCTCCACAAGATGCACAACAGTCCTGCACTTGAAATTAACAAAATGTCCCAGAGATGCTCAGATAAAAAATTCACTTTATTTCAGGGACAATTTTGTTGCATTTTAGAAGCAAACTTCATATAAAAAAAGAAATTCCGAGTAGGCTGCACCAACACAGCATTCTGCTTTGTCAAAGGGGCATCTGCTGTACCAGTATATGGACATCTGTCACTGAGATCCCCATGAAGAACATGGGGAACTCTAACTTTGGTGGGCAGCACTCTGCTGGCGGGAAGAGAGTGATACAAGGTTGGTCTTTGATGGGTTATGGTCACCTCATTAAACTCCAAAAATAACCATCACTATCAAATACAAAACATTTTGTATATGTGACCATTTTTCCGGAATCAGAGAAGTGCAACTTAGTTGGCGGACCTGATAAGTTCACTGCAGTAAGGTCACCTGTCTCCAGTGCATCAACATGAGTTTCCAGGTTCAAACCTGAATCTGGAAACATGTACTGCAAACTAGCACTGCTGCACTCCTCCAAAGAGCTCCATACAGAGCAAAATGGGATTCAGGAGTTGAATTACAGCAAAATGTGATGATGTACAGCACCACAAAAATAACCACATTGTGCATATTGCATTTGGAAGTGAAACTTTGGGTTAATGATCCTGCAATTGTGACATATAAAATGAACTGTGAAATATACATCATCCACACTTCAATAGAGGAAACGAAAGAGAGGAAGGGCTACAACATCTAAGGAGCACTCCTTTGTTGGAGTGAGACAATGATCCAAGCTTTTGAAGGATAATCAAACACTCACACGGTGGCATAGTAAAGATGCCACAGGCTCTAGTGCAAGGAACAAAATACCCCCCCCCATTCCTTTATTTGATTAAAAAAAGCTATATTTGGGATCCAGTGGTCTCCTCAAACCCCTGGTCTCCGGTGCCACTGCACCTGCTGCACTTTTGACAACTACACTCCAGCCTTCACATGTGGCTAGTTACAGAAAGGCAGCTCATTTTGTATTTGTGGCTTTTGTTCTGAAAGGCCGAGAATACGCTTAAAGGAGTGCAGTGTTTGTATTTACCATGTTTCTATCATTAGATTCATTCCGTGCTTGGCACAGCACCCAGCAGGATGTTTACTACAATAAAGTGCCTAAGGGAGCAAAACAGCATTATGTAGGGGTCGAATCTATAATTTCAGCTCACAAAGAGTAGCGCAGAAACAGAACACGGATATGACACTAGACACAAACAGAAAGCTCAATCTTCATGGAGCACAAAGCAAACAAGAAAGCAGAATGTGGGCACGCAAGCAAACTGCACCTGTGGAATATAACGGGGCAAAAATGCTCACAATGCATAGCACTGGCAGCGTGGCATCAGAGTCACAGCCCACCAAGAAGTCTATAGTCAGAACATGGAGCCGGGCTTAACATGGACATCTCTCTACCAGAAATATTTTGATGCTGAGAAGGCTCTTACCGAGTACTATGCTGCAGACTCTGAATTCACGGATGAATCAGTGATCCAGCCAATGAGACAACTTGAACAACTCTTTGCTTCTGGTAGGTACTGCATGCCGTATTGGTATAGTATTTACTTATTATGGATTTAGTGCTGTGAACGCGTTTTGCAATATTTAGGTGTGTCCAATAGCAGTCTGTTTATTTAAACTGTTGATTTGAGTTTAATAAAATGCACCACACAAAGCCTCTGAAATATTCTCTAAATGAAACTTATAAACGGTCTAGTATAAGGCACCTTATTATTAAAAAATCAAAACAATTACAGGTGATCAACAGTGCAAGACTTTAAATTGTCAGCAAACATCAATTACTTGCATAACTGCTATATATTGCCCAGATTTACTAACATTTGATTCAGGGCTGCACCACTTTTTTGGGCGCAGCCACGATGCAAAATGTTAGTTGCTACTTACTAACCCACATAAGAGCCAACTTGCGCCACCTTACTTGACTTTGTAAAGAAAATGTAACGCAACACAGCCCGTTGAGCTGCGTTTCATTACACTGTGGTACGGAGGTGGAACATGGGTGGATCATGGGCATTCCCCTGCATCCACCCATGGATTTTGGCGCACTCCGAGATTTACTAAGCTAGAAATTCTGGAAATGGATCAAAATGCCACACCAGTGAGGCATAACGAGGAAAAATATTTTTATTTCTCCTCGTTATTTCCTCTGCATCACACATAGAAAGAGGAAATTGACTTACAAGAATTTTTTGTGTGCAGGAAGCTATCCCTTCCTGCTGAAAAACAATCCTGCCCATAACTCAGGCATCCTTGCAGCATAGCGCATGGGTGCTTGCGTTGGTGCGTTGGTGCTAGGCAGCACAGAGTGCACCAGCAAAAGGAGGGAGTTGATCAGCACCATATGTTGATAAAAAAGGTACTGTACATCTCTCTCCATTTGAAGCAACTTAGCGTAGGAAGTGGCCTTGCTGCATTGCGCCAAATGTTATTCAATTTGGCCCAATATGAGTGACTAGCATTTTGGACAATGCACCTGAGTTCAATCCACACAGGTAAAATGGTTTCTGTTACATTTCTTTGGCTCACCTTTGGTGGCTAAGTGAATGCAGCAAGGCAATGCTCAGAGAAACTGTGTGTGGTATAATGTGTAACAGCACAAACAAACAACAAAATAAGTATGAAATAAAGATGAAAGAGGGAAATAAAACTAGATTGTTTGAAAAAGGTAGGAATAACAACTAAAGAATACATTTTGTGGTGGGCAAAAGAATTATTAAAAATAGTCATTGATAGGTATATTTACTATTAATTCATGCAACACAGCACAGCAAGGGAACTTGCTGCGCTGCGTTGCACAAATAATAAATCAATCAATCAACTAATAAGGGATTTGTAGAGCGCACTACTCACCCGTGAGGGTCTCAAGGCGCTGGAGGGGAGGGTGGTTCGGGCAGCTCCGGTCTTCCGAAGAGCCAGGTCTTTAGGCTCTTTCTGAATGTTTGCAGTGTGGGGCTTCGTCTGATGCTGACGGGGAGTTTGTTCCAGGTCTTGGCTGCGATGTAGGAGAAGGATCTGCCTCCCGTTCTGGCTCAGTGGATGCGGGGGATTTCTGCCAAGTCTAGGTCAGCAAAGCGGAGGTTTCTTTTGGGGGCATGGAAGGAGATTCTTTCGTTGACATATTGGGGTCCGTTGTTGTGGAGGGCTTTGTAGGCGTGTGTGAGCAGCTTGATGGTCACTCTTTTTTGGCGGGGAGTCAGTGGAGGTCTCGTAGGTGCTAGGTGATGTGGTCTTGTTGTGGAATGCTGAGGAGGAGTCTGGCTGCGGCGTTCTGGATGGTCTGGAGTTTGTGGAGTAGAGATTTGTTGATTCCAGCGTAGAGGGCTTTCCCGTAGTCCAGCCTGCTGGTGATGAGTGCCGGGGTGACGGTCTTTGATTCGAGGGGGATCCATTTGAAGGTCTTGCGGAGTATGTAGAGAGTGTTGAAACATGTGGAGGATACGGCGTTGATCTGTCGGTTCATGGTGAGTGAGAAGTTGAGTATGAGGCTGAGGTTGCGGGCGTGGTCTGTGGATGTGGAAGGGTTGCCAAGGCTTGGGGGCCACCAAGTGTCATCCCACGTGTCGGGGGTGGGTCTGAGGATGAGGACTTCTGTTTTCTCCGAGTTGAGGTTCAGGCAGCTGCTGCTCACCCAGGATGCAACGTCTTTCATTCCTTCCTGGAAATTGTGTCTGGTGATGTCAGGTTCCTTGGTGAGGGAGAGGATGAGCTGGGTGTTGTCAGCGTAGGATGCTATGCTGAGTCCGTGTTTTCTGACGATGGTTGGGAGGGGGGCCATGTAGATGTTGAAAAGCGTGGGGCTGAGGGAGGATCCTTGGGGTACTCCACATCTGATGTCTGTGGGTTCAGAGAGAAAGGGCGGGTGTCTTATTCTTTGAGTTCGGCCTTTCGAGGAAGGAGCGGATGCAGTCTAGGGCAGATCCCCGTATGCTGGCGTCGCGGAGTCTGGTGGCTAGAGTGTGGTGGGAGATGGTGTCGAAGGCTGCTGAAAGGTCTAGTAGAATGAGGGCTGCACTGTGGCCATGGTCAAGGAGAGTGCGGATGTCGCCCATGGCAGGTAGGAGGGTGGTCTCAGTGCTTTGGTTGCTGCAGAAGCCGGATTGAGATGTGTTGAGGATGTCGTTGGATTCAATGAAGTTCGTTAGCTGGATGTTGGCGATCTTCTCGGTTACTTTGGCAGCGAAAGGGAGGAGAGAGATGGGCCTGTAGTTTTTGAGGTCCATCGGGTCTGCGGAGGGCTTCTTGAGGAGTGGTTTGACTACTGCGTGTTTCCAGTCATCGGGGACCATGCCTGTTTCAAGGGTGCAGTTGATTGTCCGTCGTACTTCTGGTGCGATGCCGGGGACGGCCCTGTGGAAGATGTGCAGCGGGCAGGGGTCAGTGGGTGCTCCGGAGTATATGCTCCTCATGGTTTTTGTGGTGTCTTCTGTGGTGACAAGGGTCCAGGCGAGGATGGTCGGCTGAGTGGCGTTGCTGGTGGGAGGTGCTGGGTCGGTGCCTTGGTCATGTTCGTCAAAGTTGTCGTAGAGTGTCCTGATCTTGTGGTGGAAGAAGGAGCTGAGTTTATTGCAGAGGTCCTGGGAGGGAGGGATGTCCGAGGTTTCGCTGGGGGGTCTGGTGAGTTCTTGTATGATGTTGATTAGTTCCTTGGAGTTACGGGAGTTGGAGAGGATTCTGTCCGGGATGAAGTTCCTCTTCACAGATCTGATGAGTTGGTGGTGTGCTGCAGTGGCGGTTCTGTAGGCGGTGCATGCTTCCAGGGTTTTGCTGTTCCTCCACGCTTTCTTGGC
The DNA here is from genome assembly GCA_963921515.1 of Calotriton arnoldi. Lineage (NCBI taxonomy): Eukaryota > Metazoa > Chordata > Amphibia > Caudata > Salamandridae > Calotriton > Calotriton arnoldi. The sequence goes on from CAWUFW010009121.1 coordinate 425,199, forward strand.
ACGAGCGCTTGGATTCTCAGAGGTCCGTGGTGAACCAGGTGGCTTTCGTGGTGTGTTGTCTGTCAGAGTTCTGGAGGGGTGCGAGCGTTTTGGTGCAGTCGGCGATCCATTTGTCGATTTTGTTGGCTGCAGAGTTGGCATCGATCGTGGTGGGGGAGGAGTGTGGCTGAGGGCAGAGGCAAGATGCTCTTCAGTGATCTTGCTTCAGTTTCTGCATGGGGCGTGACGTTGACTTGTGTGTGGTGGGTTTTGAGAAGGAGAAGTGAACGCAGTGGCGGTCCGTCCGGAGGGGTTGCGTGGTGTGTCTGAAGCAAATGTTGATTCCTCCGGCGAAGATGGGGTCGAGGGCGTGTCCCACCTTGTGGGTGGGGTGGTGACGAGTTGCTTCAGTCCGATGTTGATGAGGTTGTCTAGGAGGATGGTGGAGTTGGGGTCGCTGAGCTTGTCAAGGTGGAAGTTCAGGACTCCGAGCAGTACGTAGTCTGTGGAGTTGAGGGCGCGGGGCGCAATGTAGTCTGCTATGGTGTTAGTGAACGGGGTGCGAAGTCTGTAGTCCAGAGTTCCACATAGAGTTGTTCTGGGGTTGACCTGGTTCTGGAAGTGGATGTGCTCCATAGGGGGCGAGGAGTCGTTCGAGATAAAGGTTGTCAGTCGGAAGGAGCTTTTGTGGACGATGGCAAGGCCTCACCCAGGGTGGTTGGGGTGGTCTTTCCTCTGGATCTTGTACCCATCAGGGATGGCGGTTACGATGTCGGGTGCAGAGCTGGCATTGGTCCAGGTCTCTGTGAGGAGGTGACTACCGGCGAGAGGGTGTTGAGGAGGTCCCAGATTTCTACTGCATGTCTGTGCAGGGAGCATACATTTAGGAGGATGTAGCTTAGGGGTTTGGGTGCACTGGCGTCCGGTGGGTTGGCAGTAGCTGTCGGGGTCCGGAGGAGGGTGAAGGTGCGGTGGCAGTGTCGGCAGGAGAACGGGTTTGGGTGATGCTCGGCGTCGAGAGCTGGAAGTTGTTGTTGTGTCTAGGGTTGAGTATGGGGAGGGTTACTGAGTTGTAGCGGCGGGGGGTCGGAGGACCAGGGTCCCTGGCACTGGTCGCGGTCGGATCGCGGATGGGCGCAGACGGGCTTGCCCTTGGCATGCCTTTGGCGCGCCAGCGGTGCACCCGCTGCGCAGCAGCCGCCATTAATTAGGGGTCGGTAGTGCAGCTGGCAGACGGGAGCAGGAACACACAGGGGGGGAGAGGCCACAGGGGCAGCAGCTGCGGGAAGGGGTAGGAAAAAAGGCAATGGGAAAACCAAAACAAAAGTAAAAACAGCAACCGAAATGGCACAGATAGACAAAAGGCACAAACAGATAAAAAGGCATAGATAAAAAGGCACAAACAGATAAAGAGGCACAACAGATAAAGAGGCACAAACAGATAAAATGGCACAACAGATAAAAAGGCACAACAGGTAAATGGGCACAACAGATAAAAAGGCGCAACGTTTACATCATGTTCCAGAAAATCAGTAACTTTCCTTGTTTCATATATCCTTTCTATTGATTTCTATTGATTCCAAATGTTTCTCTCATTCTAGATTCAGCTACATTGCATGAATGCGTCTCACAGAACTAAATGCCACCTTCCCTTTCTAAGACTTGTCTTGTTTCTCTCACTTTGTCCATAAAAAAAAGAAAAGAAAAAAAATGTAACTCCGTATTTGTAAAGCGCAAACTACTCACCCTTATGGGTCTCAAGGCGCTGGGGGCTGTCGTGGAAATTAAGTGAGCTATTGCCTAGAGTCACATGGTGCTGAGCTGAGCTGCCGCCGGAGCAGGGGATCAAACCGTGAGCCCTGTGCTCCGAAGTCAACTTGCCTGGCCGCTGCACCACACCTCTTCATCTTTCTGTCATATATTTCCCCATTGTCTACTCAACGTCTTTGTTTTCACTGTCTCTGATTTGTGCCTTCTTCCTCTTCTCTGCTCCCCTCATTCCTCTGTAAGACATCTATCTGGTTCTTAGAGAGCTAAGATTCAGCAGATTCTGGGCCTCATTTACAAAAAGATTACACAGTGCTGCGCTGCAAGCCATTTTGCTGCGCCAAGCTGCATCATTTTAAAAGCATAGGGATGTGTTGTATAAACCAACAATACAACACATGCATGTGCTTTCCCCTGCACTGGCACACAATTGGCTGCCATGCGTGAGCTCAGGCACTCTTGTGTCATGTTGTAAGGCAACCTGCGGGGATGATTATTTTTGTGCAGGAAGGGACACCTACCTGCAAAAAACAATCATTGATGGCATTTTCCTCTTTCTATGCATCCTGTAGAATGAGGAAAAAATGAGGAGAAATAAAAGCATTTCTCCTCGTTGTGCCACTCCTACGCATCCCCTGGGGAGGTGTAGGATTCTGACGCATTCCCAGCTTTACAGAACTTTGTAAATCTGGGAATGTGTCAGGTTCAATTGATATTACGTTGTAACACCCATAGCATTACCAAAGGAACGCCCCATTCACGCAGAGTAATGCGTAAAAGAGGCCCAAATTTACAAGGCCATGAAAAGTCATGCAGGGTGACTTACGTGGCCTTGCATATATGGGCAGGGACACTGCACGAAAGGTGCATCAAAAAAAGTGATGCAACGGCGGCGCAATGGCCTTGTAAATAATGGCCTTTGTTTTCATCTCCTGTCTGACTCCCAACTTTGCTCCTTTCATTGTTTCAAGCCCTCCACAATTCAAGCTCTGTGCTTTGCCAAATTTATACTTCTCATGTCCTTCTGAAAGAATTCATTATGAATATCCGCTCAAGAGTTCACTAATTATCTTAGTTCTTATAAAAGCCCCTTGTTCAGTGTAAGGGCGATCCATCTCAACTGTTTAGTTACTTGTAAAGGGTTCTGACTCCATTTTGATTATGCTGTGCTGTATAAGAAAGTAAAATAAATAAAGAAACAAATACCTAAATAAATAAACAAAACAAATTAGTCTGAATTATGTGAGAAATATGCCTCAGCCAATATTTAGCCATTGGTGCTGAATTAGGAACAATGTAGAAGAGTCTGGTCTGCTCGTGATTTAATAGACTCTGGCTGATGGAAGGGGAGAACAGAGAGTATATTTACTTAAATGGAAATCTATGTGGGGGCGTAGCCAAGATGGTGTCCGTGGCAGACGTGTAAGTAGGAGCTCCGTATTGGGCCCGATAATTATCCTGCATTTATCCCCCACATCCGAGTTATCCACGACTCCCTGTGCCGCCTGTCGGGAGAACATGACTGGCGTGCATGGCTGACCATTTCCACAATGAAAATGAAGGTCCCTCACTGTGGTTATCGCAATTGCGAATGAGGCCAGGCCTACCAACTGGGCTCGGCCACGGGCATTAGAGGCGGGATCCCTGGGGAGTACCCGCTGGGCAAGCCGACTTCTGGACTCGCTCCGGGGCTTTGGAACAGCCCAGAGCTGGGGACATGCCCCAGCCTGAGACCCGGATTGTACTGGACCTGGGGCCGCTGTGGGTGGCAGTGAAGAGTGTGGGGTAATCGGCCCGCCTGCCATCTGTTGAGCGGCCGGCCCCAGGACCCTGGGGAGTTGACGGACCGGGAAGGCGCTCGGAGGAACTGAGGCAGAGACAACACGGGACAACCTCGAGGACCCCTTCCCTCCTTTGAGGTCACTGGAACTGATGATGTGGGTGGAAGTAAGAACACTGGTGGTGTCCCTCTGTCCCCCCTCCTAGCCTGACTAGGCCACTTTGAGGCGGGCTGGACTGACCGCGCAGCTCCTGGGTCCTCCCTGATGCCGCTGGAGGTGGCTACTGGTCCTGAGGGTCGCCTGCCTGTGGTTATCTACCGGGCACATCGGCCCTGGGACGACGGCCTAGAGGCCCAATTGTAGGAGTCATTCCGTGGCCTCGTGCACGGTGGCAAGGATCGTCTGGGGGCCCAAAACATGTCACAGAAAAGGAAGAGTGAACTGGAGGAGGTGTGAGCTACTGCACCCCGGTGCACTGAATGCTTCCAAATTTGAATGACTGCCTCAACAACATACAGGCCCATGCTTGCAAGCTACCACAAGGACCAGGTGGCAATGCCACAAAGGCTTAACTGCAGTGGGCACAATAAGAACGCACATGTGATATGGCAGAGTGGGCTTCTGCTGACTCTGGGGTGCACTGGGCCCTTTCCCCTTCCATCCCCTCCCCCACTGAATGGGGGGTGACCTGCATTACCTGCAGCGTATAGACTCCTTGGATGCCCAGGAACCCAGACACGGGCTGCTTGACTGCTGTACTCACTGCTGCAGATGCGGTGCTCCACCCCATGAATGTCATTGAGGGTCCTCCTGGGGAACGTGACCTGTTGCATGGGAGCCTCCCTTGGATGCTGCAGCTGTGCCTTCGAGACACTCCCCTGAGATACGGGTGATTCCCAACCACGGGGGCAAACACACACTGCGCCCCCACAATGAAGTGATACGCACTGCTGTCTTGTGGGCACAGGAGGGTTTGCACAGCCTGGTGGTGCACCAGAGTCTTCTCACACAGGGTGGGGGACCTCTCCCTGGATCCTTCGCTCATTGTACCGTGCTCGACGGGCCTACGTTACAGCGGACCCGAAGACGCACCTGGTCAGGTGCCTGAACTGAACGTCCTCTTACTATCTCTATGGATTGCCGTTAGCACCCACTAATGATGGTGAAGCCAAAGTCCAACAAGTCACTGCCGCCGGGAGGCACAGACCCGGAGGTGGACGCCACACCAGTGGACAAGACCCTTTGCAGCCTGCAGCACCTGGAAGAGATGCTCCTTGCCCACTGTGCCAAATTTGACAAGGTTCTCCAAGCCATCCTGGACACTATACCTCCTTGGAGACCTGTATGGACTCTGTCACAGTGGAGGTCAACTTATTGTGGGCTGATCATCGCAGAATAACGGAGCGGGTGGGTGAGGCCGAGTCCACATTGGCAACAATGTGGCCTTCCATGCAGGATATGCAGAAACGCCTGAAGAAGGTGGAAGCTGAGGTTCTCACCCTACATCACAGGGCAGAAGAGGCTGAGGGCAGGTTGAGACGTAATAATATCCACCTGATGGGATTCCCTGAACGATCGGAGGGCCCCAGTAAAGTTCTGGATGGTAAGGTGCACACCAGGATGACCCCCTCACACGGGGCCCACCCACACCCTATCAAAGCACAGTTCCTCAACTTGCTTTTACAATGCTTTTGCACCAAAGGCCCCATATCCCATGAGAATGCTCAAATTACGGCGTATACCAACTTCATCATGGAGTTGCAGCAACAACGAGGGTCGTACTCCAGTGTTTAACAACGTCTCTGAGAACTGAACCTGAAGTACGCTCTTTTATTCCATGCTAAGCTACGCGTCGTTGATGGTGACAAGATTCACATCTTTCACTCACCGGTGGACGTGTGGACATGGCTCCACGCAAAGGATATGCTACCTTCTCCTTCCTCGGAACGGCATGAGGGTGAATGGTTGCTACCCAAACCGAGAAGATGCGAGTGCCACACCAGAGGGTGCAACCATCCAAAGACTAGACCGCTGAGGAGAGGGCCCGGGCAGTAGCGGAGGCATCCCTCCATAGCACAAATTAATTTTCCCCTTTCCGAACTAGTCGCCCATCGGAGTCAGGGTCAGACTCGGACAAATCACTCCCTTTCATCATCGGCAACAGTCAGGGATCGAAGTGACCCCCAGATCGGCTAATGATCTATGAATGTGCACTCGGGACTGCCACTGCTCTGGTGTCAAATTGAACATGTACCTCACCTGATGGGCCGGAAGCCGGCAGGTAAGAGGTGGTGTTTATGGGACTGCGGGGCACATATGAACACAGGGCTCACACTGAGGCCTACCCGTGGAAAGCTACCATCTTGCCAGGGCCAAAGACAGCCCTTGACTTTGATTTTGGCGCCATGTCACCCCATTGTTTCCAAGTGGACTCTGACATTGAATGTTTATACTTTACTATTGCTTTTCTCTTATTTTTTCTTAATGCATGGCTGTTGGTGCATAGTTTGGGGATACTTTTATGGACGGACCTTCTCACAGCAACTGTCCCAGGGGGAAACAGATTTTTACTGTTACTATGTTCACTCGAGATACTCTACCAATGTTTAATACTGTCCTTGCTGTGATCTCATGCACCGTGGATATATGCAGTGTTTACCTGATGCACACATACCACTGGGGGAGAGCCGTAGGGATATGGGGTTCTCATACAATGCATGACATGACGAGTGACTTACCGGACACCCGTGTCCATCAGTACCGCATAATCCCCTGGAATGTTCACAGTAAATCACTCCATCCAAGCGATATCGAATTTATGCCTCTCTTAAATGGAACCAGATACACAAAGCCATGCTCCAAGAAGCACACCTCAACACTACTGAATTGCACAAGCTCCTTGCCAAGTGAAGGGGACAGGTGCATGGCACTCTTGAGTCTTCCTTCACTAGTGGGGTCTTAATTTGGGTGACCCGGGGCAGCCTTACACTTTGGTCACTCAGAGGGTGGACACTGGGGCGATTTGTGATTTTGTATGTGCAACTAGATGGTGAACCACTCATGCTTGCTGCAATCTATGCACCCAACACACAACGGCATGTATTCTTGGACACCCACACACCGGCGCTTCTTGGAGACTTCTCTTCCCCTGGACTTTGGGGTGAGGATTTTAATTGTGTCCCAGACGTGATGCTTGATCAATCCACCTCCCCGCTCAGAGCGACAGCCACAAGTCGAACTGCACAACACCTTCCTCTACAGCTGTCACAAAGGCATCTCTTGGATGCATGGCACCACCTGCATCCCTTAGACCATGAGTACTCTATTATTCGCAGGTCCACAAAGTGCACACCAGAATTGATTTATTTCTCTGTGCGACCCGACTTGGTGTGTGGTTAGCTACGGTGGTGTACATGGCACGCACCTTATCGGACCACTGCCCCCTATCACTGACCCTGCAGTGGGGACAACAATACCCATTAATACCTTCCTGGCGGCTTCGAGTGGGATGCCCATAAGGTGGTGGTGCTGGGCCACTACTTAGCAGCCTCCTGAGGGATATGCAAGACACTGTTGGAAGACCTCTCGGAAAGAGAGCCCAACCTCTGCTCCCTGGAGAACAGGTGGCCACTCATGCAGCCACAACTGACCAGCTTCACAAACTTCAGAAGCAGCGCAGTGAAGCAGAGGGTACACTTAGGAAACTACAGACGATGTGCGGCCTTGCACCACATGGAGGGCAACCGCTCAGGGCGTTTGCTTGCCTAGCTAGTGGGGAGGATCAGCAACACATCCCCATAGGAGCAATACACACACCCAAGCAGGCTGCACACCACGCAATTAGCCATAAATGAGGCCTTCTGCGATTACTACTGGGACTCATACGCAGCTCCTACCCCATCTTCTCCGTCTCGTGCCCACGATTTCTTTGGCCCCCTCCGGTTGGTGCGACTGAATGCCTTACAGAGGGCTGAATTGGATGAGGTGTTGCAATTGGAGGAGATCCGCGTGGCTGTGGCCCAGATTGCACTCAGGAAAACCCCAGGCACTGACAGACTGCTGATAGAGTACAATGCCACTTTTGTGGCACAGACTTCACAGTGCCTCTTGGATGTTTTCGTGGAGGCTAGAGTGCACAGGCGCCTCCCAAACTCCCTACGTGAAGCCCTGATCGTAGTTTTACCTAAAGACGGCAGAGACACGCTGGACGTGTGCTCCTATCGCCCCCTTTCACTGCTCAATATGGACTGTAAGATCCTAGGTAGGGTGTTGGTGAACTGCCTTGTGCCTCTCACCAATAGTAATTTTTACCCCTCTGCTAGCCAACACTTTCCATACTGTTGCACTCTCTGGAGTGGGAATAGTAATTTTTTCCCCTCCGCAATCCAACTATTTCCCTACTGTTGCACTCTTATGAGTGGGAATAGTAATTTTTACCCCTACGCTATCCAACACTTTCCCTACTGTTGCATTCTCTGGAGTAGGAATAGTAATTTTTACCCCTTCACTATCCCACACTTTCCCTACTGTTGCACTCACTGGAGTGGGAATAGTAATTTTTACCCCTACGCTATCCAACACTTTCCCTACTGTTGCAGTCTCTGGAGTGAGAATAGTAATTTTTACCCTTACGCTATCCAACACTTTCCTTACTGTTGAACTCTCTGGAGTGGGAATAGTAATTTTATCCCCTCTGCTATCCAATATTTTCTCTACTGTTTTAGTTAATGTAGTGTAAAATGTATTTTAAAAAGATTTTAAAACATTTAATATTTTAATTTGTTATATATGTTTTTTGTTTTTAATTTATATTATTGGTGTATGTTTATATATGTATTTATAATTGTTAATATGTTTTTTAACAATTTATAAGTTATTAAAATAATTATGTTTAAATATTATTAAGTAAGTATATATATTATATTTTAGACATAGATATGTTTAATTTATCTTTACATTATATGTATTACTTATAATTTTAAACATTTTCTAATATTTTTAACTATGTTTTTTAATTATATGTATTATTTACTTTATTTTACATTATTTTTTTAACATTAAAAAAACCGATATTTTTAACAACGATATTTTTAACAACAATGGGGCCCATTACGATGTCGGGCGGAAGCACTACCGCCGTGCTGGCGGATGCAAAAACCACCAGTTACCGCCGGCACGCAGCAGTCCACACGCCCGCCCGATTACGATGCGAAAAGGCAGCCAAACACCGCCGGCAAGCCAGCGACACCGTCCGCCATCAAAGTGCGCCCGTACACGTAGCGGCGCAGCACAATTGACACACACCGTCCGACGAAATCACGTCCCGCCCGGCGTACAAATTACGATGCCACAAACAAACGGCTCCCACGGCTAAGAGACACCGTACGTCAAACCGAAGCGGTAACACGAACGCCGAGCACGGACACCGAAGAAGCTGTTCCCCCGAGCATGAATCCAGCACTGCAGGCCCTCCCTATGCTCTATCTGATGCACCACCAAGGACGCAACGTACCGCGAAGACGCAGGTAGGCACACACACAACAAGTGCACGCAAAAGCGCACACAGTGCAAGGGTGGAAAAAGCGGACAACCCCCCACCCCGCGTGTACACGACACATCTACCATAGCATCCACATATGACACACAGGCCGAATTGTAACATCTCGTAACACATGTGTACACACCACCTGGGACTAGGAACCAAGGACCCCGTCACGGCCCCAAAGCGGCGATGATGCTGCCACACATGCGCACAACGCAGAGGCCAACTGCAGCGCCATGCATGCGTCGCACACAGACACAGGGACACAACCAAGCAGCACACACACCAGCCCCACCCCGAACGCACATGACACGTGACAGGCCTGCCACAGACATGTCCCCAACGCCCAATTCACGGTCAACACCCAACTCCACACAACCGACGCACACATGTCAGTGAAGTCACGCAACAGCAGGACACACCCCTGTGTAACAAACATGGCGAAGCACACAGCGGCGGCAACACCAACTAGGAGAAGCAGGGCCCCTTTGGGAAGAGGAACGCCAGTACCACACTGAAACACCCATACCACCCTGCACACATGAACAAGACATACAAAACGGAACAACAAAGAGCCCGGGGACCGACAACAGGTGGCCCAAGAATAACATTCACACACAAGGCCCAACGCAGAGCGGAAAGGCAGCCTGCCGCCCACACAAGGGAGAGCAGACAGCACTGAATGACCTTCCATTCCAACTCCGAAACCACAGCCCTACGAAAGAAGCCGGTGAATACAGCCATTGTCCAATAAAAGACCAACACAGCCATGCAGAGGAGACCGACCACAGGGCAGATAGCGCATATCACAGTAGAACACAACGGACGGGAAAGAAGAAAGAAAACACTCCCCCATGTCGGCCCCATGCAAGTTATTCGGAAGGAGTCACACATCACTGACCTTGAACTGTCTGAGAAGCATGTGGGATGAGGGCCCGTGTCCTCCGCACAAGCCAACAGAACACAAGTCCTGTCTCCCTACGACTACACAGAGCTCACAGCAACCTCGGAGCGTGCACATTGCAGACTGCACACACAGCCGGAGCACGCCACCACAACGCACCGCTGCAAAATGGCACTCGCAACACACCTACCCAACTACGCCGGACAGGTCAAGCTGTACAAAACCAACCTGATACATATATTGGGATGCGAACTCCTGTCCCTGCTGAACGTAAGTTACCGACTGACTTACCGCATCACATTGTTCAGCTGCGTCATGCCCGTCTTCTACTGTCGGAGGTGTCCCTACCAGCATCCCGTGGAGATGTGTCTCTCCAACCCGGCATGTCTAAAGGCGGACCTGCTAGCACTACTCCTCCCTCTGGACGCACACGACAGGGCCTGCTCTGCCTATGGGGGCATGGCGTATGTGGCCAACATCGCACCCGCACTGAAATGGGACCACTGTGCCTCCACACGACGGATCATCGAGAACAGCTACATCGAATGTCACCCAGCATGCCCCATCATGGTCCTCCAAGGGACAACTTACGAACAACACCTTGACAGCCACCATCCGCTACATTGGCTGGCAAACATGAATACCACCAATGACATGGAAGCCCTGATGGACGGCATCGCATACCTGACAACCTGTAAATTCGTCGGACCCCAACGCAAGTTCCCCGATTGACCTATGATGTCCAACCCCGCACCCATGCTTAGCTTCCGCACGGACTGGCCAGTCACCACCACAACAGCCATACCAAACAACCGGCAACATTTACCACACCATCAACGACATCGCCATGACATCGGATATGACCGGGACATGCACACTGTTCCCCATCACATCCAGGAACACCGCATGCATCGTGGGAGGCAGTGGCATGGGGTCTGTGTATCGCACCCACATGGACGGAACTGCACGAACAACCAGGACACGACATGGATCCAGCGCCCATGGACACACACACCGCTCAGTGGACATGAATAGGTCGCCTGGAGTCTGTGGGTGCTGCACCCCTCCCACCCCCGCCCCGGGAATCCCACACCAGGACATTTGCATGGACGACAAGTGCAGACGACAACAACACGACCCCAGTGACTGTGACATGTCCAGTAACCACCACATTGCAACAACAAGTGGCACGCCGCTGCATGCACGCAAGCACATGCCCTGATGTCATCTCACATGCACGCGTGCATGAGGAACAACCGCAGCAAACCTGTCACATGGAACTGAGATGGACTGTGCCCATGATGCCAAGCGGTCTGGTAGGCTACTTGTATACCGTCTGTGTCAAAGTCCGCAGCTCCGCAGCTATGCGTAAATGTACATTAGCACAGCCTTGGCCAAGCAGATGTAACTCTGAAGCCCACATCCCACATGCAACAGCCAATCACATGTAACCCTACACCCTATCCCATTTGTAATCATGCTCAGTATATCCTCAACATGTATTCCGCTACCAGTAGTGTCCACTATACTGCATCACAGAGGACAGAAGACTCAATATAATGTTTGAAAACAAAACTGTCTCCGCTGACTCATTTCACAAGTACGAATGAGAGAGGATGAGAGTATGTGAAGTACACGGCAGTCGTGACATGACCATGTAGTTCACTGGTATTGGATGTCAACGCAAATGAGTAGCACAACTGTGGAAGACACACATGTGTCGTGTGAAGTCGTATGGACGCAGTGCTCAGGTGGGTGGGTGTGACGGGTAGATGCGCACATGCCAAGTTGGAGCACGCCGTGTTGGGAGGGGTCATGAACAGTACACCACTGCTTCCCTGGGCATTGTGAGAGGACACCTGTCGGGGGGGAAATGAACACGTGTGTGCACAGCAGCCGGGCACACGAACAATGCGGTACCAGGCGCACACGTCAGCCCACCCTCCGTGGACAAGCTGGATCCTGTTGTGCACCCGCCATGCCCCTTGACAAGGCACACACAGCCCCAGTCGACCAGGTGTAACCCCAACATAGCCAATCCGCACAGGCGATACAGGGCACGGGATGGCAGTGGAGCATGGTGTGTGAGAGGTCTCCTCGCGCTCCTCCTGGTCATATCACGCAGGCAATAGAACCTCAACGTGTAGCATGGCACAAGTCAAATGGAAGTGTAGGGGGGACGCACCACAGCACGAGCAGCACTGACGTCACGGGAGGTGGCTCGCACCATCCCATCCATTGCCCATTACACCAACCACGCCACATGCCATTGCGACTAAGTGCAAGCGCGTGCGCCACCACCCCCGAACTCTCCCCAGAGAGGCCAAAGAGTGAATGTGTGGGCCATCAGTCACAGACGGACGCGGCCTGGCCGCAAGGGCAGCCACAGCCACTGGGTGTCGCAGGTGGCGGATCCGGAAGGCGAAGACTGTGATGCATAGTCCATGCAGGCCGGGTCTCCATTTGGGGCACCACGCAGGTGGACGGCGTCCCGCCACACATCATGCCCTGAGACAGCCCACTCGTGCAACTGGACCCACACATACACTCCTTGCCCTCTCTGGTGCGAGCTTGTGGCTGCCTGTGCAAGCGCTAGCCTCGCAGGTGCACATGCATATTGGGGGAGCGAGGGGAGGACATGAGGGCTGGGGCGAAGATGACTGTATCACTGTCAGTGAGTACAAGGGATGACCCAGATGTGGAAAGGAAGAGACGTGTCCCGTGTGCACTGCAACTAGTCGCCAATCCAACTACCCCCCCATGTCCGGAATGTAAGCCCGCACCTAGGCCCGCCCATCCGCCACATCGAATATACCACCAGCACAACAACCTTCCCATTCGAAACACTGACTGGGGGTGGCGACCAGTGAACAATCATGTGTAGCCTACCCACGCGTACATGTGGGCCCTCCATGATCCATGTCACCTGCGGCAAAGTCATGACATGCGCAATGAGGGAAGTGAGGAGAGCTGTCCGCCCCACGCACAGAAGGTGCATCAGCTCCACAGACCCAGCAGCCAGTCCAGCAGGGGTCACATGTGCAGGGGCAGCTGTGCCTGGTGTGAAGGCACATGCATATTGACAGCACATCGACCAATGTGTAGTCTGCCCACATCTACAGTCCATCATCATGCGGACATAGGAATTGAACACAGGGCAACACATCTTAGTGGGTGCACCAACCGTGACCAACAATGCGCAATCATCGACGTACCCACCCTGTGCATGGCCCCCCACCCAACGGAGGCACATCCAGTGCCTCCATCCCACACACACAAGCCTTCCACGGAACATGCTGTGTCCAATGGTCAGTACAGAGTCAGCGCCCATCTGGTGGATCCTGAACAGGAGACACATGCACACACATGCCAGCTCCCACTATGTACGTCTGCCACCTGGCACGTGCAATGTAACCTCTCACCTGTGACGTGTGACTGCAAGCACACAGCCGTCTTGGCATGGGGCTGTCAATGTGGACACCTGTCAATGTTTCGGGAGGTGTGATCCGTACAGTGCTGTACATAGGGTGCAGTGCTGACACCTACTACTGTCTCATATCCCCTCGTGCCACAGGTCCCACTTGTATTGGCCGCTCAGCCTGTGCCCACATCGTCGTCGTCGTGTGCCATACTCATCCAGCCTCGGAAGCAGAGCCATGCTCAGCAGACATTCATGTTGCCGTGCCGTCCCTGCTTGACAGCTGGGCTGTGACTCATGTGCTTGCTCAGTCATGTCAGTGATGTGAATGCGAAATTGCTATGTGTTGTGTTGCTTTGACATGTGTCCACTGCCATCTTCCCTAGGCGGAGACCGAACATTGACCGCCCATACCAATTGCTGTCGGACATGGAGGATACTGAGGTCATAAGGAAGTTTCGGCTGGACAGGCCAACCCTGCATCGACTGTGTGCCATGTTAGAACCCCATCTCCGTCCCTGCAGGGTGTATCCGACAGCATTCACCCCCACGGCTAAGGTGATGGCCGCCATGCATTTCTTCGCCACTGGGTCATTCCAGCACACAGTGGGCAGTGGAGGAGGGATGTCCCAGCCCATGTTCAGCAAGGTGCTGAGGGATGTACTGGCAGCCATGATGCTGTACCGAAACAGGTACATCAGATTCCCCAGGGCTCGTGAATTGGCGGCAGTGAAGGGTGCATTCTATGCCCTTGGCAGGATCCCACACGTCGTTGGTGCCATTGATTGCACACATGTTGGCCTTGTTCCACCACAGGCCACTGAGCACCTGTACCGCAACAGGAAGCACACGCACTCCCTGAATGTGCAAGTGGTGTGCCTTGCGGACATGGTGATAACCCACGTGTGTGCAAAGTTCCCAGGCTCGGCCCATGACGCACACGTAATGCGCAACAGCATCTTGCCACGACTGATGTGCAATCTGCAACAGGATCGTGGCTGTATTGTCGGTGAGTATGTGGAGTGGTGTAGCGTGCTGGCTGTGCGATGCTGTCCCCTGTCCAGTTGGAATAGCAACGGTTCTCTGTGTCCCTCACACCCAGGTGACTCTGCGTACCCGAATGGGGCATGGCTGCTCAGTCCATTGAGGAATCCTCGCACCCCAGCAGACGATCGCTACAATGAGGCACATGGGAGGACCAGACGTGTGGTCGAGCGTACCTTTGGCCTCCTCAAGTCCAGGTTCAGGTGCCTGGACCACACCGGGGGTGCGCTGGCGTACTCCCCACAGAAGGTGTGCCAGATAGTGGTGGCGTGCTGCATGCTGCACAATCTGGCCATTCGGAAGCAGATCCCCCTCATCGTGGATGACGGAGATCAACCAGGGCCCCAGCCCGCAGACCAGGACAGCTCGAGTGAGGAGGACAGCGGAGAGGAGGAAGCTGGGAATGTGCGCCAGCAGCTCATCGCCCGCTACTTCACTTGACGGTGAGTGTCCATGTACGACGGCTGATGTGTCTGTATTTGTGCAGGTGTGTGTGTGCTGTGTCAGGGTGGCCTTTTGTTCACTGCGTGCTGTGTGTCAACGCTCCATGCCCAGGTTAGTATGCCACTGATGGTGGCTGTGGCATTGTGCCGTATTGCTCTGTGCGATGTGTGTACATTGCTTGTAGTTGTTGACATGTACTGTGTGATGGGTGTGTGACACACTCATTGAATGTGCTCCTGTTCTGTCTCCCACCCCTAGGTCCCTACAGGCCCTCCGGTTCCATTGCCATGCCACGCATCAGGTGCCGTTCCGCTCAAGGTGGCCGTTGTATTCCGTACAATTAAAACACAGGGCACAGACAGCAGTTTGTGGAAGAGGTGCATTTATTTCAAACTGTGACATGTGATTGTGTGTAAGGTGATGACAAAAGTGGTGCGTGCAGTGACAATGAGCTGTCGGTCATGGCTGCGAGATGCTCAGGGTGTACCCACTGGTTCTATGTCCATAGTCCAACACACACATGCCATCCAGATGGCTGTGTGGAGTGGGATCGTAGTCCAAGTCAATGCAGTGGGTGGTCAAGGAAGGCTGGCTGGCTGCCTCACTTGCGTTTGGAGCGTGCGAAGTCCTCCCGGGAGATCTGTTTCCACTTCGGACGGCCCCTTCCACGTTTGCGAGGGGGTGCCTGCTTGCGACCTGCTGGTGGTTGAGGTGTGCTCACTGGCTGTGGACGCAGGGGAACTGGGCACTGCTGCTCCACCCTGCGCCCCGGCAGGTGGTGGCGGAGGGGGAGCTGCTGTCCCTGGATGTGACCTCACCGCCACCACCAGCTGGCCCATGAGGTCCACGAGTTGGCCCATACGGGAGTCCATGGACCTCAGCACCCCCAGCACCTCACGCGTGTCTGTAGCAGACCTGGCCCATTGTCCTTGGGCCTCTTCATAGGCCCCAAGGACTCTGGCCATTTGAGGCAGGGCATGGCTCCCAGGGGAGACTGGCGTTTCCCTGACCCTGCTCCTCCTACCAGTCCTGCTGCCACCGGCCTGCTCACTAGCCACATTGCTCACCACGGTCCTTGTCCTGGCTCCCAGGGTGGATCCAGTCGGCCGGGCCACCACCTGCGCTGGGGCTGTGGCCAGCGAAGACGTGGTGGCGGTTGCGGCAGTGGTAGTGGCCGCAATGTCCGTGGGTGTGGCCGCAATGACCGTGGGTGTGGCCGCAATGACCATGGGTGTGGCCGCAATGACCGTGGGTGTGGCCGCAACGACAGTGGCAGCAGGGGGCTGGGAATGTTCAGCAGCCCTGGATGATGGGTTGGTGGGTAGGAGGGGTCCTGGGGAGCGGCTGGGCCCTGCCACACCAGATGGGCCTGCTTGGTGGTCCATGTCCGAAGAGGAGGACAGATCCTCCACATCCGTGTGTCCTCGTTGGGGGCTTGTAGGCTGGCTGTGCTGGCTGCTGTCTCCATCCCCAGCATCCTGCAGTTCGTCACCTGTGGGGAGAATGAGATTTGTTATTGTGTTGCACCTGGCGAAGTATGTATTTGTCGTCTGACATTAACAGTTCGTGCAATCTCGTACATGGGTTTCCCAGAGGCGTGTGTGTGGCTGTACCATTTGTAGTTGTGTGTGCTTGGCAATGGGACTGTGTGCTGTGCACATGTGGCATGGGACGGATTGGCCATGCCGATGGGTGTGTTGCTGTGCCCCTACTTATTGTGCCTCTGGTGTATGCGGGCTCCTGGCCCATCCTGGGTCTGGTTTGTACTTTGCTTTTGGGGTTCACATGGAACGCTTAGGAACGCATATGGCAACATGGGGGGCATGCCCCAGAAACGCATTTGGGATGGAATATGCTTTTGGGGTTCAAATGGAACGCTTAGGAACGCATATGCCAACATGGGGGGCATGCCCCAGAAACGCATTTGGGATGGTATATGCTTTTGGGGTACATGCTGTGAGCCATGGGTGCCGAACGTGACATGTGTTGTGGCAGCATGACAGTGCATGGTCTGAGGTGTGTGCATGCCTGACATGCCCTGCATATTTGCTGTCTGTTGTGATTACTGGACATGGCATTGGACGCATCGTTATGAGTGAGTGATGGTTGTGTGCCACCCGACGTATTTCAGTTGTCCCATCTCCTTGGTGTGCGTGCTGCCCTGTGCCATGTGCATCACTGCAGTGCTCGGGTGGGGGGTGTGGCCCATGTTGTGTGTTGTTGCTCACAGTGTGGCGTGCGCTTCATTGACTTCTGGCACATGGTTGGTCATGGGCATGTATCTTGGCGTGACTGCTGTATGTGTGGCAGCTGTTCGGATGACATGCCTTTCATGAGACTGGGGCTGATGGATGGGATGGATGGTATGTTGTATGTGCATGGTGTGTCTGTGTGTTTGATGGGTTCAGTGGTGTTCGTGTGCAGTTATGTTGTTCCGCTCTGTTGCATCTAGTGTTGTTTGTCTTACATAGGCGTAGTTGTGGGGTGTGTGGTTGACAGGCAGTAGGGGCTACATGGACAGGACTTCAATGGTGTTTCGGTTGTGTGTGATGGGTTGCACAGTGGCTGCCGTGTGGTACTATTTCAGTGTGGCTTGTGCATGCAGACGTGGCTCCTTGGGTGTTGCTGTGTCTGTGATGGGTCATGTGGGGTGTGAGTCTGTGGTTCATGTCCGTGTGCACATTGTTCACTTGTTCGTGACAGTGGGCGGTGCTGCGTGTTCGTCTGCTACGTGACATGTCCCATGTGTTGGTCGTGTTACGGTCCTCATGCCTCCAGTAATCCAGCCCTGTCCAGTTTCCCACCTGCAGGTTGTTCGTGCGTGCACTGTACTGGATGCCACATGGTTCTAAGCGGGGGTTGCTCCATGTTGCAGGTCTGTGGGGGTGGGGGCGGTGTTGTGGGTCGTGGTGATGGCTGGACACCCACTGACACCGATTGTTGTGGACCGTGATGTCTACCTTTCGGCTGTCGGTGTGCACTGCGGTGGCTGACACGTGGCTGTGGGGTGTGGGGGATGCTCCTCCTTGCTGTGCTGTGGGACTAGGGGCCTGGTGTGTGTTGTACTTGAGCTGTCCACCCTCCCACCCACTGCACTTTGTGTTCCTGCCACTTACCTGTTACTTGTCGGTTAGTGCAGCTATGGCGGACACATGGGTGTGGTGGGTGCTCGTTGTGGTGCTTCTGGCATACTTGTGGACCTGTTGGTGGTTACGTGGCGGGCTGAGTGTACACATGTCCCCACGTATCTTACAGTTGTTAGGTTTGGGCTGTGTGTGGTGGTGTCTGTTGCATGTGTGTGTGATGTGTTGTGTATTGTGTGCTGGACATGGGGGTGTTCGTCCCTGGGAGCTGTGGCATGGTGGTAGTGCATGTGAGTACATAGCGGTGTGCTGGTATACATTAGTTTGTACTTACCAGCCTCCACTCCCCTGCTAATCCGGTGAGGATCTCCGGATGTATGATGACTCGCACCTTCTCCTCCCACGCTTTGAAGGTCTTGAAAAGCGCGGGATTCCCTCCGCCAGTGACGGCAGCCAGCTCTCTGTTCTTGCTCTCCTTCTTCTTGACCAGGCTCTTGACGTCATTCCACCGTTTGTTGATTTCAACTCTGTTCCTGGGCAGGGTCCCGACTGCATTGACCTGGTCTACGATCCGGTTCCACATTCTCTTTCTGGTGGCTAGTGGTGTGTGCTGGACCAGGTTCCCATAGATTTGTGGGTGCACCTTGATGATCTCGTCGACCATGACCGTCAGCTCGATGGGCGTGAACTTGGGCATTGTTTGTGGTGCCATGGTGTTTGTGGTGCTGGTGCGGTGTGTGTTGTGTAATGTGCAGGGGGTTTGTGGTGCCGGTGTTTGGTGGTGGTGGTGGTGGTGGTGATGTGTGCGTTTCTGTGGTGTGCTGCTGTCCTTGCTGTGTCACTGTGTCCTCTCCTCTCCTCTCTGGTTTGCAATGTTGCAAGGGGTTGTGGTCTGTGGGAGTGCTGCTTTTGTACTTACCTATGTGGGTGTGTCCTCATGGTCTGTTGTTTTCAGGTGTGTTGTGTCTGGTGTTCTGGCCTTTGTTGTTTTTGTTTGTCCAGGGGGGTGTTTTCGGGATGTGTACTGTGCTTGTGTATTTGTGCGTGCCTTGCTGTGTGGACTTGTTGGCCATGTTGTGTGCGATCGTTTTTGTCAGCGGATGGTTTCTGTGCGGGGACGTGGCCGCCATGGCTTCTGCCGTGTCAATTTTCATCGGCGTTGTTGGCGCTGGCGGGCGGTATGTTTGTAGGTTTGCCGCGCTCATGGCGGTGCGATCGTAATCTCACGTGCGGTGTGTCGGCCGTGAGGGCGGGCGGTTTTGTGTTGTCGTGCGTGTTTCCGTCCGTGGCGGGCGGTTTGACTCCGACTCGGACGAGGGCGGGCGGTATCTTGTGTGATTTTTCCGCCGATGGCGGTTTTCGGTTTGTGCCATCGTAATGGCGTGGTCGGTGTTCAGACGGTGTGTGCGGGCGGATTTTTGCCGCTTTCATGCCTGGCGGATTTTTTTACGCCGGGTATCGTAATGGGCCTTAATATTTTTTTCCCGATTTTTTTGTACTTACCATTATGTAGATAGGACTTCGATATTCTGGACATCGATATTTCTGCGACGATATTTTTGTACCTCGATATTCTGACTGGCGATATGTCAAAATTACTATTCCCACTCCAGTGAGTGCAACAGTAGGGAAAGTGTTGGATTGCGGAGAGGAAAAAATTACTATTACCACTCCAGTGAGTGCAACAGTAGGGAAAGTGTTGGATAGCGGAGGGGTATAAATTACTATTCCCACTCCAGTGAGTGCAACAGTAGGGAAAGTTTTGGATAGCGGAGGGGAAAAAATGACTATTCCCACTCCAGTGAGTGCAACAGTAGGGAAAGTATTGGATAGCGGAGATGTACAAATTACTATTCCCACTCCACAGAGTGCAAGTGTAGGGAAAGAGTTGGATAGCATAGGGGTAAAAATTACAATTCCCACTCCAGAGAGTGCAACAGTAGGAAAAGTGTTGGATAGCGGAGGGGTAAAAATTACTATTCACACTCCAGTGAGTGCAACAGTAGGGAAAGTGTTGGATTGCGGAGGGGTAAAAATTACTATTCCCACTCCAGTGAATGCAACAGTAGGAAAGTGTTGGATAGCAGAGGGTTAAAATTAACATACTTATCAATTAAATAATTATTATAATTAAATAACCAATTAATATTTAATTAATAATAAATTAATTATAAATACTAATAAATAAATATTAATAATTACTTTATTATAATTAAATTACTTCCCACCCTATTCCCTATAAACTCACAACCCGCTCCTAAAAAACACAATTAATATAATTATCAATTAATTAATTAATAAAAATTAATAACCAATTAATAATTAATTAATAATAAATTAATTATATATAAAAAAAATAATATTTACCCTTTTTATATTTAAATTACTTCCCACCCTATTCCCCTATAAACCCACAACCTGCTCCTAAAAAATTAACACAATTAATATAATTAGCTATTAATTAATTAATATTAATTAATAACCAATTAATAATTAATTAATAATAAATTAATTTTAAATAATAATATAATAAATACAAATTAATAATTATTTTTTATAATTAAATTACTTCCCAACATATTCCCCTATAAACCCACATCCCACTCCTAAAAAATAACACAATTAATATTATTATCTATTAATTAATTAATGTTAATTAATAACCAATTAATAATTAATTAATAATAAATTAATTATAAATAATAATACATAAAAATAAATAATTATTTTTTTATAATTAAATTACTTCCCACCCTAGTCCCCTATAAACCCACAACCCGCTCCTAAAAAATAACACAATTAATGTAATGATCTATTATTAATTAATAACCAATTAATTAATTAATAATACATTAATTTTAAATAATAATAAAGAAAAATTAATAATTACTTTATTATAATTAAATTACTTCCCACCCTATTCCCCTATAAACCCACAACCCGCTACAGAACTAAAATACGCAAAAATTAATTTTCATAAAAGTAATTACTGCTAAAAATGTAAGACATACATTTTTAAAAATACTACACTTATACCAAAAAATTACATCACATACATACAGAACACTAATATAAATATTGATATTATTAACATCGATATTTTTACTAACGATATTACTGTCTTCGATATTAAAAAAACCGATATTTCTTACCTTACTGTAGATATTCTGTGCTACGATATACTTGCTGTCGATATTCTTGTACCTCGATATTTCAAACTCGATATTGTTGTAGTTCGAAATAAACAACTCGATATTCTGCCTGTACACCGTGAATATTGGATGGTTTTGGTGATAAGACCTGCATGTTCCGCCTGGGGACCCGCCTAAGATGGTGCTATGACACCTTTCAATATCTAGGTATACAAATGTATCATACTGAGAAAGACCTCAAGGAAGGAAATTTGGATAAGGCTGTTTGCTCCGTACGTCGATCCCTACCTTTTTGGTGCTTGCTCCCTCTGTCTCCACCGGGTCGGGTGGCAATATCCAAAATGTTGGTTCTCTCCCAACTGTTGTATTTCTTCGTTGCCCTCCCATTTGTGCTCCCCAGGAGCTTCTTTCGTTAACTGAACGGGTTAATGCTCACACTGATATGGGTCTCTGGACATCATCGGGTTGCCTTGAACACGATACAACACCCACTCAATGAGGGTGGTTTGGGGGCACCCCATTATGAGCTATATTATGCTGCTGTGCAGCTGCGATGGCCGATGAAGTGGTTATACAACTCAACCCACCGCGAAACCATCTTGGTACGCACACTGCTGAAGGACGTGAGCACCTACACCTGGCTGACCGTTTCTGTACTCCATGCACGACATGAGTTTAGACAGATGGTGGTAGCATGCACTTGTTGGCGCAGACACATACAACCCAAGGGCGCCACATCCATATTCCCCGGCAATCGTTATTTGGGACTTGCTGACACTGCACAGGGTGACACAACGCCCTGACCCAGCTCCATGGTGAGATGCGGAGCTCACACTGCTGGGTGACCTCTACAACAAGGGTGAGCTTGTGCCCTTTCAAGACCTTGTTGAGTCACGTGGCTTGAATACTGGACAGTTTCTAACTCACAGAGTACTCTCGAATGTTATCCAGGAGACATGGAATGCGGACAACTCTGAACCCTCCATTTACCCATCGTTACATGCTCTACTCTCGGCCACATGCACCCATCATGCCATCATGACCTTGTAACTGGCACTTCACACTCCTCCAGCAGGTCACTCAGTAAGGACACGTCCCCGGTGGGATACAGTAGTCCATCAACCACTGACTAGCCCCATGCCCTCCAGATGACGAAGAGTGTGTCCCATAATTCTAGGTTTCGCTACACACAATTCAAACTCTCCCCAGAATGCCCCAGGTGCAAACTGCGAAGTGAGGACTTCTTTCACATGGTATGGGCATGCCAATCATTGCATCCTTCCTGGACAAAGATTGCATTGGTGGCCGAAATGTCGATGCACACCCTTACACCCACACCCGAATCGTGCCTCCTGCGACTATGCCCCAAAACAAAGGAATATAGACACATACACTGTTTCATAGAGCTGGCTTTTGTATTATTTAAACGCGGTATCACCATGGCATGGAAATCGCCTGACCCCCCCCCGGATACACAACAGTGGCTAAGTAGCTTGCTGACCTGGACCAGGGCTGAAATACACACACTTAGGCTGCTTTGCATGAGAGGTGACTCCCGAACAGGAGGCGAATGCTGGGAAACTTTCCTACTCACAGTGGAAGCTAAAACTGACAAACAACCCCCTTAATGGTAGTCGTATCTTCCATATTGCTCAGGACTAGCTCAACGGGCACCACAGTGGTCGCTCTGCAGTAGCTGGTAAGACACTCATTGCTCCATCCCCACATGTTATTCCCATATCCCGGCCCTGGATAATTGTCCCAAAGCGCACCCTCCCAACTATTGGTTATGTTTGGACGCAAAAATTGCATATCCACAAGACGCATATTCCTGCTGCCACCGCCTGGGTTGTACTCGTAGGGCATGGCCCTCCCACCCCCTGTATCATTATGTTTCTTTCCTTATGAATGGCATTATCACACAGCGACAGGGACAGGTTAGCAGCAGAAACACCCGCACACCATGGATAGCTACTTGGATACAGGAGAGATCTTGTAATGTTTGATTGTTTATAGCTCATTATTTACTGTTCTTATGACATGCACCCCCTTCATACTGATGTAACCCTTGCAGGGGTCACTGATAACAATGCATCAGACTGTCACTTTGTGGTTGAGATGTGACTACCTGTCGATCCCCTATCGCTGATGTAGTAGCACTGGAATTTTGTGACGGGAGTACCACTAATATACAATGTACTGCAACATAAAAAGCTGTCAATAAAAATATTTGGGGAAAAAAATGGAAATCTATTTGTCAACAAACTACAAATACTACAGGTACACAAGTTAAAAAGCCATTATAATGTCAGCTGCACTGGTAGGACAAAAGCATACCACTTGAAAAAGAACAGTTTGGCATTTATTAAGTTGTTGTAAAACAAAACTTGAATTAAGTGGATAATTACGATTGTCCGTCGGGGCATAAGGTTGAAATACAAATGAAGGGAGGATTTTCAATCTTGCACTCTTGCTTAAACCATCATCTCATCGACTGGATTAAAACTAAACCCGGGTAAATTTCATTTATCCTGGTCTAAATTGCATAGTTTCTGGCTTTTCGAATTTTGATTATTATTACAAATTACTAAGATTATACCATTACGTCATATTGCGAAATATAGATTTCGATTGTTTGAAAATACTATTCTGTGGAGCACTGGAACAACGCAAATGAACACAAATGATTGTTGTTTATATCATGCATGATATTGCAGTTTTTACCGCGAAATGCACCCTCACCTGCAAAACGGAGTCGATGACTTATTTCGTTAAAAAAAATACTGTAAAATGATAAACTGACATTTTGCATATTAATAAGCAAATTATTATAGATTTCACCTAGGCTTAATTTAAACTAGCAAGTAATTCAATGACATATTTGAGTGTAAAATTTACAAGAGTTATGGTTAAGGTAGCTCAAAATAATTTCTTTCACATCTTGCCAAATTAAGGAACATTATGCTTGTTGTCTGTATTGACTGGCTCCTTGTGGCAAGATAAATATATGGAAAATGAGCGGATCGGTTAGATTTGTGTGTCAATTTTAATTTCTACATATAATAATATTGCAAAGAAGCATTCGGTTTTTTGTTGTTGGAGGTTTTCCGTGGGGTGTAGGCAAAAACCTGGGTTCTTTTGGGCACAATTTAAATTAGATGTAAAATTGGATGGAGGTTGATTATCTTATCTAGAACTCTATTTAAATCCTCTATGCTTCATCACCTATTGCGATCGCTTTCTGTGCTAGGACAGGATACCTGAGCTCAATGCTGTTAAACGACGTGGCTCACGAAATTTTGTCGAACGAGAACACTTCATCAGAAGAGATTCACGAGGGAGCAAATTCACTACTTTATGGACATAGCACCAAAGTGAGAAACTAAATAGCAGAAAAATCATAGTTCTCGGACCTTTATTATAGAAGGCATTATAGCAGGCTATATTATCTTATTCAGGTGTTTTTTTTATAACTAATGACATAAGTGTCTCCGGAACAATGAAGCCTTACCGAGAGAGAGAAGAAAAAGACCACACATTGTTTTCTCAAAAACAAATTCAATTTGTATTGTAAGATTATTCAATATCATATAATACAATAAAAACTTGGGGGCCTATTACGATGGCGGTCGGAAAACCTCCCCGACCGCCATGGTAACGGGAAAAGACGGCCCGCAAGGCCCGCGACATAACCGCTGGTCGCATTACGATGTACCTTGCTCAAAATCCGACCGCTGCGGTCGGATCGCGGGCTTTAACATTGCGGCGGTTGCTGATGCACGCAGCACCGCTGCGATGTCAAAAGGAGCATGTCCTGCATTTCCCTGCACTGCGTGGCAGGCACTGCACAGTGCCTGCCACCTGGCACAGGGAAATGTAGGGGGGGACCATGGGTACCCCCCCAGTGCACCCCCCCACCCCAACACATTTGGGGCCTGCAACGGGCCCCCGGAAGACATTCTCCGCCTGCCTTTCCATGGTGGTGTGACCGCTGAGGAAAGGCTGGCAACCGCCGGCATCATAATGATGCCGGCGGAGCAAGATCGGCACCGCCACCATTATCCCGGTCCTTCTCCGTCCGCAAGGCAGGAGTGCGGATGGCAACCGGCGGAAAAGCGGCAGTCGGAATTTCCCACCGCCGTGGTCACCACCGCCATCCTAATCTGACCGGCGGTTTTCTGGCTTGCGATCGCGGGCGGATGTCCGCCGCAGGTCCGGCAGTTGCCACCGCCGGCCGGGCGGTGGTCATCCGACTGCCATCGTAATAGGGCCCTTGATACGGTTGCTCAGTGAAAGTGCATAGAAAGTGTCAAGTAGAAGTGCTCTTGGGCATAGTGTTATAAAGAGAAAAAGAAAAAGAATCAATGAAAACAAAGATTTCTATTTCCTTAAAAAAAATGGACAATGGCTCAGGAGATTCCAGAAAGCCAAAGTAGAGTAGCCTGCTTGAATGATAAATTAGTATCTATGATTTAAGCCCATGATTCAAGACGGGTAGTCAACGAATCCAGGTTCATCAACCAATTGAATATCAATGTTCAATCCAGGCCATAAAGAAATTGTCGACGTTTCGACTTGACTAACGCCTAAATATGAATCATCCAACTCGATATGTAGGTCTTCATCCGGACAAACATAAAGCCATACGTGGGAAAGCAACCTAGATTAAAATGGAAAGGTCCATTAAAAACAACCCAAGTCAAAAATAACCTGCTTAAAAAATCCTATTGTTAATACTGGATGAAGTTCTCTCTCCGCTGATCGAAGCCAACACTAACCTGAAGTAGTGAGAGTGAAAGGATTAATGGGGTTACTGTTGTAATAAACACGCCTCGTAGTCCATGTATATTAAGATGGTTGATTTATTAAGATGGATGTTATCATCAAGAGCCCCACCAGGAGCAGCCTTTCTGCTGCTCAGCCCATCCTCCAACTGACTCTCACTCACCAACATTCCACAGCATGCCCACACACCAACATTCCACAACCACAGTCACACTGGCTGAGCAGCAGGTATAACAGTTACTGCTTCATATAACCCCGCAGGGCATATTGCTCCTTGCTCTTGAAGACGCAATGTAAGGAAATTAATTACGTCTGCGTATCACCAAATAACTGCAGTGGGTCTCTAGAAAACACAATCCACAGTCACAATCAATCTATGAAGCTGTGATAATATGGCCAGGAATGGCACAGAAGTGCCATAATCAGCTTACCTCTTTATAACAACAATAGAATAGGTGGGGGATGTCTTAGTCAATCTAGAAGTGCTGGGCAACCAGGGCTCCTAGCGACAACAATCGGCCCATATGCACAGAGAAGTTGTGTAAAGACAAGAGGCAAAATGCCAGTCACACTCTCCAGGATAAGCTCGCACTATTGTTGGTGCAACCCAGGCGTACCGAAAACCACTTACCTCTAGAAACTGCATCCGTCAGCAAAACAATATTTAGATGAGCACATGATCCACCCCTGAATCACAGCGGGTCTCCGGTCAAACCTTTACAGAAAACAAAAAAATGTGAGACGTCTGTTGGTAAAGCTTTTCTGACACAAGATACTGTTATAAAGTGAGGGGTAGGAGAAGCATTAACTCAATGGGACAGCCCACGCTTGCCTAACTGTCCAGAGCGGTATGAGGGCTCAAGTGTAGAAAACACATGTGGCAGCGTCGGAATGCGTGTACAAATGTGCACGTTGGCCTGATCGCATCCCCAAATCTAAAAGCATACTCCCAAGATGGCCGAGTCACGCACTAGTGTTACAGTGCATGCTATGATGTGCTGAGAAACGAACCCGTGTAGTGGCCCGTCCGGTGGATAGCAATAATTACAAACCACTAAAAGGCATGGGGGCCTCTCCACACAGATTTAGAGCATAAAGGTTAGATCGGAAAAGGACAGATATTGAAGATATTCTGCATATAAACACAAGATTCATTAAACATTTATGCTATTGTATCAAGTTTCTGATTGTATTATATGATATCGAATAATCGTACAATACAAATTGTATTTGTTTTTGAAAAAAACATGTGTCGTCTTTTTCTTTTCTCTCTCGCTAAGATCCATTGTCTGGATCATTAATACATGTATTGACAACGTATGTTTAGCCATTAGGACCCTTTGTTTGTATCGCACTATACCCAGGTCCTGTGGCTCACCTCGGGTTATCTCATGAATTTGTAATGCTCTGGAACAATGAAAGCTGATTGATTCTTAATATGGAGTGTTACACCAGAACTAAGACCTGAAATTGGTCAATGAACTGATTTGTATGATTGCGTGCAAATTTTCAGTGAAAGAACTCAGCATATGATAGATTTCAGAAGCTATTGTGATATTCTTGTCTTTTCAAACCTGCTGGGAGGTATTTCCATAGGTCTACAACCTCTATAAAGCCTGAACTTCATCCCTGACCTTATCCAGTTAAATTAAAGGTTCTGGATCATGGTATGATAGAAATGGTCAGGATTCTTTCTAATATTCTTTTTCTACAAGTAGCCAAAACCAGTGGGCATATATTAGGTTGCTATGACTCCATGGTTATGTCCCAAAATGCTTCTTCGCTGTTTGTTATGGGGCAGTCATTCCTACAGACACCATATTAATCCTTTTCAAAGCCAACATGTTGTGTCTCATTCAAGCATGGAAATTCTTTTACAGTGACCCCACCACCTGTGTTAATTTGCAGTGTTGGTACGATGTGATCTGAAAATCTAGGATGTTTGCAGAAATTTGTTGGTTACTAAATTGTCATATTTGTTACTGTTTTCTAATTTGGTGTGACATAGGATGCAGTACTTTTCAACATCGACTTTTAATAGCATTGTTTTCTAAGAATGATTTCATTAATTTTGCATGTGGTCTTTAGTCACTGAATAGTTATTGGTGTTATTTTTATTTTGCCTATAACCTTTGGGCACCCTCTTTGTTTTGCTTAACTGATTTTGTCTTATCTTACTTATTATGTTTTCAGTTCTTTCTTTTTGACTTTACTAATATGTATCACTGAGATGTGCCTTGCTACAGACGCCAAGCTAAGGAGATCAAGCAGAGATATCTGTCATTGAAACCTGCTACCCATATAAATTGGATGGTGGGCCACTCCCATCATTGCACTTTATCAACTTGTACTGTTGTCATTATGTCCTGTTAGCAGAACACAGGCAGTTTCCACTAATTTCATGAGTATACCATTGCCAGTTTCAGTTTTGATCAGCAGCGTATCATTCACAGTTTCATATATGGTTTGCTAGGAAAGCGTTGACATTTTCTGTATACCTATTTAGCACATCACAGCAGTTTCCATCAGGCCCATTGAGCACATTTTCACCAGTTCCCAATTTGTAATATTGGCATTTGTAGGTCTGTTTCCTTCAGGCATGCTGTTAATTTTCCATTATTCCAAAATTGCTACACAAGCTGAAACACTATTGTTAATCTACATTATGTCCACTTATTATGTAATGCTCAGTTATATAGTTTGTTACCACACCATTGTGAGTTTTCACTATAAGAAATGTCTATTATTGACAGATTCCATTATACCGGGTTAACACATCGTCCATTTTTTTCCAACATGCTCAATTAGTATATAATTTCAATTATCCATGATTTAGAACAGCATTGCCAGTTTTCTTTATAACCAGTTGGAACATCATGGCATGATTTCCTTACACACATTTTCCACACTATAACCAATTTCAATACTAACCAGTTAGTATTTCATTGGCATTACACGTGTTCTCCTCACAGCTTCCATTATCTTATTTTGGAGGTAAATGGGGATGCAAAGAAGCTGGCTTTCAGTTGACTGAAGTAAGACGGAGTCTAACTACAGTCAAACACAGACCGGGATGTGGTTATTGTAAGATCCGTCTTACCTGAAAGGAAGAGAGGCTGAATGTAGAGGAAATGGGATACACCCTCCCATGTCAGACTAACAACTTACCAAAAAGTATCCCATACCTAACTTACTTGTTATGAGAAAAAAGATTTGATCTCAATTTATCACCCTGCTGGCAAAGAAAAAAATGTTTTTCTTTGTTAGACCCTCACCCACTCTAGTAGTGCCATGCTTCATCAGTGGGTCTCATCCTGGTCCCTAAAAACTGGGCTCAACCATATTACAGCAAGCACATTAATTATTTCTCTAGCCGGGGTTTCCATAATAAAAATACCTCAAACAATCAAGGTATCCCTTTAGTAGCAGTTATTTGGGGATGATTAAAAGGTTTGTAATGCGGGGGTAAGGATATAACGGTCCAATTGTCCTAGAAAATGGTTGACATATTTCAGTACCTAAAAAGAGCCCTCTTGGGTAAAGGGCTTTCATCAGGACACAAAATGCAATTGGAAATTTTTTCAGTCTGTTGTCCATTGCTTTCAATAGAACAGGAGCTTCGGCCATAAATGTGTGCCTACCTCACATAAATAAATGAAATTCTGCAATTCTTTAAATTGTTGCAGCTCAAGGAGAGTGATGGGGAACCACCAACCTAGATACACAGTGTCCTCTCCTGCTGTCTAATTTAGAAGGTTTTTCTATGTCTGCATTCTTTTAATCTAGGGTTGCAGAAATACTCATTACCTCCATTCATGTCCTGTTGGTAAGCACTGGCTATTTTTCTTTCATAAGGATAATAATCACATTACTTGGAAACCTCTTTCAGAAGAGCATTGCCATAGCAACAAAGATGCACTATCAGAACTAAATAAATCTTCCAGAGAGTGATGTAGAAAATACTCTGCATTAGATTTAACACTAATAAGGTGTCGATTCCGATTTCAGCCGGAAAACGTACTACCCGACACGGACCCGTCATTTTTTCCGACCGAACCGTACACACGCCTTACAAATAGCCGAGTACGATGTGAAGCTTGAAAGTTACGACCGACTCGGCCGGAAAATATATTATACGTCCGAGTCAGCAGGAAAGGAGGCTCATGCGATAGACTCGTACACGCAAAAATCGAGATAGCCAAGCGTCAACCTACAGACATGCACGCGAACTACTCCATGTAGCCAAGCATAAACACGACCTGACCGACTCGGACGCCAACGTTGCCACATAGCCAAGCATCAACACGACCCGACCGACTCGGACGCCAATGATGCCACATAGCCAAGCATCAACACGACCTGACCGACTCGTACGCGAACGATGCCACATAGCCAAGCATCAACACGACCCGACCGACTCGTACGCGAACGATGCCACATAGCAAAGCATCAACACGACCCGACAGACTCGGACGCCAACGATGCCACATAGCCAAGCATCAACACGACCCGACAGACTCGGACGTGAACGATGCCACATAGCCAAGCATCAACACGACCCGACCGACTCGGACGCCAATGATGCCACAAAGCCAAGCATCAACACGACCCAACCGACTCGGACGCGAACGATGCCACATAGCCCAGTATGAATGGAACAGACTTGTCCAAGACTGTGATGTGTGATGTCTATACAGGTGACTGATGTTTCTCTGTTTGCCCTGTTGATTTGCAGTTACATCTACGGACTCTGGAGGAGACAGCTCCACGGACAATGAGGAGCCAGAGCGCCAGACAGGGTCCGCTGCGGAGGATTCGGAGGGACCCAGTGGAACGGAGGGTGAGGGGGCCACACTGAGGAGACCTCGGCTATGTCCACCTCGGCTGAGGAACACGCCAGCTTCAGTGATGACTCCCTTGTGGAGGCGGGTGCCAGCAGCCCCAGTCAACACCTAGCAGGTCTGGCCCCGCCACCACCACCATCTCCACCCTCCCTTCTGCTCCCATTCCAGATGTCCGTGGAGGCTCCCGTGTAAGGGAGTATGTCTCCTTCATGCCAGGCACCGCACCACCTGCCCCTGTCTCCCCTGCTGCCCTGAGTGTGGAGTCTGTGGACTTACTGAAGCAGCTCCATGTAGGTCAGACAGCAATGCTGAGTGTCCTCCATTCCCACACCAGTCTGTTGACACAACTGGTGTCCTTCATGGAGGGCATCTCATCAAGCATGTCTGCCCTACATCAGACCATTCAGGCCATGGCCTCCACACAGACGGCAGCAGTGTCCCTCATCCAACAGGGCCTCACCCCTGCTACCTCTGCCACATCCACAGTCACCACTCCCCTGCCTGTCCAACAGACACACACACCCGCACATGCACGCACCACATCAGGCAATGGCAGCACACAGACACGCATGCCAAAGTCTCGAGCCACAAGCACGCACACTCGGGGGACTGATGGCACACAAACAGGGGAGGGGTCACAGACACACATACAGGCATCCACATGCACTCCGCATTCATCAGATGCCTCTCCCTCCAAAACACCTTCCCTTGACTCACCTACTGCCCCCTCTTCCAAGCAGCTCTTCCTCTGTGACCTTGGCCTCTTCCCCACAGAACCATCTGCTCCAACTTATAGGGGGAAGAGGAAGTCACCCCGCACAGAGGGGAGTTCCCCTGCTAAACGGACACCCTCCCCCAGGCGCATGGACACTGAGGCCCCCACCCTCAAGTCTCCCTGGACCAGGAAGGGTAAGACACCACCAAAGGCACAGGCTTCCACCTCACACTCTCCATCCTGCAGCCCCCCGGACGCCAATACACAGGTCCTACGGCCATTCCCTGCACCAGGTTCACCCACACACCCATACCGCATACCCAGGATGCTTAGGCCCTCCCCCCTTCTACATGCACTTCCACCCCCGCCTCACATGCTCAGCCTGTTCCTGCCACTGGTGTGGAAACCGTGTCTCCCCCCTCTGTCCTGCCCACCTCATCTGAACCCCATTTCACTCCTCTTGATGTTGGCACTGCAGTAGGAGGGACATCCCACCCGTCTGCTTTGGGCACTGCAGTTGAGAGCCCGTCCACCACATCTGTCCTGCACACTGCAGTGGTGCAGGTTGACTATGAAAACAGTAATTCCTAGGCAATCAAATTCAGATTAGATAAACATCATAATATAAGGAAAAAACAGAAAGAAGAAAAAGTACGAAATATGTTATCACTTTGACATTTATTTGTTAAAGATTTATTATAAAATTTATAAAAATTGTGTCTATTACACAATATACAGTACATCAATTCATAAAATAATCACATATATATAAACAAAAAATATTTTTAAGAAATGGCAATATCTTTAAACTTTTGACGCGCGTTTCGGCATATTAAACGCCTTCTTCAGGAGTAGCCACACAGTTATTTAAAAAACTTTTTGATTAAGGACAGTTCACAATGCAGAAGGATGTAATCTTTGTTAAGTCCTGATAAAAAATCTGATATTTATATATTCATATGACGTATATTATATTGACCATCAATACTGAAAACCGGTATATATATTCAAAAAGCAGTACGTCTTTTCTAAAAACCGGTGCATATATTCAGAGGAGCAGCTTCTCTGATGTAAATCGTGCCAGGTCCAACAAACCGGGCTGAAAATGGCTACCGGCGTCCTGCGTTGTAGGATAGAGTGTCCTCACATGCATTGATTTACAATACTTGTGCTTGGAAACACAGGATCTGTCAGATTAATAAAAAACGATCGCTGTTCATATACGAGCAAAAGAAGAGAAAGAAGTACTCTTATATGCTTGTCCGGTGTGATGGTCAATATAATATAAGTCATATGAATATATAAATATCAGATTTTTTTATCAGGACTTAACAAAGATTACATCCTTCTGCATTGTGAACTGTCCTTTATCAAAAAGTTTTTTAAATAACTGTGTGGCTACTCCTGAAGAAGGCGTTTAATATGCCGAAACGCGTCGAAAGTTTAAAGATATTGCCATTTCTTAAAAATATTTTTTGTTTATATATATGTGATTATTTTATGAATTGATGTACTGTATATTGTGTAATAGACACAATTTTTATAAATTTTATAATAAATCTTTAACAAATAAATGTCAAAGTGATAACATATTTCGTACTTTTTCTTCTTTCTGTTTTTTCCTTATATTATGATGTTTATCTAATCTGAATTTGATTGCCTAGGAATTACTGTTTTCATATTGAATTTTTCCCTGTCCTAGGAATTGCACTAATTATTGTTCAGGGGGTCCTTGTTTTTTTTTCTTCATTTGTGGTGCAGGTTGACCCCACATCTGACTTGTGCCCAGCAGTGGTGACGGCGCCCACTGTGTCAGACCCCTCCACTGCAGTTGCTGGCGTCACTCCTGCACCCACCACACCTCCTCTGCCCCATTCTCCTGTCCCCTGATCCTGTCCCTGCGGTGCCTGGCCTGCCACTATGTATGCCCCTCCAAGGTGTGAGATGTCCCTGGTCCATAGCAGGGCAGGCAATAAATGGATTACAAGTTTTCACCTGTTACCCTGGTTGGACTCTTAGATGGACTGGCCATTGGCCTTTTTGCATCATGGCATGAACATTCATAGAGATTTTATTGCTGAATAAAGCCATTTTTGTTATCCAGTGGTGTTGCATATTATGTACATGATGTTGATGATGTGTATCATGAACTTGCTATTGTAATGGTGTCTGTGTTTGTGCTACGGCAACACTGCACTGTTATGTCTTTTCCTGGCCAATGGCAGTGTGTTTTTGGGAGGTTTTACCCTAGTGTCCCTGTGTCTCCTGGATCATCGGCCTGCACATTCATCATGTTTGGTATCTCCCATTGCTGACATGGTATGGAACTTGTTCACATAACATCTACAGTCTCCACAGGATTCCTTAGTGTGTGTGTCTGTTGGTGTTGATATGTGTGTATTCCTCATGGTTAGGCCTGGGCGGAAAACTACGCTACGCTCG
Source organism: Calotriton arnoldi (assembly GCA_963921515.1). Classification (NCBI taxonomy): domain Eukaryota; kingdom Metazoa; phylum Chordata; class Amphibia; order Caudata; family Salamandridae; genus Calotriton; species Calotriton arnoldi. The sequence goes on from CAWUFW010009121.1 coordinate 459,099, forward strand.
CGTAGTTTGCGCAACTACGCACTACGCGAACTGCACATAGCACAGTGCAAAAACGCGTAGCATAGCAGGCATTTTTTGCTTGCTCGCGGTCCTCAACGTCAAGTTGGCGACCGCGAGCGAGCAAAATGACATCCCGGCGAGACTTTTTTCTCATTCGCGATCAGCAACATCAAGTTGCCGTTCGCGAGCGTGGAAAATAAACCTCCCGGCGAGATTCTCAACGCGGGGAGGTCAGGTTTCTCATTGCGAGTGGTCGCGTATGCTCGCGACCGCTCGCGATGAGAAACTACCAGTCCGCGTTGAGAAAACTGCCGCTCAAGTACAAATCTACTCGAGCGGCAGAAAATGACCGCTTGCACTGTGCAAGATGCCGTTTGCAATGATTGCACAGTGCGGACAAGCATCTGGCACTGTGCAATCATTGCGAACAGCATTTCCTACCGCACTACGCAGTTCGCGTAGTGCTACGCGTAGCTCGCGTAGTGCGAAGTGCACTTCGCGTAGCTACGCGTAGGGCTACTACGCGAACTACGCCCAGGGTTACTCATGGTGCTCACTTTGCACATTGTCTGACTGTTCACTGGAGTCATTGTCAAGGCTCATGGCCATTGCTTGTCTGCACATGGCAGGGGTGGTTCTTGTGATACACGGCAATATTTGCCAAACCAAATCTATGTTTGTATGTGACACAACCACTACATTGCCACAACATTGCTTGTGCAATTTGTACACAGACTCATGCATGCTGTTGTGGAGATGCTGCTATTTTCAGGGACACAATGACCTTTTGGTCACTGTGGTAATGGGGGGTTTATATCCCATAACAACGGTGATCAGTTGCAGCAGGATATTAGTGACACACATTTGCATTTTGGGCACACATGTGTTGTGAGTCACATTGTATGTCCACTGCCACATTCGGTGTTGTGAGCATTTGTCACATTAAAACATGCAATGTGGCAAAGATGGTAGAGGGGGTGGTTTGCTTAGTCTCCCTATGTGTGTGTATCCTGGGGTTGATGGGCATCCTGCCCCCTATTAGTGGGGATGGTCATTCAGATAGGCATCCACCCCCCTCTGGGGTGGACAATACTGTGAGTGATAGGCATCCACCCCCCTATGGGTGGGATATGCTGGGAGTGATAGGCATCCACCCTCCTATGGGGTGGACAATACTGTGAGTGATAGGCATCCACCCCCCTCTGGGGTGGACAATACTGTGGGTGATAGGCATCCACCCCCCTCTGGGGTGGACAATACTGTGGGTGATAGGCATCCACCCTCCTATGGATGGGATATGCTGGGAGTGATAGGCATCCACCCCCTATGGGTGGGATATGCTGGGAGTGATAGGCATCCACCCCCCTCTGGGGTGGGCAATACTGTGGGTGATAGGCATCCACCCCCTCTGGGGTGGACAATACTGTGGGTGATAGGCATCCACCCCCTATGGGGTGGACAATACTGTGGGTGATAGGCATCCACCCCCTATGGGGTGGACAATACTGTGGGTTATAGGCATCCACCTCCCTGGGGTGGACAATACTGTGGGTGATAGGCATCCACCCCCCTATGGGGTGGACAATACTGTGGGTTATAGGCATCCACCCCCCTATGGGTGGGATATGCTGGGAGTGATAGGCATCCACCCCCCTCTGGGGTCGGCAATACTGTGGGTGATAGGCATCCACCCCCTCTGGGGTGGACAATACTGTGGGTGATAGGCATCCACCCTCCTATGGGTGGGATATGCTGGGAGTGATAGGCATCCACCCCCTCTGTGGTGGGCAATAATGTGGGTGATAGGCATCTACCCCCCTCTGGGGTGGACAATACTGTGGGTGATAGGCATCTACCCCCCTCTGGGGTGGACAATAATGGAAGTGATAGGCATCCACCCCCCTATGGGTGGGATAGGCTGGGAGTGATAGGCATCAAACCCCCTATGGGGTGGGCAATACTGTGGGTGATAGGCATCCACCCCCCTCTGGGGTGGACAATAATGGGAGTGGTAGGCATCCACCCCCTATGGGTGGGATATGCTATTTGGGATAATCATCCACCCCCCTATGGTGGTGTTTCCTTTCGTGTACTCGTGACATTTTGGTGTGTGATAGGTGTCTGACTTACCTTCTGCGTCGTGCGCGTCGGTACCGATGGGCGTACAGTATAGGGAAGACATGCGCAATTGGATACATGGCTGCTCCGTCTCGTCCCCGTTGATTGTGTTCTGGCGCGACTCGGAGCTTTCATTTATACGCCTCGTCCGGATGCTGTGACGTGCTGGAGCCGGCGCCCTGTGTGACGCGTATTGGGGACGCATCGTACTTGCGTATCCGGAAATTGGTTCGTTTGCGCCTCCGTACGACTCGCTTTCTGTGTTTCTGAGCCTGTTCGCTACTGACATAGTGCACGAATCGGAGTGGACGATTCGGTCAGAGATTTGCCTGTTATACGCATCATACTTGCTAGTTTGTAGGAAAAAGCTCCGGATACGAGTCGGACGTAAGGTAAGCCTACGAATAGCATTGGGAAGGCACTTTTGGCGACATCGGAATCGACCCCTAAGAAGACAATAGAGGAGCCTTGGTCAAAGAATTAACAAATCTCCTCTCAGGATACATTTGTCGCAGGGATGAAGTTATGCTGCTGTTGCTGCACAATTGAACCATATTAATCATTCCAGCCAGTTTGTAGAAATGAAACATCTCTAAACCCCTTCCCAAATTTATATCAACAATTCCCAACACATTTACCTTTACCAAAGAGCCTCCCTAATATTTCCAATTGAAATGGGAAATGAGATTTGGCTTCTGATTCACTGTGTTCTTAATATGAAATACAGATTTGGACCATTTACTAGTGAAAATTAAAGATATCAAAATATTTGGAGAGGCTGACCCCATCCGGTCTATTCGTGTACGTATTTGAGTAGGTATGGGGATTTCCATATATTGAACCTTGATACAAAGCTAGACAATTCTGTACAGATTGGATGTAAAATAAAGGAGTGAGGAGAAAAAGGCCATGGGAGGGGATGGAGACAGGGTAAGGAAGGTTATCAGCTTTCCCCTATCAACCAGAAGGTTACCTGTATATAAGATAGCAATTGAGGAGGAGTTTCCTGAGTGAGCTTGCCACATCTGAGTTGCAAGGGAGTATGAAGCAAATAATTACTGTGTTTGAACATTTGCAATAGTTACACATAACCTATGAAATGTTGTCTAACACTATTTAGGAAAGGGTTATTTGGTGTAATTCCAAGAGGACCATATTCAGGCCAGATATAAAGAATGACCACTGGGAACATAAATGAGAATCACTTAGTTTGACTGGATGTAAGTTTAACTCATAGGGGTATTTTGACAATCTTGCATGGATTTGGTCCTTCTGGATCTACGCTATAATTCACTAATGTATGACTCTCTCTCTACTTACAATATGCATTACATCATTTGCATAAACCAATAGACAATGAGGCACAGTAGCAATGATTGAAATATCAGCAGACACATTTACTAGCTGCTCATAAAGATTGAATACATAGATCATATGCATAGAGATGACTAGCATGCAGCCTTGGTTACCGATGGTAGTAACAAGTACAGATTATGTTATCAGGGACATTTGTCATAAGAAATTGGTTAAGGTTTTCAGAAACCTGACAGCTTGAGCTAGAGCTTTCTTCACCAAGAACTAAAGAGAGATAACATACTAATGTGCTTATGCTGAAACTTTTAGAATATTTTTGTTGCTGCTATCATACCCATTATTTATCATTTTCAAAGCATGAGTTTACATTTGCACAATTACCCCTAATGTAAGTCTTAACATGCTGTTCATTTCTTTTATAGGATCTGTGAAAGGAGACACGCTGGTCTTATATGGGGTTTCCGTAAATATTAATCTGCTTTTCCCAGCATGTGCCTACTTTAAGGAGATCACTGTCATGGACTATTTAGACACCAACCTGCAATATATAGATAACTGGCTTAAAAATCACCCAAAAGCATTTAACTGGACCCAGTGCTTCAAATCTATTCAAGAAAATCAGGAAGAGAGGTATGAAATATACAGTTTAGTCATCCAGCACATTACACGGACCCTTTTCCACTAGTATGCCTCTTTATTTTGATACATTCCAATACTACACTGGTTTAATCTAACAAATACTGTCTATCCACATCTAGTGGGAGTTTTGAAACTGTACCGCATGTATTAATTTTTTGGAAAACATATTTTATCAAGTTTTAACATCTTACACATCACATCCGTAAGCACAAGTTCCCAACCCCCCTGTAGTCTGCCATGGACTGAGCAGGTGCGTGCACACAAATACGACTCATTGCTCCGAGCAGTGGCATATCATCCACATGACTGCCGCCTGTCAGAAGAGTGCTGGTGCTACGAGACCAACAAAGGCAATGGCTTGCAATCCCGGGCACATGCACAACCCCAGTCACGTGGAACTGTACCGTGCACGAATGCTGCATCTGTTGGGATCACTGCCACTGGCAGTGTTGCGAATCAGTTACCGTCTGAGTTTCCGTCTTGCGTACGTCACCTGCGTCCAGCCCTGGTTCCACTGTCGATCATGCACATTCGAGTGGCCCATGGATGTCTGCCTATCCAACAGAACGGTAGCTGAACTGGATAATGACATGTGTGTGCGCCCCCTGTTGGCCCACGAACAGGAGTGTAACCGTGATAACCGTGCATGGGATGCCCTGATATTTGGCATATGTGCAGGCAGTTGGGCATGGGAGATTGCACAACTCCTCGTGTGCAGTGACCACATTGAGGCGCTTCCCTATTGGGCTGTGTTGCGGATTGGTGAAACGGCATGGACGGAGCACAGCTGCCCGGACCAGGTAATGGATTGGCTCGCCATCGTGTTCCTTGACCTCGACAACGATGTACTCCTGGAACAGATTGCCCATGAAGCAGCGCTCGCATTCATGGACGAGTAACTACGTTCCTGCAGCCACAACTGATTGTCACCCACAGCACAGGTCCCCACACCTTGTAGCATCTTGGAGGAATGGTCACATATCCCACCACAACAGTGGACATGTCTGCCTTCGCCTGGACTCAGAATGCATGTGCGTGGACCTACACGTGTGTACACACACCTGTGCAAGGTGATGCAGTCCCGTGGGTGGAGATGCACAGCGTCGTTTGGCAACGTTCAAAAATTGGAGAATCTGCTTGGGGGAGAGTACACACATGGCAATGTAGTACGGCATGTGACCTTGTAGGATCCTTTCTCCTGCTCACTGTCAGCAGAGCACACAGTCAGCGCAGTCCAGTGCTACAGCACTATGCAGATCCCATGGGCTGTGAGTCGTGTCCCCTGACATGGGCCAATGAGCAGACGCCAAACATCACATGACTCGTCCAGCAAGGCAAGGTGGGCTGAGACCGTTGACATCCATAATGATTTGTGTTCACTTTTGCCACCCCATTACTTGCACCTCGACATGTTCCTAAGCTGCTTGTAAGTGTCTTAAACATTGGTCTGCATGTTGTGGCTCTTGCCCTGTCCGTACTGACACGCACATGCCAATAAAGTCTACGCAACTTCACTAGTGTACAACTGTGATGCGTGTTGATTATAATGACAAATCGTGTGCCTACATGTGCATTGTCCGTACACAGGGAGGGATTGACTGATGCTTGTGAATTGGTGGTGAGTCCCTATTGGCAGCTCCACCTCTTTGAGCCAGACATTGTGGTTGGGATAGTTGCTGGCAGACCTGTGCTCTTACGTGTCTCCAGCAATGTGAGTATGGTGTCCAACCTCTTGCCATGTAGATCAAGGTTATCCATCAGAACAGACTGTGTCCACACATATGTGTGTGAGTAGGTATGCGAAGAGACGTTCTGTTGTCACATGTGATGGGGGACACCACTTCAGGACTGCTACCGAATTTGACATTTCTACACACAGCCCTATTTAATACATGGACGTGGGGCTACGTTGGGGGGTAACGAGATTGTTGTTCATGTGCAATGAGGCCACAGCTAGTTCACACCTTCACAGTCATCTAATTGGCCATGTGGGTCACGGTCAAACATGCGCATTGATGACATTTACCAGGGTGGACCTTTTAGTGCAATCAATGTCCCTACATCCATCCAAACTTTTATACGTGAGTGAACATAGACATGACACATCTGTGTGATTTGGAATGTTTTATTCACATTCTGGGGAGTGTCGGAGCTGGAGCAGTACATGGCCATTTCAAGCCCACATAACATGGTTGCCCAGTGGTGGGCCAACCAGAGTCCTTGGGGGAATGCAAAGTTAATCTGAAGAGGAAGAGTTCAGTCCTCAGCCATATTGCTGTGTCATTGGTACCAGAGCAGATATGGCAGTCCATGTCGGGGTCCAGGTGAATGTCGCAGAGTGTTTCGGGGGACAGTGGGAGGTGTTGTTCCAGGACATGATGCAGAGAGCAGAACCAGGCAGGGACAGGCCATATGGCGGGGACGGATGCTACTACCTCCTTCCTCACACAGTCATTACCCTCCACATCTTACTCCTCTGAGACGTCTTCTGTGTCCGGTGTGTCAGGTGTGTGTGGTGGGGTTATGGCTGCATCACTGTGTGCCACTGACACATCAGGGGGTGGAGATGTGTGTGTCGAGGTTCCTGCAGCAGTCATCTGGTACAGGCTCAGTGGCAGCAATGGCAAGATGAGGATCTGCAGGGCATGGAAGATCCCAGCTACATCTCGCTGGTGTTCAGCCGTGGCAGCCATACTTCCAGCCTGCATCGGCTGCATGGTCTCCATTGTCCTCCGCATCTGTGCCAACTCTGTGCTGCCATCGCTGGAGCCTGTCTGACTAGACAGTTCTTGTATCCGAGTAATGGCCCCAGCGATGTCAGCCAGGGATTGTTGGTGAGCATGGTGCGGACAGTGGGTGTCCGTTAGGGACTGTAGGTGCTCCCTGATGGGACTCAGGCACCCACGTATGGCATCGAGTTTGGCTGCCATGATGTCGAACCCCACCCCCAGCTGATCGGCCATCTTCTCCTGGCACCCTAACACACGGCGTTGGAATTCCATGTGTTGTTCGTGGGGGTCCTGGGAGACAGCTGTGGTGGTGTCTGCTTCCTGCTGTGTGGTCTGTGCAGGGTGTGGGGTCACCGCGATACAGCTGGGCTGCCCTGCTCCTGGATGTGGGGTGCGGAGGCTGTCCACGAGCCGTTGGAGTGTGTCTTGGGCAAATGTGCAGGGTGTCCTCTTCATCATCACTGAAGAGATGTGTGGTCTGCTCTGCAGGGGGTGTTGATTGTCCCTCTGCAATGTAAAGGGGAGATGCAGGTTAACAGTGTGTTCCATGTATGTTGACGCATTGTAGATGTTTACATTCAGACTGCATGACAATTTACATTGTGACTGTTTTGGTGAAGCTAGCTGTTTGATGGGAGACGGTGGACATTTCGACTACATGACGGATGTGTGGTTGTACTTGTACATTGTCATCTCACAGTGTCATGCAGTGCCAGATGTGATTGGCCAGTTTCTACGCACAAGCGGCACCAGTTGTGTCCTCTGTCCTGTGGTGTAGGGGTTGCACTTTGTGCCACATTGTCGTCAATGTTGATGTACTGTGATTGCTATGTGTGTGTGCTGCACTGTTGGAGATTCGCCCCTGCAGCTCTGCTTTGGCAGACCCTTATCCCTTTGAGTCGGTGTGCCTTTGACTTGTGTGCTTTTCGGGTGCTGTGATGTTTGCAACTTGGGTCATTTGTGCTCCTGGACAAATTTTGTACTCTTGTGCATTGTTTGTCTGCAGATGTGTTTTTGACGTCATGGGTTGTAGGTGCACGTGGATGTGTCAGAGTGTGACCTGCTCCTTTACGGATGTGGTCCACACTCAGCCACCTCAATGTCGTCTCGTGCACCATGTCATGTATTGTGACTTCAGCCATGCTATCTGTCATGCAGTGTCACTTGCATTGCCAGTGTGGCTCACAGAGCCGCTGCTTTTCTGGATTCAGCACATGTGCATGGGTAGGTTGTGGCATTGGTGATATGGAGGGGGGCCCATTTGTGCACATTGTGGACGGGGGCCTACTTGGTGTTTCTATGTGTGCTGCAGTGTGCCAAGGGTATCAGGGACATGTTCCACACTCATTGTGGGTGTGCAGTGTGCTGCACATGATTGTGCATGTGTGCCATTGTGCCCATCTCCCCCCGTCCCCCCAGTCCCTGGTCGTTACTCACCCTGTTGCTGTTGGGTCAGGTCATATCGATCTGTATCCAGACCCCCAACTCCTTGCACCGTCTCCACACTGATGACTGTGGCCACCATTTCCTCCATCTCATCCAGCTCCTCCTGTGGCGCAGGACTCCCACCTCCAGTCGCCTTTGCTGCCTTCCTGTTGGCAGCGAGTTTCTGATTGGTTTGGCTGTGCACCTCATGCCAGCGCCTCTTGACCTCCTCCATTGACCTCCTTGACACTCCGACTGCATTCACGCTGGTGACGATGGACTGCCATATTTCCGTTTGTGTTGCCAATGATGCAGTGGAGGTGACGTACAGTTGTTGGTAGTGTTCTATCACCTCCGTGACGATGATCTGGTCTTCCTGCAGACTGAACCCGGTCTTCCTCTTCCTCTTCTCCTTGCCCTTCCCCAGAAACGGGGTTCCTGGCTGGTCCGCCGTGGGGCTTGTGGGGTTCGGGTTGTCCTCTGCACTTGGTCCGGGTGCATCCATGGTGCTACGCAGTTTGATTTGGTTTTGGTGTGTTTTTTTGGTTGCTTTTATAGTGCATTTTCCCGCATGACGCAAGGGAATTGCAGGCCTGTCGCTGGTTGTCGCTGATTTTTGTATCACGATTTGAGGCATCGCAGGTTTTTTCGCGTTCGTGTTTCGCATTTTTTCAGTGTCGCGTTAATTTTTGGGCGGTCATTTGGCGCGTTGTCCTGCTACTATCGCATGGTGCCGCAGGGTTGGGAATACCACGTTGACACGGTGTTATTTTCCCACGATGGACTGCGATGTGAAGAGTTGCGTTAAGCAACTTTTGCAGTAGTTATCATACGTTCTTGAGAATATGCCCCTATGTGTCAACGTGCACCTCCAAAATTAAATTCAAAAGATTATCGCACATTACCTTAAGAAATATTCACCGATCCGCAGTGCTGTGTCTCGCATCATCGAGAGCGTTCGGACCGTTCCTAAATAAGGACACTAAAGTGAACGTGCACACCGCCGGGCACGCAGGAGCTAGATGCTGTTGATCTGACGACGGCGTGTCACGCATCATGATTAGATCGGTCGTGTCCCTACCATTGTGCGGCTCGGATGCTGTTACTCGGCCGATGTAAGAAGCTGCGAGTCAAATAACAGAACTGTCTGATACTGATGTAATGCTAATACCGCCTTGGTTTCTTTTTAACACACCACAAACTCGTGTCACCACCACTGTAACTGAATAGGGCCCCACTTTGTCCGCTACTGATGGAATGCCTAACCGCCCCTGGCTCACCTGGACACACCAAGAACCCTAGTGTCCATGATTACAACTATTGTCACAGAATCAATGTATTTCACTACGATGACAGAATGATAAGTAGCCCCACCCACAATTGGGCGTGATTATGAGCATACACAATATTTGACTCAGAGCTTCTTACATCGGCCGAGTAACAGCATCCAAGCCGCACAAAGGTAGGGACACGACCGATCTAATCATGACGCCACACGCCGCAGTCAGATCAACAGCATCTAGCTCCTGCGTGCCCGGCGGCGTGCACGTTCACGTTAGTCTCCTTATTTAGGAGCAGTCCGAATGCTCTCGCGGATGTGAGACACAACGCTGCTGCTCGGTGAATATTTCCTAAGGTAATGTGCAATAATATTATGAATTTAATTTTGGAGGTGCACGTTGACACATAGTCGGGACTCTGGTTTTGGTGCCCAGTCTTCTACAGTGTCATTTTTTGGTAACACATTACATTATTGGTCTTTGGGGTGCCCGAGTTCACGGAGTTATGAATGGACCTTCGTCTTGATTCCCCCACGGTGTCATCATTAATGGCAACATAATCCATTACTGTCTATAATCGGCAACCTTTTTTGGGAGATGAGTTATATCTCCATTGCTTGGCATAGTACACAACGCGGGTTGGGTGTCAATTGCACTTACTAATTGCTCAGTGCCCACATTGTCAGCATTTTCGTTGGCAATAGTTGCCTATCTTACTACAAGTAGAGTGTATTACTTGACGCAGACAGCGTTTCTTTCAGACAAGTCACTGTACATTGGCAAACTTTTCATTGCGTTCTTTGTTTTCCTTGATTTTAGAAGCCAGCTGATTAATTCAGTAATAAGTGAATCGATTGATCGCGGTTGTTTCCTGGGTTCATTGAGCATCCTGACAAGACTCTATCCATAAGGCAAACTCCATCCATGTGAGTATTGCCTGTGGTACTCCGCACATCTTGATTAGCCCTTATATCATTAAGTTGCAGGAGCACAGATATGCCCCACTTTGTCTTTCAGTCTAGGCACCCCTGGTGTCTCGTTTCCTCTCCTTTGAGTGATCCAGCCCACGCTACTACTATCTTACACTGTATATGGGACAGTGTTTCAACTAGGTGAGCCTTTTTGCCTTCTCCTACATTGAAATACCCCTTGAAATTATGCACCAGTAGTAACAACAAGTTTACTACTTCGCAGGTTGCCCCTTCCTGATCCTGAGGAAGACCCCGCTGTAAGGATTGAACAACCACGTTCATTATTTGGGGTCAAAATGTCGACTTTTCATATATTTGTGACCTGTACTAATTATTTTAAAACCAGCAGCGGCCGAGCACATTGTACATTGACGCCACCCCATTGCTTGGGTTTTTGAGTTAGTCTCCGAATAATCATGTTAGACAGGCCTTTCTGATTCATGTAAATATTGTGGGATTTTACAAGCACCTTGCGCCACTTTTGCGTAATTTTTAACATGGGAAAAGTGACGTATGGGTGGCGCAAGGGGCTTGTAAATAAGCCCCTATATATTTTGTATATCTTCAAATTTCCACCTTTCACATCTCCTTCACCTCACAAGCACTGCCTTGAGCACTTCAGTCACTTTGTCACTATGGAGCAACCTTTGTAACTGCAAATCTATGAAAAAGCATATTGAGTAATATCTGTCAATATAAACATTTTGTTGACAATCATGTTCAACCTGGTCTATCTATGCTTTAAATGTTACGTTTTTTTTTTGTAATTGTGTGTTTTTTGCATTTATAAACTCTTCGATCAGTTGGATCTCTGTTAAATGAATCATTATTGGCTCATTTCCAACTGATTTTGGGTATACCCTAATATTATGTAATCTCTTTCAAACATATGGCAGATTGGTTATCAGAAGCCCTCTTCTAGGCCCACTTGGAAAGCCGACCAAGGTCAGCAGCAGTCTTGCCATCTCTCTCTCTCTGTGGGAACCTTCAGGCTATCTTCTCAACAGTCCACCTGTCAGAAATTGGGTTTCTGGTTGGCAGAGGTATGCACCCTGTCCAAGCAGGAACCCCAGTAAGGGTAAGCCACAAACACCCTAGATTAACCTGTGCTCACCCCCTGGTAGCTTGGCACAGAGCAGTCAGGCTTAACTTAAGAGGCAATGGCAAAGTATTTGTGCAACACTTCAAACAGTAAAACAGGGAAAACGCCATACAAAAAGATACCACACCTGGTTAGAATAATAGAGCTTAATTTAATGAACAGAACATGACCAAAACGACAAAAATCCAATAAGTAGAACCGGAGTTATGAATTTGGAATGAATAAACTGAAATGTAGAGCTTAAAAGCATGAAGCGCCAACTGGAGCTATCTGGGTGCGCTAGACCGGGTCAAATCCAAAAGTTCAGGCTGACTGCAATGGAGTGCGGGTCAGATACAGGGACCAGCTTTGGCCCTCTGCAAACTACCTTGGTTGTGTCGTTGTCGAAGACAAGATGCAGGGTGCAGGTGAGGCGATGCGTAGTCGACGGTACATAAAGGAAGGCAATGCAGCATTTTCGATCCGAGCAATGGTGATGATGTGTCGGGAATGGAGTCGATCCTCCATGCAGTCGGCGATGCATCGGTGTCGATCCTCACAATGGCGGCGATGTGTCTGCAGTCGAGGTGATGCACAGGTTCAGGGTCCTCGCTCCGACAGCGATGAGTAGATTCTGCTGGAGCAGCACTTCAAATCCACTTCCAAGGGTCCGGGACTGGGTTGGCACCACTTGGCAGTGCAGACTCATAGATGGCAGAGTCCAGGTGCTGTAGCAGGTGAGTTGGAAGTCTTTTATGTCCCTGATACTTGAATCAGGAGGCAAGCCAGCAAGCCCTTGGAGTCACTCTGGTTCTTGGTTCAAGTGATGTGGGTCCAGTCCTTAACACCCAGGCAAAGAGGACAGCAGGCAGCAGGTCAGCACAGCAAGAAATCAGTTCTTCCAGAGCATCGTCCAGCATAGTGGTAGACCTTCAGCAGCACAGCAGTCCTCCTTCCTGGCAGAGTATCCACAGGTCCAGAAGTGCACCTAAGCGGTAGGGTCAGAAGTCCAGTTCTTATACCCACTGGTGCCTTTGAAGTGGGAAAGACTTCAAGGATGGGATTTGAAGTGCACAGGTGCCTTCCCTTCCTGCCTTGGCTCTGGCCTCACTACAGGGGGATATGTAGCCCTTTGTGTGGGGACAGGACAGAGGCTATTCAGGTGTAAGTGTGAAGCTGTGTCCAGCTACTCCCTCCCATCCTGCCCAGGATGACTCATCAGGTGACACCTAAGCCCCCTTTGTGTGTGCTGTCTAGAGGGAATGCACAAAGCCCTGCAGTCACCCACCCCAGACGTGTATTGGAGACAGGCTGCGGGCACACAGGGCTAAAAACAGAAAAATGCCATCTGGATTCAAGCAAGCCTGGCTGATGACGGCTGGAATGCCAGAAACCGGTCCTAGGATGCTTGTTTCCGGTCCAGGGAAGACATGGCTTGGCAGTTCGGGCTGGACTGTTCCCATGAGGCACAGGGTCAGACTGATTTGCATATGGCCATGTCTGAACTGGGGTGGTGGAGTGAGCTAAAGAATGATGATGCATTAAACCCAGATCAGTTGACTGGGGGTGAGTGTTTGATTGGCTCAAACGTTCCGTCCATCATCCCCTTTTGTATCGATCTTTATAAAAGTGGCATTTTTAAAATTGTAATGATAAATTCAACTTTACCATTAAAGAGGATTTATCACTACAATTCCATAGGTAACATGACAGCTCTACCTCCTTCCAATTGGGAATTACAGCTTATTATATGTAACAAGGAAAGGGATTTTTTCACTACTAGGATGTGTAAAACTTTAAAGTACATGTCCCAACTTTTAATTACACAGAACCCTGCCCTATGGGCTAACTAGGGCCTACCTTAGGGGTGACTTCAATGCTTGGCAAGGGGTTTAAAATGCTAAGTTGACATGGCAGCGTAACACTGCATTCAAGCTGCAATGGCAGGCCTTGGACATGTTTTAGAGTGCGAATTAAGTGGGCGACACAATAAGTGTTGCAGACCAACTGGTAGGATTTAATTTACAGGCCTTGGGTATAAGCAGTGCACTTTACTAGGGACTTATAGGTAAAGTAAATATCCCAATTGAGGATACGTCAATCAAACCATGTTTAGGGGAGTGAGCACAAGCCCTTTAGCAGTGGTTAGCAGTGGTTAAATGCACGGAGTCCTAAGGCCAACAAAACCGAGATCAGCAAAAAGGAGAGTAAGAAGGCAAAAGGTTTGGGGGTCACCTTGCAGAAAATGCCATTTTTAACAGCCCCCAATAATGCTCCCACAAGTGAGTTGACCACTGTGACTGCACCACTAACTATTACAGCTTGAAAGTCGGGCACCGCCAACCCCCCCTGCGGTTTTGCCAGAGCCACCTATTTCCCTCCATTGCCCAATATAAGTTGGAGGAGCAACCATCAATAGTTAGAAACACTGCTCTAGGATTGATATGGGGAGTGCTATGAAGTAGTAGAGTATCCTGGAAGGATTACTATCTTGAACAATGCTATTTGGCCTATAACTGACTCAAAGAAGCCACCAACGCCAGTACATTCCAGTCCAAGAGTTGTTCCAGTGTGCAGTGGATATAGACACCCAGATACTTTATCATGCCCGGCGCCCATGTCAGTGAGTGCCCCAGACCAGTGGGCATGAGGCTGCCTGTGCTACTGCCAAGGGGAAAGCCACAGTGCTTCTCCGTCCGATGAAGGGAGACGGAGACGTGTTGCAGCTTCTTTGAAGCAAGCGAGCGATTTCAAGATACAGAGCCTTTGACCTAAACCCGATTTTACCAGATAAAATTCAAGGTGGAGCTGAGCAATTCCGGCCCCCAATCCAACCCCCCTTTTTTGGCAGAGACCATAATCAGATTCAGTGACTACTAATCGCTCTCTTCGTTCTCCCTGGAGCCTGCGCGCCCATATTCACGAGTCAGCCCCCAGTGATGGGCTTTTAATGGTGCCCCCTTTTCCTATTTCTCTCCTGTCCTGAGGAAGACCCCTGCGTAAGGGACAAACAGCCCACATTGTCTTAGGGGTCGAAACGTCAACACTTTCATTATCTGCCAGCTTGATCAACAGCTAATATTCACTGTGATATTGTATTCAAACATGGCTATTTATTGTTTATCTAATATCGTTCTTAACATTGTGGCTTGAATTATGAGCCTTGTTCTTTATGTATTAATTATATGATTGACACGGTATTCACTCTACTTACCCCTTTAACCTCACTCCAATCACAAATACACTTCTTTTCCTTGCTTCCCCGCCTGGGGCACTACACTGTTTTGATACTGATCCAATGATGTTAGAACTTGATGTACGTTCAGTGTGATTAAATAACACTGCAATCTAAGTACACTACGTTTGTTGTATTTGTTTTCTATATTATTGTAATTTTTCAGTTGATGAATTGTCCATTGGGACCACTTTTGTATTGTACTGTTCTATACCCAGGTCCCAGGGACGTATATTGGGTTTACCCTTTTTTCGTAACTAGAGTCGGAGGAGTGGCACAGCCAGCCCCATCCAAGTTCCCCACACCTGTCCTGGATGCCATCATCAGCTAGGTACCCCAGTACCTATACGTCCCCCACAATGCGCAGGAACAGCTGGAGACCAAGCAAGGACTATACGCCATAGCTGGATTCCAGCACGAGTTGGGGGCAATCGACTGCACACATGTCCTACTTGTGCCCCCTGCCGACACCGCACACAAGTACCGCAACAGAAAGCACATGCATCCCATCAACGTGCAGGCAATAGTGGACCACAGGGGACTCTACACCAATGTCGTAGCCACCTACCCAGGCAGTGTGCATGATCCCTTCCTCTTCCGACAGTCCAACACCAACCAGCGCTTCCAGGATGGCACCTATGGAAATGCACTGCATGTTGGCAAGTACCAAATGAACACACCACACCCCTCAACTCCACAATCATGCAACTCACAACTCTGGCACTGCACACGTCACAAAATCACATACAACATGCCAAACAACATGCCCACCCACCAGACACGACAGCACACCTTACTGTGGCAACCTTGGTTAGCCATGTACATGAGCCATCAATGGCATGGCACCTCAGCCACACAATACCGGAATGTGGGGAGAGGTGGGAACCAGGCATGTGCTAAGGAGGCAAGTCACCCATGAATGAGAATGTACACAATGCCAAGTGTGGCGGAGATGTGCTGGACAGACTGCAGTATGCAGACCACAGACATATCCATGTCTACATGCACTGCTGGTGTCTGGAGTGTAGTGGACAGTGGACGCAACCATGTCACCCCAGCCAGTGGGGAAGCTCAAGGAAATGTAGCTTGTGACGTCCCCCCCTGTAAGCGTGTGCGGAGTGGGCTGGCCTGGCGTATGCCAGGCCAGCGTAGGGGTGTGAATAAAAAGCACGTAGCTCTGTGCGTGGTTCTTTTCCGGAATGCCCAACGTGTCTGCCAGGGCGGCGCCTCCCACCCTGCCACGAGGCCGACGCAGTCGCCTTGAGCGGTGTGGCCTGCGATCCTGTGCGCCTGCTGCACCCCGGGCCGCTGGTCCCCAAACCCGTCATGCCCGCCCCTGCGCAGCCATGCCTCACTGCTCACCTGCCGACACCGGCATGTGTCAAAGAGGGCCCACCACGTGCCGGCGCAAGCTCTAAGCCCGAAGCCCGCAACCTTGGCAGCCTCCTCAGACCATCACAGCCTCCGCGACACAGGCCCGCTTTTCTCCTTTTTTGTTGACGTACTCCACCGCTGCCTCGGGCCTACACTACGGTCGAGTAGGTCACACATGTGGAACTGAGTCTTGATTTCTGCATGGCGGAGTTCATATCATTGTACGCAAGGAGACGAGTAAGAGGAAGACGCGGTTCAGTCCGGAGGAGAAAAGGATCTTCGTTATGGAGGTGATCGAACACTGCCGACAACTGCTCTGGTGTCACTAACACTGTGCATCGCGGGCCAACGACACGTGGCTGTGGGCCCCTGCTGACCTCTGCCTCGGGCCTACACTGCGGTCAAGTAGGTCACACATTTGGAACTGAGTCTTGATTACACAATGGCCGAGTACACACTTTATGGCTGAGTTTATATCACTATACTCCCTTCGATGTGGTGACACAAAGTATGTGCATGGCATCCCAACCACACGTGTCTGTGGGCCCTTAATGACTACACATTCAGCCTACACTGCGGTCGAGTAGGTCACACATTGGGAATTCAGTCATGAATCATTTATGGCAGACTTGACATCATTGTACTGGCCTCATCGCAGACTGCATCCCCTTTCAGCTCCGGTGCCACTAAGTCTGTTCCCCGACATCCATGGACACTTTCTGGTTGAACTTTGGTGGCGACTGAGTCTATGGACTGGGGCTTGTCTTCATCATCATGTCGGTGATACTGACTTTTGTGGCAAAAACGAGGATGTAGCATTCCACTCCTCCATTTGCCGCTTCCGGCCGGCTCCTGCCCTCTGCATCATGCCCTGGAGGACACCTTCCACTGTCCCCCGCAAACCTCCGCTACATTCACCTTCGACATCGACGAGGACCCGCTCACCTCATGTGGCCCTATCTCACTGCACCGCAAGTCACCGTCCTGTGGCGGTGTGCCTGTGCCGGCCGCAGTGCATCCGGGGCCACTAACTCTGTGCAGCTCAAGTCATAGCCCCTGTCTGATAGCATATTGGATGGCCTCTGGGTCGATGGACTGGGGGTCATCAAGGCCATGTGTCTGTGTCCCTGCGCTGTCCGCTGCCTCCGGCCTCAACTGCGGCCCACCTGGGCTCACACATCAAATCAAGTCCTGGCCTGCCCGGACGTCGCATCACCGCAGGATGCACCCGCCACCACCGCCAGGACCAACTCCAAACAACAGGTGCCAGAGTCGTAAGTGTCTTACTGCCAGACTATCAGAGTTGCTCACACCAGTCGTGGGTGCCATCATCAGCTTGTTCCCTGCTCAGCTCTTCAGGTGCCACTAACTCAGTGCACCACAAATCATGGACCAATCTGCGTGCATGTTGGGTGAACACTGTACTTTCTCCGGCAACCACCATGATGCTTCACAGTTGTTTCTGTTATGCTGGTGTTTTCTGTTTCCGCTTTCATTGTGATCACTGTTCAAGTTGTTGCCAGCACCAACGACTCCATGAGGGCTGGCTTACACTCACCACACACACATCCAGCACATGCGTCACTGTACATGTGACCATGCCAATAAAGGTGTCGAGTGCACGTGCCCGTAGCCAGTTCAACGAACTATCTGAGTGTGTCCGTGTGCTCATGATGTATGCATTTGTGCCCCGGGCACTACAACATTACATTGTGCCATGTACAGTGGACACAGCCATGTCACCGCAGGCAGCGGGTGGGACATTGCACATGTAGCTTTGACGTCCCCCACTCAGTACGTAAGGGGAGTGGACTGGGCCGGTGTACGCCAGTCCAGCGTGGAGGTGTGGATGATCATCCCATGGCTCTGGGTGTGGTTCAGTACTGGAAATGTGCAAAGGCATGTGTCTCTGTCGCAGTGTGGGTCTCCGTTGGGGAGTGTAGGTGGGCCCTGATGGGATTTAGACACCAACGTATGTGATCTAGTTCGGCTTACATGAGGTAGTGCCCCACCTGCACATGTCCGGCCACCCCCTTCTGGCAGTCTGACACCTGGCCTTGGAATGCGATGTGTGCTTCGGTGGGCTGCTGGGAGCCAGCCGGGGTGGTGGGTGCATCCAGCTGTGTTGTCTGTGCAGGGGGTGGGGTATCCTCGATGCAGCGGTGCTGCCCTGCTCCTGGAGGTCGATTGCCTAAGATGTTTATGGACTGTTGTGGGGTGTAGGTGTCGGAAGTGTGGTGGTCCTCTTCAGCATCACTGTAGAGTTGTCTGGTCTGCTCTGTTGGAGGTGTTGTTTGTCCCTCTGCAATGTGAAGGGGAGATGCTTGTTGACATTGTATTGGCATGTATGTTGCCGCATTGTTCAAGTTTACATACAGACTTCATGACAATGTACATTGTGACTGTTTGGGAGGGGCAGACTATTTGATGCGGGACAGTGGACATTTGGACTACATGACGTAGGTGAGGTTGTACACGTACATTTGCATCTCACAGTTTCCTGCTATGTCAGATGTGATTGGCCATTTTCTACGCACAGGCGGACCCAGTTGTGTCCTCTGTTCTGCAGTGTAGGTGTTGGACTGTGTACCACATTGTCGTCCATGTGTGTGTGTTGTCATTGCTATGTGTGTGTGCTGCATTGTGTGGGAGTCGCACCTGCAGCTGTGATTTTGCTGCCCCTTATCCCTTGGAGGCGGTGTGCCTTTGGCTTTTGTGCTTTTGAGGTGCTGTGATGTTGGCGACTTGGGTCATTTGTGCTCTTGGACGGTTTTTGTACTCTTGTGCATTGTTTGTCTGCAGATGTGTTGTTGACGTCAGTGGTTGTTTGTGCAGGTGGATGTGTCAGAGTGTGACCTGCTCCTTTCCGGATGTGGTCC
Organism: Calotriton arnoldi; assembly: GCA_963921515.1. Lineage (NCBI taxonomy): Eukaryota > Metazoa > Chordata > Amphibia > Caudata > Salamandridae > Calotriton > Calotriton arnoldi. Next base: position 478,144 of record CAWUFW010009121.1, read on the forward strand.
ACACTCAGCCACCTCAGTCTTGTAGCGTGCACAGTGTCATGGTGATTGTACTCCAGCCATGCTGCTGGTCATGTGGTGTCACTTGCATTGTCAGTGTGGCTCTCACATACGCATCTTTGCTGTGTTTCACACGGGTGCATGTGTGTGTTGTGTAATTGGTGGTGTGTGTGGTGGGACCCCTTTGGGCACATGGTGAACGGGGGCCTGCTTGATGTTTATATGTGTGCTGCAGTGTGCCACGGGGATCAGGGCCATGACCCAGGGTCATTGTGGGTGTGCGGTGTGCTACACGTTGTTGTGCATGTGTGCCATTATGCCCGTCCCCCCCGTCCCCACAGTCCCTGTTCGTTACTCACCCTGTTGCTGTTGTGTCAGGTCATGTCGGGCAGTGTCCGGACTCCCGACTCCTTGCACAGTCTCCACACTGATGACTGTGGCCGCCATTTGCTCCAGCTCCCCTGTGGCGCAGGACTCCCACCTCCATTCGCCGTTGCTGCCTTCCTGTTGGCAGCGGGTTTCTGCTTGGTTTGGCTTTTCACATCGTGCCAGCGCATTTTGGCCTCCTCGACACTCCGGCTGCATTCACGATGGTATGCCATTTTTCCGTCTGTGTTGCCAATGACACGGTGGAGGTGACGGACAGTTGTTGGTGCTCTGTCACCTCCGTGACGACGATCCGGTTGTCATGCGGACTGTACCCCGTCTTCCTCTTCCTCTTCTCCTTGGCCTTCCCCGACCCCGAGGTTCCTTGCTGGTGGTCTGTGGGGCTTGTGGGGTTCGCGTTGACCTGGGCACTCGTTCCGGGTGCCTCCAAGTTGCTACGCAGTTTATTTTGTTTACAGTGTGTTTTTCTTGTTCAGCTTTTATAGTGCATTTTCCCGCATGACGCGTGGGGATTGCAGGCCTGTCGCTGGTCATCGCTGATTTTTGTATCGCGGTTGGCCTCATCGCAACTTTATTTGCGTTCGTGTTTTTGCGGTGTCGCGTTAATTTTAACGCGGTCATTTGACGCATTATCGTGGGGCTATCGCATGGTGCCGCCAGGTTGGGAATACTACGTTAACACGGCGTTGTTTTTCCGTGATAGACTGCGATGTGCAAAGTTGCGTTAAGCTAAACTTGCGGTGGTTATCACACGTTCTTGAGAATATGCCCCTCAGTGTATTAGCCAATGGCTCCAGCGCTATCACAAACAACATTGGCAACAGTGGACAACCATGTCTGGAGCCCCGCCCACCACGTAAGTGTCTGCTACTATGCAGCCTTTTTTCGCCCAGGCTACTGGGTCAGCGTAAAGCAATTTGATCCAACGGATAAACCCACTGCCCAGACCTATGCTCACCATCACCACATATATAGAAAACCTCCACAACAACGTGTCAAAGGCTTTATCAATATCTTTCGACAATGTCAGGGCAAGTTGCGGCAGTGTGGCAGAGCTTTCAACGATATGCATAAACTGCTGTATATTCTGAAAGGTGTTACGTGTAGGGATGAACCCCACATGATCCGGGTGTATCAGTGTATGTATTCTGGGCATCAGCCTGTCTGCCAATATGCCACTGAGAATTTTATAGTCCACATTCAATAGGGAGAGGGGTCCGTAAGACCTGACCTCCTCAATGTGCCTCCCAGGTTTGGGCACTGTTGTTACGAGTGCCTCCTGTATTCTGCTCAGAAGTTCTCCCATATCCCTGGCTGGGATATACAGTTTGGTCAGGCGAGGGACCAGGCAGTCCGCATAAACTGCGTAGAACTAGGCACCTTCCCCTGCACCGTGTACCGGATTGCCTTCGCACTTCCTGCTCTGATATACCCTTGCACTGCGGCTCTATCTCTGTTACTAGGAGGCACGCCAGGTGGGCATTTATGACACAAGGGTGAATCAGTTGCGCACTACATGCTTCACCCTATGCATACAGGTGTGAGTAATAATTAAAAAAACTTGGTTTATCTCAGCTAAGGGGGTTTACCACCTCTTGGCGTGCATTCTTAATACCAAGTATGTGGGAATCCCATTTATTTGGGTTTTGCCAGCCACTCCAGTAGCTTGCCTAACTTATCACGCTCGTCATGCGTTTTGAAAAGATAAGAAAGTTAATCATAGCCCCACAATCTGTCTATATGAGTCAGTAGCTCCCCTCGTACCTCCCATATCCCAGGTTCTCTGATAAGATTCTCACTCACCATTCTCTACAGGCTAGTGAGGGCCTCCTCCTGTTTTGCGAAGTCTGCCAATAACTGTGTACGGTCCCCACATTTGGTCACTATACATTGCCCACAGACCACCACCATAAATGAGATGACACCATTCCCTCTTTCTCCCTAAAATAATTATCAATGGTGTCACCGATAGTGTCACGGAAGACCGGATCCTCCAGCAACACTACATTAAGTTTCCACCCTGGTAGCGAAGTCCTTGGGGTGTCCCATCTGAGTGTGAGTAGCTACGGGGCATGGTCTGAATGAATCCTGGCTAAGTACTCTGCTGTGTGTACTTTGGTTTGTAATGCCATGTTTCAGAGAAACGTATCTAGACGTATATACAGAGAATGTAATCCCAAGTAGTATGAGTATTCTCTATGGAGTGGATGCAGTAACCTCCAGGCATCTATGAAGTCCCAGAGTGTCAGCCACTCCAGAAATCCTGTACACTGTCGCACCCGATAGTGGTGGGTTTGATCTATCTAGAATCGTATCGGTGATACAGTTAAAGTCCCCTTCCACTACTAAGGGGTAATGGGCAACCCTGGTCAGAACCGAGCCCAGCTTGTTGAAAAATGGCAATTGATCCATGTTAGGTGCATATTTATTGAGGAAAACAATATCCTTCCCATCCAACTGGCCCACTAAGAATATGTAGCACCCTTCCTTGTCAACTATTTTCGTGTGTAGCAGGAACGGCACCCCTGGGAGGATCCATATGAGTACCACCCATGCATATGCAGAGTATGGCAAATAATTGACCTGCCCGTCCACCACTGTTGTGGAGCTTGCCCCTGTGCGTATAAGGTGCATTTCTTGTAGGAACACCACCTGGGATTTCTGCTTCTTAATATATGCCAGTATGTTGTAATGTTTCATTGGAGATTTAAGGCCCCATACATTCCAATTAATTATGCGTACTTGCATTAGTCATTAGTGTAGAAGTGAGTGTGTTGTGGTATGACCTACACCAGTTCCCCCATCACTGTCACACCACAGTCCTTATGCTAAATCAGGGAATAACCAAATATCAGCGCCAGACATGGGCATAACAGAAAACTACCCAACTCTCCACCCAGGAATACAGTACTAAGGTACCCTGTCCAAACCAGTTCAAACATTTGTCGATTTGCAACAGAAGGCGGACTGCTAGCAAAACCTGCACATTCATAACCTCCGTTGTCCCTAGGAATGTGACGAGTCACATCAACCAATGCAGGTATGTCGCTGTGTATCAATCAGTCACTTCACAGCGTAGGCCCTTATGAAACCCTCCACCCCCTCCCCCATCGCCATCAGCATACATATGTAGTTGCTTACTGTAGGCGATCCTGGCCCCTGCCATTTAGAGGTCATCTGCTAGCCTGGGTTTTAGCGTTGGTCCATGGTGCTGAGCGTCACCAGAGGCTCTCAAGTCGCTGTCATCCATCTCTGAGACAGAACCAGGATCCGAGCCCAGTTTCTCAAACACGTTCTTGTGATAATGTGTGATATTCACTGCCACTTGTGCCCTCACTTCAGTTGTCTGTTCATCTGTAGGACAGGATTGAGTCAGTCTGCTGCACCGCTTCTGGGTTCTCCTGTGTTCCCAGGTATCCTCGGTCAGTCCAAGCCCCTTCTGGGGAGTTGAAGAAGTGTGTTGCTTCCCCTCAACCACTGGCAGCATCACTGGGAAGAGGAGGGCATAGCTTAGTCCCAGCACTCTCAATTGTCTCGAGTGCGATATAGGAATTCCATTGGGCCTGGGCGGCTGCCATGTAATCCGGGCATGCAGAGATGGTGGCCCCCTCAAATTTCCACGGCCCTTTAGCTCTAAAGAGCTGCAACCACACGTCCTTGTCTGTATAATTCAGGAGTAGGAGACGCGCCACGCCTGGCCGCTGCAGCCGCCCCGTAATGAGATGCGCTCTCGCAATATAGAAAAATGTAGGTGGTTTCCCAGCTACCACTGTCTCTGTTAGCCAGTGTTCCAGAAAAAAGTTAATCATTAGGTTTAGAGAAATCTGGTACTATCTCATTTGATCAATGACATGGTGTGACAGGTTACACTCATCAGAAGCAGGATGACAGCAATGTGCAAAAAAACGAGGTAAACATGGTAATATTTCCACCACAAATATTCCTCAGTTCTTTGCACAATCATAGGATTATACGCAACAAACATTTCTACCACCTTGCAGTATTACTCGTGGAGTTTGCGCATGACTCTAAATAAACCTGTTATTACTTTAAAATGAAATAAATATGTTAAATTCACTTGTTAAATGTGACAAAAAAACCTAGTGGGTTTTGCAAATATGATTGCTTTAACTCAACTGTGAGGTCTGTATAATACTTTTTTGCATCTTTTTTCAGGCAAAAGTGGATTGAAAACGAAGAGAACACGAAAAGAATCATCAAAAACACCATGAAATTAGATCTTTCTGAAAGTGGTCCGGTAGCACCTAAATCCTTCCCTCAGGTTGATTGCCTGATCATCCCATACACTTTGATAGTACTATGCAAGGACCATGTCTCCTTCATCAGCAGTTTGAAAGATTTGTCATCATTGTTGAAGATAGGGGGTCACTTATTAATGTTTCTGCTTATGGAATGCACATACATGTATGTAGCTGATTTTAAGTTTCCAATGTTATGCATCAATGAAGATTTTGTGAAAAAGGTTGTGACTGAGCAAGGCTTTATGATTAAAGAGGCACAATTGAAACCTAGAATCAACCAAACTAAACATTCAATCATGGATTATTCTCATATTTCGTTCATTCATGCTGTTAAAGTGAAGGATGTGCAATAATCTAAAACATCAACAATAAAAAGCTGAAAGTGTGAATAACTTTGTTACTTGTCAAAGGATCATTTTACTTTGTTAAATATGTAACTCGTGATTTCTATGCTTTTAACCCCTTTTATTGACAGGTATTGATCATTTTTTTGTTTTCTACTTTCTGTCTAGCTTCCTCATAAGTTATTTATTGCTGTTAAAGTCATGTATGATGAATTGACCTTATAGAAAGGAAAAAAAAGAGGGTGAGGCAATATATATATATATATATATATATATATATTATCTACTGGCGGTCGCCAGTAGATAATTATAGTTAGGACCTATTTTCCATAGGAAATCCGCAACATTCTATTTGAAATAACTTTGGCGCCGGTTGATGAATCTTCGCGAAATTTTCAAAACTCGTGAGGTGCTCCGCTCCGCTCCTATCCTGAAAGTCTCGGGGTGATTCGTCAAGTGGGGGCCGAGAAAAAAGGGGGGTCCCAAAACGTGTTTTCCCCATGCAATTTTCCATAGGAACCTTTCATCGCAGCTACAGCCCGAACTGCTGAACGGAATTACACCAAATTTGGCAAAAGGTAGCCCTTGGTTCAGAGTTGTGCCTTTTGGTTAAATGGTGTAAATCCGTTCAGTAGTTCCTGAGAAAATCAAAAGTAAAATCACATATATATCTATGGCCGCGTAGGGTCCGCGCACCCTCCCGATCATGAGCTGTATACTAATTGGCTGTCAACACTCCAAATCAGGAAGTGTTGGCAGCCATCTTGTGCCTCGGTAGAACCGAGGCACAAGAAAAGACAAAAACAAGTGCGCAAAATGCAAAAAGGGGGCAGGGTAGAAACACCCTGACCCCCTAGGCCTGCTCAGGGGGTCCTACAAGGACCCCCAGGGCCCCAAATTTTTTTTATTTTTTTTAAATTGGCGGGATGCGCTTAGGATGCGCTTTGTTGTTAATTGGCCCCCGGGTGGGCCAAGACCCGGGGGCATGCGGGGTTTATTAAAAATGAGTGGGGGGTCTCTAAGGCCCCCCCAAGCCCCGGGGACTGCCACCCCCCGGGGCTTTGATTTAAAAATGGTGCGGGAGGGCACTCGGCCCTCCCGCAGCCCCGGGGACCGCCACCCCCCGGGCTTCTATTTTTTAAATTTAATTACCTGTGTGGGGGGGCTCGAGCCCCCCCACACACCCCGGGGACCGACACCTCCCCGGGGCACTAACAATTTTAAAGTGGGGGTCCGTTTCGGATCCCCAAAGCCCCGGGGACCACCACCTCCCCAGGGCTTTCAACATGTTGGGAGGGGGGCCGCACGGCCCCCCTCCTGGAGCCAGTGATGGCCCTGGGGACCACCACCCCCCAGGGCCGGCTCCTGCAGTGTCCCGGGGTGCCTACCCCCGGGACACTGCTGTTTGCTATGACCGTCCTGTCATAGCACACTTGCTTTGAATTTTGGAAGAGAGAGCAGGGAAACCTGCTCTCTCTTCCAAAATTCAAAGCAAATTGCTTTTCCACACGGGGAGCTGCATGTTAGCAGCTCCCCATGTGGAAAAGCAATGCCGGCTCCCGCAGGACATGGGGAGCCGGCGGGACCCTGGGGTGATTGGGGACCCCCCCATGGTCCCCAATGGAGAGGGCCAGCCCCGGGGGATGGGGTCCCCGGGGCAAGTAGTGGCCCGGGAGGAGGGCCACGCGGCCCCCCTCCCCCCCCCCCAAAAAAAGGCCTGCCCCAGGGGATGGGGTCCCCGGGGCTAAAGGAGGCCTGAGGAGGGGGGCCACGCAGCCCCCCTCCTTAAATTTTTTTTAAAAAGTGTGGCCAAGCCCCGGGGGATGGGGTCCCCGGGGCTGGAATCGGCCACGGTAGGGGGGCCACGCAGCCCCCTTCCCGTTTACTTTTTTTAAAAAAATAAAAAAAGGGGTAAGGCCCTGGGGGATGGGGTCCCCAGGGCCCAAAAAAAGGAAAAAGGAAGGGGGGCCACACAGCCCCCTTTGAAGAAAAAAAAACGATTGTGCAGCAGGCCCCGCCCCCTTCCTTTACCACTCTGCAAACACGCCCCCTGGTGCGTTTGCAGATGGGGAACGAATTCCCCTTGAATACTGGGGGTCCCTGGGGGCCAACTAGCCCACCAGGAACCTCCAATATGCGCCAGGAGGCTGCGTTGCAGAGAGGTGTTCTGAGGCCACGCCCCTTTTTACACCTCTCTGCAACACAGCTCTGTGGCGCTTAATGGAGGTAGCTGGTGGGCTAGTTGCACCCCAGGGACCCTCTGGATTCAAGGGGAGTTAATCCCCCAACTTAAAATGCGCCACGGGGCGCGTTTGCACAGTGGTGAAGGGAGGGGGCGGGGCCTGAGGTGACATGTGTGCAAACACGCCCTGTGGCGCGTTTTAAGTTGGGAGATTAACTCCTCTTGAATCCTGAGGGTCCCTGGGGTGCAACTAGCCCACCAGCTACCTCCATTAAGCGCCACAGAGCTGCGTTGCAGAGAGGTGTAAAAAGGGGCATGGCCTCTGACCACCTCTCTGCAACGCAGGCCTGTGGCGATTACTGGAAGTACCTGGTGGGCTAGTTGGGCCCCAGGGACCCTCAGGATTCAAGGTGACCTAATCCCCCAACTTAAAACACGCCACGGGGCACGTTTGCACAGTGGTGAAGGGAGGGGGCGGGGCCTCAGGTGACATGTGCGCAAACACGCCCTGTGGTGCGTTTTAAGTTGGGGAATTAATTCCCCTTCAATCCTGAGGGACCCTGGGGGCCAACTAGCCCACCAGGTACCTTCAGTAAGCACAACAGAGTTGCGTTGCAGAGAGGTGAAAAAAGGTGCGTGCCCTCGGAACGCCTCTCTGCAACTCTGCTCTGTGGTCCTAACTGTAGGTACCTGGTGGGCTAGTTGGGCCCCAGGGACCCTCAGGATTCAAGGGGACTTAATCCCGCAACTTAAAACGCACCACGGGGCGCATTTGCACACATGTCACCTCAGGCCCCCCTCCCTTCACCACTGTGCAAACGCGCCCCGTTTTAAGTCGGGGGATTAACTCCCCTTGAATCCACACGTTATAGTTAGAAATTAGCATTTAAAAAACTTTTGAAATTCACCGAAAAAACCATAGGTTTCAGGCTCGTTATAGTTAGAAATTAGCATTTAAAAAACCTTTGAAATTCACTGAAAAAACCATAGGTTTTAGGCATGTTATAGTTAGAAATTTGCATTTAAAAAACCTTAAAAATTCACTGAAAAAACCATAGGTTTTAGGGAAAGTTATAGTTAGTTGGACATTGCACTCGTACAAAACCTGTGAAATTCCCCCGTTATAGTTAGTTCAGCTAACTATAACTCGCGCCCCGCAATGCACTGCTGATGACGTCACATATTACATCACTCATGACATGGTCAGTGCCATCATATATATATATATATTTTTTTAACATACTTGGTATGGTTCTCTGTATGTTCTGAGGAGGAGGAGAAGGTGTGTTACAGTTCAGTCTGATACATAAACTGGGCTCATAACAAGGTACCACTCCTTGGTTTTGGATGTTTTAGTTTGTACTTTGGGTTGCATTGGGTGGCATAGTCTTGAATGTGTGACTATGAATGATTGAAGTATCTGAGCTGATTATATTGGATAGTATTATTATATCCTAGATCTGCAAGCTTCTGAGCACAACCTACTTACCACCTCAAACCTTCTACTATGACATCCACATTTAGGTATTTTAGCCTTTGTGTCCATTTTATTGAAAGTCACTGTTAGCTAAACTGTGGGCAAACGCCTGAATTCCAGCATTAATGACTGAACTTGACTAGTGTGGGACTACATTTACAACATGTTAATTAAATTCTCACTGAATCTATGTAAGTGGCTGTGGCCTTGTCCTTGACTTTGATGATATTATTCTTTGATGAAAAATAATAAGGATAATTCGTAAAATGTGTAATACATAACACTGTTTATGCTATATATTAGTTCTTTTTGTTGAACAATTAAATGCCATTTGCTTACTGCACCACCTCTAACTTGTTTAACCAATTCAGTGATTGTTTCACAAGCTACTTCAGCAGAAACAGTGCAGAATTTCCTGTAAAAGTTACACTGTTCATTCATTAACCAATAAACAATAACATACTTTGTTGTGTTTTGAATAACTGTACGATTTCAAATATGATAATCTTAGAAGATGGTCTATGAGATTTAGAGTATGACCTCTTCTATATATTGGATGTGTGAAACAATGTAGGACTTTGTGAAGTGAGTGTTAATTTTTACACTGAATGTCATTGAATTATCATTAATGTTTCTGGAATGTTTAATGGGGTGTTAAAATCCCTAAGACGATGTCCATAAAGTAGAGTAGCTCCATAGATATTACTCAATTTAACTATGAAGTGAATGTTATGGCCCTGTAGTTTTGTTATGGAAAGAAATTCATTCAGAATGCAAAACCACATGACCTTATGAATGAAGGTGTGGTGTTATTCATTTCTATTTGTCCTTGTGTGTCAGAAAGTCAGCATCAGGGGCCAGGATACCAAACAAGGAGAGCTTGTGATAAGAGAAAATCAATATTATGCTAGGTTAGTTCTGTAATTTCAAAATTCAATAATAGTGTTCCTAAGGAAATGCGGCAGGGGGGAAAAGGCACAATCTTTCAGAGTGTGGAGAGTGCCTGTGCCAGGATAATGGGAATGGACAGTCAATGGGATTGTTTATGTTGCCCTCACTAGAGGATGTCATGCTTCATCATTGGGCGGTGATCCTAGTTGGGCCGGTGCTGCAATGCCCAATGGGTCCCCCGAAGGGTCGCTTTAGCGGAGATATTTTTCGAGGCTGCCATTTGATGAGTGCAAGTAAGGTGACATGTGACGTGACGTGGGGTGTAAAGTGCAGGTTAAAACTTGTAAGGGAATTTCCAACGCTGTAGTTTATTAACAGGATTACCCTTCCAGGGATAAAAAACCTATAGTGGGTTGGAGCTACCTCTGTGTTTTGAAGGAACCCAGGTAGTCAAAGACCTCCTTTACCGTCTCAAGAGGGGGACGTAGTAGTGGTCACACCTTCATGAATGTGTCAACATGTTTCGTGCTTGAGTTGGTCGTAAGGATCCGGGGCGCTTCATCAGGACAAAAAACATATAGTGAATGAACTACCCCACACTGAGCGGTGCCCTTACGTGCTACCTACTGTGTGTGTGTTGTATTGTTCCGGGTCCGACTTGTAGGGATAGAGAAGCATAGTAACAAAGAATTAAAAAACACTGGTAGAGTGGTTTCTGATCCCACAGTGAGTTCCCTTGGTCGAGGACCCCTCCTCTAGTACCCCAATCATGTATAGTGTTTTCTTTGTGAAAAGCATCTAAAAAAGAGAGCATGTAAGTATGCATTTAAAAATGATTAGCAGTAAGACTCAGGATAAGTATCACTGCCAAGAACACTGGCTTCTGGACCTCTTGAACTAGCTCCTTGTCCCCTCCTGTACCCCTTTTCCCACATAAGGGGTCTCTTGTTTGAAACATAGCTTTGTAATTTCACATGTGTGGACAGAATTATAATTGATTTTCATGCTGTTTAGAATTGAAGAATGTCGTGCTGCAAGGTGAATGTTCTAGGATGATATTTGTCCATGTTGTGCTTGGAAGCTATATAAATAAATAGAATAAGGTACCTCCTGCTGTACATTAAAAGAATATTACTAAGGCAGACAGCTTCGGAGCATTTTACAGGGCACTTTACACTGGGGAAACATGAGAGACAGAACTGCAGGATGGTTATCTCCAGGCTCTACGATTCCCTCCAGTGTCACCAGATACGAATGACAGACTTACGGCCCCCATAACAGCAGAAGAAGTGGGCGCAACCGTCGCGTCCCTTAAACCCCACAAGGCCCCCGGCCCCGTTGGACTCACAGCCCACTTCTATAAAACCTTTGCACCCGACCTCATGCCTCACCTCACGCGGCTTTTTAATCAAATGGCAGAGGCCGGGGAGGTGACCCCCTCGATGGCCGAGGCCGTGGTCATGGTCATCCCTAAGCCCGGGAAAAATGTACACCTGTGTGCCTCCTACCGCCCAATCGCTCTTTTAAACTTAGATGCAATGCTTTACTCTACTATTCTAGCAAACCGATTACAAGACTTGATGTCAGACTTAGTCCACCCCGATCAATCGGGCTTCATAAAAGGGCGCCAGACACATGATAATATTAGACGCACAGTACATCTAATTGAAAAAGTCACCAAACGAAAGATCCCAGCGGTTCTGGTGGGACTGGATGCCGAGAAGGCCTTTGATTGGGTGGACTGGTCATTTCTATTCCGCACACTTACACACTTTGGCTTTGCTGACAAATTTATTCGCATGATTAAGGCCAACTACACACATCCCCGTTCTAGGGTGCAGGTCAATGGCGTACTTTCGGCCCCCATCTTCCTCACGAGAGGAACTAGACAGGGGTGTCCTTTGTCGCCCCTGTTGTTCGCTCTCAGTATTGAACCACTAGCAATGACCATTCGGGAAACTCTGGCAATTAAGGGGATACCCTTCGGTGGGGACACCCACAAAATATCACTCTTTGCGGATGATGTGCTCTTGACACTCGGAGAACCATCACTCTTGCTCGACACACTGCAATTAGAGCTAGCCAAATTTGAGGCAGTAGCAGGCTTCAAGGTTAATCTCGATAAATCATACATACTTAATCTTACAGTCCCAGACGATGAGGCCAGCGATCTACAATCACACTCTCCATTACAATGGACTAACCACTCCCTTCAATACCTGGGGATTCAGCTGACGCCGAGCGTGGAAAGGCTTTACAAAGCCAACTTCTAGGCTGCTCTTCTCCAACTCCAGAATGATCTTAAGCGCTGGAAGCCCCTATTTATTTCATGGCTCGGCCGCATACATGCGGTCAAAATGACGCTGCTTCCCAAACTGTTATATCTCTTTCAGGCTCTGCCTATTGATTTAGATACGGACTTCCTACCTAAAATTAAGTCCATGCTCACACGGTTCATCTGGCAGGGAGGGAGGGCCCGTTTATCTTTTTCAATATTGAGGGGTCCCAGAACGGAGGGTGGAGTTGGGTTACCAGATCTGGGCCTTTATTACAAAGCCGCTCAATTGCGGCTAGTGACGGAGTGGTTTAAAAAGGAATCGGAGAAGCACTGGCTCCATATGGACAGAGGCATTGCGGGGAGGACGATATGGGATTTAATCTGGAAGCCCAAGAAAGAGAGACCCGCGAATGCGTACATCAGCACCCCCACTCGCACCGTCCTGAAAGTGTGGGATTCAGTATCAGGGAATGATTGGTGGAGCACATTCCCCTCCCCATACACAACGATTCACTTTAACCCGGCCTTTCCACCGGCCCTGCAGGAAGGCCCCTTCGACGCTTGGAGAGACGTGGTTGCCTTATGCTAGACCACTTATTTCATCATCACGATATTCTTACTTTTGACAATTGCAGAGGGGAGTTCCACTTAAACGCGGAAGAACACTTCCACTACCTCCCGCTTCGACATTGGGCACTCACCCCCCACATACGAGACGCGGCAACAAGGGAGAGAACAGGCTTTGAAACTTATGTGAGGACAGTGGGATCCATGAAGGGGGTGATTTCCTTCCTATACAACTATCTGCTTTCCTCCACACACTCCGCTCATCCCAGGTACATGTCTATGTGGGAGGGGGTGCTACACCGAGACATACAAGATAGGGAGTGGACGGCACTATGGGCCGACATCACGAAATTCAATCACTCTCTGGAGCTTAGAGAAGCGCACTTAAAAACACTAATGGACTGGTACCTCTACCCTGCCAAACTCAAACGAATATTCCCGAACACATCAGATAGATGCTGGAGGGGCTGTGGACTACTCAGTGATTTTCAACACATCTGATGGGATTGCCCCACCATACAACCATTCTGGGAGGAAATACTAGCACAAATCAAGACCATGTTGGGCTACCCCATACCGACCACCATGGAGGGGGTCCTCTTAGGCATCCATGATCCTTCCCTCGAACACCAAACCAGAGCAGATAAAGCCATTATGTGGACCTGCATAGGCACCGCGAAAGTAACGATCGCAGCAGCTTGGAAGAGAAAGGCAGCTCCCACCCTGTCATTATGGCATTCACGACTCTGGAAACTATTATGTCTAGAGAGAATGGCGGACATCTTCCGCGATGATTACAAGAGCTTTGAATATAGGTGGGGACCGCTGGTTGCCTTCCTTACACGAGGCTTGCCGCTGGCAGTTTGCCCGCCGTCAGTCAGGGGGATGCATCTCTTCCAATTCTAAATATTCTTCACATGACCAGAGGATGTACCAATTTCTTTATGTAACGCTGCCACCACTCACCTTGTTGATGGGAGGGGGGAGGGTTATGGGGTTTTTGTTTTCCTTTCTTTAGATATGGTTTCTAACTTGGGATACCTTCCCAGTTGGAAGGGTTGAGTGAAATCCGACCACAGGAGAAGATGGGTTGTAGGTTTGCGTCTTTGAGAAGGGGATACCCCATGCCTATACATTGTTATCAGCTGTACTGGACAATATAGATTTTCTTTATAGGAAGGCATGAACTTGACTGAATATGAGATTTCAATCCGGCTCCTTTTCCTGATGCAATACTTTGTATTTTTGACTCTGACACTACTTTTGCTGTAATGTACGAAGTGTTTGCTCAACAAAAATGCCAATAAATACACGTTTGACAAAAAAAAGAATATTACAAGTCACCGAAGAGTTCCATGACCATATAGAGAAATGACGTTGCAGTCATAATTCCTTTAAAGGGTCTTAGAACGCAAGGTGACTTGCAATTTCCTGTTAATGTACAAAAGAGAATATTTCATTCCTTATAATACATGGTCAAACTATCACTTTTGATTTGATTTGAAATTTATATAGCGCTCGAATGCCCAAGGGCGTCTAGGCCCTGTTGCCAGCGAGAACTGGAAGGTTGCCCATGAGAAAGATAGTGAGTGCTTTAATTAGCGAAGAGCCATGTTTTTAGCGATTTTCTGAAAGATAATGAAATTGGACTGTTCTTTATACCTGCTGTGAGCGAGTTCCATGTTTTAACTGTTCCCAAAATGAAACTCCTTCCTCCCCAATGTGCTCTGTTAAATCTGGGAGTCTGCAGAAGTTTGTTGTGAGAAGACCTTAAGTTTCTAGAAGGTGAGTTCCAAATCAGATGATTCTTCAAATAGTGTGGACCGGCACCATGCAGTGCCTTATATGCTAAGTATTTGGTTTTGAATTTGATCCTTTCTCCCGACTGGTAGCAAGTGCAGTGTTCTTAGACCATGGGTGACTGGCTGATATTTTGGGATATCCAACAACAAGCGTGCTGCTGCATTTTGGAGCCGCTGTAACTTTTGTAGGTACTGTGTTTGGATATTCACATAAAGAGCATTTCCATAATCCAATCTGGAAAGGGCTAATGCTGTCACAAGTGTCTTTTAAAGGTATTAAATGGTGAATCTTTCTAATTATCTTTAGAATAAAAAAAATTGTAGAGGTAAGAGTACTGACCTGATCTTTAAAAGTCTGTTTATCGTCAAAGATAAAACCTAAGGGGCATATTATCAAGCGGCAGCGATAATTATTGCTGGCCGCTCTTAGCGAGAAATTATTTATCGCCGGCTATCGCTGGCAATTATCACCATGCTATCGCTGTATCAACAACGCATAGCGCAATGGCGATAATTTTCCAGCGATAGCGGTGTTTTCCATGGAACATCGCTGGTTTTTCAGCGTTGTTCCTTGTAAAACGGCGATAACCTTGCTGATACGACCCTGTGGTCGTATCAGCATAATCCACCCCCAATGGTAAGTACAACTAAGTCAGCATTTTTGCAGACGTTAGTTTTTGGCGAAAACCGCGGTTTTCGCCAAAAACTAACGTCTGCAAAAATGCGTGGGCCTCCCTGTAAATATCGCGATGTGCACATCAGCGATAATTTACAAGGAGTACTGCCCAGTGATGCCCACTTTGCATCTCATTAGAGATGCAAAGCGAGCCATCGGGAAAACGGGTGCTAACATGCGCTAATGCATGTTAGCATCCCCTTGTAGATAGGGCGATGTCATTTTCGCCGCTTTTTTGGCTTTTAAAGCCAAAAAAGCGGCGAAATGGCCCTTGATAATATGCCCCTCAGTTTTTTACCTTCTTCACTGGAGCTAGAACATCGCCCAAAGTAGATGGCCACCATTTAGGTGACCAGAAGGAGCTATCTGTACCCAAAAGGAGAACCTCTGCTTTTCCACCGTTGAGTTTTAAACAGTTGGAGCTCATCCACTGATTCACCTGGGTCATACAATTGTTAAATCGTTCTGCAATTTCTTCCAGATTACTAGAGACTGAGACTAAAAGCTGAGTATCATCAGCCTAAGAGACAACTGAGAAGCCAAAATCCATAATAATTTTAGCCAGAGGGGTGACATAGAGATTGAAAAGTGTAGGGCTTAATGACGAGCCCTGTGGTACCCCACAAAGTAGTCTGAATTAATCAAATGAAAAAGTTCCGATCTCTACTGATTGAACCTATTAGATAGAAATGATTTAACCATCTTAAGCGCTGTGCCTTTTATCCCTAACTCTAATAACCTGTTAACCAGTATTCCATGATTCACTGTGTCGAAGGCCACCGACAGATCCAACAGAATCAAGGGGGCCTTACCTCCTACGTCCAAAATTGATCTTAGTTCTTCAGAGGCCATGACCAAAGCCATCGCATTGCTATGTCCCTCCTGGAATCCATATTGAGATGGATCTAATAATTCCTTGGAAACAATTAAAGACGTAAGTTGTATATTTAACACCTTTTCGAACACCTTTGCCGGGAAGGGTAGTCTGGAGATTGGTCTATAACTACTGGGGTCAGAGGGATCTAAATTAGGTTTTTTCATGAGTGGGACAATTGAGGCTATTTTCCAAACATCAGGAAAAGTACCTGAGCTAATAATCTCCTTGAATACAGCCACCAGTTGTTCACTCTTCTCATAAGCCACTCACATCCTTATTGAATAAAATCAGAATCTTTAGTGTGAATTTAAACATACCAAAAAGCAGTTATATATATTTTAAAGATATTAGAATCATATAAAAAATCATATAAATGTTATTCAGGTTAAATAAATGCTGTGGCTCAGACAGTGTAGGATAATGGAGAGATTCTATCTTTCCTGTAATGCTCTATAGCACAAAAAATTAAATGCCTTGCCATAAACATCTCCTTTCTGCTGATCATTTTTCCTTTATGAGAAACAGATCAGAAAAGGGAAAAGTCAGTTCCTTTTTTCCTTGCTTATGCTGTAGCTGTAATTATGCTCCCTGATCTGCTTTTTACCCTGGCTTCTCATTCTAGCAGCAAAGATAGTGATGTCAGAACCCACCTGTAATAACTTATTTCTTTTTATTTCAGATGACTAGAGATGTCCCAAGTAGCCTGTAATAAAGATTAGAGAGCGACTTTTATACAGGGATTGCATTATATTATATGATTAGTTGTTGGAGTAAGCAGTAGAACTCTAGTTTATTGTATAATTTCAAAGAAATAGTTACAATAAAGGTAAAGATAAAAAACAATTTGAAAAAATAAATGGGACTATAATAGCAACTGGATAGAGTGAATCTCAGACTTAGTTAATCACAATCTATTCAATTTCGATTAAAACATATCACTTCAGATTAAATATAATCATAATAGCACTTTAACAGCCACAACTTAGGGGCATATTTACTACTAAAGTGGTGAAGCGTGTCGTTAAGCCAAGAAGGCTAACTACATGCTCCATCACTTTAGAAACGCAGGGCTGCCCCATATTTACAAGAATATGGTGCAGCCCTGTGTTTCCCCCTGCACTGGTGCTAAATTTAGCTGCCTAGCGCCAACGCAGGCACCCTTGCACCTTAGTGCAAGGGTGTCTGCGTTGCAGGGGAAGATTGTTTATGTGCAGGAAGGTGTCTCTTCCTGCACATAAACAATCTTTAAATGCTGTTTTGTAACTTCTATGTGATCTGCTCAATGCAGCACACATAGAAGTTGCAAAACGTCATTTTTTTAATGATTGTTTATGTGCAGGAAGGGACACACTACTGCACATAAACAATCATTGGTGTTTTGCTGTTTTGATGTTTGCTGCACAACACAGCACACATGGAAACAGCAAAATCGAGGAGAAATTAAACATTTCTCCTTGTTTCACCAGGGTAAGACCAGGTTTTCCCTGGTCTTAATGTTGGCGCTGCCCCATATTTCCGCCACCCTTGTAAATGTGGTGCACCTTCAAAATCAATGGGTGCTGTGGTGGAACGTCCACAGCAACACCCATTGCCCACCCCTTTCACGCTAAGTGTAGCGTGAAAGGGTGCCTTATTTACAAGGCAGTGTTAAGCCGCGTGAAGTGGCTAAACGCTACCTCGTAAAGAAGGTGAAACCCCTTTTGCTACCACAACGTCCTGAAAAGGGGCATTGTGGTGGCGATAGGGGCTTGTAAATATGCCCCTTAGTTTGCTACTTTTTAGTTTTATTTAGCTGCTGATCAGTCAATGTCATAAATGTAGTTACCCTGCAAATCAGTCAAAAAGCAGTACTGACAATATTATTGTTCTAACAAACCCCTTCTCTGAATAGCAGCTTTAGTTATTTAACCCCTTCGGTGCTCATGACGGAATGGTTCCGTCATGAGCACCGGTGCTCCTGTGCTCATGACGGAACCATTCCGTCATGAGTACAGGGGCACGAAATCCCTCTGCTGTAAACAGCAGAGGGATTTCCATTTTTTTTTGGGGCCACGGGAGGTGGGGAAGAGCTTCCCCAACCTCCTGAGGCCCTCCCCTGGTTTTCAAAGTAATGACGATCGCGCGCATGGCGCGCTGTCGTCATTACATTGAAAACGAAACTGAAACTTAGTTTCAGTTTCAGTGTTTCAGTGCTCGTGGGGCTATCTCAGCCCCCTGAGCACCGAAACACTTGGGAGAGGTATCGTTGGAAAGCCCTTTCCAATGGTACCGTTCCCTAGTGGATCCCTGCTTGGGGATCACCCCAGGAGGGCGATCCCCAAGCAGGGATCTACCCACTAGCACCAGGGAGGGGGGAGCGGCCCCTTGGGCAAGGGCCTTTGCTCCCCCCATTGCGTTTTGGGCACACCAGTCTTTCTGCCCCCCCGGGGGGGGCAGAAAGCCCACTAGCCCCAGGAATTTTTTATCCCAAAATTTACTTAGGGTGGGGGCTACCCAAAACGGGCATGCCAATGCCCCCACCCCCCCACCAAAATGTCAGCCTTTCTGGGGGGAAGATGGAGGCAGTAGCCCCCAATCTGCCCCCCCCGGGGGGGCAAAAAGCCTACTAGACGCCAGGGATTTATTTTGGGCAAACAAAAATTAGGGTGGGGGCTGCCCAAAACGGGCATGCCAATGCCCCCACCCCCCCCCCGAAAATTACAGCCTTTCTGCCCCCCCCTGGGGGGGGCAGAATGCCCAGAAGGCGCCAGTGATTACGCTGGCTTTTTTTATGCATGGGGTGGGGGCTGCCCAGAATGGGCATACCAATGCTCCCACCCCAAAAAAACATAGCCACAGTCTTTCTGCCCCCCTTGGGGCCATATCGGGCAAAATCCCACCCCCCCGATTCCCCCCGAGGGCAGCAGAAAGCCCACAAGGCACAGACTTATTTTTAGCAATGTGCCTTCCTGTGGATTTTGGGCCCTAGCGCAGCCGGGACATAGGGTAACCTAGCAAACCTGTACATTTTTTAAAACTAGACACCATTGGGAATCCAGGATGGGGTGACTTGTGCACCTCTCACCAGGTTCTGTTACCCAAAATCCCTTGCAAACCTCAAACTTTGTAAAAAAAAAAAACACATTTTCCTCACAATTCTGTTGTGGGAAAGTTCTGGAATCTGCGTGGATCCACAAATTTCCTTCTACACAGCATTCCCCCAGGTCTCCCGATAAAAATGGTACCTCACTCGCATGGGTGGGTCAAGTACCCGCGACAGGCGAGGGCCCACAACCTAGTGAGGCGACATCAAAATTACCTATCACAAACCAACCTGGTTTTCAAGGGGGGTCCCATGAGTTTTTGGCCCCGGGCTCGGCGGCCATCTAGGGAAACCTATCAAACCCACACATTTATGAAAACTAGACACCCGGTGGATTCCAGGGAGGTATGGCTTGCGTGGAGCCCCCAACGTTTCATTACCCAGAATCCCCTGCAAACCTCAAATTTAGCTGAAAAATCACTTTTTCCACACATTTTTGTGTGGAAAGTTGTGGCATCACCGGGCTGACACAAATTTCCTACCACCCAGCGTTCCCCAGGTCTCCCGATAAAAATGGTGCCTCACTCGTGTGGGAGGCCCAAGTACCTGCGACAGGCAAGGGCCCAAAACGTATTGAGGCGACATCAAAATTGCCTATCACAAAACGACCTGGTTTTGCAACGGCGGGTCACCTGGGTTTTTGGCCCCGTGCTCAGCGGCCAGCTAGGGAAACCTACCAAACCCACACATTTCTGAAACCTAGACACCCGGGGGATTCCAGGGAGGTATGGCTTGCGTGGATCCCCCAACGTTTTCTTACCAAGAATCCCCTGCAAACCTCAAATTTAGCTGAAAAAATAACTTTTTCCACACATTTTTGTGTGGGAAAGTTGTGGCATCACCGGGCTGACACAAATTTCCTACCACCCAGCGTTCCCCCAGGTCTCCCGATAAAAATGGTGCCTCACTTGTGTGGGAGGCCCAAGTACCCGCAACAGGCAAGGGCCCAAAACGTATTGAGGCGACATCAAAATTGCCTATCACAAAATGTTTTGGGCCCTTGCCTGTCGCGGGTACTTGGGCCTCCCACATGTGTGAGGCACCATTTTTATCAGGAGACCTGTGGAAATGCTGGGTGGTAGGAAATTCGTGTCAGCCCGGTGATGCCACAACTTTCCCACACAAAAATGTGTGGAAAAAGTGATTTTTTCTGCTAAATTTGAGGTTTGCAGGGGATTCTGGGTAAGAAAAAGTTGGGGGATCCACGCAAGCCATACCTCCCTATAATCCCCCGGGTGTCTAGTTTTCAGAAATGTGTGGGTTTGGTAGGTTTCCCTAGCTGGCCGCCGAGCACGGGGCCAAAAACCCAGGTGACCCCCTTTGCAAAACCAGGTAGTTTTGTGATAGGCAATTTTGATGTCGCCTCAATATGTTTTGGGCCCTTACCTGTCGCGGGTACTTGGGCCTCCCACACGAGTGAGGCACCATTTTTATCAGGAGACCTGGGGGAACGCTGGGTGGTAGGAAATTTGTGTCAGCCCAGTGATGCCACAACTTTCCCACACAAAAATGTGTGGAAAAAGTGATATTTTTCAGCTACATTTGAGGTTTGCAGGGGATTCTGGGTAAGAAAAAGTTGGGGGATCCACGCAAGCCATACCTCCCTGGAATCCCCCGGGTGTCTAGTTTTCAGAAATGTATGGGTTTGGTAGATTTCCCTAGGTGGCCGCCGAGCACGGGGCCAAAAACCAAGGTGACCCCCCTTGTAAAACCAGGTCGTTTTGTGATAGGCAATTTTGATGTCACCTCAATACGTTTTGGGCCCTTGCCTGTCGCGGGTACTTGGGCCTCCCACACGAGTGAGGCACCATTTTTATCGGAAGACCTGGGGGCACGCTGGGTGGTAGGAAATTTGTGTCAGCCCGGTGATGCCACAACTTTCCCACACAAAAATGTGTGGAAAAAGTGACTTTTTCAGCTACATTTGAGGTTTGCAGGTGAAACTGGGTAAGAAAAAGTTGGGGGATCCACGCAAACCATACCTCCCTGGAATCCCCCGGGTGCCTAGTTTTCAGAAATGTGTGGGTTTGGTAGGTTTCCCTAGCTGGCCGCCGAGCACGGGGCCAAAAACCCAGGTGACCCCCCTTGCAAAACCAGGTCGTTTTTTGATAGGCAATTTTGATGTTGCCTCAATACGTTTTGGGCCCTTGCCTGTCGCGGGTACTTGGGCCTCCCACACAAGTGAGGCCCCATTTTTTTTGGGAGACCTGGGGGAACGCTGGGTGGGAGGAAATTTGTGTCAGCCCGGTGATGCCACAACTTTCCCACACAAACATTTGTGGAAAAAGTGATTTTTTTCAGCTAAGTTTGAGTTTGCAGGGGATTCTGGGTAAGAAAACGTTGGGGGCTCCATGGAAGCCATACCTCCCTGGAATCCCCCGGGTGTCTAGTTTTCAGAATGTATGGGCTGGTAGGTTTCCCTAGCTGGCCGCCGAGCACGGGGCCAAAAACCCAGGTGACCCCCCTTGCAAAACCAGGTCGTTTTGTGATAGGTAATTTTGATGTCGCCTCAATAAGTTTTGGGCCCTTGCCTGTCGCGGGTACTTGGGCCTCCCACACGAGTGAGGCAGCATTTTTATTGGGAGACCTGGGGGAACACTGGGTGGTAGGAAATTTGTGTCAGCCCGGTGATTCCACAACTTTCCCACACAAAAATGTGTGGAAAAAGTGATTTTTTCAGCTAAATCTGAGGTTTGCAGGGGATTCTGGGTAAGAAAAATTTGGGGGATCCACGCAAGCCATACCTCCTTGGATTCCCCCGGGTGTCTAGTTTTCAAAAATGTATAGGTTTGCTAGGTTTCCCTAGGTGCCGGCAGAGCTAGGGTTCAAAATCTACAGCTAGGCACTTTGCAAAAAAAGGGTCAGTTTTCACTGTGAAAATGTGGTGTGTCCACGTTGAGTTTTGGGCCGTTTCCTGTCGCGGGCACCAGGCCTACCCACACAAGTGAGGTACCATTGTTTTTGGAAGACTTTGGGGAACGTGGGGTGGGTAGAATTTTGTGGATCCACGCAGATTCCAGAACTTTCCACCACAGAAATGTGAGAAAAATGTGTTTGTTTTTTTACAAATTTTGAGGTTTGCAAGGGATTCTGGGTAACAGAACCTGGTGAGAGCCAGTCAAGTCACCCCATCCTTGATTCCCCTGGGTGTTTAGTTTTCAAAAATGTATAGGTTTGCTAGGTTTCCCTAGGTGCCGGCAGAGCTAGGGTTAAAAATCTACAGCAAGGCACTTTGCAAAAAAGGGTCAGTTTTCACTGTGAAAATGTGGTGTGTCCACGTTGTGTTTTGGGCCGTTTCCTGTCACGGGCACTAGGCCTACCCACACAAGTGAGGTACCGGTTTTCTCGGAAGACTTTGGGGAATGCGGGGTGGGTGGAATTTTGTGGATCCATGCAGATTCCAGAAGTTTACACCACAGAAATGTGAGGAAAATGTGGTTTTTTGGACAAATTTTGAGGTTTGCAAGGGATTCTGGGTAACAGAACCTGGTGAGAGCCACACAAGTCACCCCATCCTGGATTCCCCTGGGTGTCTACTTTTGAAAAATGTATAGGTTTGCTAGGTTTCCCTAGGTGCCTGCAGAGCTAGGGTTCAAAATCTACTGTTAGGCACTTTGCAAAAAAAGGGTCATTTTTCACTGTAAAAATAAAGTGTGTCCACGTTGGACCGTTTCCTGTCGCAGGCACTAGGCCTACCCACACAAGTGAGGTACCATTTTTATCGGGAGACTTAGGGTATCACAGAATTGTAGTGCAACTGTTATTACCTATTGACTTTCGATGCATTTCTGCCTTCCAAATGAAAGACAATGTGTAAAAAAGAAGTCATTTTGAAAAATGACCTATAAGTCTCATGCTAGTATGGGTACTCACAATTTCGGAAATGTGCAAATATCTACTGTTTCTAAACTCTATATTTTGTTCCAATTTCAGAAATACATAGGTGTCTTTCATACCGATTTTTCCATGTATATATTTTCCCAAATTAATTGCTATATACCCGGAACATAATGAAAAACCATTGCAAGACGCTGCTCAGTTATTGGCTCTGGGTTCGTCGGGTTCTTGGTGAACCTACAAGTCCTATATATCCCCACAACCAGAAAGGTCTAGCGGATGTAACGGTATATTTCTTTTAAACAGCTGTCACAATTAGAAGAAGTTACAGGTGAAAACGTTGGCACAAATGGCTGTTTTTTTCAACTAATTTTCAATTTTTCCTATATTTAACTGTTAGTTTCTATGAAGAAACCTTGAAGGATCTACACAAATGACCCCTTGCTGAATTCAGAATTGTGTCTACTTTTCTAAAATGTATAGCTTTCCTGGATCCACTATTGCTTTCATACTCATTTCTACCATTAACTGGAAGGAGGTTGAAAGCACAAAAAATAGCAAAAATAGGCTATGTCCCAGAAAAATGCCAAAACTGTGTAAAAGATTTTGGTTTTCTGACAAAAGTCTGCTTGTCCCTGAAATCTGGGAAAATTGTGATTTCAGCACCACAACCTCTTTGTTGACACCATTTGCATGGAAAAAACCAGACGCTTTCATCTGTAGCCCTTTTTTCCCATTTAAAAAAAAAAAAAAACATTTACCTGTAGTTTGGCTAATTTCTGGGTCCCCTCCAGGGGAATCCACAAACCCTGGGTACCTTTAGAATCCCCATGATGTTGGAAAAAAAGGACGCAAATTTGGCGTGGATACCTTATGTGGTCAAAAAGTTACAGGGGCCTAAGCGCGAACTACCCCAAATAGCCAAAAAAAGGCTTAGCACAGGGGGGGAAAAGGCCTAGCAGCGAAGGGGTTAAGTCAAGTGGCGTAAGACAAAATAATGGACCTCCCCTCAGAATGTGGTGAGGGAATACTAAGACACAAATCTTACAAATATTCATAAACCTTCAACTTATTTAGGAGTCCTTTGAAGTTTAGGAATCGCCCAAGGGCTGCAGGGGCCTGTGGTATGCCCCTGCTTAAGTCTTAAGTTTACTACGGCTAGACAAATACATAGTCTATGGTTGGTAGTTTAATTCACTGTCAAACATAAGTAACTCTTAAGTTGATGATGACCCAGTAGATTCCTAGATCTCTCAAATTGAACTAATGGAAAATACACCGTTCTATAATGAAGGAACATTACTTTAGCTTTAGATAAAAATTGTGAATCAATGTGAGCCTGCATTTTGTGTTAAAGTGTTGATTACATAGTAAGAGCATTTTTCCAGCTTAGGCAGTGCTCATTTAATGAATGTAACATTGTTATTTTTCTTAGTGGTGATTTCTAATGATCGTTACTCTAACTACATACATTTCCTATACTTAACATATAATTGTAATTAATAATTGTAATAGAAAGTCTGAAGTTTTGTACAGTCTGCCCTCAGAATGTAGCTGCTGATGCTGTCAGTTGAACGAAATTTCAGATCTAAGGCAAAAATGCACTTGAGGGTCCCATCTTTGCCCCTTTACCATGCCGCCATGTAATTTAAGAAACATTTATCTAATAAGGAAGAAATGCTTGAAAACCCAAGCTCAAACGTGTCCAACATTGTGGCGTCAACCGTTGAAGATTTTATAATTTCCTAATAAAGTTAATTGCTAGTATGTTCATTATCCTATTTGATTTACTGAAAAAGAAAGCAAGCCATGCTCAATGGGATTTATTCGCAAAGGTAAACTTATACTTGAGTATACTTGTACTTTTACTCTTGCACTTTTGAATAACTTTACTATTTGGGCTATTCACCATTTACAAGTGTAAAATTACTCAAAAGTGTAGGGTAACATGTCTCCACTCCCTCAAACAGGGGTGGAGGCAAATTTACAAGTGCAAACTTACTACTGCCAAAACGAACCAGTAGTAACTCTAACAACTCATGGCCAACCACTGGTACTGCAACACCGTCCCATAGAAAATAATGGATGTTGGTACTTAAACTAAAAGCCCATAGTGAATAAAGTTCAAATAAAACTTTTAAAAAAAAAACATTTAAATTGGTTAAAAATATGAATAATGTTTTGGTGTTAAAAATGTATTTAAAAATAAATCATATCCTTTATTTTATTTTAAACATTATTTAATAACCTTTTTTCATTTAAAAGTTAATGTAACATTACTGTTTCTACTTTAGGTTGGATTTTGTTTATTAAGACATCTATAAAAAATATGTTTATTTAATTTCATATATTTAAATTAATTACATTTTAAGTTCAAAATTAGGTTATTAGTCCTGTAACATGTTTTATTTTGTTATACATTCAATATAAAAACATAAATTGGCTTACATTAATAATTATCATAGAAATATTTGTGCTGATTTTTAAGTTTAATAACCATTTTTACTGTTCTATATACTTTACCATAGGGAGCTCTATTCCACAGTGGCTGAGATATTCCAATGATAAAGTGCAGGGAAGAGCAAAAAACGTTTATTAAACTTGGAAAAAATGTGTACAAATATTTTGGGAATATTCAGACAAATGATGACACCAGGGATTTGACCAAATCACCAAATGGCTGGTCAGCTAAGCTGTTTTACTGATTGACCAATTAAAACAGCTTTTCTTTCTTGAGAAGACCATAGTTTTAGCTTTCTTAATGTTTATTTTAAGTTGCCTTTCACTATTTACTCCTCTAGACCTTTTAGTATTTTTAATAACCAAATTAGATTGGTACCCATTAACAGAAGATCATCTGCATATGCATCTAGCAAACGGTCATATTTTTCTACTAACTTAAAGTGAGTCAAATTTACCAAGAAGGTCAGACGAATAGCATGAAATTTAGAAGTGGAGCCAGGATACAACCCTGCTTTAACCGCTTGGCTGCGGCGCTAATTCCCCCGCGGTGCTGGACATTCCATTGTTGGGCGTGGTTCGGACGGCCCCCCGGCCATCGTGCTCACACGCCCACCGTGACTCATGACGGCCGGGGGCCGTCATGAGCACCGAAGGGGTTAAGCAAGTTTCCCTTGTGCCTTCTCTACGGCGTCTGTCAGGTAACAATTTAGAAGCTTGTACCGCAGGGGTTTTGCAGTACCTCATAGGAGAAACTTGGTGGGTCCCTTCGGAGAACCGCTTTTTAAAAAACATTTTATAGACAACAGGACTGAGTCCCTGAGTCATGTCGCAACATTTTCTTTACAATTGTGCCCAACAAATCAGATCACACTGTACCACAGTGCCATCACCGGACTGCAGTATCAAAATGACCAACAGGAGGAAAAACCTCCTAATCTGCTTAGGTTGGGCATTAAGGGGCTAGAAAGTTAGCTATATTTGGACTGTTGGTGTGTAGATAGGCTATTATTGGCCAATGTAAAGGTGAGTAGTCAAATGTGATTAGCAGGCCACAACATGAACAATATGTTGTGACAGTCATTAAAGGACTCAGAAATATGATCTCTGTGTCTTGAAAATGAATTAAAAAATATGTAAAGGGGCAGGTTGAGCACAGTCCAGCCCTTAAGGCATGTGGGGGGTACGGACCCCCCCCCCGATTGGCTTGCCACAACATTGACAACATGTAGGAGAATTCATTAATGTACTCATAGACACGGTCCCCATTGAAATGCACTGTAGTTAATGAACAACTAGAGCCTGAGCATTATGTATCTATGTCATAAGTAAGCACATCTGAACACCATCTTTATGGAAACAAAGCTTTAAAACTGACAATGTTTCCTAAAGAGAAAACTGCAGTAAGAAAACAAAATGAGGGTTTTGTTGGAATATAAATTATGGTTAGTGGTGTAGAAAGTTATAATGAGGAGAGTGTTTCTATGTGTTCTCAAATATCTTCCTCATTTATTTCAGAATTCTGACATTCAGAGTAAAACAAGTACTTTGAACACCAGCAGTAATCTGCCACTTAACTCCTAGGAATTAGCTGCAGTGTCACCAAAGAATTCTAATGAACAGCTAGAACGTTAACAATTTGTATTTGTTGGACTTGTCCCTCTCTGCAGGGTCATCCCCAAACTTTCTGCCTTAAATTTCCTGTTTTCTGAACTTGTCTTTTGTTGGCTTTTAGGACTCTGTGCACGTAACCACTGCTTACCACTGCTGAAGTACTTGTGCTCCCTCCTCTAAACATTGTGAAATTGGATTACACCCAAATGCCTGTAAATTAAATGCTACTAGTGGGTCTTCAGCACTTATTGTGCCACCCACTGAAGTAGCCTTTTAAATATGTCTCAGGCCTGCCACTGCAGTCTGTATGCAGTTTAAACTGCCATTTCAACCTGACTAAACAAACCTTTTGCAGGCCTAAACCTCCATTTTAATACATATGTCACCCTTATGGTCGGTCCAGGTCCCTTGAATGGCTTCAGAGAGAGCTCCATTGGTCTAACTGAAGACCCGCAAAGCCTCGCTGCTCAGCTGCTAGCTTTTTTGGAATCGACACTGAGCTACGCAAGACCCCGCAAAGCCTTGCTGCATAGCTGCCAGCTGCATTGGAACTGACGCCGTGCGATGCAAAGCCCTACCGCACAGCTCATCAGAACCGATGCAGTGTGGCACAAAGCCTCGCAGCTTTACCGGAATTAACGCCGGGCAAAATGAAGCTTCTCTGACCTACGTCACGCAGGCCATGCACCAGGAACATAAGGTACAATTCTCAACAGACCCATCTTTGTCCTGTACCTGGCCTGCGCTCCCTAGCAGTCAGCCTGGACTTGTGACATTGTCTCAGTCCAATGCAACCAAATACCCTCAGTTGGCTCTTTGTAACTTTTGGGCTACTTTTACCTACATCTTTAAAATTGCACATCTCCGGTTATACTAATTGGATATTTGTTTTTTTTTTATGTCAAATAATGTATTACATTTTACCCTATTTTTCTAACTTGATGTGGGATTTTCCTTGTGTAATATTTTTTTTCTTTTTACTGTGTCTGTGCTGTATAGCTACTTTACAGATTTCCTCTAAGTTGACCTGACCGCTTTAGTGCCAAGCTAACAGTGATTTAAATACAGGTGAATTTGTGGTTTGCATGTTTGTCACCTTGAAAGAGATTGTGGTTGATCCTTGGGAAGGGCGCACGCCCCGCTCAACCAATTCCCAATTTCCTACAGTATTCAGACAAAAAGTAAGGCATTTCTGAATGCCATTTTGTTTGAATAGGAGCATTTGAATTTAAAGCCTTTCCTGAGAACCAAATGAGCACAGAGATGTTAGTGCAGGCATAAAACCAAGGGTAAACAAAATTAAAGAGAGAGACAACTGCAACGTATAGCATCCCATTTCCATATCACTTTATTCAGTCCAGCCATCTTCTCTGTCACTTAACAGGTCACCAATTTTATAATAGTAACATTTGGTGGACAAATGTCTATATCTATATTCACTGAAAGAAGCAAAGGTGAAAGTGATGTTACAGTTAGGTGTTGAAATAACACAAAAACGAACACAAAAACAAAAAAAAACTCTGAAATTCACCTGTTAGAGTTCACAGAGCTAACCTCAACTTGCACGACGCCATGCACTGCATATGATTTCACATATTACTTCACTCATGACATTTTAAATGACATTATTGGTGAAATCACTGATGACATCTGAAATGACATTATTGATGATACCACTGCTGACATAAAAGATAACACAATAGCCATTGAATTCATAGACTTTCCTAGTGTAAACCTGTGGATCCATAACATGGAAATAGTTAAGCCTTGGAGGCAATTGTAATTGTGCATGTTGAAAGTCATATGGTGCACTGTTTACAAATCACTAAGGTTTAGGGTGAACGTTGTGCTCTTGGTTAAAAGAACAGTAAAGGCTGAGCACACCTGATGCTAGTTGTAGAGTTATGTTTGAAGATAGGTTATGCTTAAAGCCAAAGCTTAGTCCAAAAAATCTGGGAGAAACGCTTAAGCTGCTGTTGATAATAGATTATCAACCAGTGGATATTTGGCCACTTGCCCATGTTAAATAATACAGTAGTGCACTCAAATTATGGAACAAGGATATTTATAAAGTGCTGATGTTTATTTCCATAACTTTGCTGAGGATTTTGATGCACTGTAGATTGTAGAATACACAAAGTAGGGGTGTCTCACTTAGATGTGGTTTATCTCACACTGGTGTTGTAAGCATTGCTGTAATGTTGTATAGCGGTAGCCGCCCTGTAGGCATAGTTAGGATTCGAGAGATAGTAGTGCCTCAGATTGATAATAACTTTGCCAATGTTTGACAAATCTTTGCAGACCTATTCCTTTTTCTACATTGGTTGATGATGCAAAGTTTTATGGTGATTAGTTAATGGATGCAAAGAAAAAAGGGGGGGGGCATTTTTTGCCACAAATTGATTTTTCATAGACTTTTATCAGTAGCCGCAAAATGGCTCAACAGATTTTCATGAAATATGACAGGAATATAGATTCAATCAATCAATCAGGGGTTTATAAAGCACACTACTCACCCGTGAGGGTCTCAAGGCGCATGGGGGGGGTGCAGCTCCGGATCAGTCAAAGTGCCAGGTCTTGAGGCTCTTCCTGAAGGTGTGCAGAGTGGGGGACCATCTGATGTTGACTGGGAGCTCGTTCCAGGTCTTTGCTGCGACGTAGGAGAAGGCTCTTCCGCCTGCTCTGGTTCTGCGGATGTGTGGGGTCTCTGCCAGGGCGAGGTTGGTGGAGCGGAGGTTCCCTTTAGGTACGTGGAAGGAGACTCTTTTGTTGAGGTATTTGGGTCCGATGTTGTGGAGGGATTTGTAGGCGTGGGTGAGTAGTTTGAAGGTTACTCTCTTCTCGATGGGGAGCCAGTGGAGGTCTCATAGGTGCTGGGTCATGTGCTCGTGTCGTGGGGTGCCGAGGACGAGTCTGGCTGCGGTGTTCTGGATGGTTTGGAGCTTGTGTAGCAGGGTTTTGTTGATTCAGGCGTAGAGGGCGTTACTGTAGTCTAGACTGCTGGTTATGAGTGTGTGGGTGATGGTCTTTCTGCATTCAGGGGGGATCCACTTGAAGATCTTGCGGAGGATGCGGAGGGAGTTGAAGCAGGAGGAGGCGACGGCATTGATCTGGCGGGTCAAGGTGAGGGAAGAGTCTAGAATGATGCCGAGGTTCCGGGCGGGTCTGTTGGGGTGGGTGAGTTTATGAGTGCAGGGGGCCACTAGAAGCTGTCCCACGTGGTGGGGGAGGGTCCGAGGATGAGGACCTCTGTCTTCTCCGAGTTCAGTTTTAGGCAGCTGTTGCTCATCCAGGCTGCAACGTCTTTCATTCCTTCTTGGAAGCTGAGTCTGGTGTCTTCGGGGTTCTTCGTGAGAGAGATGATGAGCTGGGTGTCGTCGGCGTAAGATACTATGCTGAGCCCATGCTGTCTGATGATGGCGGTGAGGGGGGCCATGTAGATGTTGAAGAGCGTGGGACTGAGCGAGGATCCTTGGGGTACTCCACAGTTAATCTCTGTAGGTTCGGAGAGGAAGGGAGGGAGTCTGATCCTTTGGGTTCTGCCGGAGAGAAAGGAGTGGATCCAGTTGAGGGCGGTTCCTCGTATACCAGCGTCGTGGAGTCTGGCTGCGAGAGTGCGGTGTGAAACGGTGTAGAAGGCTGCGGAGAGGTCTAGTAGGATGAGGGCCGCAGTGTGGCCCTGGTCGTGTAGCATGCAGATGTCAGCGGTGGCGGCGAGGAGGGCGGTCTCGATGCTGTGGTTGCTGCGAAATCTGGACTGGGATTATGGTGTGGAAATAGTCCTTTTTGTTATTTGGTTCAGTATTTTTTAAGTTATAAGGGACAAATATTTAGTGATATATTGGTCTGTGGTATTCCATGGTACCTTTGTGCTACACCGCAGTACCTGGCAATTATGAAACTGAATTTTATTGGTTAAACCCTTGCAAAATGAAAAGGCAGCCATATTGTTTAGACCATACTCTGTCTTTGTTTTGTGTTTTAACAGGAAATATAGGTTATTACTCTTGTTTTATAGTAAAGAAAGAAATTAGTCAGTTTAGCAAACTCTGTAGAGGTAGGGAAAAGTAGTATTATTGATTTATGTATTTTTAAAATAGGTTTACGTAGTACTGTGATATTGTTGTGAAATTACCCAGAAAGTACTGCAGTACCTATTGAAATTAAATATATATATATGACAAATGACACTCTACGACATGCCACTCCACTCCACTGAACGACACACCACTCCACGATGGGCCACTCAACTCTATGACGTGTCACTCCACTGTCCAACACTCCACTCAATGATGCTCTATGTCACTCCACTCTACGACATGTCAATCAGCTCTAGAGCACGCCACTCCACTCCACGACATGCCACTCCACTCTACACCCCTCCACTCTAAGACACTCTACAACATGCCACTCCACACTACAACACTCTACTCCACAGAATGTCTCTTCACTTTATGTCACTCTACTCCACTATACTACGCTCTACAACACGCCACTCCACTCTACGACATGCCACCCAACTTTATGGCAGTCCACTCCACTCTATGAGACTCCACACCACTCCACTCTATGACACGCCTCTCCACTGTATGACATGCCATTCCACTGTATGACACGTCACTCCATTCTCTCACATGCCAATCCACTCTATGGACCTCCACTCTAAGACACTCTTTGACACACCAATTTATAACATGCCACTCCACTCTGCTCTACGACATGACACTCCACTCTATGCCACTCTGCCCTACGACATACCACTCCACTGTACGCCATGACACTCTATGCCTCAACAATCTGTGTCTCCACACTCTACTACACGACACTCTACAACACTCCACTCTACTCCACCTTACGGCACTCTACTCCACTCTACGCCCCTCCACTCTATCACACTGTACTCCACTATATGCCACTCCAACTCTACAACACTCTAATGCACTCTATGTCACTCCACTCTATGCCTCTCCACTCTAAGCCACAACATGGTACTCCTAATAATGAACTTTCGCAAAAATACTGCATTACCAAAAAAAAACATTAAAACCAAATATTACCATATTAAAGAACATTACATGATTTATGATTCCAAACACATTTTTATGTAAATAAAACATTGAAATTCCATGAAAAAAACAAATATTGAGGATGCGTTATAGCTTGGAAAACCAAATTCATTCTTTGTATAGAAAACCAACTTAAGTTACACAAACCTTAGAATTTTTAAAGTCATAGCTATAACATAAAATTATAGCCATAACTTAAAGTTCTAATTTGTGCACCACCCATAAATTACTATAACTTGCAAACTAGCTAACAATTGAAAAACATGTGCACATTGTCTGCAGGTTTCAAGTCACACCTATGACATGTGGAGAGGTCTAGCATTTTCCATTTAAATAACTTATCAGGTGTGAAATAAAGCATGTTTATTACCCTACAGTGCTGTAGTTGCAAATTGGTTATAAAGCTACAAGTGGTTCCGTTGGGTAAGTACCACAGGCTACTGGTTCAGAACCTGATTATTTCTTTCACAATCAATAGTGATTTTGTACTAGACCTTTATAAATGTACCACACCTCAGTAAGTTTGTATCAAAAATATATATATTTATTAAATTATTTGTTTTGTTTCTCTATTTCTCTCACTAATTGTGTAAACAATTTTATACAAAAAGATAATACCAATGGGGGCTGTCTGACAAAGAAAGATAGAAAGAAAAAAAGATAGCCTCTGCTAGACATGAGTCTATCAGGAAAATGTATTTCGTTCACTTGGGGCTGCGGTAGTAACCATCTGCTGCACCGCACTACTTCCATACTCACGTGTATCCTGACAGGGCAACAGAGGTCAAGATTGCCGCCACGTTAGCACTCACGGACAGCAGACCTCACATGGCCATGTGACATCCTCATGTGGTGTCCCAGCAATCCATTTAAGCAGGGAACACCGGCCATAGCTCACTTGACCGTGAGTTGGTGAGAGACACTCGAGAATACAGGTAAGGAGACTATGGGGCCGATTCCGATCTCGGCCGGTAGGGCACCGAATCGGATTCGGCTTAACCGGATCCGATTCGGAGCCCTATTTCCCGACCGAGTCGTACGTGCATCCGGGCGAGCGAGTACGATGCGTGTGCTCGTGAAATCTCCGACCGACTCGTTCGCAGGACCCGACCGCTCCGACCGACTCACATGGGGACGACGCGCACCTCGCAATGGAGACGTTCCCCGGCCGGGTAAGTATGATGCGTACCTCGACCGCTCCGACCGACTCGCGCAGTCCGGCTCCAAGGAGCTGTCGGAGCCGCACTTTGGGGGTCCGTGTCGGACCCCCCTGGAAGCGTAGGCGTGCGAGTCGCACACAGGGGGGACCCATGGGTCCCCCTACACGTGCATGTACGGTGCGACCCGCATCGACGTGAACACGCTGTAGGGGGCGCCCTTGTTCGCGTCGTGCCCATTGAGTCAATGGGAGCCCGTGTACGCGTCGTACGACTGGCTCCCATTGACTTCAATGGGAGTCCGACCGAATCGAGTCCGATAGCATACGTGCGCATCGTACTCGTTCGGTCGGACTGCTAGGGTCCGATTCGGTCGGAAATCTCTCCGGGTCCGGCTCGGTCGGGGAGATTTCCGACCTGAATCGGAATCGGCCCCATAGTCTGGTGGATTGGTAAGTATATGTAACAGATGCAGCAACTGCATAAAGTAGTGGCTATACACATGTAGGGATGCAGATAGTAACTGGCAATCTCATAATTTTGCAGATGATCCTTGAACAAAAACTCCTTCCGGGCTCAGAGGAGTTAATAGATTTAATCTTGTGAATTCCCAACCACCAAGGGTGAGTACCCCAAGAGTTTGGCGGCTCACCCATTGTACATTTTTTATTCCACACCATACTAATAGGAATGTTGTTTTCCTTTGAATAGGCTGTCGCACTTCCTTCTTTTGTCCTGAAGAAGACCCTACTTGATGTGTCTACAAACACATATATATACAGGGTCGAAACGTCAACATACAACCATCTCATGTCCTGGCTCACTATAGCAATTATTTTAAAAACTAGGACTAGCTAAAGTGAAAGACCTGAAAAGGATGGATAATTTATGTTATTGTCTTGTTTATTGTTTGAATTTGAAAGGTCACCCATTTGCACTATATGTCACCACAGTCACCCATTGAATTGTCTGTGTTTGTTATTGTGTTTTCTTTGTCAGACAGCCCCCATTGGTATTATCTTTTTGTATAAAATTGTTTACACAATTAGAGAGAAAAGTAGAGAAACAAAACAAATAATTTAATAAATATATATATTTTTGATAAAAACTTACTGAGGTGTGGTACATTTATAAACGTCTAGTACAAAATCACTATTAATTGTGATAGAAATAATCAGGTTCTGAACCAGTACCCGTGGTATTTACCAAACGGAACCACTTGTAGCTTTATAACTATTAACCCAGGTTCCGAGGGATACAGGGTGACCCCATTGATCTTAATGGTAGTTGCAAATTAGAGCATTTAAATATGTTATGTCCCATTTTTATTGCCCTTACAATTTCATTCACATTTATGTTTTGTATCAGTTTATCGCTCAATTTTACTGGTATTCTATCTAGATCATCATCAAATGAATCAGAAATAAACAGGTATATTCTAAATTATAGTTAACTTTCTCTCTGCCTCTCCAAACATATCAATCAAGGGTATATTTGTCAATGGCTCGAGTGAACCAGTCTTATTTAAATAATAGCTTATTTGTAAATATTTTAAATAGTTATGTTGAAGAATTGGAAAGTCCTTTTGTAAATCATAGAAATATCGTAGTAAGCCACCATCTAACTAATGTAATACCATTTCTAGCCGATATGTCGCAATAGGGTCTTTAAAGATTTCATGGAATGATGAATGACCTCATTAAATGATGTATAGATTAATATGGGGGGTCTGGTATTTATTTTTTAGAGCAATCCATATTGATTGAACAGCTATGGCAAATGTAAATGTAACAATTTTAAAATATCCTGTATCAAAATACCTGAAAGTATTATTAACATTTGTGCCGAAGCTCACCTGGGACATTAGTTGATATCTACATTCAGCATGTTCTATAATTAGGCAAGTCATGTGTTTTTAGCAAAGTTGCTTAGTAATTTGATTTAAAATTGGGGAGCGCCCACCTTCCTCAATTGTATGTTAGTTTCAAAAATATTATTTCTTTGTGGAGTTTCTGGCAATTCCATAAAAATTGGAAATTGCCAAATTTATGTTTTTTTTAAGAATGAGTTTGGGACCAAGAGAGGAATTGAGTGAATTAGATATAAAAATTTGGCGAGTTTAGAAATGTTTTACATTAATGTTCAGAGCAGCTTCGTTCAACTATGAAATTACCTGATGCACTCCTTCAGAAGGAGTTCCTAGTTAATATAGATAATTTGATCAGTTTGACTTTCAATATGTTGGTCTTTCTTTTGATTTGTCTGCATTTAACTAATACCCTGATACACACCCATATTGTTCTGCAATGTCTTGGATCATTTTACAAGTCTCTAGTACCTTTGATGAGTAAATTGATGCATTGTCTACATGAACAGAGATCTTAAATTCTATTCAGTCCAGTACTACAGGCTGCAATTTCTGACTCCTAAGTATCTGCCTTACATATGGTTTTCTATAAATTGCAAATAGGAGTAGCAAAATTGGGCATCAGTGTTGAGTACTCTGAGTAATATTGATATACTGCAAAGTCGAGCCAATCGCTGTTATTCTAGCCTTTGGACCTCTATATGATTCTTGTACACTTTCCATAAACTTTTTAGCGAATTGTTTTTGATCACGTACTTCCCATAAAAACTTCCCGGAAACTCAAGCAAATGCGTTTTCTGCATTCAGAAAAATCATGCCTGCTGGGATTCACTGCACATTAGCAGCATCGAACATAGCAATCGCCCTATTTAAAAAATGTTCATCACTGTCTTGGCCCATAATAAATCCATGTTTTCTTTTAGGCATAGGGAGATTAAGTGATTTGCGAAGAATCATAGGATGTTGAGCGACCCTGCCAAGACTCGAAACTGGTTCCCAATGTCTGAGGTTGACCACTCTAGCTATTAGACCACACTCTCTCCCTATGTTCTTTACTTACAAATGTATGTGTGGCTAGAGAAAATGACTCAGTAATACCTTTGGGATATTGGTCAATATGGCTAATTTTGCTTTAAAAATATGGCAATATTCGCTAAATTTCATGATGGTGATATCGCTTCACCAGCTTCAATCCTGATAGCTATCTGCATCATTAAAGGAGCGAGTAAATCAAAAGTTGTTATGTAAAATTAAATGGGCAGACCACCTTCCCCAGCAGATTTACCCAATGCTAATAACCCTATTGCACCTGATTTTTAATACAGTTTTATTGGATAATGAAACCAACGGTACAGCTGTACAATAGGTAGTATAAGAACAGTATGATCACCATCACAGCAAGAACAAACAAGCATTGGAAATGCAATTGGTCTAGCATTTGTTTGAGTTAGAGCTATTGGCATTGTACATGGCAACGGGCTTCCTTCTGGTGGCCCTTTTGGCCACAAGCATTTGGCCTGATCTGCTAAAAAAAAACATTCATAGTCTCCAGTCACATCTACAATTGACCAGGAAGAAAGCAGTCGCACTTAAGGTATGGCATTCCTTAGGACCTCTTGGAGTGAGAATCAGAGACCACACAAAATCATGTTTTGACATGCAAAATCCCAATTCCAACATGACTCAACAGAAGCTTTCACCGTGAAATCAGAAGTAACACTTGGCAAGTGCACCAAAATATACTACTGCAAAAACTAGAAGTGCTCAGTTGCAGTTAAAGTGCCTTAATGTATTTCCAGAGAGATCTTTTTAAATTCTGATGGCGCAGCCTGTATGTTATGTGCCGAAGTTAACAACCCACACGTTTTGGGAATGGTTAAAAACAAAGGGAAAAGAAAGTACATTACAAAGAAAACATTGCATGAACCCAGCAAAGCCCTTTGAATGCCAGAAAATGAAAAATTGGCATCACAAAAAGTGGATATGCTCCAAGCTGGAGTCGCAATGATTCGCAGATAAATACAATTCTATCTTTTAACAGAAACAAATATATCAAACAATGAAATACTTTAGTGTAAAAAAACGTTCAGCTTGCAATGACGAGTGTTAAAAATTGTGGGCTGCTTCCAGAAGTACGCCAGGAAGCAGCCTCTCAGACACAGTCCATAAAACACAGAGTCTGTTCAGGATTATAGTTTACATGAGTTTAAAAGCAGTCAGCTGTGTGACGTGACTTTAAAGTAGACCTAGGGCCCGATTACGATCTTATTAGGAAAGCTCTCCAAATGACTCGGTTCTGGAGAGCTTTCTGAACGAATCACGCTCTGTGAATCCGAACGACCAATTTCGATGTGTCCGTATAGTGACGGACAGAGTTCGGTCGGACTCCCATTGAACTCAATGGGAGCCTGTGTACCGAACGCGTACACAGGCTCCCATTGCAAAAAAGGGTGGGTGGGGAAAGCGTGCACCCTGTGGCGGGAACCACATGATGCCCGCCACACTGTGAATGC
Source organism: Calotriton arnoldi (assembly GCA_963921515.1). NCBI lineage: Eukaryota > Metazoa > Chordata > Amphibia > Caudata > Salamandridae > Calotriton > Calotriton arnoldi. The sequence goes on from CAWUFW010009121.1 coordinate 515,480, forward strand.
ATGGTAAGGGGGGATCCATGGGTACCCCCCTGCGACCGATTCAGAGGGTCCCGGGTGAAAGGGGCCCTGCTACGGCACCCCAAAGACCGATTTGCACAGCCGTTTCATCTCGTTAAAACTGAGTCAATACTGCTGTCAGAATCGGGCATCGTACTCGCTCGTTTGGAAGCCGGCGCCATTGAGCTGAATGAATCGGCTCTGAATGAGTCGGACTGACTGATTCGGGTTCGGAAACGATTCAGTCGGTACGGACGGCTTCCTCGCATCGTACTTGGTCATTCAGAACAGGGGACGATTCGGTCAGAAACATACACGCCGAATGAGATTTGCTTCTTCTGAATCCCGTTTGGAGCCCTTCCGAACGACATCGTAATCGACCCCCTAATGGGGGAAGCATGAGGGTGTCCTGCGCCCATCATGCGCCTAGCACATAGAAAATCACTCGTGCTAGGCTTAGGACAGCGGAAGAGGTGACCACTTAACCGCAAAATGTTTCAGGAGTAGAACAGCAAACTGCACATCCCCTGAAGCACCTAGGGCCAAACTAGCATGAGTGAACACGACATATGTCTTATCTCTGTGAATAAAGGCTGATAGATGTGGAGACACGTGGTCCAAAGCCTGTGGGGCTGCTCAAATGCATGGCTTCTCTACGCTGTTACATTGTGTTCTGGGCAAATCAGTGTACATCCTGTGGGGGACACAAGTGTGTCTTTCAGAGCGGATTATCAGAATGGCAGGGCCTAGCTAAACACGCAAGCGTTTCTTTAGTATTTAAATTGCCAAACGTGCATGCGCGTACTTCTTCCAGTCATTAAGCTACATCATATCAATCTACAATCCCAGAACATTTGAAACATACAGATAAATTACAAAGTAAAGGCTTTGCTGAGCCTGGCCAAGGGACTGTTAGTGCTTTTGCCATAGATATTGCATTTATTTTTTTAACTGCCCAATCAACGTTAGTGTGCTACAGAGGCACAATATCATAATTTATTCAACTGCCTTATAATGCGAAGCCAACCACTTTGTTGTAGAGTCCGAGAGAGCTTTAAAATTTACATAGGTTTGTATGAGCCTAACGGGTAAAAAAAGAAAAAGACACACTGTATTTTACCTTCAACGACCCTTTGATGAAATAAAGATACTACTAGTAAAAATAAAGTACAGACGGAATCCATTTGTGCCTACTGTGATGAGTACATGTTTACCCTCCAAACTGCCAAACCAAACCATGATTTATTATACTGATACTAGTTAGGCCAACAAACCAGATTAGTGATTACTCGCACTCTACGCTAAAATGTATGAAGTGCTTGTCCCCGCATGCAGGCGCCAGAATTGCCACAGCTTCACACAATGCTGGCGCGCGAATTAGGTCACTCCTCACACCACTACTGAAGGTATGTATTAACTGTGGCCTAGAACTGCAGCTTCAAACCAGAAGGGTACGTCCACACTCCCTCCTGCTGCACACCGGAAGGAAGCCCCTTCCCAAGTGCTACATTCACTATCTGCACGGTACAAACTGTGCGGACAGTGAGTCTCCTTCCCAACGCTGTGCATTACGTGCACGTGTATATCCCCTGCTGGGACATCCTGCCTTTGTCCTCATTCATCAGGGGCTGCTGACGGACACAGTAGATGTCGGCTCGACCCCCACCGTGCCTCAAACTCCATGGCATGGACAGCTTGTCCTCAGTCTATATGGCTCTATGGGAATAAAATACCACTCCAGCGCAAAACCTGACAACTTTGTACAGGCCCCTTGCTGTATCCCACACACCACTATAAATGGAGTAAGCCAACCTGCATCAACACTCTGCACCAACGTCACATGTAGAAAACTCGACCTGCTACCCATTTTGTTGCATAAGTAAACAATACACCAACATGAACTGAAGCAAACAAAACACGAGCCGTGAAAAAAAGATGAAGCATGGCGTCTGGAGGAGAGTTTCACCAGTGGAGGGCTGGGGAAGCTTCAGTAAGCAAGAATGGGAGGCATCTCGCAGAGAGTGCACATCAGCGATTCTGAAATATAGAGACGACTAGGAGGAAGCAGCTTTACTAGAACTTTAAACTGGCAGCAGCAAAAGTGGGTCAGCCACGACTCCGAAAACACACACAACACGCTACCTTCTAAAAACAAGCCAGTGTGATTGGTTGGTCGGTGTTGCTCTGCAGAGCTTCAATGCCCAAACAGGAGGAGGCACCAGTGCACGCAATGAGGGAGGAAGCGTGTGATGGACAACAAAAACAATCACATAGTGAAATCGCCTCAGCTGAAACAAGCACTCAAAGGAGGGACAATTGAGGGCAATGCACCAATAGAAAGTCAGCATTCCGGAATGGCACAAGGAAGAACCAATCGCAATTGGTGGGTGTGCCAAAAGCCCACAGAAGAGATACACCAGGTCTAGCAGACAGCGCAAGCGCAGTCGAGGTTCAACCTAAAAAAGGGACAGGAGACCAGTCAGAGCAAGCTAACAAAAAGAACTGCAAAGAATTGTAACATCAGGCAGGACTGAACTTATGTAAGAAAACCAATAAACTCAACAGTGTAACCCATTAATGCCCCTGAATATAACAGCATCATATGAGATAGTTGAAGGCCTAGGGGATAATGAAAACTCAGGTGAATGGTCTGAGCATCAAAGCGAAGGATGGAATTAAAGGGGGTGCATGGGCACTACTGGTGTTGGGGGGTGAAGGGAAAAGGGCAGTGGGACCGAGTCATCCTCGCAGCCCATCACATGAGGCGGGGGGACGAGCAGAAGGTAAAGGGAATGGTAGGGTAGTTTGTAGCTTGGGGGGGTAATACGTGAACATGTGGACTACAGACAAGGGCTGGGAGTCCGTCAGGTGTCCCTTGCAGATTCCAAAAAGGGGGATCAAATGGTGTCTGATAAGTAGGCTTTTTCCTGTAGCAGGTAGACAATTAGTTCATAAGCTCCTATTTTGAACATTTCAGATGCTAGCCACTTGCTTTGAGAGGGTACGTGAGGTGAGCGCCAATGGAGTAAGATAAAGAGCTTAGTCTTGTCTAATTCATTGTCAAGATTTGCGTCGTTCAAGGTTTGTGAATTCAGGCATGTCTCATATATTGCAGAAGCAGGACAAATGGTCATAAAAACAGGAGGGGTAATTTAAGGACAAGGCCAAGAGTATTACCTATTTGGGACCACAGGCGGGAAACAGTGGGACAGTCGTACAGAATATGTGTAATATCACAGTCTGGCTGGGTACACTGCCAGCAATGGTGAGTGGGGGACGAGACCTGAAAACGCAAGTTTCCAGGGTGTCCAGTCTTAGTTCTATATTGTTTTAAATAAGCAAAATTTCATTCTGGACTTACATGCTCGAAATTCTCTCTCACCTTCTTTCAATTGTCTTCTGCATATTGCAGCTGGAGAGTATCCTGCTAAGAGGTGTGATGGAGGGACAGTAGGGGTCGCAAATGTAGATTTTGAACCAGTGTATTGTAGAATCCTGACATCACTTCTTTGTAGGTTCCACAGACAGTCAGGTATTGGCGGATGGGTGAGGGCAATAGTTGCCATGGTCTAGTCCCTCAGAAACTATTGAGACAGTGTTGCAATTGTGAGTAGCACCAGAGTTTTGATCTAGGCAGAAGGGATTCTTCTACAGGGATTTCAGTTTACCATCACGGATAATGCCACCTAGGGCCAGTACCCCTGTTACCTCCCATTCCTGCCATTTAAGTGAGCATTCGCCCACCGTTATGGCAGCATTGTTCCAAAGGGGTCCCGGGACATGTAGACAGGTGTGGCTTTGTAATAGTTTGTGAGAGTGGTTCCAGACCCTCACCATGGTTTGCAGCATGAGGTTGGGTGTTAGTGTAGAGGGTGTTTTGTGTCGGAAAAAAAATGTCCAGGCCTGGGGTATTAGTTGTCATGGCACATTCTAGATAAGCCCAGAAGGGGGTGTCCGTCACCCCTGCCCTAGGTAAGACAGTTGTGATAAGTATAGGGCATGATAATGGTGTTCTATGCAGGGCGCTCTCAATCCACTGCTCTTCCGATGTGTTATCAGTTTAGAAAAAGAGAGTTGTGGCTTTATCTCCCCCATATGAAAGATTTAATGCTTTTGTCTACCATCAGCAGTAGTGATTTTCAAACCAACTGAGGCAGCATACCCAGGACATAAGTGAAGTGGGTGGCTATCACCATTTTGACTGCTTGCATCTTCTCCAACAGCAATAGATTGAGATGACACCACTTCACATATTCATGCGTTTGGCGATTAGAGGGTCTAGGTTATACGGGACCATGCCTGCTAGGCCCCTATTGATGAGGATGCCAAAGTATTTGAGTCTCCTTTGTTTAAACTGAAACAGGAAGCCAGTTAAATTTGCCTTCATCATGGTATGGGACACGGGAGAAACTTCACCCTTGTTCCAAATGATTTTGTAGCCCCAGAGTGCAGTAAAGGACTATATGAGGGACATTAGGACTGGGCGTGATCTATCGATGTTCGTGAGACTATGCAGAATATCATCTGCATATAGAAGTATTTTAGCCACACCTGCAACACCCCGCTATTCAATGGAATTGGCAGATAGCTGTCACTAGTGGCTCCATGGCAAGGAGAAACAATAGGGGTGAGAGGGGGCAGCTCTGCCTAGTCCCTCTATAGACCTTCCTTTATAGACCGTGAAGGCATCTGACAGGAATCTGCCACATTTGACTTGGGCTGTATGTGCGGTGTAGAGCCACATGAAGTTATCTCCCAGGTCCAGTCGGCAGAGGACGCTGAACATATACCCCCATTCAAAGTGGTTGAATGCCTTCTTGGCATCAAGGGAGAGGATGATTGTTGCTTCTGGGGAGTCACCGGAGAGCCACAGGAGAGGTGTTTGCAAGCAGATCTGCTCGGGTAAAATCCTACCTGCATATCATCTATTAGGCTTGAGAAAACCTGTCTATGTCGTGGTGGCCAGGATGCTCGCTAGGATCATTGTATCACTGTTCAGGAGGAAGATAGGGCAGTAGCTGCCACAGAGTATGGCGTCTTTGCCTAGTTTTGGCAGGACTGTGATCACACGTTTATTGGATAGATAGGAAACAGTACCCATTCTTTCCACTTCCTGGAAGGCAGTGCATAGTATGTCCACTTCATCATCCTTGATCCAGGGGTAAAATTCCATGTGACCCTGTCCCCCCAGGTGCTTTGTTATATGAAAGGTTGGAGATGACCAGCTTCACTTCCTCTTTGGTGAGCTCTCTGTCAAGGAGGGCTCAAGTGATTGTCATTGGGACTGGGTAGGGTGATGGTAAAGCAAGCCTCAATTTGGTCAACATTATCCTGCATTTCAGAGCTATAGAGATTAGCATAGAAGGCTTCAAAGGTATCTGTGATAACCTTAGGTCACTGAGGATGCGGCCAGAATCATTCTTGATGGCTAGGATGACTGTTGCTGCTTCCCTCTGTCGCAGCTATTCAGCCGCAGCCTTCCCGCCTCCTCGCCATGTTCATAATGACGTGCTTTTAGTTTGTAGAGTGCAGAGTCTGCCCTTGAAGTTTATAGTGAATTGAACTCCAATTTAACCGTCTTCAATACCTGCCGGGTGTACATTTTGATGTCTCGCTCAAGGTCAAATTGTCATAGCCCTCAGTGTTTGTTAGTCAGAGCTGTGTCACTCAACATTTGGCTGTGGAAGAGTGGGTTTGGTTGTGGCCCATACAGGTTGGGATGTTATGACAGAGCCTTGGTTATTCTTTAAGTAAGTGGTCATATCGGATTGTGAACTCATTTTTCTTGGTGCGATCTCTATCGGGCAACATTAAAGTGCCAAGGCTTTCGAATAGAGACCTTCAAGTTCCAGTCTATGATCAACTGAACAGAAGCATGGTCTGAGCGGGAACCTTCAAGAATGGTACAGTCTCAGGTTGTTGAGGAAACTTGGTGCAAGACCAGAAAATAATCCAGGTGGGATTGCTTACCATGGGCAACTGAGAAAAAAGGAATATTCCTTGTCCATCAGGTGGAAGAGATGTCAAATATCAAGCAACCTGTGGTCATCACAGAGGTCGCTCATAAGGGCCCTTCCCCGATTGTTACCCTTGTCAATGGGGCCTGTAACGTCGAGTTTAGCATTTGGTACTAGGTTCCTGTCCCCACATTGCGATGCTAGACGTGTTAAGCTCAGTCAGGGGTCAGTGAAGGCAGGGCAAAAAAGAGATCCCAAACTGACCCCTTTAGAGCTGATTCTGAGTTTCGCAAAGGTGTAATATTCTCGTTTTCCATCCATGTTTGGAAACCTGTACAGGGGAGAGCTGTGTGGATAAGGATGGCCATTCCATTCTTCTTAGAGCACTATGTCATGTTAAAGGGGGTGGTGGGGCAGCGGTGGCAGAAGATCTGCAGTTATAAATGACCTTCCCTAGCCAGTCTCTCTTGAGTGATTCGGGTTCGGAAACGATTCAGTCGGTACGGACGGCTTCCTCGCATCGTACTTGGTCATTCAGAACAGGGGACGATTCGGTCGGAAACATACGCTCCGCATCGGATTTGCTTCTTTTGAATCCCGTTTGGAGCCCTTCCAAACAACATCGTAATGGACCCCCTAATGGGGGAAGCATGAGGGTGTCCTGCGCCAATCATGCGCCTAGCACATAGAAAATCACTCGTGCTAGGCTTAGGACAGCGGAAGAGGTGACCACTTAACCGCAAAATGTTTCAGGAGAAGAGCAGCAAACTGCACATCCCCTGAAGCACCTAGGGCCAAACTAGCATGAGTGAACACGACATATGTCTTATCTCTGTGAATAAAGGCTGATAGCTGTGGAGGCACGTGGTCCAAAGCCTGTGGGGCTGCTCAAATGCATGGCTTCTCTACGCTGTTACATTGTGTTCTGGGCAAATCAGTGTACATCCTGTGGGGGACACAAGTGTGTCTTTCAGAGCGGATTATCAGAATGGCAGGGCCTAGCTAAACACGCAAGCGTTTCTTTAGTATTTAAATTGCCAAACGTGTATGCGCGTACTTCTTCCAGTCATTAAGCTACATCATATCAATCTACAATCCCAGAACATTTGAAACATACAGATAAATTACAAAGTAAAGGCTTTGCTGAGCCTGGCCAAGGGACTGTTAGTGTTTTTGCCATAGATATTGCATTTATTTTTTTAACTGCCCAATCAACGTTAATGTGCTACAGAGGCACAATATCAATAATTTATTCAACTGCCTTATAATGCGATGCCAACCACTTTGTTGTAGAGTCCGAGAGAGCTTTAAAATTTACATAGGTTTGTATGAGCCTAACGGGTAAAAAAAGAAAAAGACACACAGGGGCCGATTCCGATTCAGGCCGGAAATCTCTCTGACCGAGCCGGACCCGGAGAGATTTCCGACCGAATCGGACCCTAGCAGTCCGACCGAACGAGTACGATGCGTTCGCATGCTATCGTACTCGATTCGGTCAGACTCCCACTGAAGTCAATGGGAGCCGGTCGTACAACACGTATGCGGGCTCCCATTGACTCAATGGGTGCGAGGCGAACAAGGGCACCCCCTACAGCGGGTACGCGTCGAAGCGGGTCGCGCCGTACATGCACAGGTAGGGGGGACTTATGGGTCCCCCCTGTGTGCGACTCGCGTGGCTAGGCGTACAGGGGGGTCCGACACGGACCCCCAAAGTGCGGCTCCGACTGCTCTTTCGAGCCGGACGGCGTGAGTCGGTCGGCTTGCTCGCGGCGCGCATCGTACTTACCCGGCCGGGGAACTTCTCCATTGCGCGGTGCGAGTCGTGTCCGTGCGAGTCGGTCGGAGCGGTTGGGTCCCGCGAGCGAGTCGGTCGGCGATTTCGCGTACGTTCGCATCGTACTCGCTCGCCCGGACGCACGTCCGACTCGGTCGGGAAACAGGGCTCCGAATCGGATCCGGTAATGCCGAGTCCGATTCGGAACCCTACCGGCCGAGATCGGAATCGGCCCCACTGTATTTTACCTTCAACGACCCTTTGATGAAATAAAGATGCTACTAGTAAAAATAAAGTAAAGACGGAATCCATTTGTGCCTACTGTGATGTGTACATGTTTACCCCCCAAACTGCCAAACCAAACCATGATTTATTATACTGATACTAGTTAGGCCAACAAACCAGATTAGTGATTACTCGCACTCTACGCTAAAATGTATGAAGTGCTTGTCCCCCCATGCAGGCGCCAGAATTGCCACAGCTTCACACTCTGCTGGCACGCAAATTCGGTCACTCCTCACACCACTACTGAAGGTATGTATTAACTGTGGCCTCGAACTGCAGCTTCCAACCAGAAGGGAACGTCCACACTCCCTCCAGCTGCACACCGGAAGGAAGCCCCTTCCCAAGTGCTACATTCACTATCTGCACAGTACAAACTGTGCGGACAGTGAGTCTCCTTCCCAACGCTGTGCATTACGTGCACGTGCATATCCCCTGCTGGGACATCCAGCCTTTGTCCTCATTCATCAGGGGCTGCTGACGGACACAGTAGACGTCGGCTCGACTCCCACCGTGCCTCACACTCCCTGGCATGGACAGCTTGTCCTCTGTGCTATAAGGCTATATGGGAATAAAACACCACTCCAGCGCAAAACCTGACAACTTCGTACAGGCCCTCGCTGTATCCAACGCACCACTATAAACGTAGTAAGCCAACCTGCATCAACACTCTGCACCAACGTCACATGTAGAAAACTTGACCTGCTACCCATTTTGTTGCATAAGTAAACAATACACCAACATGAACTGAAGCAAACAAAACACGACCCGTGAAAAAAAGATGAAGCATGGAGTCTGGTGGAGTGTTTCACCAGTGGAGGGCTGGGAAGCTTCAGTAAGGGAGAATGGGAGGCATCTCGCAGAGAGTGCACATCAGCGATTCTGAAATATAGAGACGACTAGGAGGAAGCAGCTTTACTAGAACTTTAAACTGGCAGCAGCAAAAGCGGGTCAGCCACGACTCCGAAAGCTCACAAAACACGCTACCTTCTAAAAACAAGCCAGTGTGATTGGTTGGTCAGTGTTGCTCTGCAGAGCTTCAATGCCCAAACAGGAGGAGGGGCCAGTGCACGCAATGAGGGAGGAAGCGTGTGATGGCCAACAAAAACAATCACGTAGTGAAATCGCCTCAGCTGAAACAAACACTCAAAGGAGGGACAATTGAGGGCAATGCACCAATAGAAAGTCAGCATTCCGGAATGTCACAAGGAAGAGCCAATCGCAATTGGTGGGTGTGCCAAAAGCCCACAGAAGAGATACACCAGGTCTAGCAGACAGCGCAAGCGCAGTCGAGGCTCAACCTAAAAAGGGACAGGAGACCAGTCAGAGCAAGCTAACAAAAAGAACTGCAAAGAATTGTAACATCAGGCAGGACTGAACGTATGTAAGAAAACCAATAAACTCAACAGTGTAACCCATTAATGGCCCTGAATAGAACAGCATCATATGAGATAGTTGAAGGCCTAGGGGATAATGAAAACTCAGGTGAATGGTCTGAGCATCAAAGCGAAGGAGGGAATTAAAGGGGTGCATGGGCACTACTGGTGTTGGGGGGTGAAGGGAAAAGGGCAGTGGGACAGAGTCATGCTCGCAGCCCATCACATGAGGCGGGGGGACGAGCAGAAAGTAAAGGGAATGGTAGGGTAGTTCGTAGCTTGGGAGGGTAATACATGAACATGTGGACTACAGACAATGGCTGGGAGTCCGTCAGGTGTCCCTTGCAGATTCCAAGAAGAGGGATCAAATGGTGTCTGATAAGTAGGCTTTGTCCTGTAGCAGGTAGACAATTAGTTCATAAGCTCCTATTTTGAACATTTCAGATGCTAGCCACTTGCTTTGAGATGGTACGTGAGGTGAGCGCCAATGGAGTAAGATAAAGAGCTTAGTCTTGGCTAATGACATTGTCAAGATTTGCGTCGTTCAAGGTTTGTGAATTCAGGCATGTCTCATATATTGAAGAAGCAGGACAAATGGTCATGAAAACAGCAGGGGTAATTTAAGGACAAGGCCAAGAGTATTACCTATTTGGGACCACAGGTGGGAAACAGTGGGACAGTCGTACAGAATATGTGTAATATCACAGTCTGGCTGGGTACACTGCCAGCAACGGTGAGTGGGGGACGAGACCTGAAAACGCAAGTTTCCAGGGTGTCCAGTCTTAGTTCTAAATTGTTTTAAATAAGCAAAATTTCATTCTGGACTTACATGCTCGAAATTCTCTCTCACCTTCTTTCAATTGTCTTCTGCATATTGCAGCTGGAGAGTATCCTGCTAAGAGGTGCGATGGAGGGACAGTAGGGGTCACAAATGTAGATTTTGAACCAGTGTATTGTAGAATCCTGACATCACTTCTTTGTAGGTTCCACAGACAGTCAGGTATTGGCGGATGGGTGAGGGCAATAGATGCCATGGTCTAGTCCCTCAGAAACTATTGAGACAGTGTTGCAATTGTGAGTAGCACCAGAGTTTTGATCTAGGCAGAAGGAATTCTTCTACAGGGATTTCAGTTTACCATCACGGATAATGCCACCTAGGGCCAGTACCCCTGTTACCTCCCATTCCTGCCATTTAAGTGAGCATTCGCCCACCGTTATGGCAGCATTGTTCCAAAGGGGTCCCGGGACATGTAGACAGGTGTGGCTTTGTAATAGTTTGTGAGAGTGGTTCCAGACCCTCACCATGGTTTGCAGCATGAGGTTGGGTGTTAGTGTAGAGGGTGTTTTGTGTCGGAAAAAAATGTCCAGGCCTGGGGTATTAGTTGTCATGGCACATTCTAGATAAGCCCAGAAGGGGGTGTCCGTCACCCCCTGCCCTAGGTAAGACAGTTGTGATAAGTATAGGGCATGATAATGGTGTTCTATGCAGGGCGCTCTCAATCCACTGCTCTTCCGATGTGTTATCAGTTTAGAAAAAGAGAGTTGTGGCTTTATCTCCCCCATATGAAAGATTTAATGCTTTTGTCTACCATCAGCAGTAGTGATTTTCAAACCAACTGAGGCAGCATACCCAGGACATAAGTGAAGTGGGTGGCTATCACCATTTTGACTGCTTGCATCTTCTCCAACAGCAATAGATTGAGATGACACCACTTCACATATTCATGCGTTTGGCGATTAGAGGGTCTAGGTTATACGGGACCATGCCTGCTAGGCCCCTATTGATGAGGATGCCAAAGTATTTGAGTCTCCTTTGTTTAAACTGAAACAGGAAGCCAGTTAAATTTGCCTTCATCATGGTATGGGACACGGGAGAAACTTCACCCTTGTTCCAAATGATTTTGTAGCCCCAGAGTGCAGTAAAGGACTATATGAGGGACATTAGGACTGGGCGTGATCTATCGATGTTCGTGAGACTATGCAGAATATCATCTGCATATAGAAGTATTTTAGCCACACCTGCAACACCCCGCTATTCAATGGAATTGGCAGATAGCTGTCACTAGTGGCTCCATGGCAAGGAGAAACAATAGGGGTGAGAGGGGGCAGCTCTGCCTAGTCCCTCTATAGACCTTCCTTTATAGACCGTGAAGGCATCTGACAGGAATCTGCCACATTTGACTTGGGCTGTATGTGCGGTGTAGAGCCACATGAAGTTATCTCCCAGGTCCAGTCGGCAGAGGACGCTGAACATATACCCCCATTCAAAGTGGTTGAATGCCTTCTTGGCATCAAGGGAGAGGATGATTGTTGCTTCTGGGGAGTCACCGGAGAGCCACAGGAGAGGTGTTTGCAAGCAGATCTGCTCGGGTAAAATCCTACCTGCATATCATCTATTAGGCTTGAGAAAACCTGTCTATGTCGTGTGGCCAGGATGCTCGCTAGGATCATTGTATCACTGTTCAGGAGGAAGATAGGGCAGTAGCTGCCACAGAGTATGGCGTCTTTGCCTAGTTTTGGCAGGACTGTGATCACACGTTTATTGGATAGATAGGAAACAGTACCCATTCTTTCCACTTCCTGGAAGGCAGTGCATAGTATGTCCACTTCATCATCCTTGATCCAGGGGTAAAATTCCATGTGACCCTGTCCCCCAGGTGCTTTGTTATATGAAAGGTTGGAGATGACCAGCTTCACTTCCTCTTTGGTGAGCTCTCTGTCAAGGAGGGCTCAAGTGATTGTCATTGGGACTGGGTAGGGTGATGGTAAAGCAAGCCTCAATTTGGTCAACATTATCCTGCATTTCAGAGCTATAGAGATTAGCATAGAAGGCTTCAAAGGTATCTGTGATAACCTTAGGTCACTGAGGATGCGGCCAGAATCATTCTTGATGGCTAGGATGACTGTTGCTGCTTCCCTCTGTCGCAGCTATTCAGCCGCAGCCTTCCCGCCTCCTCGCCATGTTCATAATGACGTGCTTTTAGTTTGTAGAGTGCAGAGTCTGCCCTTGAAGTTTATAGTGAATTGAACTCCAATTTAACCGTCTTCAATACCTGCCGGGTGTACATTTTGATGTCTCGCTCAAGGTCAAATTGTCATAGCCCTCAGTGTTTGTTAGTCAGAGCTGTGTCACTCAACATTTGGCTGTGGAAGAGTGGGTTTGGTTGTGGCCCATACAGGTTGGGATGTTATGACAGAGCCTTGGTTATTCTTTAAGTAAGTGGTCATATCGGATTGTGAACTCATTTTTTCTTGGTGCGATCTCTATCGGGCAACATTAAAGTGCCAAGGCTTTCGAATAGAGACCTTCAAGTTCCAGTCTATGATCAACTGAACAGAAGCATGGTCTGAGCGGGAACCTTCAAGAATGGTACAGTCTCAGGTTGTTGAGGAAACTTGGTGCAAGACCAGAAAATAATCCAGGTGGGATTGCTTACCATGGGCAACTGAGAAAAAAGGAATATTCCTTGTCCATCAGGTGGAAGAGATGTCAAATATCAAGCAACCTGTGGTCATCACAGAGGTCGCTCATAAGGGCCCTTCCCCGATTGTTACCCTTGTCAATGGGGCCTGTAACGTCGAGTTTAGCATTTGGTACTAGGTTCCTGTCCCCACATTGCGATGCTAGACGTGTTAAGCTCAGTCAGGGGTCAGTGAAGGCAGGGCAAAAAGAGATCCCAAACTGACCCCTTTAGAGCTGATTCTGAGTTTCGCAAAGGTGTAATATTCTCGTTTTCCATCCATGTTTGGAAACCTGTACAGGGAGAGCTGTGTGGATAAGGATGGCCATTCCATTCTTCTTAGAGCACTATGTCATGTTAAAGGGGTGGTGGGGCAGCGGTGGCAGAAGATCTGCAGTTATAAATGACCTTCCCTAGCCAGTCTCTCTTGAGTGATTCGGGTTCGGAAACGATTCAGTCGGTACGGACGGCTTCCTCGCATCGTACTTGGTCATTCAGAACAGGGGACGATTCGGTCGGAAACATACGCTCCGCATCGGATTTGCTTCTTTTGAATCCCGTTTGGAGCCCTTCCAAACAACATCGTAATGGACCCCCTAATGGGGGAAGCATGAGGGTGTCCTGCGCCAATCATGCGCCTAGCACATAGAAAATCACTCGTGCTAGGCTTAGGACAGCGGAAGAGGTGACCACTTAACCGCAAAATGTTTCAGGAGAAGAGCAGCAAACTGCACATCCCCTGAAGCACCTAGGGCCAAACTAGCATGAGTGAACACGACATATGTCTTATCTCTGTGAATAAAGGCTGATAGCTGTGGAGGCACGTGGTCCAAAGCCTGTGGGGCTGCTCAAATGCATGGCTTCTCTACGCTGTTACATTGTGTTCTGGGCAAATCAGTGTACATCCTGTGGGGGACACAAGTGTGTCTTTCAGAGCGGATTATCAGAATGGCAGGGCCTAGCTAAACACGCAAGCGTTTCTTTAGTATTTAAATTGCCAAACGTGTATGCGCGTACTTCTTCCAGTCATTAAGCTACATCATATCAATCTACAATCCCAGAACATTTGAAACATACAGATAAATTACAAAGTAAAGGCTTTGCTGAGCCTGGCCAAGGGACTGTTAGTGTTTTTGCCATAGATATTGCATTTATTTTTTTAACTGCCCAATCAACGTTAATGTGCTACAGAGGCACAATATCAATAATTTATTCAACTGCCTTATAATGCGATGCCAACCACTTTGTTGTAGAGTCCGAGAGAGCTTTAAAATTTACATAGGTTTGTATGAGCCTAACGGGTAAAAAAAGAAAAAGACACACAGGGCCGATTCCGATTCAGGCCGAAATCTCTCTGACCGAGCCGGACCCGGAGAGATTTCCGACCGAATCGGACCCTAGCAGTCCGACCGAACGAGTACGATGCGTTCGCATGCTATCGTACTCGATTCGGTCAGACTCCCACTGAAGTCAATGGGAGCCGGTCGTACAACACGTATGCGGGCTCCCATTGACTCAATGGGTGCGAGGCGAACAAGGGCACCTCCTACAGCGGGTACGCGTCGGAGCGGGTCGCGCCGTACATGCACAGGTAGGGGGACTTATGGGTCCCCCTGTGTGCGACTCGCGTGGCTAGGCGTACAGGGGGTCCGACACGGACCCCCAAAGTGCGGCTCCGACTGCTCTTTCGAGCCGGACGGCGTGAGTCGGTCGGCTTGCTCGCGGCGCGCATCGTACTTACCCGGCCGGGAACTTCTCCATTGCGCGGTGCGAGTCGTGTCCGTGCGAGTCGGTCGGAGCGGTTGGGTCCCGCGAGCGAGTCGGTCGGCGATTTCGCGTACGTTCGCATCGTACTCGCTCGCCCGGACGCACGTCCGACTCGGTCGGGAAACAGGGCTCCGAATCGGATCCGGTAATGCCGAGTCCGATTCGGAACCCTACCGGCCGAGATCGGAATCGGCCCCACTGTATTTTACCTTCAACGACCCTTTGATGAAATAAAGATGCTACTAGTAAAAATAAAGTAAAGACGGAATCCATTTGTGCCTACTGTGATGTGTACATGTTTACCCCCCAAACTGCCAAACCAAACCATGATTTATTATACTGATACTAGTTAGGCCAACAAACCAGATTAGTGATTACTCGCACTCTACGCTAAAATGTATGAAGTGCTTGTCCCCCATGCAGGCGCCAGAATTGCCACAGCTTCACACTCTGCTGGCACGCAAATTCGGTCACTCCTCACACCACTACTGAAGGTATGTATTAACTGTGGCCTCGAACTGCAGCTTCCAACCAGAAGGGAACGTCCACACTCCCTCCAGCTGCACACCGGAAGGAAGCCCCTTCCCAAGTGCTACATTCACTATCTGCACAGTACAAACTGTGCGGACAGTGAAGTCTCCTTCCCAACGCTGTGCATTACGTGCACGTGCATATCCCCTGCTGGGACATCCAGCCTTTGTCCTCATTCATCAGGGGCTGCTGACGGACACAGTAGACGTCGGCTCGACTCCCACCGTGCCTCACACTCCCTGGCATGGACAGCTTGTCCTCTGTGCTATAAGGCTATATGGGAATAAAACACCACTCCAGCGCAAAACCTGACAACTTCGTACAGGCCCCTCGCTGTATCCAACGCACCACTATAAACGTAGTAAGCCAACCTGCATCAACACTCTGCACCAACGTCACATGTAGAAAACTTGACCTGCTACCCATTTTGTTGCATAAGTAAACAATACACCAACATGAACTGAAGCAAACAAAACACGACCCGTGAAAAAAAGATGAAGCATGGAGTCTGGTGGAGTGTTTCACCAGTGGAGGGCTGGGGAAGCTTCAGTAAGGGAGAATGGGAGGCATCTCGCAGAGAGTGCACATCAGCGATTCTGAAATATAGAGACGACTAGGAGGAAGCAGCTTTACTAGAACTTTAAACTGGCAGCAGCAAAAGCGGGTCAGCCACGACTCCGAAAGCTCACAAAACACGCTACCTTCTAAAAACAAGCCAGTGTGATTGGTTGGTCAGTGTTGCTCTGCAGAGCTTCAATGCCCAAACAGGAGGAGGGGCCAGTGCACGCAATGAGGGAGGAAGCGTGTGATGGCCAACAAAAACAATCACGTAGTGAAATCGCCTCAGCTGAAACAAACACTCAAAGGAGGGACAATTGAGGGCAATGCACCAATAGAAAGTCAGCATTCCGGAATGTCACAAGGAAGAGCCAATCGCAATTGGTGGGTGTGCCAAAAGCCCACAGAAGAGATACACCAGGTCTAGCAGACAGCGCAAGCGCAGTCGAGGCTCAACCTAAAAAGGGACAGGAGACCAGTCAGAGCAAGCTAACAAAAAGAACTGCAAAGAATTGTAACATCAGGCAGGACTGAACGTATGTAAGAAAACCAATAAACTCAACAGTGTAACCCATTAATGGCCCTGAATAGAACAGCATCATATGAGATAGTTGAAGGCCTAGGGGATAATGAAAACTCAGGTGAATGGTCTGAGCATCAAAGCGAAGGAGGGAATTAAAGGGGGTGCATGGGCACTACTGGTGTTGGGGGGGTGAAGGGAAAAGGGCAGTGGGACAGAGTCATGCTCGCAGCCCATCACATGAGGCGGGGAGACGAGCAGAAAGTAAAGGGAATGGTAGGGTAGTTCGTAGCTTGGGAGGGTAATACATGAACATGTGGACTACAGACAATGGCTGGGAGTCCGTCAGGTGTCCCTTGCAGATTCCAAGAAGAGGGATCAAATGGTGTCTGATAAGTAGGCTTTGTCCTGTAGCAGGTAGACAATTAGTTCATAAGCTCCTATTTTGAACATTTCTGATGCTAGCCACTTGCTTTGAGATGGTACGTGAGGTGAGCGCCAATGGAGTAAGATAAAGAGCTTAGTCTTGGCTAATGACATTGTCAAGATTTGCGTCGTTCAAGGTTTGTGAATTCAGGCATGTCTCATATATTGAAGAAGCAGGACAAATGGTCATGAAAACAGCAGGGGTAATTTAAGGACAAGGCCAAGAGTATTACCTATTTGGGACCACAGGTGGGAAACAGTGGGACAGTCGTACAGAATATGTGTAATATCACAGTCTGGCTGGGTACACTGCCAGCAACGGTGAGTGGGGGACGAGACCTGAAAACGCAAGTTTCCAGGGTGTCCAGTCTTAGTTCTAAATTGTTTTAAATAAGCAAAATTTCATTCTGGACTTACATGCTCGAAATTCTCTCTCACCTTCTTTCAATTGTCTTCTGCATATTGCAGCTGGAGAGTATCCTGCTAAGAGGTGCGATGGAGGGACAGTAGGGGTCACAAATGTAGATTTTGAACCAGTGTATTGTAGAATCCTGACATCACTTCTTTGTAGGTTCCACAGACAGTCAGGTATTGGCGGATGGGTGAGGGCAATAGATGCCATGGTCTAGTCCCTCAGAAACTATTGAGACAGTGTTGCAATTGTGAGTAGCACCAGAGTTTTGATCTAGGCAGAAGGAATTCTTCTACAGGGATTTCAGTTTACCATCACGGATAATGCCACCTAGGGCCAGTATCCCTGTTACCTCCCATTCCTGCCATTTAAGTGAGCATTCGCCCACTGTTATGGCAGCATTGTTCCAAAGGGGTCCCGGGACATGTAGACAGGTGTGGCTTTGTAATAGTTTGTGAGAGTGGTTCCAGACCCTCACCATGGTTTGCAGCATGAGGTTGGGTGTTAGTGTAGAGGGTGTTTTGTGTCGGAAAAAAATGTCCAGGCCTGGGGTATTAGTTGTCATGGCACATTCTAGATAAGCCCAGAAGGGGGTGTCCGTCACCCCCTGCCCTAGGTAAGACAGTTGTGATAAGTATAGGGCATGATAATGGTGTTCTATGCAGGGCGCTCTCAATCCACTGCTCTTCCTATGTGTTATCAGTTTAGAAAAAGAGAGTTGTGGCTTTATCTCCCCCATATAAAAGATTTAATGCTTTTGTCTACCATCAGCAGTAGTGATTTTCAAACCAACTGAGGCAGCATACCCAGGACATAAGTGAAGTGGGTGGCTATCACCATTTTGACTGCTTGCATCTTCTCCAACAGCAATAGATTGAGATGACACCACTTCACATATTCATGAGTTTGGCGATTAGAGGGTCTAGGTTATCCGGGACCATGCCTGCTAGGCCCCTATTGATGAGGATGCCAAAGTATTTGAGTCTCCTTTGTTTCCACTGAAACAGGACGCCAGTTAAATTTGCCTTCATCATGGTATGGGACACGGGCGAAACTTCACCCTTGTTCCAAATGATTTTGTAGCCCCAGAGTGCAGTAAAGGACTATATGAGGGACATTAGGACTGGGAGTGATCTATCGATGTCCGTGAGACTATGCAGAATATCATCTGCATATAGAAGTATTTTAGCCACACCTGCAACACCCCGCTATTCAATGGGATTGGCAGATAGCTGTCACTAGTGGCTCCATGGCAAGGAGAAACAATAGGGGTGAGAGGGGGCAGCTCTGCCTAGTCCCTCTATAGACCTCCCTTTATAGACCGTGAAGGCATCTGACAGGAATCTGCCACATTTGACTTGGGCTGTATGTGCGGTGTAGAGCCACATGAAGTTATCTCCCAGGTCCAGTCGGCAGAGGACGCTGAACATATACCCCTATTCAAAGTGTTTGAATGCCTTCTTGGCATCAAGGGAGAGGATGATTGTTGCTTCTGGGGAGTCACCAGAGAGCCACAGGAGAGGTGTTTGCAAGCAGATCTGCTCGGGTAAAATCCTACCTGCATATCATCTATTAGGCTTGAGAAAACCTGTCTATGTCGTGTGGCCAGGATGCTCGCTAGGATCATTGTATCACTGTTCAGGAGGAAGATAGGGCAGTAGCTGCCACAGAGTATGGCGTCTTTGCCTAGTTTTGGCAGGACTGTGATCACACGTTTATTGGATAGATAGGAAACAGTACCCATTCTTTCCACTTCCTGGAAGGCAGTGCATAGTATGTCCACTTCATCATCCTTGATCCAGGGGTAAAATTACATGTGACCCTGTCCCCCCAGGTGCTTTGTTATATGAAAGGTTGGAGATGACCAGCTTCACTTCCTCTTTGGTGCGCTCTCTGTCAAGGAGGGCTCAAGTGATTGTCATTGGGACTGGGTAGGGTGATGGTAAAGCAAGCCTCAATTTGGTCAACATTATCCTGCATTTCAGAGCTATAGAGATTAGCATAGAAGGCTTCAAAGGTAAACGTGATATCCTTAGGTCACTAAGGATGCAGCCAGAATCATTCTTGATGGCTAGGATGACTGTTGCCGCTTCCCTCTGTCGCAGCTATTCAGCCGCAGCCTTCCCGCCTCCTCGCCATGTTCATAATGACGTGCTTTTAGTTTGTAGAGTGCAGAGTCTGCCCTTGAAGTTTATAGTGAATTGAACTCCAATTTAACCGTCTTCAATACCTGCCGGGTGTACATTTTGATGTCTCGCTCAAGGTCAAATTGTCATAGCCCTCAGTGTTTGTTAGTCAGAGCTGTGTCACTCAACAGCTGGCTGTGAAGAGTGGGTTTGGTTGTGGCCCATACAGGTTGGGATGTTATGACAGAGCCTTGGTTATTCTTTAAGTAAGTGGTCATATCGGATTGTGAACTCATTTTTTCTTGGTGCGATCTCTATCGGGCAACATTAAAGTGCCAAGGCTTTCGAATAGGGACCTTCAAGTTCCAGTCTATGATCAACTGAACAGAAGCATGGTCTGAGTGGGAACCTTCAAGAATGGTACAGTCTCAGGTTGTTGAGGAAACTTGGTGCAAGACCAGAAAATAATCCAGGTGGGATTGCTTACCATGGGCAACTGAGAAAAAAGGAATATTCCTTGTCCATCAGGTGGAAGAGATGTCAAATATCAAGCAACCTGTGGTCATCACAGAGGTCGCTCATAAGGGCCCTTCCCGATTGTTACCCTTGTCAATGGGGCCTGTAACGTCGAGTTTAGCATTTGGTACTAGGTTCCTGTCCCCACATTGCGATTCTAGACGTGTTAAGCTCAGTCAGGGGTCAGTGAAGGCAGGGCAAAAAAGAGATCCCAAACTGACCCCTTTAGAGCTGATTCTGAGTTTCGCAAAGGTGTAATATTCTCATGATCCATCCATGTTTGGAAACCTGTACAGGGGAGAGCTGTGTGGATAAGGATGGCCATTCCATTCTTCTTAGAGCACTATGTCATGTTAAGGGGGGTGGTGGGGCAGCGGTGGCAGAAGATCTGCAGTTATAAATGACCTTCCCCAGCCAGTCTCTCTTGAGTGATTCGGGTTCGGAAACGATTCAGTCGGTACGGACGGCTTCCTCGCATCGTACTTGGTCATTCAGAACAGGGGACGATTCGGTCGGAAACATACGCTCCGCATTGGATTTGCTTCTTTTGAATCCCGTTTGGAGCCCTTCCAAACAACATCGTAATCGACCCCCTAATTGGGGAAGCATGAGGGTGTCCTGCGCCAATCATGCGCCTAGCACATAGAAAATCACTCATGCTAGGCTTAGGACAGCGGAAGAGGTGACCATTTAACTACAAAATGTTTCAGGAGTAGAGCAGCAAACTGCACATCCCCTGAAGCACCTAGGGCCAAACTAGCATGAGGGAACACGACATATGTCTTATCTCTGTGAATAAAGGCTGATAGCTGTGGAGGCACGTGGTCCAAAGCCTGTGGGGCTGCTCAAATGCATGGCTTCTCTACGCTGTTACATTGTGTTCTGGGCAAATCAGTGTACATCCTGTGGGGGACACAAGTGTGTCTTTCAGAGCTGATTATCAGAATGGCAGGGCCTAGCTAAACACGCAAGCGTTTCTTTAGTATTTAAATTGCCAAACGTGTATGCGCGTACTTCTTCCTGTCATTAAGCTACATCATATCAATCTACAATCCCAGAACATTTGAAACATAAAGATAAATTACAAAGTAAAGGCTTTGCTGAGCCTGGCCAAGGGACTGTTAGTGTTTTTGCCATAGATATTGCATTTATTTTTTTAACTGCCCAATCAACGTTAGTGTGCTACAGAGGCACAATATCAATAATTTATTCAACTGCCTTATAATGCGATGCCAACCACTTTGTTGTAGAGTCCGAGAGAGCTTTACAATTTACATAGGTTTGTATGAGCCTAACGGGTAAAAAAAGAAAAAGACACACAGGGGCCGATTCCGATTCAGGCCGGAAATCTCTCCGACCGAGCCGGACCCGGAGAGATTTCCGACCGAATCGGACCCTAGCAGTCCGACCGAACGAGTACGATGCGTTCGCATGCTATCGGACTCGATTCGGTCGGACTCCCATTGAAGTCAATGGGAGCCGGTCGTACAACGCGTATGCGGGCTCCCATTGACTCAATGGGTGCGAGGCGAACAAGGGTGCCCCCTACAGCGGGTACGCGTCGAAGCGTGTTGCGCCGCACATGCACAGGTAGGGGGGACCCATGGGTCCCCCCTGTGTGCGACTCGCGCGGCAAGGCGTACAGGGGGGTCTGACACGGACCCCCAAAGTGCGGCTCCGACTGCTCTTTCGAGCCGGACGGCGCGAGTCGGTCGGACTGCTCGCGGCGCGCATCGTACTTACCCGGCCGGGGAACGTCTCCATTGCGCGGTGCGAGTCGTGTCCGTGTGAGTCGGTCGGAGCGGTTGGGTCCCGCGAACGAGTCGGTCGGCGATTTCGCGTACGTTCGCATCGTACTCGCTTGCCCGGACGCACGTCCGACTCGGTCGGGAAACAGGGCTCCGAATCGGATCCGGTAATGCCGAGTCCGATTCGGAGCCCTACCGGCCGAGATCGGAATCGGCCCCACTGTATTTTACCTTCAACGACCCTTTGATGAAATAAAGATGCTACTAGTAAAAATAAAGTAAAGACGGAATCCATTTGTGCCTACTGTGATGTGTACATGTTTACCCCCCAAACTGCCAAACCAAACCATGATTTATTACACTGATACTAGTTAGGCCAACAAATCAGATAAGTGATTACTCGCACTCTACGCTAAAATGTATGAAGTGCTTGTCCCCCCATGCAGGCGCCAGAATTGCCACAGCTTCACACTCTGCTGGCACGCAAATTCGGTCACTCCTCACACCACTACTGAAGGTATGTATTAACTGTGGCCTCGAACTGCAGCTTCCAACCAGAAGGGTACGTCCACACTCCCTCCAGCTGCACACCGGAAGGAAGCCCCTTCCCAAGAGCTACATTCACTATCAGCACAGTACAAACTGTGTGGACAGTGAGTCTCCTTCCCAACGCTGTGCATTACGTGCACGTGTATATCCCCTGCTGGGACATGCAGCCTTTGTCCTCATTCATCAGGGGCTGCTGACGGACACAGTAGACATCGGCTCGACTCCCACCGTGCCTCACACTCCCTGGCATGGACAGCTTGTCCTCTGTGCTATAAGGCTATATGGGAATAAAACACCACTCCAGCGCAAAACCTGACAACTCAGTACAGGCCCTCGCTGTATCCAACGCACCACTATAAACGTAGTAAGCCAACCTGCATCAACACTCTGCACCAACGTCACATGTAGAAAACTTGACCTGCTACCCATTTTGTTGCATAAGTAAACAATACACCAACATGAACTGAAGCAAACAAAACACGACCCGTGAAAAAAAGATGAAGCATGGCGTCTGGTGGAGTGTTTCACCAGTGGAGGGCTGGGGAAGCTTCAGTAAGGGAGAATGGGAGGCATCTCGCAGAGAGTGCACATCAGCGATTCTGAAATATAGAGACGACTAGGAGGAGGCAGCTTTACTAGAACTCTAAACTGGCAGCAGCAAAAGCGGGTCAGCCACGACTCCGAAAGCACACAAAACACGCTACCTTCTAAAAACAAGCCAGTGTGATTGGTTGGTCAGTGTTGCTCTGCAGAGCTTCAATGCCCAAACAGGAGGAGGGGCCAGTGCACGTAATGAGGGAGGAAGCGTGTGATGGCCAACAAAAACAATAATGTAGTGAAATCGCCTCAGCTGAAACAAGCACTCAAAGGAGGGACAATTGAGGGCAATGCACCAATAGAAAGTCAGCATTCCGGAATGTCACAAGGAAGAGCCAATCGCAATTGGTGGGGGTGCCAAAAGCCCACAGAAGAGATACACCAGGTCTAGCAGACAGCGCAAGCGCAGTCGAGGCTCAACCTAAAAAAGGGACAGGAGACCAGTCAGAGCAAGCTAACAAAAAGAACTGCAAAGAATTGTAACATCAGGCAGGACTGAACGTATGTAAGAAAACCAATAAACTCAACACTGTAACCCATTAAAGGCCCTCAATAGAACAGCATCATATGAGATAGTTGAAGGCCTAGGGGATAATGAAAACTCAGGTGAATGGTCTGAGCATCAAAGCGAAGGAGGGAATTAAAGGGGGTGCATGGGCACTACTGGTGTTGGGGGGGTGAAGGGAAAAGGGCAGTGGGACCGAGTCATGCTCGCAGCCCATCACATGAGGCGGGGGGACAAGCAGAAGGTAAAGGGAATATTAGGGTAGTTCGTAGCTTGGGAGGGTAATACATGAACATGTGGACTACAGACAAGGGCTGGGAGTCCGTCAGGTGTCCCTTGCAGATTCCAAGAAGGGGGATCAAATGGTGTCTGATAAGTAGGCTTTGTCCTGTAGCAGGTAGACAATTAGTTCATAAGCTCCTATTTTGAACATTTCAGATGCTAGCCACTTGCTTTGAGATGGTACGTGAGGTGAATGCCAATGGAGTAAGATGAAGAGTTTAGTCTTGGCTAATGACATTGTCAAGATTTGCGTCGTTCAAGGTTTGTGAATTCAGGCATGTCTCATATATTGAAGAAGCAGGACAAATGGTCATGAAAACAGGAGGGGTAATTTAAGGACAAGGCCAAGAGTATTACCTATTTGGGACCACAGGCGGGAAACAGTGGGACAGTCGTACAGAATATGTGTAATATCACAGTCTGGCTGGGTACACTGCCAGCAACGGTGAGTAGGGGACGAGACATGAAAACGCAAGTTTCCAGGGTGTCCAGTCTTAGTTCTATATTGTTTTAAATAAGCAAAATTTCATTCTGGACTTACATGCTCGAAATTCTCTCTCACCTTCTTCCAATTGTCTTCTGCATATTGCTACCTGCATATCATCCTGCTAAGAGGTGCGATGGAGGGACAGTAGGGGTCGCAAATGTAGGTTTTGAACCAGTGTATTGTAGAATCCTGACATCACTCCTTTGTAGGTTCCACAGACAGTCAGGTATTGACGGATGGGTGAGGGCAATAGATGCCATGGTCTAGTCCCTAAGAAACTATTCAGACAGTGTTTCAATTGTGAGTAACACCAGAGTTTTGATCTAGGCAGAAGGAATTCTTCTACATGGATTTCAGTTTACCATCACGGATAATGCCACCTAGGGCCAGTATCCCTGTTACCTCCCATTCCTGCCATTTAAGTGAGCATTCGTTCACCGTTATGGCAGCGTTGTTCCAAAGTGGTCCCCGGGACATGTAGACAGGTGTGGCTTTGTAATAGTTTGTGAGAGTGGTTCCAGACCCTAACCATGGTTTGCACCATGAGGTTGGGTGTCTTATTGTAGAGGGTGTTTTGTGTCGGAAATCTTTTTCCAGGCCTGGGGTATTAGTTGTCATGGCACATTCTAGATAAGCCCAGAAGGGGGTGTCCGTCACCCCCTGCCCTAGGTAAGACAGTTGTGATAAGTATAAGTCATGATAATGGTGTTCTATGCAGGGCGCTCCCAATCCACTGCTCTTCCTATGTGTTATCAGTTTAGAAAAAGAGAGTTGTGGCTTCATCTCTCCCATATAAAAGATTTAATGCTTTTGTCTACCATCAGCAGTAGGGATTTTCAGACCAACAGAGGCAGCATACCCAGGACATAAGTGAAGTGGGTGGCTATCACCATTTTGACTGCTTGCATCTTCTCCAACAGCAATAGTTTGAGATGACACCACTTCACATATTCATTCGTTTGGCGATTAGAGGGTCTAGGTTATATGGGACCATGCCTGCTAGGCCCCTATTGATGAGGATGCCAAAGTATTTGAGTCTCCTTTGTTTCCACTGAAACAGGAAGCCAGTTAAGTTTGCCTTCATCATGGTATGGGACACGGGCGAAACTTCACCCTTGTTGCAAATGAGTTTGTAGCCCCAGAGTGCAGTAAAGGACTATATGAGGGACATTAGGACTGGGAGTGATCTATCGATGTTCGTGAGACTATGCAGAATATCATCTGCATATAGAAGTATTTTAGCCACACCTGCAACACCCCGCTATTCGATGGGATTGGCAGATAGCTGTCGCTAGTGGCTCCATGGCAAGGAGAAACAATAGGGGTGAGAGGGGGCAGCTCTGCCTAGTCCCTCTATAGACCTCCCTTTATAGACCGTGAAGGCATCTGACAGGAATCTGCCACATTTGACTTGGGTTGTATGTGCGGTGTAGAGCCACTTGAAGTTATCTCCCAGGTCCAGTCGGCAGAGGACGCTAAACATATACCCCCATTCAAAGTGGTTGAATGCCTTCTTGGCATCAAGGGAGAGGATGATTGTTGCTTCTGGGGAGTCACCAGAGAGCCACAGGAGAGGTGTTTGCAAGCAGATCTGCTCGGGTAAAATCCTACCTGCATATCATCTATTAGGCTTGAGAAAACCTGTCTATGTCGTGTGGCCAGGATGCTCGCTAGGATCATTGTATCACTGTTCAGGAGGAAGATAGGGCAGTAGCTGCCACAGAGTATGGCGTCTTTGCCCAGTTTTGGCA
Organism: Calotriton arnoldi; assembly: GCA_963921515.1. Classification (NCBI taxonomy): domain Eukaryota; kingdom Metazoa; phylum Chordata; class Amphibia; order Caudata; family Salamandridae; genus Calotriton; species Calotriton arnoldi. The sequence continues at coordinate 541,102 of CAWUFW010009121.1, forward strand.
GGACTGTGATCACACGTTTATTGGATAGATAGGAAACAGTACCCATTCTTTCCACTTCCTGGAAGGCAATGCATAGTATGTCCACTTCATCATCCTTGATTCAGGGGTAAAATTCCATGTGACCCTGTCCTCCCAGGTGCTTTGTTATATGAAAGGTTGGAGATGACCAGCTTCACTTCCTCTTTGGTGAGCTCTCTGTCAAGGAGGGCTCAAGTGATTGTCATTGGGACTGGGTAGGGTGATGGTAAAGCAAGCCTCAATTTGGTCAACACTATCCTGCATTTCAGAGCTATAGAGATTAGCATAGAAGGCTTCAAAGGTATCCGTGATATCCTTAGGTCACTGAGGATGCGGCCAGAATTATTCTTGATGGCTAGGATGACTGTCGCCGCTTCCCTCTTTCGCAGCTATTCAGCCGCAGCCTTCCCGCCTCCTCGCCATGTTCATAATGACGTGCTTTTAGTTTGTAGAGTGCAGAGTCTGCCCTTGAAGTTTATAGTGAATTGAACTCCAATTTAACCGTCTTCAATACCTGCCGGGTGTACATTTTGATGTCTCGCTCAAGGTCAAATTGTCATAGCCCTCAGTGTTTGTTAGTCAGAGCTGTGTCACTCAACAGCTGGCTGTGAAGAGTGGCTTTGGTTGTGGCCCATACAGGTTGGGATGTTGTGACAGAGCCTTGGTCATTCTTTAAGTAAGTGGTCATATGGGATTGTGAACTCATTTTTCTTGGTGCGATCTCTATCGGGCAACATTAAAGTGCCAAGGCTTTCGAATAGGGACCTTCAAGTTCCAGTCTATGATCAACTGAACAGAAGCATGGTCTGAGAGGGAACCTTCAAGAATGGTACAGTCTCAGGTTGTTGAGGAAACTTGGTGCAAGACCAGAAAATAATCCACGTGGGATTGCTTACCATGGGCAACTGAGAAAAAAAGGAATATTCCTTGTCCATCAGGTGGAAGAGATGTCAAATATCAAGCAACCTGTGGTCATCACAGAGGTCGGTCATAAGGGCCCTTCCCCGATTGTTACCCTTGTCAATGGGGCCTGTAACGTCCAGTTTAGCATTTGGTACTAGGTTCCTGTCCCTACATTGCGATGCTAGACGTGTTAAGCTCAGTCAGGGGTCAGTGAAGGCAGGGCAAAAAAGAGATCCCAAACTGACCCCTTTAGAGCTGATTCTGAGTTTCGCAAAGGTGCAACATTCTCGTGATCCATCCATGTTTGGAAACCTGTACAGGGGAGAGCTGTGTGGATAAGGATGGCCATGCCATTCTTCTTAGAGCACTATGTCATGTTAAGGGGGGTGGTGGGGCAGCGGTGGCAGAAGATCTACAGTTATAAATGACCTTCCCCAGCCAGTCTCTCTTGAGTATTTTTCTGCTTCTTTAGGGGAGAGGTGGGTCTCTTGTAGGATGGCGAAGTCTGAAAGTGCAATATCTTTTTAAGTTTCACACAGTTGGTTATACATTGAGAGTAATGATTGTCAGGGGACGGGACACCATTGTGGAGAGTGTGGTAGCCTTCAGGCTGCATCTAGGTGTGCAGGGGGATGGGGAGGTGTGGTAGGTTACCCCTGAATATATTAGATCATTGCATGGAGGTCACGGGTAGGGGGAGTGTGTACGGGTGTACAGGTCAGAGGGGAGGTGGGTAGACAGAGCAGGGGATGGCATGAAGGAGTGATTAGTGACAGAGCAAGGTCCCACTAGAGAAAGCGAGAGGCAAAGTTGAATGGTGGTGGGGCTGTGTTAAGCAGAGAGGTCGTGCATGATGGGGAACAGTACGAGTATGCGCTCAGGTCGTGACTGTCAACGGCAGGTCTAAACATCTGCAGGGGTCAAGACTGGAGAAGGGACAAGAGAACATGGATGGGAGGTCAGGGAGAAGGCAGCAGGGGAAGGTTGGGGAAAAAACTGCCTGAGGGTGTGAGGGAGGCAAGGGCAGGCAGTACCAGTGATGTATAATAGCAGCTGTACCTGCCATACCAGTAAACCAAAGCGTACTGTAAGGGGATGGTGGTGGTGGGGAAAATAGCCATGGGGAGGGCATGGAGGATATGGAGGCAGTATCCCTGGGGTCTTGTGGAAGAATGTAGACAGGTGTGGGCAGCACTAGGCCGATGGGAGTGGGCTCATCAGTGGCCAGTATGCTTGTGCTGGTAAATGGGGAAGACGGGGGAACTGAGCAAGAGAACAGTGACATGGGGGCCCATGTGGCCCTACTCGTAGGCCATAGTCGAGAGGTGGGATCCATTGTGACATGATGGGGGAACTCCAAATGTGTAATCGTAGCCTCCTATGAGTGCCACCCATGTGGGAAGGGAGAAGGAGGGTGAGACTAAGGATTGAGCAGGGGAGGGACAATTGACAAATATCAAAGTGGGAGGGAAAAACTAACAGGTGGGATAATAGAGGGGAGAGTAAGGGAGAACGGAAGAGAAATGTAAGCAGGGAAGTAAGAAAGAAGGGGTGAGGTGAAGAATAGAAAGGTCAAACACCAGCAAAAAGAGGGAGTGAAGGCCCTCTTTTGGATAGGTTGTAGTAGAAAGGCTCACATGTCTGAATGCACCATGTTCAGGGATTCCATAGAATCTGATATCATTACGGCAGAATTGGTCTTTCATTTAATCAGCTTCTGTTTGATGTGCCACACATCCGGATGCAAGGTCTCCAGCTCCACTACCTTCTCCACCACTGCCGAGAGGTGTTCATCCATAACAGACACCGTGGCTTGGAATAAACCCATGACAGTTTTGATGGTCTTGACATCGTGGGTAAGATCAGTCATTTTTGGGGCCATGGCAGTGTGATGTGTTTCATTTGAGGTGATTTCATTAATGAGGGCATCAAGTGGTGGCTCCAGCGGGGTTTGTGATGTCTGTGCTGTAGTGGCTGTGGCACACCACCCCCCTCCAACCATATCAGTGAATAGGAGCTGCTGAGAAGATTTGCCAGTTGCCATAAAAAAAAAAGTGAAATTGATGATATGAGAGGGTTGCAGGAACGTTACTGCAGAAGGCTAAGGAGGGAGGGTTAGGGAATGTGGTAGAAAAAGCAGCTGAAGATATAAATGTCAATGCAGTCAGCCCAGCAAGAGGTGAAATGAAGCGGGCAGATCGTTTAGTCCAGATCCAATCTGCAGTCTTGCATATCTGAGGTGAAGTCAGTGTCAAGAAAGAAGGGCACTCTTTTTATTCGGCTCTGGATCGGCTGCCAAGCCCAAGGATACAGTGCTCAGGTCCAGGGTCCGCAGTAGAACAGAAAGTGCTACACTGACCTCAATGGAAAGGGGTCGTGGCACGAGGCAGAACCCTCAGGGAGTCAAACAGTTCCTGTAATTTAGGCTCAAAGAAGTAGATTAGGCCAGAGTCCATAAGTGAGGGAAGCAGGGCAGAATATCCCCAGTAGGGATCTCAAGTAGGCCTCAAGTGTGGGGCCTAAGGCATCCAGGCAGGTAAAAAGGTCCTCCAAATGGCAGGCCCAATGTGGACGGAAGAAAAGTGGTTAGGATATGTTGAGATGAGTAGATGCCAAGCCACAGGATAAATGCGCCAGAGTTTTGGGGAGTATCAGGTCTGGGGGCCTGCAGGTTATTGCTCCTACTCACCCCAGTACGATATCTGCATGCATAGGGTCAGGCATCACTCCAGCAGCCCCTCTTGAGCAGTAGTGCAGCTGTAACCGGTTTCAGTAGGATTTGGGCTCTTAGGTATGTTAGGGCCATCCAGGGAGAGGGAGTGTGTGGTTGGAGGAACCATGGAAAAATCCACACAGGTCCACCCGGAGAGTGTAGGGGTCCTGAGGCACCATAAGCAGCATTTGTGTCATGTCCTTTGATGGCAGTCGACACTGAGGCAGTTTCCTGTAGATGGAGAAAGAAACCGCCAAAGTGATGAAGACAGGCTGATGTCCTGTCTAACGCAGTCCTGCGAGGTGCCTCGAGTTTCAGGAAGTCATTCACCATTGGTTCCTGGAGGCTAAGGCGGTGCTGACAGAAGCTTTGACCTGGCTTTCTCCCAGGCTGGGCCGGGGCTCAAGGAGAAGTAGCTATCTTGGACTGTGGCAAGACTCTGCTCCCCACCCTATTACATTTTGAATTTCAGCCAAATTCAGTTCATTTTCCAGTTTTTCATCAATTAACACAGGCAAGTTGCACACCAATCCATGGTGGTAAGGCACCCTGGAGACTTGCAGGTGTTTGTTAAGGCGGCGTGCCAACAACCTGGGTTTAAGTACATGCTGTTTGTTGTGACCTCTTGCTATCTTATGTATTCTCCCCACAGTCTTGATATTCCCTGCTGCTCAGCCAGTGAGTGAAGTCATTGAATGGTTGGAATGTTGAGAGTGTTTGTGTTTGGATGAGTGGACAGTTGGATTGAGAAGAGATGAGCAACAGGATGCTGCTCCTGGTGCGGCTTTACATGATTTACCTGTAACCTGATCTAAACCTAATAAACCTACGTCTTTCATAACTTATGAGACTACATCTTTGATTATAACTAGGGCTCCCGGTTTTATGGTATTTATTTTTTTGTCATTTCCGTCTGTATTTATCCATATTTCTTTTTTGTCAACTTTATCTGTATTTATCCTTATTTATTATGGGTTTTATGAAAAAAGTAAAGCTGAAACTGGTATATTTTCACATTTATTTAACCAATAAATATGCAGTCATGCTTGAATGCCTGCCAGGTTTCAGTGATATGAACACACGCAGATGATAAATCAATGCACTTATATGAAAATATGCACATTTCAGTATCAGCCTTGAACATAGCTACTGCTATTTAAGCCTCTTTACTAAAATTCCTTTCTTTTTTACCCCCTTACTTATCAATCCACACAGTAATTAGCCTGGCAGTCATGGCAAAGTGTATTTAGGATCACTCAAAAAGCACCCAATATCCGTTTTTATCCACATTTAAAAATAAATACAGACAAGTAAATACATGGTTTTCGGTCTGTATTTATCTGTAAAAATCAGTATAAACAGAAAACAGGGAGCCTTAATTATAACACTGTTGACAGCTTTGTCTCCTCTCCATCCACTACTGGACCTAACTGTATCTTGACCCATTGCAGTTCGAGACGACACCATTTCAGAGAGAGCTGCAAACACAGTGAGTAATGATACACTTCCACCTCAGTGGTTCCTATGAGGTAAATAGCCACAGTCATTATCCCTGTCAGTAAAATATCATATTCATTCTATCGGGATATCAGCATGTATTTGTCTCATACGACACCAGCATTCATAGGTATATGCTTGTAGTGAGGACCCGACTCCTGGGAGCACTACCTAATTGATGGCCATCTTACCTCGTGTGTACAGAAATAGTGTTGGCTAACAGTTATACAGAATGATTAGGGGGACTGCAATGGGCACCTACGTCACCATCAGCAATGCAAATTTATTAATGGGCTAGTATGAGAAGCATGTTTCAAGTCATGACAGCCTCTCAGGCTATTTTCAGAAGGTATTCCTATGGCTTTGTTATTTTGGGGACCTATTTACACTATGGACAGTGAATGAGAAGGAGCTAAAAGATGTCCCAGATTTACTCAACAGGAATTTATGCAATATCAAGCTCAATATGGAGTTTAGTGAGGAAAGTGTTCATTCACTGGATTTGAAAGTAGAGATACTATTGCAATTCCAAGCTCAATATGGAGTTTAGTGAGGAAAGTGTTCGTTTTTTGGATTTGAAAGTAGAGATAGTAGGGAACTGCTTACATACCTCACTTTACAGAAAACCAACCACTGGCAATATTGCGGTACACCCAGCCAGCTGTCATCCAGCACATATCAAATGGAACATTCTGTATGGGGAGAATGATAATGAACTGTATTGCAAATGAAGGATATGGATATGCCAATAATAATTTATTGATGAGATTGACAGCCCGGGATTATCCACTTTAAGTGTTCAGAATTGATTAGAACAAAGCTAGAAATTTACAAAGGGAAGATTTTATTTCTAACTCAGGGCCTGGAACTGACATGGTCACTATGACACAATAAGAAAGGAGACCTGTTAAGTTTATCATCACTACCTCTCTTCAATCCAATTAAATCAGGAAGAAGTAATCCAAGCACTGAGAATCTCACTGAAGGATAACATTATACATCCATTTTTAGATCTAGCCCATGAATAACATATTGGAGGGCCAATACAATCACAGATATGATAGTACGGATTCATTTGAAAAAAACAAAAACAATAGGTTCTCAAAAAATAAAAATATAGCACTGGGTGTAAGGGGATGTTGTTGTTGGGTGCTTGGAATCAGAGTGGGGCGTCTTAGATGAGCAGATTGTATAGGAAGAGGGTCAACTGATGTCTTTCTTAACTTGGAAAGTTAATGGCTTGAGGATAAAAAGAAAAACAATCTTAGTGACTCAGTATTTAAGGGATCAGAGGGCAAATATAATGATAAGTCGAGAAACCCGTCTGCAAAGATCAGAATGTGGGACTCTTTTTAACAAACAAAGGTGGCTGGATCAGGTTATATGTATTACATAATTGGGGTGCATGAGGAGAGTGGCGATACAAGTTAGGAAGAACTCAGGTCTTGGACTTTAAAGAACTTGTTATAATGGGTGGAGATTTCAACATCATTTTGGATAATACCTTAGATAGATCAAAGAAATATAACCATGTGCATCAATCTAAATCCCTTTCATATCTGCCCATCTTGAGAAAAGAGTATGGACATAGTGATATCTGGAGGTTAAAGGCTGGGAATAGGAGAGGATATACCCTCCATTGTAAAAAACATGGTCACTTCTCGGGTATTGGTTACTTTTTGTGGATAAGAGAGAAGTACAAAATGTGGCATGTGCAGAACACCTCCTTATCTACATATCTGATCTTGGTGCAGTTCTGTTGGAGTTACATATTGACTCATCAAGTGGGGAGTCAAGAGATGGACTCTTGATAGGAAAATACTACTTGAAGAGGGGGCTCTCTTAGAACTGAGGAACAGTACAGCTACTATTTTTTTTACTTGAATCATGGTTCAACGGATTTACATGTAGTCTGGGATGCCTTCAAAACCTTCTCAGAGGGAAAGTGGCAGGTCTGGCCTCTTATCTCAATAAAAGGAGGAGGGAGGAATTCCAGAAAATGGAAAAGGATATCATGGATATCCAACAAGAATTAGCCAATGCAAACTTAGATGAATCTGCTAGGATGCGGGCCCGAAGATCTCCAGAATGCTAAAGAAAAGTTAAAGGGGCATTTAGAAATCGTGATGAGAGAGAAGTGGGAGGCTAGTAAGCTGTCCCATTGTGAATATGGGGAGAAGTGTGGAGAGCTATTTGCTTGGAAAGCTAGGGTGGATCTACATAAAAGCCATATAAAGGAGATCAAGGATAGAAGCATGTTGGTACCATTGAGCTCCAATTAGGAGATAGGGAAGGCCTTTTTAAAACATTTTTGTAAACTTTATAGTGAGTGCACCAAGCCAAATATCCCAGATTTGAGGGCATGGCTCAAGCTGAAAAGGCTGCCAAAGTTGAATCAAGAACAGCGTGAGGAATTGGGAAGATAAGTTAGCAGATCTGAGATATATCACATATTAAAAAAGAGTAAGAGGGGGAAATTTCCTGCCCTTGATGGCATACCAACAGAAGCGTATGTGAAGTATGCTGAATGGTTGGTTCGGGTGCTGAAGGCGCAGTTCAATAGGATATCGGAGGGGAGTCTACAGATGGTGGTTTCTTGGCAGGAGGCAGGTATTTAATTGATCTTGAAACCGGATAAGCCTCCATGCAGATGTGAATCCTACCGTCCAATATCATTGCTAAACTGCAATTACAACATATTCACCACTATTAGGGCAGCTCGGCATATAAAAATAATTGTTCATGAGGACCAGAAAGGTTTTATTCATGGCACAAATGTATTTGAACTAAAACACTGTTTAGTAGGCTCTATTGACTTAGTCTCTATATATTCTGCCCCTTAGCATTGTTGCTAATAGATGCAGCTAAGGCTTTTGGCCAGGTTAACTGGGCCTATTTGAGAAAGGTATTAACTAATTTTGGGATAGGGGAAACATTCTGCAATACTATCCAGCTAATTTACAGAACACCAGCGGCTAGGATACAGACAAATGGCATCTTAACAGATCAAGTAAGTATTAGATGGGGTACGAGTTAAGGGTGCCCACTTTCCCCCCTTTTCATTAATCTATATATAGAAATTTTTGCTCCGAGTCTTAGATGTAGTGTGGGGATAATTTCTTTTAGCTATAAAGGTTTTGAGAATAAGTTGGCACTCTACACAGATGACTTATTCATTTACACTGCTAATGTTGAACAAACTTTGGGGCATCTAGAGCTAGAATCAAAATGTTTGGCCAGTTTTTAGGGTACCAAGTCAACTCACACAAGATGGAGATAATGTCCTGTAACTGTAACTGAAAAGGGAACCGAGAGTAAGAGGCTATTAGATATTTAGGAATAGTGGTGGTCAAGGATTTGAAGAAAGTAACAGAAATAAATCTAGATAAGGTAGTGAAAGGAATTAGGTGGAACTTTAGCAATTGGAAGAATCTCCTGCTGACGTTAATCTGGTCAAGATGTTTATACTGCCAAAGTTGGCTTTGCTATTCAGTACCGTTCCCCTGACATTTTTGAAAAAGACGATCAAGACAATTCAGGGTGAAATACGCAGTTACATCTGGATATCTAGTGGGGTAAGAGTATCCTGGAAAAACCTGAGGAGGAAACTAATTATGGGGGGTCTTGGCCTACCGGATATACAACTTTATTGCTGGGCCTTCCAAGCACTCACTGAAAAAGCTTCTAGTTTTACAAAATGCTGCTGCAAGACTTTTGATAAAAATCCCAAAATGCAGTCAGTGGCTAAGTCTCTTTGAGAACTCCACTGGCTTCCAGTGAAGAAGAGACCCAAGTTAAAGGCACTATTTTAGTTCATAAAACCCTGTATGGAAATGCCCCAGCATACCTGAAAAGAAATCTTTCCAGGTATAGACCAAACAGGACGTTATGATCAACTTGTTCAAGGACAATAATTATACATAAAATCAAACAAGAGAACTGGGGCGGCAGGAGTTTTTCCATACTACAGCTCAGTTGTGGAACAATCTCCCTGAAGATCTGAGAAGCCAGCCTATTCTGCTCAGATTTAGAAAGGAGCTTAAAACATGGTTATTTTCTGGCCCATTATGATAAGTTATACTCAGCAGACCTTAGTCCAGAACTACTCATTAGACAGTGCTTTGACACTAGCGCCTTGATGCCATTGTCATCGGAGCGCTTTAGAGGTTTAATCAATATCAACTGAAGAAGAGTAGAGGGCTAGTTGGGGCAGTGAATCCCTGTAGGGATGGTGGGTTATGGCACTGCCTAAAAGAAGACATCTTAGAGTTTGTGTTTATGTACTAATTTGGAGCGTGAACATTTCCTTGGCATCCCATATTTTAGAGCATTAGCTCCCCTTTAGAACTCCCCTCGGACCCCAGAGTGCTTTAATGATGTACTATGTTAAAACCAGGTTTGGAAGGATGTGCGCCGTGGAAAGCCCTCACCGCCTGGGGAGCGCATATATTGAGACTGTGTTCCCAAGAGTCATCCTCAGCAGAATATCCCTTCAATGATACCAAATACCAGAAATGTCCCCTGTGGATCTTGGAATTCAAAATTAGGTTTACCTCATATTCCCAATGGCCATTTTGGAGGTTGGAAGGTGCAGCCTTACTTTTACCTGACATGCAGGTTTTAGGAGGCTGCAATGAAACACAGGATAGATACAAAAAGTATTAGGCAATTTCAATTTATAAGCCACACAGTGTTGATTTGTCTAATAACTGAGTATGGACCAATATACTTAGGGTGAAAAACACTGCACAATCTGAAATGCATGATTTTTGTGTAGAGCCCTACTTTGTCTCCTGGTAGGTACTGTGGACTCTTACATTGCCGACGACCCGCCCATTTTTTGTATTGTTCTTTTCCATGTCTTAAGTGTTCTTGAATCTTTACTTTCAGGCTTTGTATACCTTTTACATGAGTCAACACAGAGGGAGGGTTGACCGTGTCTGTGGGGATTGTGAGTGGGAAAAAATTGAGGGTGAAAACCATAGTTAGCATGAAAAGGTGAGGTGTCAATTGCGCTGTGCATAAATTTGTTATACCACAGTTCCGCAAGCCATAACATACCTACCCAGGAATCTGTGGCTTCTTCAGCATAACAACAGAAATATTTCTTTAGTGTTTGATTCATGCTTTCCATTTGACCATCCGTCTGGGGACGGAAGCTGGTGGACAGGGCCACTTTTTCTTTGAGAGCCTTGCACCAAGTGTTCGAAAATCTTGCTGTAAATCGTGGAACTCGATCTGATACAATGACATCTGGCAAACCATGTAACCTGATTACTTGTGATAACAATAACTGTGCTGTTTGACCAGCTGTGTGTCTTGCATGGAATGAAATGGCCCATCTTAGTAAGACTGTCAATCACTATCAGCCGTGCTGTATACCCTTGATTGCTTGGTAGTCCTGTGATGAAATCCATACTAATATATTTCCACGGCCTGTTTAGTGTGGGAATAAGTTGTAGAAGCCCATGAGGCTTGGAATGATCTGTCTTTGCTCGAGCACATATAGCACAGTTCTGTACCCAAGCCTTGATCTCGTTCTCCATTTTTTCCCACCAGAAATGTCTTTGTATCAGGTCAAATGTCTTTTTGAACCCAGGATGACCAGCTACTGCAAAGGCATGACACCAGTTGAAAGCTTTTAGCTGTATCTCCTTTTCAGGTAAGCAAAGTTTATAGTTACAGAATGGTAGTTCACACTTCTCCTACAATCTTTAGCCACCCACCTATCCCATCAGGAGGGAGAACCAGCTTTTCTGACTGTGTTTATAAAATGTTCGACTTTCACCACTGTCTTATTGCTATCTGAGTCCTGTCCAGACAATGCATCCACTTTGCAGTTTTCACATCCTGGGCAGAATGTAACAATGAAGTTGAATTCGGCAAAGAACTGCATCCATCTCATTTGCCTTTGTGACAGTTGCCTAGCTGCTTTCCTGAATTGAAGGTTTCTGTGATCGGTGTACACTACCACAGTGTGTTTAGCCCCCCCATAGATACTGTCTCCATTCTTGAAAAGCTCTTTTTATGGCCAACAGTTCTTTTTTCTGCTATGGTGTAGTTTAGCTCAGCCGGCTTTAACTTCTTGGACATATATGTCACGAGATGTAGTTGACCAATATTGGTGTCTCTTTATGACAAGATAGCCCCTATGGTCACATCAGAGGCATCCCCCTCTACAATGAATGGCTCCTCTAGTTGTGGATGTACCAAAATAGGGGTGGAAGTAAATGTTTGTTGAGGAAAAGGAGTTTTTGCGGCATCAGAGGTCCAGACAAAGGAGGTTCTTTTTCTTAGTAATCTCATGATAGGTGCCACTACATGGGAGAAATGTTGGATGAACCTATGATAGTAGTTGGCAAAACCCATTAAGCACTTCACATCTCTTACACAATGGGGCTTCTGCCATTCTTGGACTACCTTTACCTTTTGCTCCGCCATTTGTAAGCCTGAGGGACACAACACCACTCTCAGAAACTCCACCTCCTGCACATGAATTTAGCACTTGCTGATCTTACATTATAACTAGTGTTTATGTAATCTCTGCAATACCAGTGAAACATGTTGTGTGAGTGTGTCGTCATCTATAGAGTAGACTAAAATGTTGTTTATGTATACCACAACAAACTGATCTAGGTAGTCCTTCAACGCAACGTTGAGTAAATATTGAAAGTCTGCGGGGCTTTGCAAAACCCAAAAGGCATTACAGTATGCTCAAAGAGACCATACCGGGTTTTAAATGCCATTTTCCACTTATCACTCTCTCTCACTCTCACCAAATGATAAGCCCCCCTTAAATCTAGTTTGGTATGGACCCTTGCATTCTCAACCAATTCTAACAAGACCAGAATGAGAGGCAGATTTATTTTTGACAGTGTTTTTGTTCAACATTCTGTAATCAATACAGAGCAAAGCTCACTATTCACCTTTGAAATCAAAAAAAGAGGAGACGCTGCGGTGGACAATGATGGACAAATAAACTCAATGGCAGTGTAATGATCTAGGCATTCCCGTGGTTGCTGTGTCTCTGGTTCAGCTAGCGCATACACCCTACATTAAGACATTTTAGCCCCAGGAATCAGTTTGATCTGTTAGTCATACGCCCTATGGGGAGGAAGGGTTTCTGCCTTTGTTTTGCTAAACACATCGCTATACTTCTCATAAAACCCAGGTAGCTCTATGTCTTTTTCAGCAGCTGTAGCTAACTGGTAAGTAGATGCTAGATCTACCATGTGGGATGAAGAGGATCGGATACAATTCTTCTTGAATTCAGCAGATTGGAATAGAACCATTTTGTGTCTCCAGTCTATTGTCGGGTTCTGTTTCCACAACCAAGGCATACCAAGGATAATCCCGTATTGTGGAGTATCAATGATGCTAAACCAGATTTCTTCAACATGCCATTGTAATTCTGCCTTGTCTGTTAATGTTAATGCAGCTGTCTGGTCCACAGTGGGACTGGACTTTAATGGTTTCCCATCTACCTCAAGTACAGTTTCAGGTATGGGTCTTGGGAATCTTAATACACCAAGATGCTGGACCAGGCCTTGATCTATGAAATTGCTCATGGCCCCGGAGTCAATCATAACAACCACCTGATATTATTGTTCAGTATCATGTAAAACCATGGGAACCAGGATATGAGTCACTGTGTCTTTGTGGGCAGACATAGCTAAGGATGATACTTTCCATTCACTTTCCACAGCTGTCTCATGTACTTCTGCCTCACTGCCTTTTTTCATCTCTGCAACTGCTATTATTTTTACATTACTAAATGGGGACTAACTCTTTCAATTAATTGGGCACTCCTGCACGAAGTGGCCTTTTTCGCAGTACATTCATTGCCCATTCTGACTGTAGGCTTATTTTTCTTTTTTAGAAAGGGAAAAAAGAACAGCACCTATTTCCATTGGTACAACACTATGATCACAATTCGTTGTCTGCCATCTGTAGGTTCTATCCAAACGTATGAAGGTCCTCTCTCCTTTCTTTTTGTCGGACATTCTGTCTGCCAATCAATGGTCTAATCGTAAAGTTATGTTGATCAAATCTGTACATGTGGTTGGTTGAGGATCAATCTGAGCCAATACATCCTTCAGCTCCTCTCTAAGCCCTTGATAGAACAATTACATGCGCTTTTTTTCGGGCCAAGCAGTTTCAGTCATTAGGCGATTGAAAGTGGTTAAATACGTCACTTAGGGGCCGATTACGATATCGGGCGGAAAGCCTCCTCCCAACAGTCGGATTCCCCTAGACTGTGTCAGAACCCTGCCGACCGACTAGGTCGGTTTACAATCCGACCGGCCGATTACGATGTTCGCGGTCGGATTGTGAATGGCACGGTCATTCCGAATCGGTTCTGATGGCTCCCGGAGCCTCCGTGTAGGTCGGAACCCCATCGTACAGCTCTACGGACAGCGTTTATGACCGAGCGATTATGTTGCTGGTTTTCAACAGCCTTTCCGAGTCGGCCTGTCCGACTCGAAAAGGCTGTCGGAAACTGACTTTGGGGGCCACTGGCAGGCCCCCCTTCATCCTGCGGCCTGCAGTTTGTGGCCTAGGGGTTACCTAAGGGACTCCCCTGCAAAACCCTGCACTGTGTGGCAGGCACAATGGGGTGCCTGCAACAGGGTGCAGATTTTTCCGCACACCCCTCATTTCCCCATTGGAGCCTGTGTTGTCGGGCAGAACACAGGCTCCAATAGGAATCAATGGGACTCTGACCGAACAGTATTCGGTCGCATTATAATCGGTCGGGCGGAACTGCCGACGTGAGTCGTTGGTTCCTAATCCGAGACGTTGTAGGGCGGAAATTTTCCGTCCAACATCGCAATCGGTCCCTTAGTCTTTCTTCTCTACTCTCAGTGCTAAGAGCTCTTTATCTGCGCTAAATGTGATAGCTCTCCTATCAAACACTTTTTCAAACTCTGTACAAAAAGTGTTCCAATCAGAAAATAAAGGGTCATAGTTTCATACTAACGGAATGGCCCAGGTAGCCGCATCTACTACCAGATAAGAAATGGCGAAGCCGACTCGTGAATGATTGTTGGGAAAAGAGGCAGGTTTACATTAAAAATGTAATAATATCTGTGTTAAAAACACCCGCACTTTATCAGGATCCCCTGCATATCTTTCAGGGGTTGCCAATGGGATCGGTGGTGGTATAGACACTTGAACCTGTGGTAACTGTAGAAACATCAAAAGGGTTCCTAGACTGTTTCTCTATTTTGTCTTGTAATGCTGCCGTTTCAGTGCAAGAAGTTACCAATTCTTGCTGGACTAGAGCTAAAGCCTGCAACACGTCCTCCATGGTGGCCATGATGGCAAACCGCCCCGACCGGGAGGAGTAAAGTTACATGGGTGTGTAATTCTTTCAGGGCTCACCCTTGGGAGTATGCTCCTTGGGATCGGTGCAACATACAATAAAGGTCCACCTTCTGATATCCCCAATTCCACTTACCATAAGGGCACTGAGTTTTAGGGTGATCAGGTGAGGCAAAGGGTAAAGGGAAAAAGGAACATCTGAGAGAGAGAGACCTGTAAGGAAAACAGGAGAACAGAGTATCACAAAAATTATCCTATATGATCTTTTTAAATCTATCAATGGAATGGTGTTAAAAAAATAATACCTAACACCACGCAGTATTCTTCAAAGGATAGTGTTTGACCAAATGCGCTGTGTCTGTGTAAAGGAGTCTCTCTCAGTACTAGTAAACCTAGAATGGAAATGACAAGAATTATATTTCACCATACACACTCTCTCTCTCTCTCTCTCTCTACACATATATGCTTTCTTTTGACCAAATGTGCTAAATCTATACATACATACATACCAAAAAAAAACATGGGTTGCTAATTGCCAAATCATATACTCATTACTTCAGGATAGAGTAACTGATAAATCATCATAGAACTAATGGTGCTTTAAATATAGTCACAGCACGATACTCCAGAAATGAAAGAAGAACTGTCTGGTTGCTCCAATTAATGGATATTCCAAGGATATTTGAACTTTCATGAAAACATCAAAAGAAAAGTCGAGCTTCTGCTCATACTTACTATGATAGCTCTCATAGTCTCAAGTAGCACAATTCTTGTTTGAATTACTCTCAGAAAATAACTCAATCCAAAAACACAAGGTATCCAAAGAAGTAGCACACTATTGCACAGTCAGAGTATTCCTTAACACTTAGAAAAATTACTTAAAAATGAAGCACTTTGGCTCCCTTCACATTCCAGAGCCTCCCGTAACTCAGTGTAGTCCATACCAGCTTATAGTAAGGGAAAACAAAATACAGGTTAGTTTGCATGCTGAAACAAGGATTTAACAGAAACTTATACACAAGCATCTTTGTACCATGGCACCTCTTGTTGGACCTGGCACTTTTGCCTTCCTCCTGTATTTTTTCTGACCTGTTTTGTTGGTTTTATGACTCTGGGCACTTTACTATTGCTGATCAGTGCTAAAGTGCATGTGCTCTCTCCGGTAAACTTGGTAAGATTGATCTACACCTGTTTTGCATATTTAATTTACCTGTAAGTCCTTTGAACAGTGGTATCCCATATGCCCAGGGCCTGTAAATTAAATGCTACTAGTGGGCCTGCAGTGCTGCTTGCCCCTCCCACAGAAGTAGTCTTTCAAACCTGTCTCAGGCCTCTGCCGCTGCAGGGCCTGCGAGCATAGTTTACTGCCACAGTGACCTGGCATTTAAAGTGTTTGCCAATCTGAAACTCCTCTTTTACTACATATAGGTCACCCCAAAGGTAGGCCCTAGGTAGCCCTATGTGCAGGGTACTGTGTAGGTAAAATGTAGGATATGTGCCTTTGCTGTGTGACATGTCCTGGTAGTGGCAAACAGCCTATTTGGTTTCTCAGTGCTGTGAGGATGCTCCTCTCATAGGTTTGCATTGGGAATTCCCTGATATGTGTTTTAGTGGTAATTTTTTATATGAAAGGGGTAGCGTGGCCATGTTTGGTATGTTTGGAATAGTAGTGATAAATCCTGCTTATTGGTGAAAGTGGATTTGTTATTACTATTTTAGAAATGCCACTTTTAGAAATGGGCATTTCTGTGTGCTATGACTCTGTGCCCTGCCTGGTTGTGTATTCAACGTCTGGTTTAGACTGACAGGAGCTGGGGATGTGCATTTACTGTCAACAGGTACAAGGGGGTTGAGGTGTGTCCTGCCTAATGAGTGACTCATAGTTGGGCTGAATAGGCCTGGTCTGCATTTAGCGTGGTGGGAGGAGCTGTCACCTGCACCTGAATAGGGCTGTGCCTGCGTTTCACAATGCTGCCTCCGCTCCCATGTAGTGTGTCTGGAGCCAGGGCTGAGGATTGAATGGGGGGGTGTTGTGCACTTCTAAAGTTGTTTGAAGTGCCCCCAGAACAAAGACGTTGTGGGTAAAGTACAGGGGCTGTGACCCCATGATTTTAGAAACTGCGTAGACTTGTAACCAGACGCTGCTGGGTCTACAAACTGCCCATTGCCAGAAGGAACTATTTTGCTGCCAGGAAGGATCACTATTTGGAATATTTGCTTTACTGGGTTGGCCTGCTGCTCGCTGATTGCTGGGCTGCCGGAGGGACTACAACTTTGCACTGCCTCATGTGCTGGTCTGCAGCCTTTTCCCCTGTCCTTCTGCACCCAGTAATCTCCCAGGGCTTAGTGGCCTGCCCCGTGTTTCTGAAAACTCAGCGTGTGAAGGGCACTTTCCTTTTCATTTCTTAGCACGTGTGGAGCGCTTCAGCGATCTTTTCTTGAGGTGGAGCACGTGTTGAGTGCTGTTCCATGCTAACTGGTGATCAGGATCTGCACTACCCTAGAAGAGAGGCCGAGTGCTGTGATCTGATCTCAGGTGAGCGCTTTTTCACTTGCCCCCTGCTGCCTCCAACTCCAATCTAGGCCCGGAGGACTGAGGATTGCCAATTGGGGAATGAGCCACTGAAGCGCCTTGCAGCGGGCCTTCGTCGATGGGTTACCTGGCAACCCAGAGCAGCCTAAATACACGGGACGTATCCATCCGGCCCCACCTTCCTGGATTCAGGTGCAGGCCGAGAGAGACGCCATGGGCCCCAGTCGCAAGGCCGCCAACCCGATCACAGCAACCTGAGCCGACCTACACAAAGTCCCAAGGGTGAGTCGAGCCCCTGGAGAGTTTGGGAGTCAGCCCGCGCTTTCAATTACGAAGTGCACTGGGAGGCTGTGTAGCCAGTAGTGGCCCACGCAGATACAGGCAGTTGCCTTTTGCTGACCCCATTACGGGCCGCTTGATTTTTCCGCATGAGTGCCCGGCACCCAGCTCTGTGCACATACCTTTGGGGGCACTGGAGCGCCCAGGCAGATCCATGCCGGCAGGTTTGTGAGTGGTATGTGATGCCCCGCAGGTCTCCAGACCCCCCCTGCATTTGTAGAAGGGCATTTGCTGGGTGAATCTGAAATGCTGCAACACGACCCAGGGTTTAGGAGACTGCCTTACTAAGTTCACTCAGGAGATCCCCATGAGAGCTCCCAGCCGGAATTGTGCTATGTGGGTGTCCCCCATCCCCTTTTTCTTGGCACATACCTGGGGGGTCTGATGGACCGTGTTGGTGACCCTCATGGGGAGACCTGGGCAGAGGTCCCCCAAGGTCTGAAAAGTCCTGGCAAATCACCATAGTTCCTGTAGTAGGTGTACAGGAGTCCCTGTAACCCACGTGTTGTGCACAGTACCATATACCCTGTATTAGGAGTGCAGATTGCTGCTGCTCATAAGTTTATGGCAGGGCTTTATAATGTCTGTGCTATTGGGGATATTTGGTGATTTGTGTGTTTACTTCCTTGTCTGTTGCATCACTGCTTCTGATGTATGGATGTATGTCGTTTTATACCTTGCAATGTTAGAATAACGAGTACTATTTCAGGACCTACATAATATGTACAGTGATGGTGTAGCGTGTTGTTTTCATGACGTGTGCAACGTATGTATATACTTTACTGCACTGCCTGTGATGGTTTGGCAATTGCCTAGTTGGCAAAGTGATTTATGATCTATGTGATGTCATGACAATTGCCTAGTTGGCAAAGGGATTTATGTGATTGTGGTATGTGTGTTTTATGTATAATACAAAGGATATTTTCATATAACCTTGTGTGGAGTCTTTCTTTTTGTTTTGTACCTAGTGTGTCACTGGTGTGTGTTTGTGGCGCAAACGCTTTACACATTGCCTCTGGGATAAGCCTGACTGCTCTGCCAAGCTATCAAGGGGGTGAGCAGGGGTTATCTTGTGTGTGGACTCCTTACCCTGACTAGAGTGGTGGCTTCTGCCTCGCTTAGGTGCATACCCTAGCCAACCAGAAATGTCATTTCTAACACTGCTCATATAATGGAACTTGAAGGTGCCTTGCCCGTCTATTTCCTGACAGTGTGTATCTGTAAGAAGTGCAGTCAGAAAGAAGCAGGAGACATACACATGTTCCTGGAGTGTCCAGCTCTCTGCCCTATCTGGCAGGGTGTGGGTAAGGGTTTGGTATCTGTTTTTAATGACAACAATGAGGTAAGACCAAGGTTGGCCTGTTTTGGCATCAGTGAGGCAGTGAGCACAGAGAGAGATGGGAACTGCAGCAAGTTGCTTTTTTTATGGTCCTGCTAGCAAGGAGGGAGATCAGCAAAATGTGGTTGCAAATGTACCCCCCGATAATGATGGATTGGCTAAGAGCTGCAAAGCAGTTGTACGTTATAGAAAAAACAGGGCAAGTTAGGAGCTCTGACAGATTGTGGGCCCTGCTAGAGACTTTTGGCTTTCAGTACTGATAACTGATACTATGGTCCTATGGTTTTAGTTGATCCCCACCCCCAAGGAATGGATGTGGTGAAACTAAAGCATCCATGAAGATACCAGAGTAAGAAACGGAGCTCCCGGAAAAGGAAGTGACTCTTTCCACCCTCTTGATGTTGGTAGCACTGGTATGAGGTGATATGAGGACCAAATAAAACAAAACTGTAAATGGTGCAATTCAGTGGTTTTTAGAGTTTAAAACATTACCTTGTTACTGAACATTTCACCTAACGATTACGTTACTTTAACATTTAACAATGTTCCAATGGGAATCAACTACATGTGTATGGCTTTCGTTATGAGATGTGCGACTCTCCGTATTCATATCATGGGAGTACCAAAACTCAATTCCCCATTGCCATCATACAATTTAATGCACTTCCCAAATAAGAATATGCCTTGTGTTTATTAACATTAAGTGCAAATGCATAATATGATCTATTAATTTATTGCACTCCTCATCCCATCTTTCAATTCTATGCACTCCCTATCCAAGAAAATGCTCTGTGTTTTTCTAAAACCTAAAGTGCAAGTGCATAAAACGATTTATAATTTATTGCACTTGTAGTCACAGATGACTAGTGATAACTTGGTCATCTATTACTATCTTCCAATCCAATGTACTCTCTGCCAAATAAAGTGTCTGGTGCTTCAACCTATGTTACTCTCCTCATATTAATATATGAGCACCACTCCATTTTTGTCCCATATGTCCCCCTAGGGGTGACAAGTGCATGACTCCGTCACCCCATTACCATCTTTCAACTCAATGCACTCCTCACCTAAGAAAGTGCTATGTGCTTTTTGGAACATTAAGTGCAAATGTGTGATATGATTTATAATTGATTTCACTCCCCGTCCCAGGGTGACCAGTGATAAATAACTCAATCATCTGTTGCCATTTTCCAATCCAATGTACTTTTCATCATGGAACGTGCCAGGTGCTTCAGCATAAAGTGCTAATACATAGTATGGGTTTTAGGTTATTGCACTCCTCATCACCAACTTCAAGATGTTTACAAAAACTGGGGGCTCATTTTTCACCATACTTATAAGGTGCTGTGTTGCACAAATGTTTATAGAAATTCATAACTGAACAACCCAAGGTGCATCATATTTAAGTGCAAGAATTGAATCAAAAGTGGTGCTTTTCAATATTAGATCACCATTACCTTCCCAGAGTTATGTCAATTTCTGTCTTTCTCAATAACAACATTTCCATGCTTCCATGTGCGATCTAGACAAATCCATTATTTTCAAGTAATTGTTATCAACTAGTTATAGGACATGTAAGCAAATCAAATCAATGCATCAGAGTCTACACCCCATTCCAGAATACGATCAGTACTGATGCTCCACAGTTCTATTCATATCCTACAAATGTACATGCAGTTCTGCATCAGCTTTATGGCCCCATGGCATTTCAGTCCCTAATGTCAGGATCAATTTGGATTCTTGTTTTCTTAATACTTTTTTCTATGGGATGAGCTTTTATGTGTTTTATGCCGTAGTATTTTATTCCTACTAGTGAACCCTTATGATATTCCATGAAGTGGCTGGCCACTGGATAACTCTTATCACCATTTGTGATCGCTCTTATATGTGGTAGCAGTCTCACTTTCAATTTCTTGATTGTGCCACACTCACATACCAATACATATATCACAACTCTGTGTTACAAGTTATTCTGCCATAATTGATGATTGTTCACCCCTCAAAGGTCCTATACTCCTTTCGATTTTGTCCATATTTGTAAGCTTTGCATGTGTTACACTTTACAAAGTCCTTACCACTCTCCATTAGCCAGTTACTTTTCTTATTAGGATCATAAAAACTCTGTGTTCAAATTTCACCTAAAGATGTTGTATTTCAATATGTGAACCTCGGTTGGGAGCCAATGATACTCCTTAGATGTTGATCATGCTTTAAAATATGCCAATTCTTCTTCAAAATTCTACTAATGTCACATCGGGCTTGATCGTAGTCTAAAAATATTCCAGGTACAGTATCCATTTTCATTAATTTATGGTTCTGCCCATATAACAAAAATGTCCTTTTTTTCTCTCAGCCCTTTCCAAAGCATCATCAAGTACACTTTGGGGATAGCCACGGTGAGCGAGTCTTACTATTATTTTTGCTGCTTCTAAGTCAAAATTCTTTTCTGTGGACCATATCCTTCGCGCTTTCAACATCTGTCCATATGGGATGCTCCACTTCAATGCCTTTCGATGTACTCTATTTGTATGCAATATAGAATTTGCAGCTGTTGTTTTTCTGTGGATCATCCTTTTCAAACTAACATTATTGATTTTCATCTAGATATCCAAAAATTCATTATGTTTCTTGCTATACCTCTTGGTAAACTGAATATTTAAGTTGTTTTTGTTCAATTTCCTTATAAATTCTTCCAATTTTTCTTCTCACCATGGAGGGAGAGGTGTGGCGCAGTGCCCAAAGCAGCTGACTCCGGAGTGTGGGGCTCGCGATAGGATCCCCGACGCTGGTGACAGCTCAGCTCAGCGTCATGTGACTATAGGCAATAGCTCACTTAATCTCCCTGATGGCCCCCAGCAGTTGGATACCCTTAGGGGTGATAAGTCACGCTTTACAAATCTGGAATTTATATTATTTATTTATTATTATAGGATAAAGTGGTCATCAATAAACCAAGTCCACAGTACGGCATCCTTCATATACTAATCATTCTTCTCTGCCCAATTGTAACTCTGTGCTTATAAGATACTGCACTGGGATTGTCTTCCCACCCAGATTGGGAATTTAAACCTTGATATAGTTGGAGTCTTCTAGTCATGATAATTAAGGAGGTAATGATGGCAAATTCCTTTTTTACTGGAAACTGGGACAAAGACAAGTCAAAAAACATTTGGGAACATTATCGTTCACAAACAGAATCAAGTTACTCTAAGAATGTATTTATCACACAGCATGTTGGGGATTCCTGTGGTGTATTCGTTGAGCACAAGCCACACACCTGAGCTATATAATTACTGTAAGAAGTTGGGTTACTGGTTGACTGGGGTGTAAGCGCTGGTCAAGCAGCAACGACAATCCTGGTCAGGGTAAGGCACAAGCAAATCCCAAATTAACCTGTGCTCACCCCCTTAGTAACTTAGCCCAGAGCATTCAAGCTTAACGTAGAGGCAATGTGAAAAGTATTTATGCAACTCTTCAAACAGTAAAAACACACCACAAAAGGAGCCCATAGCAGGTTTAGAAATGTAGAGTAATTTTTAATACATAAAACGAAACTAGAATGACAGAAATCCAATCAGTAAAACCAGAGATATTCAATTTTACAGGTTTTAGTGACAATAGCGCCAAAAAACACATAGCGCTAACTGTGGATACCTGGTCATGCCAGACCGGGATAAAGTGACAAGTTTAGGCCACCCACAATGGAGTGTGGGTGTAGGAAGCTGGCTCTGTGTATACTATACCAAAGTGAGGTATAGTGTGCACAGAGTCCAGTGGAACCCCAAAGATAGGCAGAGGTAAAGTTAGATAGCACCTCACTCTCTATTTGTGGTAGTGTGGTTGAGCAGTAAGGCAGTATCAGAGGACAGTGTTAAGCATTTGTTGTACACACTCAGTCAGCAAATGAATTCACACACTCAAAGACTGAACTTCAGACCAATTGTTTTTATATAAAAAATATTCTTTTAGTTATTTTATTTTCTAGAACCAAGCAAGCCTGGCACAGGTAAGCAATAAATACTTTACAGTAGTAATGCAGTTTGTAAACAGTTTGAATTGTAATTGTATATGCACCTTGTTTTGACTTACAGTATTGTTTCAGAGAAATGCAATACTTTGTAAATACAGTACATAGACTTGAATGGGCTTTTCAGTAAAATACCAGGTAAGTTACTTTTGAGATTACTTTTCTTACTCAGAGTAGTATACCTGGATACTACTCTGGGACATTTCCTGTAAACAGGTAAGTAAAATTGATTTTGTTAAACAATACAATTTTAAAGAATTTCTTTATGTTTTCAAACTCCACACAGAAACTTTTCCAAGAAAAACAGTCAATGTTATCCTATGGAGGAAAATAGTGTTATCGCTTTTAAGGTAAGTATTTGGTAGTGGGAGTTGAGGTTCTGGGGGTAGACTCAGGGATCCCCCAGGGTCAAGGATGCACTCTCGTTACACCCTCAGCTGCACTAGGGCGGCCGGGTGCAGAGTGCTGAGGCCCAATGTTATCCAAAGAGGGATAGGGGGCCTCCGGTTGGTGGCTGCTGAAGAGCAGGCCACTTGGTTGTGGGAGCAAAGCTCCTGGACTTTAGCTCAGGGCAAATGGGGAAACAAAGTAGTACCAAAGGTGCACCCTCAGCGGCCCTAGGGCGGCCGGGTGCAGGGTGCTGTTTCGACGTAGGGCGCCCTGTTGTTTGCAATGGGGAACCTCGGGTTTGCAAAGGCACTGCAGGCTTGGGGATGAAGGTCTTCTGGGTGCGGCCACCACTTTGAGAGGTAAGTTGGGAAGTTGGGGGTTGGTTAGGCACCATCGTTTGGCCACCCAAGGCCATGGAGCGTCGGGTGCAGGGGTGCCTTTTAGGGTTGGATCTTCTTACCAGCTCCTGGTTGCGGTTGGGGGGACCTTCCGGATTTAGGCTGCAGGCGTCGGGTGGAGGCTTGAGGCAAGTCAGGGGTCGCAGGATCTCGGATTAGGATCAACGGGGGGACCTCCTCGTGGTGTTTGCCCACTCTAGTTTGGGCCGTGGACGGCGGGTGCAGAGTGGGGCGGATCCGCGGTGTCCGGTCGGAGCCAGAGGTTGCAGATGAACAAATCCAGTGTTCACGGGAGACACAGTCTTTGTGTTTGAAGGCAGGCAGGTCCTCCGGGGTTTTCGAGGTTGCTGGCTGCAGGACACACCGGGATTTCACAGGAGCAGGTTCGAGGTGGAGACAGGCCGGTAGGGCTGGGGCCAAGTCAGTGGGCATCTTCCTCTTGTTAGCTTCGGCACGGCTGTTCGGTCTTTCTTTTTTTTTTTTTATAGAGTTTTATATAGCGCGAACTAGACCCGAGAAATCGGGTATCAGAGCGCTTTACATGAGCACCAGTTGCGTTACATGAGGACACATTCATTTTTGTTAGGCACAGGGAGATTAAGTGATTTGCCCAGAATCACAGGATGTTGAGCGACGTTGCCGAGACTCAAACCCGGTTCCCCAGCTTTGAGGTCGAGCGCTCTAACCGTAAGGCTACATCCTCTCCTTTCTTGTAGTTTCTTCTTGTCTGAGGAAGCAAGGTTCAGGGGTGCCCCTAAATACTAGATTTAAGGGCGTTACAGGTAGGTAAAAGGTTGGGCCCAATGGGTCCCATTCCTGGGGTGGGTACACCCCCAATTATGCCACCCTCCAGTGGGAGGGGAACATAAGCCTTTCCCTGGTTGGCTGAGTCACCCCATCTGCAAGATGGCGGGGACTGAGAGTTGTGCTTCACCTCGCCTCCCCCACCTGAGGGGTGGAGTTGGCAGAGGTGGGCACACCTCTCTTCCTCACTTGGTTTTCCCGCCAGTTCTCCCGCCCAAAGTGGGGGTCAGAACCAGTGGGGACTAGTTGCTGAAAGCAGCAAGTGGCGTAGGGAAGCTCACAAAGGCGTGAAGCTTCCCCTTCGTGAACCCTGCCCATCCTGGGGGAGGAGGCTTGGCACCTCACCCCAGGATGTGCATTGTTTCAGGCCCCCAAGAGCAGCAGGCTCTCGACCCAGGGGTCCAGAAACATGTCTGGTGTTATGTTATGTTAGATTATATTTGTAGAACGCCAATCACCAAAGGTCTCTAGGTCTGGTGGTCTCTAGGTCTGGTGGTGGCAGCTGAAAGCAGCCACTCAGCCTGGACACTAGTAGCAGGTTAGTTTTCAGGGGGCATCTCTAAGATGCCCTCTGTGTTCATTTTTCATTAAATCCCACACTGGCATCAGTGTGGGTTTAATGTGCTGAGAAGTTTGATACCAAACTTCTCAGTTTTCAGTGTAGCCATTATGGTGCTGTGGAGTTCGTAATGACAAACTCCCAGCACCATATACTCTTAATGGCAGCACTGCACTTACAATGTCTAAGAATGGACTTAGACACTGAAGGGGTACAGGGCTCATGCACCTGCACCCTCACCACTGGTATAGTGCACCCAGCTAGAGGGGTGACTGATCTATGCCAGGGCAGTGGGTTGTAGGCATGGCACACAGGGATGTGTGCCATATCGACTCTTCACTTTGTTCTGCACCAAAACACGCAGCCTGCAAAGGCAGTCTGTGAGTGTGAAGGTACAGGTCCTCTAAGGGTGGCACAATAAGTGCTGCAGCCCTTAGACAAAAGAAACAATTGATGGATGGAATGCTGGACAATGCAAACATTCACCCCCAGTCACAAGGATCTGGGTTAAATCCATCATTCTTTTGCTCACCACACCACCCCAGTTTGGTCCCAGCCATATGCAAATCAGTCTTGACCCTGTTCCTTGTGGGAACAGTCCAGCCCGAACTGCCAAGCCAGGTCCTCCCTGGACCGGAAACAAGCATCCTGGGACCGGTTTCAGGGCATCACCCTTCTTCAGCCAGGCTAGCTTGAATCCAGTGGTGTAGTGAGCACGGGACCCACGTCTGGGCATACCCTTCCCACTTAGGGCGACAAATGCAAAAGAAACAATTGATGGACGGAATGCTGGACAATGCAAACATTCACCCCCAGTCACAAGGATCTGGGTTAAATCCATCATTATTTTGCTCACCACACCACCCCAGTTTGGACCCAGCCATATGCAAATCAGTCTTGACCCTGTTCCTTGTGGGAACAGTCCAGCCCGAACTGCCAAGCCAGGTCCTCCCTGGACCGGAAACAAGCATCCTGGGACCGGTTTCAGGGCATCACCCTTCTTCAGCCAGGCTAGCTTGAATCCAGTGGTGTAGTGAGTATGGGACCCACGTCTGGGCATACCCTTCCCACTTAGGGCGACAAATGCAAAAGAAACAATTGATGGACGGAATGCTGGACAATGCAAACATTCACCCCCAGTCACAAGGATCTGGGTTAAATCCATCATTCTTTTGCTCACCACACCACCCCAGTTTGGACCCAGCCATATGCAAATCAGTCTTGACCCTGTTCCTTGTGGGAACAGTCCAGCCCGAACTGCCAAGCCAGGTCCTCCCTGGACCGGAAACAAGCATCCTGGGACCGGTTTCAGGGCATCACCCTTCTTCAGCCAGGCTAGCTTGAATCCAGTGGTGTAGTGAGCACGGGACCCACGTCTGGGCATACCCTTCCCACTTAGGGCGACAAATGCAAAAGAAACAATTGATGGACGGAATGCTGGACAATGCAAACATTCACCCCCAGTCACAAGGATCTGGGTTAAATCCATCATTCTTTTGCTCACCACACCACCCCAGTTTGGACCCAGCCATATGCAAATCAGTCTTGACCCTGTTCCTTGTGGGAACAGTCCAGCCCGAACTGCCAAGCCAGGTCCTCCCTGGACCGGAAACAAGCATCCTGGGACCGGTTTCAGGGCATCACCCTTCTTCAGCCAGGCTAGCTTGAATCCAGTGGTGTAGTGAGCACGGGACCCACGTCTGGGCATACCCTTCCCACTTAGGGCGACAAATGCAAAAGAAACAATTGATGGACGGAATGCTGGACAATGCAAACATTCACCCCCAGTCACAAGGATCTGGGTTAAATCCATCATTCTTTTGCTCACCACACCACCCCAGTTTGGACCCAGCCATATGCAAATCAGTCTTGACCCTGTCCCTTGTGGGAACAGTCCAGCCCGAACTGCCAAGCCAGGTCCTCCCTGGACCGGAAACAAGCATCCTGGGACCGGTTTCAGGGCATCACCCTTCTTCAGCCAGGCTAGCTTGAATCCAGTGGTGTAGTGAGCACGGGACCCACGTCTGGGCATACCCTTCCCACTTAGGGCGACAAATGCAAAAGAAACAATTGATGGACGGAATGCTGGACAATGCAAACATTCACCCCTGTCACAAGGATCTGGGTTAAATCCATCATTCTTTTGCTCACCACACCACCCCAGTTTGGACCCAGCCATATGCAAATCAGTCTTGACCCTGTTCCTTGTGGGAACAGTCCAGCCCGAACTGCCAAGCCAGGTCCTCCCTGGACCGGAAACAAGCATCCTGGGACCGGTTTCAGGGCATCACCCTTCTTCAGCCAGGCTAGCTTGAATCCAGTGGTGTAGTGAGCACGGGACCCACGTCTGGGCAAACCCTTCCCACTTAGGGCGACAAATGCAAAAGAAACAATTGATGGACGGAATGCTGGACAATGCAAACATTCACCCCCAGTCACAAGGATCTGGGTTAAATCCATCATTCTTTTGCTCACCACACCACCCCAGTTTGGACCCAGCCATATGCAAATCAGTCTTGACCCTGTTCCTTGTGGGAACAGTCCAGTCCGAACTGCCAAGCCAGGTCCTCCCTGGACCGGAAACAAGCATCCTGGGACCGGTTTCAGGGCATCACCCTTCTTCAGCCAGGCTAGCTTGAATCCAGTGGTGTAGTGAGCACGGGACCCACGTCTGGGCATACCCTTCCCACTTAGGGCGACAAATGCAAAAGAAACAATTGATGGACGGAATGCTGGACAATGCAAACATTCACCCCCAGTCACAAGGATCTGGGTTAAATCCATCATTCTTTTGCTCACCACACCACCCCAGTTTGGACCCAGCCATATGCAAATCAGTCTTGACCCTGTTCCTTGTGGGAACAGTCCAGCCCGAACTGCCAAGCCAGGTCCTCCCTGGACCGGAAACAAGCATCCTGGGACCGGTTTCAGGGCATCACCCTTCTTCAGCCAGGCTAGCTTGAATCCAGTGGTGTAGTGAGCACGGGACCCACGTCTGGGCATACCCTTCCCACTTAGGGCGACAAATGCAAAAGAAACAATTGATGGACGGAATGCTGGACAATGCAAACATTCACCCCCAGTCACAAGGATCTGGGTTAAATCCATCATTCTTTTGCTCACCACACCACCCCAGTTTGGACCCAGCCATATGCAAATCAGTCTTGACCCTGTTCCTTGTGGGAACAGTCCAGCCCGAACTGGCAAGCCAGGTCGTCCCTGGACCGGAAACAAGCATCCTGGGACCGGTTTCAGGGCATCACCCTTCTTCAGCCAGGCTAGCTTGAATCCAGTGGTGTAGTGAGCACGGGACCCACGTCTGGGCATACCCTTCCCACTTAGGGCGACAAATGCAAAAGGGTCAAGACTGATTTGCATATGGCTGGGTCCAAACTGGGGTGGCGTAGTGGGCAAAAGAACGATGGATTTAACCCAGATCTTTTGACTGGGGGAGAATGTTTGCATTGTCGGCATTCCGTCCATCATTTGTTTGCTGTAACACTTTTCACCCTGGGTGGGATGGGTGTGCCCAGACGTGGGTCCCTTGCTCACTGTGCCACTGGATTCAAGCTAGCCTGGCTGAAGAAGGGTGACATACCCTGAAACCAGTCCCGGGATGCTTGTTTCCGGTCCAGGGAGGACCTGGCCTGGCAGTTCGGTCTGGACTGTTCCCATCGGGCACAGGGTCAAGACTGATTTGCATATGGCTGGGTCCAAACTGGGGTGGCGTAGTGGGCAAAGAACGATGGATTTAACCCCGATCTTTTGACTGGGGAGAATGTTTGCATTGTCGGCATTCCGTCCATCATTTGTTTGCTGTAACACTTTTCGCCCTGGGTGGGATGGGTGTGCCCAGACGTGGGTCCCTTGCTCACTGTGCCACTGGATTCAAGCTAGCCTGGCTGAAGAAGGGTGACATACCCTGAAACCGGTCCCGGGATGCTTGTTTCCGGTCCAGGGAGGACCTGGCCTGGCAGTTCGGTCTGGACTGTTCCCATCGGGCACAGGGTCAAGACTGATTTGCATATGGCTGGGTCCAAACTGGGGTGGCGTAGTGGGCAAAAGAACGATGGATTTAACCCAGATCTTTTGACTGGGGAGAATGTTTGCATTGTCGGCATTCCGTCCATCATTTGTTTGCTGTAACACTTTTCGCCCTGGGTGGGATGGGTGTGCCCAGACGTGGGTCCCTTGCTCACTGTGCCACTGGATTCAAGCTAGCCTGGCTGAAGAAGGGTGACATACCCTGAAACCGGTCCCGGGATGCTTGTTTCCGGCCCAGGGAAGACCTGGCCTGGCAGTTCGGTCTGGACTGTTCCCATCGGGCACAGGGTCAAGACTGATTTGCATATGGCTGGGTCCAAACTGGGGTGGCGTAGTGGGCAAAAGAACGATGGATTTAACCCAGATCTTTTGACTGGGGGAGAATGTTTGCATTGTCAGCATTCCGTCCATCATTTGTTTGCTGTAACACTTTTCGCCCTGGGTGGGATGGGTGTGCCCAGACGTGGGTCCCTTGCTCACTGTGCCACTGGATTCAAGCTAGCCTGGCTGAAGAAGGGTGACATACCCTGAAACCGGTCCCGGGATGCTTGTTTCCGGTCCAGGGAGGACCTGGCCTGGCAGTTCGGTCTGGACTGTTCCCATCGGGCACAGGGTCAAGACTGATTTG
The DNA here is from genome assembly GCA_963921515.1 of Calotriton arnoldi. NCBI lineage: Eukaryota > Metazoa > Chordata > Amphibia > Caudata > Salamandridae > Calotriton > Calotriton arnoldi. Next base: position 570,618 of record CAWUFW010009121.1, read on the forward strand.
CATATGGCTGGGTCCAAACTGGGGTGGCGTAGTGGGCAAAAGAACGATGGATTTAACCCAGATCTTTTGACTGGGGGAGAATGTTTGCATTGTCGGCATTCCGTCCATCATTTGTTTGCTGTAACACTTTTCGCCCTGGGTGGGATGGGTGTGCCCAGACGTGGGTCCCTTGCTCACTGTGCCACTGGATTCAAGCTAGCCTGGCTGAAGAAGGGTGACATACCCTGAAACCGGTCCCGGGATGCTTGTTTCCGGTCCAGGGAGGACCTGGCCTGGCAGTTCGGTCTGGACTGTTCGCATCGGGCACAGGGTCAAGACTGATTTGCATATGGCTGGGTCCAAACTGGGGTGGCGTAGTGGGCAAAGAACGATGGATTTAACCCAGATCTTTTGACTGGGGGAGAATGTTTGCATTGTCGGCATTCCGTCCATCATTTGTTTGCTGTAACACTTTTCGCCCTGGGTGGGATGGGTGTGCCCAGACGTGGGTCCCTTGCTCACTGTGCCACTGGATTCAAGCTAGCCTGGCTGAAGAAGGGTGACATACCCTGAAACCGGTCCCGGGATGCTTGTTTCCGGTCCAGGGAGGACCTGGCCTGGCAGTTCGGTCTGGACTGTTCGCATCGGGCACAGGGTCAAGACTGATTTGCATATGGCTGGGTCCAAACTGGGGTGGCGTAGTGGGCAAAAGAACGATGGATTTAACCCAGATCTTTTGACTGGGGGAGAATGTTTGCATTGTCGGCATTCCGTCCATCATTTGTTTGCTGTAACACTTGCAGCCCTTAGAGGCATTCTCTGGTCACAGTGCCCTGGGTACCTGTGGTACCATTTACCAGGGGCTGACCTGTGGCCAGAGATGCCAATTGGGTTTAGGCTTCAATGCAGTTTTAGGGAAAGAACATAGGCCCTGGGTACCTGATTAGCAGGAGCCCAGGGCACACTCAGTCAAAGCACATCAGCAATTCATCAAAACGTGGGGGCAACCATGCAGAAAGAGGGCACTTTCTCACCGTGGGCTGGCTACATGGACCCTGTTAGGCCTGCTGAACCAGGTACATGAAATCCTGTTAGCATAGCAGTGCGAGGATCCTCGTCAAAGAGGCGCTGCCCAGCCGAAGCGATGCATCAATTCCGAGATGCAGGGAGGCTGCGTTACGAGATCCTGTTGCATCGTCATCGAAGGTCCTGCCAACGGGGCTTGCGATGTGCAGCCCGGCATCATTGTCGAGGCTGCCATCGACAAGAGATGTGAGGGCCTGTGCTGTGGATGCGCCGCACCATCTGGGCAATGCATAGGTTCGAAGGGCTGCGGAGGCGCTGCATGTCTTTGCGACAGGCCCAATCCACACAGCAGCAGCAATGCATCAGTTCTTCTAAGGGATGTGCTGCTAGGCAGAGAAGATGCATTGTTCTGCTCGGGCATGCGCCATTCAGCATAGAAGATACCTCAATTCTGCTGGATCCACAGGGGCTGGCAAGCACCTTAGGCTAACTTCCAAGGGTCCAGGACTGGGGTGGCACCACATGGCAGGGTAGACTCACAGATGGCAAAGTCCTGTTGGAGGTGCAAGGTTGTTGGAAGCCTTTTATGTCCCTAAGGATTCAGATCAGGAGGCCAGCCAACAAGCCTATGGAGCCACTCCGGGTTCAAGAGATGAAAGTCCAGTCCTTCTCACACAGGCAGGAGGGCAGCATGCAGCAGGTCAGCACAGCAAAGCAGGAATCTAGCAGCACAGCAGTACTTCATCCGCACAGCAGTCCTTCTTCCTGGCAGAGAATCCACAGGTCCAGATCTGTACCGAAGATTTGGTGTCTGAGGTCCTTCTTTATACCCTGATGCCCTGGAAGATGAGAGAAGCTTCTCGACAGTGGCTTTGAAGTGCACAGATGCCCTGCCCTGGCTCCAAGCAGGCAGAAGTGACAATGTAGGGTTGTTAGGCCCTTTGTGTGAAGACAGGACACAGCCTATTCAAGTGTAACTGAGGCTTGGCCCATCTCCAACCTCCCATCCTGCCAGTGATCTCCTTACCTGTCATTAAGCTCCCATTGTGTGGTGCTGTCTAGGAGGCATTCACAAAGCCCAACTACACCCAGCCATGTGACCAGACAAGTTGCAAGCACCAAATGGCTAAAGCAAGAAATTAGCAATTTTCTAAAAGTGGCATTTACAGAATTGTAATTGAAAATCCGACTTCACCATAGGTTAGGATTTTAAATTAGGATTCCAGAGACACCGAACTTGAATGGTTGAATGAGAGCACATGCACTTTAGCACTGGTTAGCAGAGGTAAAGTGCTCAAATCCCTAAGGCCAGCAAAAACAAGGTCAGAAAAAATGGAGGAGGAAGGCAAAAAATTGGGGGGAAGAGCACCCTAAAGCTGATAGGTCTAACAATTGCTGTAGTTTCTGATTCATTTTTCTAGACAGGCATACTGTTAACCATGCCTATATAGACCTATGATAATGAAAAGATCTGCATATGCACTTAATGGTGGAACTTCTGCAAAGTTATCAGAGATCTACCTTTGCAGACACAAGACATTTTCCCTTATTGGCACCTGTTTTCTCACTTTGAGCCATGGATAGCTACCAAGATAGAACCTTTATCATTTCTCTTTTCTTATAATTAGAAAAAAAAGTTTCTTTATTCTGAACTTTAAAATTGCTGGCCTTTGTCTTTCTTTTATTTTGACACCCTTGTAAAGCCCAAATGTGAATTTCATGAGCGAAGCATGTGCCAGCTGCATCAAGAGTTAACAGTTTTGAACATAATCAGCTACGTCTAGAGCTCACCATTTTGTACCTTCTGTAATCCACTAAGAGGAATTTGAAGCAACAAAAGCAACAAAATATCACTGTAAAAATGTAGTCTGGAGTGTTGTCCAATTTCCAATATAGCAATAGGACACACATTATTACCACATAAAAAGTGCTATCACAAATCTCCAACACAGATCAAAAAGATTTTAAAAGGAATTCCCTTCCTTCACTAGGCACCCTCTGTCAAGTTGGAGCTCGTTTGAAATTGTGTCAGGCGATTAGCCTGGCACCAGGAGGTGCAAAATATTAATAGCTAACATCTTATAAGCTAAATGTAACAGCAGTGGACACTCCCAAGTCCAAATACATATGTATTAATTTATGTTGTTCTTCAGCATGATGTTTTACCACAACCAAATTTGTCTCATGTGCCTCCTGTGGTAACATTGGAAGCTGACAGACTTCTATTAGCAATTTGGGGACCAAATGTACCAAGGCAACGCAGGGCGAAGCAAAACCTAGAATGAAGTTTCCAAGCCACGCAAGGCCACCTTGCGTGGCCCTGTGTGACTTGGTAAATCTGTAGCAACACAAGCAGTGCAAGTCGCTGCTTTGAGTTACTCTGCCCTGGGAAGGTGTTCCATGGGTGGAGCATGGGTGTTCCCACGCATCAACCCATGACGTTTGGTGCATTTCCAGATTTACCAGGTCAGGTAAACCTGGGAATGCGTCAAAATGCTACGCCTTCCCAGGGGAGGCGCAACGAGGAGAAATATATTTATTTCTCCTCGTTTCCTGTTTCGAAGTGTGCTGCATTCTGCAGCACGCTTAAAAAGAGAAAAATGCCTCTGAGGACTGTGTTTTTGCTGGAAGGTGCCTCTTCCTGCACAAAAACAATCCTGCATACAACGCAGGAACACTTACACCATGGCGCATGGGTGGCTGCATTGGTGCAGGGCACCACATTGTTCACCAGTGCAAGGAAAGGACAGAAATGTGACATATAATGTTAAATATGGAGCATTCCTGCCCAAGGTGTTTTGCTGCATTGTGTTGCGTCAAAGCATGATATAGCTGGCCCTGGATCTCTAATAAAAAAGCAATATACAGTTAACCTTACATTAATATATTTAGGAAAGTTGGTGATGAAGCAATTCAAAGCTTTTTGTCCTATGTGCTAAAACTTGAAATTCAAAACTCAGTTATTTCTTATAGTGTTTGAAACACGAGAGATGCAATATTCTATCATTGATTCAGATAGGATGAATTAATTAACATTGCTCTTCTGGGTGAGGGAAATAATAAAATAATCTTATGCAGATGCCTCGTCAGTGACCATCTTTTACCTGCTATCTTCAACAGTTTTCTGGACAAAGTTGGAAACTGAAACAAAAGAAACTTCTTAGATTTGCCCATCTTTGGCATAAAAGTGTCAAGTGTTCCCATCACCTACCTGTCTTTAGCTTCTCTGGCTACTGTTCTTGTTAAAGGCCACTACCTAAAGAGTTGTTGAAGGTGCTGAAATGTCTTTGTGTGGAAAGGGCTCACTTAGTAACCAACAGGTGGGTCTGAGATGCCAGGAGCCTTCCACCATCTTGATTTTTTTAAGAAGCACCCTGCAAAATATCAACAGCAACTACTAGGTAAGTCTCACATGACTTTAGTTACATCAACATTATGCTGAGACTGTGGGTGTGAGGCACTTTAGAGTCACCTAGAGCTTTGGGTAGATGCCTTAACCACTGAAATACTTGATTGACCACATTAAGAACCTGTGTAGAGCCCCCCTGTCCTCAAATAAGACTGGAAAACAGAAGAATAGGATGACAGTTCTGCTTTGCTAGATAGACAAGTTCCCATCTCTACTTTCAAGAGAAAATTTGTGAGTTCTCCAAACATGTGTGGTTATGTGCACTATAAGGCTGTGTAATTTTTTTTTGAGTTTAAAGAGCTTTATTGAAGCAATAAGAACAAAGGTACAATATATAAAATGCTTATATAGATGGAAACAAAAAAGGTTACGAATTAAATATCGACTGTAGTGGAACTCAAAACATAGGAGATGTATTAATAATATAAAATTGTCCAATAGAGAAGAGCACTAATACAAAGTTGTACCATGTAACTAGAAAGCTTTTACAATTTTCAATTTGCTAAAAAAGAAGAAAAACAGAAAAGACAGAAAAGAGGAAAAAGTAAGAAAAAGAAAGGGGAAAAGGAAAAAGAAACTGAAGAAGAAGGAAAGAAGGAAGAAAAGAAAGAAAGAAAGCAAAATAACATCCTTATCCAATAGTATATTATAAAACTATTTCAAAAAGAGCAATCAGTTAGGATCCTAAAACCATGTAAAAACTATGCAATGACATATTGAAATCTTATAAAGAAGTGAAAAAAGTCAAATACTCATGGTGGTTGGTAAACAAAGGTGTTGTCCTTAATACGTAGTGCAGATGAGGATAAATGGTTGGTGAGAGGAGACCAGAAGGCTTCCTTCCGAATAAGTTGCTGCGAGGTAGTAACAGAAGCTCTGTCCAGTCTGTGATGGTAGCAAAGATGGTTCCACCAGGCAGAGAAAGAGACTTTAGTAGCATCTTTCCAGTTAGAGGTAATTACCTGAAAGGCAATAGCAATTAACAGGTCCACAAAAATACCCACCTTGCGCGACCCAAACCATTTTATAGAGTTGCTTCCCAAGAATATGGAGTGAATGTCAAAAGGAAAATTAACAGAGCAAATGGAGGAGATTGATTCACATACTTTGGTCCAAAATCGAGCAACATTAGGACAGTGAAAAAAGGAATGCATTAATGTGCCCAGAGTATTGGGACATGACCAGCAATTCGGAGATATATCTGAACTAAATTTGGAGAGAGTGAGTGGAGTCAAAAATAATCGCTGATAAAAATAATATAGAGTCTGAGTGGTACTAGCAGTGCATGAGGTGCGGTGTATGCGTGTCCAAAGAGAGTTCCAAGTGTGTATAGAGAGGGTATGCTGTAAATCTGATTCCCATAAGAGCTCAACCTTGCTTTTAGGGCGGCTATGAGAGGAAAAATGAAGATATTTGTAGAAATGAGAAGCCCGAATGGAGGAAGTAATGAGCAGAGGTTCTATCGGGGGGTCCGGAGAAGTGGGGGAAGATCCAGAAAGGAGGGACAGTTGATTTGTCAATAGCAGCCTTAAGGAATCATACTTGGAAAGTGAGGAATAAGGTACGTCAAATTTAGATTGGACCTCTTGTGAAGAGAGAAAGACAGAATCCTGTATTAAGTGCTTAACGAGAAGGATCCCTTTATCAGCCCATTTTTTCCAATAGATAGTTCGATTTGACAGCTTGATGGACTTATTAAACCATAGAGGTGAGTCTAAAAATATTTGTAGCGGGCTGGAAGATTTACACTTAACAGGATGAAAGGAGGAAATAAACTTTGAAATCGTTGGATAGTTGAAAGAGCGAGGGGATGAGTAAAATTGACTAACATGGAGAAAGGGAATGGGAAAATGAGAGATTCTTCCAATCTATGCCAAACAGAAGTGGGATCTCCTTCTGAAGCAAATGAATACGATAGCACTTGGCGGAGAAGAAAGGAGGAGTGATATTGCCGGAAGTTGGGAAAAAGAACACCCCCTTGATCTTTAGGAAGAGACAAAAATGCTAATGAAATACGGGCTTTCCGACCATTCCAGAGAAATTTACTCAAAGCACCATTGAGGGTTTTAAAAAACTTGAGGGGAAGTTTTACTGGTAGCATGGACAGGTAGAAATTAATAATGGAGAGCAACATCATTTTGATTGTGTCTAATCTACCCCACCATGACAGAAAAAGCGGGGACCAGCTGTTTGTCAAGTGATTTACTTTTGAAAGAGCTTCTTCCAGGTTAAGCTGAATCGTTTTTGCAATGGAAGATGAGTATCTAATCCCCAAGCAGGTAATATTATCAGTATTCCATTTAAAATCAACATCATCAAACATACTCCTCAAACAATATTTATTTAATGGGAGCACCTCAGACTTGGAGAAATTTAATTTATAACCAGAGAGGGCAGAGTAAGAAGAAAGAAGATCCGTGAAAGCGGGTAAAGAGGTAGAAGGGTCTGAAACATATAACATAATATCATCAGCGTAAGCAGTAAATTTAATTTCCACAGCTTTGTGAGTAAAGCCTCGGAAGGAGGAAGAGTGTCGCAGAGAATGAAGAAAGGGCTCAAGAGAGAGGATAAACAATAAAGGGGAAAGAGGACAACCCTGACGCGTGCCCCTTTGTAAAGGGAAATAAGAGGACTGAGAACCATTGACAAAAACAGAAGTAGATGGGGAAGAATATAGTAAGTTAATAAGAGACAGAATAGGGGGGCCAAAACCGTGCCATTTAAGGGCACGCATCATGAAAGACCAATGGACGCGATCAAAGGCCTTCTCCGCATCAAGAGTTATGGCAGCCATAGGGGAGAGACTTTTAGATGCGAGATGTATAATATTAAGAAAAGTTCTGGAGTTATCCGCAATCGTCCTACCCTTAACAAACCCCGTCTGCTCAGAGCCGATCAAATCTGGAAGCACCTGATTAATACGAAGGGCTAATATCTTTGCAAAAATTTTACAGTCAAGGTTGATCAAAGAGATGGGGCGATAATTAGCACACAAGGAAGGATCTTTATCTTTTTTGGGAATTAAACAAATCATGGCTTCCAAAAAGGATCCTCGGGGCTCACCATTGGAAATAAAATGCTTAAAGAGAGACAAAAGATGAGGCAGAAGGACATGGGAAAAACAGGAATAAAATTCGGCAGAAAAACCATCCGGGCCAGGAGCCTTATCCTTAGGTAGCAAAGACAAGGCAGAAGTAACCTCAGATATAGATATATTTTGATTCAGAATGGAACAATCCGGAGGAGGAGAGGAGCGGGGAGGTAATGAGTCGAAATAAGAGTCCAAGTCCGCATCCGAGGGAGAGGACTCAGGGGTATATAGGGTCTTATAAAAATCTGTAAAACAATTCAATATCTCTTCATTTTTAAAGCGAGGAGAACCATGATCATCAATAATTTTGACTATTCTGGATCTTTGAGATTTAATCTTCAGGTAATTCGCCAGCATTCTACCGGCTCGATTGCGACCACCATAGAATTTGGAATTAATTTTTAATAAGGTCCCTGAAGCCTCTTCCGTGGATTTCTTATTGAAGTCAAGTTTTGCCTGAACTAAATTCTTAAGGGTATCAGGTTTATTAGAGGAAAAGTACTCATGTTCCAATTTCTTAATGGAGGATAGTATATCAGCAGATTCCTTGCGGAGTTGTTTCCTTTTACTTGCTACATAGTTAATAATGAAACCTCGCGCAGTAGCTTTAAATGCATCCCATACCGTATGCATGGGCATGTCTGGGCTGCCATTGAGAAGAAAAAATTCCGACACAAATTCTTTAAAGCGTGCAAGGAAGGAAGGATCTTTAAGAAGATAGTTATTAAAACGCCATCAACGGGATTTAGACGGAGGGGAAGGGAGATCCAAAGTAATTAAAACGGGGGCGTGATCAGAGATAAGAATGGAGCCAATCTCTGCATGAAGTAGACTGGAAAGAAGATGAGGACTCAAGAAAATATAGTCGATTCTAGAGGAAGAGTTGTGAGTAGGAGAATAGAAAGTATATTCCAAGCTAACAGGGTTATATATTCTCCAGGCATCTGTCAGACCCCTCGAAAGAATAGTATTAGCAAAAGTTTTTTGCATTTTGGTGGGGGTATATCTGGAGGAGGACTTCCTGTCTATAAAGGGATCCATGATCTGGTTACAGTCACCACCCACAATTAGATTGGAGTCAGAACACGAGTGGAGAGTGTGGGACATGGATTGCCAAAACTGTGAATCAATGCCTGTGGGTCCGTAAATGTTAAGCAGGGAGATACGGGATCCATTGATAATAGTATGAAGGAGAAGCCACCGACCATCCTTATCTTTCTCCTCTCTCTCCACAGTAAGGGATAATGACTTGTGAAAGAGAATTACCACTCCATTCCTCCTGTCTTGAGATGGGGAGCTATACATGTGTCCCACCCATTGCTTTTTGAGTAAATTAACATTATTGTCATTAAGATGTGTTTCTTGTAGCATTGCAATTTTACACTGTAATTTGGAAAGATGGGTAAGTACACGCTGTTTTTTGATAGGGTTATGTAGTCCTTTTACATTCCATGAAATAATTCGAATATTATCAGTCATTGCAGAAAAGAAGAGCATTATTCAACACCATGAGCTTTCCAAAATTCGGTAGAATTTTACATTCAATGTGCCAATGACCAAAGAAGATAATACTGATGCATGGAGACAAAGATAAATATGCATAAAGGAGAGGAAAAAAGGAGTAAAAAATCAGGATTGTAAAAAGGAGAAGGAGAGTATGAGATACAAGAAGGACGTATGAGAAAAAGAAGAAAAAGAAAAAAGACACATTCAAGAGAAATAGCAGGAGGAAGATAGGACAACACAGGAGAACTAAATAAAGAAAAGAGGGGAAAACCGGAAGATAAAGAATAGGAAAAAATAGAAAAAGAAAGAGAAAGTCATTGATAAACATCAAAAAGCTGACACAGAGTCGAAGGACTTCGGTCAGGAAGGACGGAATACAGATCCAAGGAAAGGAAAAAGAAAGCATGTGGAGGCGGGGAGCAGCAAAAGAAGGACAGATGGCAGAATCCACCAAGACAACCGGAGCCATCGGAACCCGATACATATACAAAGAGCAAATACATAGCAGGGAGCTAAGTAATTGAGAAAATAGAAAAAGAAATAGAGAAAGAGCGTCGCATAGGAGAAACATACATTGAATAAAGAGAAACAAACCGACCACTGAACAGGGTGACTCATGAAAAGACTGACACTTACCAAACATCAGGATAAACTGTAAACATGAGGAGCAGGATGGGAGGGTACAGAGCGCGGACACATCAGGAAAGGAGCTGGATATTGGGAGGAAGACATCTGTCGAAGGAGATAAACATTAACAACATTCTGAAATGGCTTCCAGAGAGCATCGAACAAAATCAAGCGATCTAACAATGAATACAACAAAACTATATTAACTCCTAGGAAGTAAGAGCAAATATCATTCAAACACTAAAATGAATACAGAGTAATTGTAGAAGAACTGTAGTAGGACATTCTTCAGGAGCCCCCAACGTCCATCGTGTCCTTCTTATGGCGAGAGATAAATTCGCGCAGATCTTCAGGACGATCAAAGGAATAGGAGCGTTCTTTATAGGTAACCTTGAAGAAACAAGGATGTACGAGGCCATATCTAGCGTTCATTGATCTGAGATCAGGGCGAAGAGATAGGAATTCTTTGCGGCGAGCTGCAGTTGCCCGCGCCACATCCTGAGAGAAGAAGACTTTTGGCCGGACCACAACATCTGCTTTCTGAGCTTCGCAGCTGAAAGGACCATCAGGAGCTCAGTGTATTCCAAAAATAGAACAATTATTCCTCTAGGACGAGCAACGACTGAAGCCACGGATTGGTCCCTAGAGCTAGGGCCAATGCGGTGTGCACGCTGTAAATTAAGAGGAGTGCCATCCTTAAGGCCAACAATTTTCGGAATGTGAGTCTTCAGAAAAGTAATCATGTCCGCACCCTCCTCTCCCTCCGGGATACCATAAATTCTGAGGTTATTTCTCCTATTGCGATTTTCCAAATCTTCTGTCTGCGTTTTAAGAAGAGCAATTTCCTTTGACATGGCCGCCACCCGAGGAACTACATCTTGAGTGTCACTGATTCTCCGCTCCGCCTCAGACATCCGAGCCTCTAGACTTGACCACTTCTCCTCCAGCCGTTGAATTGTAGCATTAGTGTCAATCACGAAGGGTTTTATATGCTTGAGCTCTTCCATGAGGTCTTCCATGGTAATGGGTAGAGGAGACTTGGAGGGAGAATTCGGTTCCTTTTTATGACGTTTGGAAGATGCAGCAGCAGTCGAATCCTTGCGGATAGTAGCCATTTTTACTGACGTATCTCTCGGAGCAGGGGAGGAAGATTGCTCCATGTAAGAAAAGGATAAAAGATATCCAGAGTGACCCTGAAAATATGGTAAGGCACCTCAAATGTAGTCCATAGCAACGAAACACAGTTAATGACACAACAATGGAGGCGTAGGTTATGCAGCATCAACCCTTAGAAATGACCAACTCCTCTCTGAGGCATAACCGGCCAGGTTGAGGATCACTTATGGAGGAAAAACGCTTTGGCATGCGTCCAGCCAGCGCCTAGGAGGAAAGGCGGAGACAAGCAGTAATATCAGATGACAAAAAGTCCCTTAGCACCAAAATTAGTGTATAAATAAACCGCTCCAGTAGCATTCCAGAGGTTAAAACATTTCTCCTCGTCTTGAAACCTCCAGGTGAACAGTGTGGCCGTGAGGGGATTCCACACATCACCCTCTCTCCAGGAAGCAGCAGGCAGAGGCTTTCTATATTGCCAACGCAGTTGAGCAAGGGAGGAGGAAAGCAGAAAAAGGCATCGGCGCCCGGACTCCAGCGCCGTTCCATCCACGACACGGGAGTAATTCCCGGAATATCGGCGGCGCAAACAAAATGGCGGGCGCCGCCCGCATCTCTGACAGGAGCGGGACGCGAGGGAAACAGGGCAAAAGGCAGCAAAAAATAAAGAATAAAAATATGCTACCTGTGCCCCTGCTCCCGCTCCGTGTAGATATTCACTCCATTTTGTGTAGAGTTCGGCAGGTCCGCTCCTTAGGATGAAAAGGGATCCGCTCGGACGCGGAGCCTCAGCGGGATGCGGCCATCTTGTGGCTGCTCAAGCCACGCCCCCTATAAGGCTGTGTAATAAGTCATATGGGCTTCATTGTGTGCTAAAGATTTATGAAGCTCCAACAGACTTCCATTGAGACTTATTTTTCTCCTATTTCCAATGGAATGGTTCATCAACCTTGTATCTCTTTTTTATACTTTTGTACCTGTTTAAATAAAATTGGTTTGGATCTTCAGTTTCTTTGCTTCCATAATTGTGTTATTGGTCGGTTAATTGGTTGCACACAACAATGCGTGCATATTACTCTGGGCGTTGCCAAGTAGCTCAGACTAAGCTAGCAAGCATGAGGTAAGCTTACCGCAGAGAAAATCTGTTTATGTTACTGGATCATTCTCTTTAGGTGATTTGAGTGCTCTATCGTAGCTTAAAGTAAGTGAGTGACTTGCCTCAACCAAAGCAATTCACCTTCTTGCACTTATACTTAACCAAAATCACTTCATGCCACACAAGCACTTTGGAATTTGAAGTAATTGAGTTTCTCAGTGGATTGTAAAGTAGTCTTCTATTTTGAGATCAGTTTAGACGTGGTTTTATTGCTGTTAGAGTAAAGAGGAGTCTGATAATATTTTGCTGACTAATGCACTGATTTAAAGTTGGGGGGCAGCTCACTGGCCCACAAGGTCATCGGGGGCAATGGATTCTGCTTCCCTCGCAGAAGAGTGTCCCCCATACTTAGAGGTCACTGCCAGGCAGGTCTTTATCTCTGTGTATTCAGTGAACCCTTGACTGCAGTAGCTCCCCTGAAAGCAGTGAAGCTTTGCTGAGAATGCACTATGTTAATGCAACCTGTCTGCAATGTTTTTTTGTGTTTCAAAAAGAAACTCCCAAAGTGAGAGTGGATGGCTTCACTGTCACTGCCCAGTGTGTAAGGATATTAAGAGCCTCTTTTAAACTGTGGTGGAAATAGGGCATATATAGGCCCTAAATCGGCAGATGTTCCTTTCCACCATTCTTGTGGTTTCAGCCTCATTTCAAGATGGGTGAATAACTGGCTTTCCGATAAAGAAGCCGTAGGCACCTCTAATGTGGAAGGCCCTTAGCAGACAACCCATTCGCCATAAAGCAACGATCTCAGTGTCAAAAGAATCACCCTATTTAAGGCGCCAGTTCATAGCCACAAAGAAAGGCATGGTGGTTTCTAACAGGAAAAAAACAGAACGTCCCTCATGTACAGGTAAAAAAAAAGACCCTGTCTATCAGGGACATTTTTCTTTATTTTACAGCAATAAGGTACCACCTGTGACAATGCAAAGATGGCTGCCATCACACAGTTACCCACCCGTCATTGCAGCTTTGCTGAGAGTGCTTTAATCAAGTTGGCGGGAGCACTTTTGGAGAACAATTCATGCCACAATTGCAGGTATCTCTAAGCTTGGGATACTAGAAACGACATCCATCACATACTGGCACATTTTCAGCATGAAGATCACACAAAGTTGAATGTGTTGATGGCAATAACTTACATGTTTTGCTCCAAGCACATGTTCTATTGCTTGCACTACAGATATAAGTAAATAAATAGATGATAATGGAGGACAATGTAAGAAAATTAGCCACCTATTGTAAGAATAAAAAGTGCTAACCACGGGTAGCGTAAGTGAACTGAGTAGAAATTATATGACTTTGACCTTCCCTTCAGATGATAACCCACTTAAAGGAAAATGGTAAATTGGAGTTATACCCTCGCTCATTTTCTTTACTTTCTCATCTCCTTCAGTGTAAATGTTTCTTTTTATTCCATTTTCTCAGGGGTTACCCTAGAGAGGAGAGACAAGGGAAGAGGTGCAATGCTTTAAGTGGGAACAGGGAAAATACTAAAATAAAATCTCCAATATTAGGATATGTGTTATGTTAATCTTGAAGTCTTGGCCTCTGCCTCCCTAGTAGAGGACCACCTGCCAAATTTAGAGATACCTGCCAGGCAGGAGGGCAGCTCCACAGCACACAGTTAATTCTACTTGGCAGGCACCATGTTAGTTGTACTACTCATAAAAGTATTTTTATTTTCAATAAACAAACTCCCAAAGTGTGAATTTGTTTCTTGAAAACTAAAATAAATGGCCCTCACAGTCCGCTTTCTTCCTGTGAGCAGGTGTCATTGGTAATTTTCTCTACCCAGGACAATCATGCCAGGGATGGAGGTCCTTGGTAGAAAAAATAACAGTCACCCACCTTAAATAGGGTGGGAAGACCATCACTTTGACCAAATGGTCCACTGATGGTTGGGTCATCAGGGCAAAGGTTTATGATGGCCGATCCAGCGGATGCTCTGCCAGTGTAAACCCACTGCTTCCCAAACAATATACTCGCAAACCTTCTAGGGGTCAGCCCTAATATTCCTACTTCACTTGGGCTAAATGTATATCAAGCAACAGAATATATAGTGACGAAGGAACGTATTTCTGAGAATATTTAACCACATAGATGACCTTAATTAATCATAGGTGCTTTTACATATTTCTAGAAAATTTATTTGCAGTGTTTCAGCTCAGGGTTGCACTAAACACCTTCCACATATTTTATACATTTTGCTTAGTGTCACACCTAACATTTATATACCTAAAAAGAGACATCAAGTTTACATGTACATATACAAAACCGTAAACAAACATACAGTACATAAAAATGTTTTAACAAACATATAAGACATAAGAAACTGTTTTATATATATATCCTGTACATATATTCTAATCACGTTTCTCGTTCTTCCTATCAGTATATCAGAAGTAGCTGTGTGTTCTAATTCCTACACAGTCCACTAATGGAGGTAGCCTATATATGGCGCGACTTCAAAATAGCTAATTTTCTCCAAATGTATCGCTTTGTGCTCCATATGTCCTTAGTGCATTTGTATTCAACCCAAGAAAAGGGAAAGAAAGGGCTCCTCCAATACAACTGTCTGTCGACGCATTTCGGCTTTGTTATTCCAGCCTCTTCAGGACAAATGTCCAATCAGGCAATAGAGTCCCGTGAATTGCCTAAGAGTGTCCGGGTGCTCCTAACCGCGTTCAAGTCGCTTGACTCACTCGACGTCCTCGTGCAGTGGCATTCAATATACCGCAGCGTTCCCGCTTCAAATGCACTTCGCTGCCGCGAATAAGCGTCCGATATTTGCGCTCTGTGCACACAATTCCTCTAATGTAGGATAAGCTCTGTAATCAAGTAATATACAGCAGGGGAGGGGAACTCTGCACTTGGCCTGGTGGGAGCACTGCCAAATCACGAGAGTTCTCGTCTTCTGCCAACCTCTAGTGATCCTCATCGTCTTCTCCCATACTGCAAGTTCTTCATCCCCACATGGACCAACACAAAAGTCTACGTCAGTGAAACAAATCGTAATTCTTCGAAAAAGCGATCATGCCTGCTCAACCCTAGAGCTACATAATTCCTTTATGCAGCAATGACTAATCTACCACAGGCACCTCGCGTTCTTTCATGCCCCTCTTTGCAACATTTGTCGATGACTGGTATAATACTGTTTGAATAAAAGTAAAAATATTGGACTAAACATCTTCCAAATCAACCTCAATAAATCTCCAAGATTGCATAACCTTGTTTAACAGTCATTGCGTTTTCCTTCCATAACCTGTTAAGCCTTGAATATTGGCTAATCTGTACTACAATAAAATATCAATAATAATAATAATAATAATAATAATAATAATAATAATAATAATAACAATGATGATAGATTCTGTCCACCCGGTATCCATACACCAAAAGTTAGCAAACTCGTAATAAAGTCCTATACATTTTTTAAGCCTTGAATATTGGCTAATCTGCACTCTTTTATATTATATTACATTCTTATTCTTATTATTAACAACAACAACAAAACAACAACATCAACAGCAATAATAATAATGGACTCTGTCCACCCAGTATCCACACACCAACATTTTGCAAACTCTTAATCTAGGTCTATGTATTTTTCATAAGTCACCAGAGAAGCGTAACTCATTGTCAGATCATTTGCGCCTCTTGAAACACTCTCTGCAGTGGCCTCATACTGAGCCTGTTAGAACTGATCCACTTTTGAATCAAGTCAGGTGGCCTTTCTAACATTGGGCCACAAATCTCTGGTACAACCACAGTCACAGTAAGTATGTTCATAGCTTTCACATCTTGTCAAAGCCATTTGCATGCATGTGTATGTGATGCTCGGTGGCACACTACCCTTTCTCATCCTCCCTCAGCCCCACTTTTAACCCCATTTAATCAGTCTCCAGCCTTACATATTGCTATGGTGAGGCTGTCTTTACTCCACATCCCACTAATCACTAACTACTTGGCTCCCCCTCCACTAACCACCACATAACTAGCATCCTCATCAGTGCTAGATCCATGAACAAGAACTATCACTGTAAACACAACTGAATCACACTCCAGGTCATCTCTCCTCTTAATAAATGAGTCCAGGTTAGGCAAAGATACACTCTCCCCATTATATGTGGCCATTCAGTCCGGCTACCAAATCCTGGGTATAAATCAGCATTGCCCTACTAAGAGGATTGGCCTAAGGGTAGCAGTAATTTTCAAGAGCTCCTTACACACCACCAAACTCCAAGACACGGTAGACAGGTGATCACTCGGCTTGCTGCTCATCCTTGACCTCTAAGTTACCTTTGACATGGTGGACCATAATATTTTACTAAGCCATATGTAATGTATAGCACGTATCTAACCAAGGATCAGCTTGTTCACGTGTTTCCTGGAAGAACACAAAGATCCAGATTCAGCAGTTTCCATTCTCTTGCCCACTCAGCCACAATCAGAGCTCTACAAAGGTCACAAATCTTACAACAACCCAAACAATGGGCCTTTAACATCCCCAGAGAAATTGAAACATAAATTATTCAAACCACTTGAAACTCAGTGGATTTGAAACTAACTAAGAAATTGGTCCTAGACCTAACATACATTTTCAGATAACTCAGACCTTTATGTCACCCCTACATTCTTAAGAGACTCAGGGGCTTATTTATGAGAGGCGTGCGCCGCCGGAGTGTACTTTCTCTGATGCTCCAGCGGTGCAAACTTCTCAACCATACCTATGAGGCCATGCAAAGCCACTTTGCATGGCTTTGAATGGCCTCATAGATATGGAGTAAGGCAAGGCAGCACAAGTCACTGCATTGTGTTACTCTGACCAAGGAAACATTCCATGGGTGTTGTGGTGGGTTTTCCCAAGCAACACCAATGGGTTTTGATTCTGCCCCAGGTTTACTTAATCACGTAAACCTGGGGAGTGTCAAAACCTTACGTCTCCCCAGGTGAGGCCAAATGAGGAGGAATATATTATTTCTCCTCGTTTTTTTCTCTTTCCATGTGTAGTGCATTTTGTAGCACACATAGAAAGACTAAAACACCTCTCTGGATTGTGTTAGTGCAGGAAGGTGGTCCTTACTGCACAAAAACAATCCTGCATGCAATGGAGGTGCAAGGGTGCCTACGTTACCGCTAGGCTCCAGGGGGCGCCAAAGCTGGAATAAAGAACACAAATGCCCCATATTATATAAATACAGTGCATTCCTGCTCTTTCACTCTGGCGTAGGGCAACGCAGCAAGTTGACTTGCTGCACTGCCCTATGTCAAAATCCCGTAAATGAGGGTCTCGGTCCCTACATAAAAGAAAGTGAAAAATAGGCATGAGCCGTGGAACTCTGGTGTGGGCTTGAACTCTCCAATAGAAACAAAAGTCTACCCTCTTCCAACTGAAACAACTTAAAAACATGCTGCCTTTCACTTTCCAGAACACCACCTCAAGAGGGTATGCAGCCTAAGGCAAAGTCCAGTAGCCGACAATACCGTCTTGCCAAAAAAAGCATTTCAAAGAGCATAAAATTCAGCTGTTAGCATCGTTAGACTCCAAAAACAACAGTCACACCACAACCATACAAACCGATACAGATTGACTGTCCAGGCCAGAATAAATTTCAAAATATTATTCCTTACCTCCAAAACCCTATAAGGGTCAGCACTAGCTTACCTAGAGAACAACTCATACACTATCAACCTGGTCGTCTTCTCCTCTCTGCTGGATCCAACATCCTAACCATCTCAGAATCCATTGCAAGTCAAGAAATTACAATTCTCTGTGAAGAGCCCACCTATAGAGCAATCTCCTTCCTTCCACGTGGACTTCGATGCAAAATATGTCTCCAATCTGTTTAACAACCTGAGTTCTTGCTGAGGAACCGCATAGTATGGCAACAGGACATGGCTAGCCCCAGAGGACAAGCCTTAAGTCCCAAGTGAAAGACAAGTGATGCCGAAAAAACGAAGGATTCATATCACCAAGAAGAAGCTCACAGACCAGAAATGCGTTCTGCCACAGGAAACGTTGTGGCCAGGAGCTTATGCCAAAACTTAGCCTGCTCATACTACAAACCATGCTTATGAACTGAAATAACTACAGAAATGAGTGAATGAATGGATGTGTAAAACATAGTCCCATCAGGGGTTGGAGATCATTCAGTGCACGACTGTTAACAATTCCTGGGATCAAGCAGGTGAGGAAAGGTGGCCATTCCTTTGCCCTTCTGCCACAAATCTTTGGAATAATCTTCCATTATGTGGCATTTCCAATGAGATTTGCTTCCACAAAACAATTGAAAACCTGACTCTTTAGATCGGCTTAGCCAATGCTCACACACTCTCATTGTGCCTCTTCCTACTTACTGCAGCACTGGCATGCCCATTTGGGTAGATAACGGGCTTTACAGGTGGCCTATTCATTCATTCATTCATGCATTTATTTATTCATTTGAATGCAACACTACACCCTGCATCAATGGATGAAGCCAGGGCTTTCAGTGGGATAAAAAAACTGGGGGGTCTCTCAAAGGGGCGTGGCCAATGTAATTAAGGACGTGGCTTAAAAACACGTAAGCTAAAAATCTGTGCTTAGCATAGTGTGCCGCCCGACTTGTATTTTGCTGTTTCTGTCATTGCATCCAGATATATGATACAACAAGTAACATCATACCTACAACAAGGCAGGACTATTGGCTTTGTCAATGGTTGTTAGTTGCATCAGATAAATAAGCAGCAACTATGGCTTGTTGTATATAGTATTGAAAAAGCTTCCCTGGTGACACCACGACAACGTTGCTGCTCATGAGTTTCAAAAAGAGAAGGGAAATCCAGAGAGAAAATGACTCACTTTAAAGGATTTCCCTTCCCCTACAACGCTCACCTGGCATGAGGTCATGCCCTAACTTCTCCACTAGTGAGAAGTGTGAGCAGGCGCACATCAATGTCACTGCTGTCACTGCAGTCCGGAAAAAAACGGACCGCCTGTGCCAGGGCACAAAACAGAGCCCGAAAGAGACCCGTGTCGAGGCCCCCTTTTAAAAAAAACTGCTGGTGCTCAGCACTGATGAGACCCGGCACACTTAAAGCCCTGTGTAGCTCACTCACACTGTACATCTAAACTTCTCTGAGAGTGTCTCGAAGCAATGCAAGCACGCAGCAAAAAGAACATAAGCATAAAGCAAAGTGTGAATCCCTTATTCAATCCTCAGCTTCTCCTACACAATTATTGTTGCTCTTCTGCTAACACCCTCCACACAGCCGAACCTGAAAAGACATTAACTCACCCCAGACTCGGTACTCTGGATGACCTCCACCCTTGTCTCACAAACCTGACTGACTGCAAACAAGACCAGTCTGGAAGTCCTAAATCGTTGCCAACTTGCTTGCGTCCACACACACTCGGCTGAGCACAGCTTCAACGCGATTTTCACATTCAGGGCATCCATCGGTGTGACTGAAGTTTCCCGGTTGTTTGCAGCAATCACCACACTCCAATCTTCATCACCTTGACCTGCATCTTCAATGCTATGTCTAACTCGAGTACATACTCATTGCAGAATTTCAGAATCCTATGCTGGCATGAAATGTAAAAAAATTGATGATTACTTTGGCATAACAACCATTTTGTACTAGCATAGTTTAGCGTCAGTGTTTGAAAGTAGATCTCACTTTGTGGGTCTGCCATTTTTCCTCTTTCTGCCTTAGTTGGTTTTGTTGACTCATATTTAGTTAGCTCAGTAAGTGCTAACCTCCTTCAATGCTCTTTGGGTGCCAGCTGACAAGCAAGTTGCTCAATTATGCACCGTATAAGTGGAAGGTTTTACAGAAACCAAAATGGACCTCATTACACGATGCGAAACTTGTGAAGACTAATTTTTGCCTTTGACCTTTGCACCAGTAAAAACAACTTGGCATTGCGAGAACACTCGGGGGCTTATTTACAAGGCCCTTGCGCCACTTTTGGGTCACTTTGGCGCAAGGGGCTTGTAAATCTGCCCCTCGATCGGTTACATTTACAATGCATCAGTTTCATCAAAGTAAGTTGGGCCCCGGTGCTTGAATCATTTATTTTCATATTACTTGAAGCACTGATCACTAATCAATTTCCTTGAAGATCCCTGGCAGCAAAGTGAAAACCCAATGAGCTGATAGATTACGATACAACATATACCACGTACAGTTCCGGCGTGTTCCCTTCTCTGGATACGGTACTTTCCTGTCTGTCTTTTCAATATCTATCCATATATAAAATAAATATAACATCTTAATGTCGTAAGGAGCTTCTCTACACTAGAGTTTGTCTCTGAATATCCCTATGCTGTACACTAATATTGTTTTTTTTTTTTTTTTCAAATACTTTATTGATTGTCACAAGGGCAAACAGAAATACAGTAACAGGGTTAATATACGGTCTAGGGCAAGGTTATACAGTATAAACATATAGTGATAAAAGAAAATCGTGCCTATTTGGGTAAACTTAGTCTGACCCCCCGTAAACTGTAGTAAAAAGAAGTTAAGGCAGATAATAGATAATTGTAAACTTTTTGTGATGTTCCATAGGAACGTCTCTTTTAGAAAATAAGTGGCTTCGAAATGTTATGAGGTTCACAATATTACCGCTAGATGGCAGCCAGTGATTTCATATTCTGATCGTCGAGTGAAAATTAAATCACCCATTTAATCGAATGGCATATCTATCCATATATATACTGGGGTAGCTCAAGTTTCCTCACACTCAAGTTGCATAATAAGAACAAAAAAACATTAATAATAAAAAGCTTGTTCGGCAATGTGACTGAAATGTTGTTTTTTTCAGACATTACCAGAAACGTAGTCAAATATGTATTATTCATTCCTCCTGTCCGTGTAAATAAATTAATGTTTTACTTTACGTTTCAGATAATTACTTCCCTTGTTATTTTATTACAGGAAAGGCAGACCTCAGTGACACACCAATACAGGCTTGACTTCACGAAAGTTGAAGCAGGAGGTAACAACGCGACATTTGTGTGTCTGCAACATGCGTACCCCTACACAATTTGCCAATAATTCTGTGAACAAAAAGATAGGATTTTTAGGTGTCTAATCCGCGAATTAGCATATTGATGTGACATCACTGGAAATGACACTATATGATCTTTGGCCCAATGTTGAGATCATATTACATCTCTTAAGACCCCGATCAGAAGTAAAGACTATGTAAATTTTAACCCTGATAGATCGTGGTGCTGCTGGAAAAGAAATGTCGTAACTGTTAAGAAATCTTGAGAAGTACATTTAGGCTTTGCACTGCTCCAGTGCATGAAATTGAAGGGAGATTTCTGTACTAGAATATCTATTTCCTAGTGAGAAGTGCTGGTACTCTCTCTTTGATAGTAATGCATTCCTGACTAGAAGTAAAAGAAAGTCGCTGGCATTTGCCATTTTTTCTTTTTTTTTTTGCAGTTTAGTATAGCGCAAACGCAGTCCAAAGCATCAACGCGCTATGCAAGAGCACCAGATTACACTACAAAAGCGCACCTGTATATAGTTTACTTTGGAGACGAGCAGAGCATCAAATAAAAGTGAACTTCTTGCACTGGGACCAAATTGTTTAGGGAGCACGCGCACAGACCTGTGCTGACAATTTCAGAGCATATGATGAATACCTGAGGATGAGTAGGCCTCCGACTGCTCTGCTTTGCTACCCTGAGAGAGTCAAGTGCTACAATGGGGTGCTTGGTTTTCAGTAAAGAGATAATTGTAGAGCTATTGCTTGTGAAGGACTCACATCCTTTACAACTACCAAGGGAGTAGCTTCAGGGGGGCTGTTACATCCCCGTAATAAATGTGTTTTTTAATAAATAGTTGGGTACAGGAGCGTTCAGTCGTGTATGGTAAGGTGTCTCTCGGATTTCAGCTGCGATTTAAAAAAAAACACACACACACCCAACACACACTCTCTTTCTCTCTCTCTCTCATCTCTGTTTTGAAGGTCTTAACACATGGTCATTTTACAAAATACTATGTTTTAAGTATCCCTCACAATCCGCACTCCTTTCCCTTTCCACTGGCCCTTAAGCCCACCTCATGCACAGCTAAGCACATAATGATTGACATGATAAGTCGCATGATTATTGGAAAATCTGAAGCTCACACCCCACTAGTCTTACTGACCAAGCTATGCCCCTGACAACTATTAATCCAATTTCTTACAATGATTGAGTAGAATTGTTGGGAAACTATCAGATAGGCTTCAGGCTGACTTCCAATATCTCAGTGGAGTCAGTCTGAAGTCAATAGTCTTGTGACGAGGTGTTGCTTTGAGTAGCCCTCACTGGTAAAATATGAAGCAAAAGGATCCGACCGAATGTGCATACCTTATAAGTAGGGACAGATTTTTCAGCAGAAATAAAAATTATGAATGTTTGATAACGTGAACAATAGAAGACATAGTACGTGTCTCTATGCCCTATTAACTAGACTGTCACATTCCACTCTGTAACATTCCACTTTTGCTAAGGAAGGCTATCACTCCATTAAAAATATACCACCTATGTAGAAATGTCCATTACCCTAAGGATCACATTAAGTACGTTGAAGGAATGCCTAAAGGAGCAGAGATCATTTCCCATTTCAACAAGATTATCCCTTTCACAAGATGATACCATTATACCATTATTCATGGGCGTCATTTAGGGGTCGCCAGGGGTCGCAGCTACCCCTAGTACTGCCTTTGTGACCCTCTGGCCACAGAGGTGGAAAATTCAGTGCCAGGAACACAGGGGCAGCTGGGGCTCCACTCTTTATTTTCTGTCAATTTTATATTACACTAATAGTGAATAAACAAAATATAATATTCACTAGTAGTGTAATAAAAATGCAGTACAATAAGCTGGAATATGCCCTTCCATGGCAGCTGAGGTACGTAAAAGTGTTTTAAAATTGCGGGTGAGAGTGGGTTTATGTGTGAGAGAGTGTATATGTGTGAATTTGTGTGTATATGTAGATATGTGTGTGTAAGTGAAAACGGAGGACAAAAGGCGTGTGATGTCACTTCAGCTATCCCTGGCATTTCGGTGAATTGACGTCCATGCCATTATCATTTGGAAGGAAGAAGTTTGACTTAAAACAATTCCTAATCGGGGGAGAAATGTGTTGACTGTGCTGTTTCTCAAAGTGCAAGATCAGCATAAAAAGAACAATAAAGAAAAAAATAGGACTAAATAAAACTTTGTTTAGTTGTTTTTTGTTTTTTTACGGAGTTTTATATAGCGCGTACTTGACCCGAATGTATTGGGTATCAGAGCGCTTTACACGAGCACCAGTTGTATTACAGAGGGACACGTTCATTTTTGTTAGGCACGGGGAGATTAAGTGATTTGCCCAGAATCACAGGATGTTGCGCGTCCTTGCCGAGACTCAAACCCGGTTCTCCAGATTTGAGGTCGACCGCCCTAGCCGTTAGGCCAACTCCTTTCCCCTAAGATTGTCAATGTTCATGACAATATTGACTGAGACAGTGTTGCAATATATGGTCTGTCCCCAAACCTTTATTATATGTATGATGATGATGGCAAATGAATATATGAAGTCCCATTAGCATTAGGTTTTTGAGTAATCACAAGAAAGTCATTGCTGGGGAAAATTTGATATGTGCAGTGCAGTGAAGAGTGAATGTAAAGGATGAAGCCTCTAACAGAGGATGTGGATTTTTGTAGACTAAAACCCTCTATCATCAATTACAAATACCTGTGATTAAATTACATAATTATTTCCCAGCCAAAAGTTTCTAAATAACTACTGACATTTGTGTCCTCTTTCTATTACTTTCTAGCTGGAAGTTCTCTGGCTGGCATAGCATTAGTTCCTGAAAAAGCTCTTTAACAAAAAACAACTAACTGGTACTCATTAGATGTGGGAAAACATGCACATATTTGATCAGTCTTAGGGGGATATTCTCAAGAACGTGCGATAATCATCGCCAAAAAAGGCTAACGCACGTTTCCATATCGCCGTCTATCGCTGGAAAATAACTCTCACCACGGCGGTAACATGCGATAGTCCCCCGAGAACGCGTCAAATGTCCGCGATACAACTACCGCGACGGCGATAAAAAAGGAAACCCGAACGTGAAAAAAGTTGCGATGGGCCCAACCGCGATAGAAAAATCGGCGACAAGCAGCACCAGGCTTGCAATTCCCACGTCAGGCGGGAAAAATCACCATAAAAGCAGCAAAAAACCCAGAAATAAATAAAAAAGACATAACAACTGCGAAGCACAATGGAGGGAGCTGGAGCAAGTACAGAGGACAACCCGAACCCCACAAGCCCCACAGAGGACCAGCCTGGGACGACGGGGCCAGGGAAGGGCAAGGAGAAGAAGAGGAAGATGCGGTTCAGTCCGCAGGAAAACAGGATCCCGAGAATGGAGGTGACACTCCCACCATCCAATTGCCATTGGTGAAATTGTCAGCACTAAATGTCGCACATACACTTGTCAGAGCGATGTGCCAATGCAGAGGAGTGACATGCACACAGGGACTGTGTCTTGGAATGAATTTAATTGCACATGCTGTGCCTGTGGTCATTTTGACCTGTCCCATGATTGCTAAGGACAGTCCCTATGTGACATGCTTATGTGAAGAAATTGTGAATGATAGTGTCCCTACGGGCTATTCCAGCTGCTGCTGCACTGGGGTGTGGTCCACCTGCCTCATCCTCATCATCATCGTCCGGTGCATCTGGCACATGGATCCATGGGGCATTGGTGCGTACACATATGTTGTGCAACACACAACATGCAATGATCATCTTGCACACTATTTGCGGGCTGTACAGGAGTCTTCCACCTGTGATGTCCAGGCACCTGAAACGTGACTTCAACACGTCAAATGAGCGCTCCACAATGCCCCTGGTGGGTATCTGGGCCGCATTGTACTGCCTCTGGGCCTGGGTGTTCGGGGCTCGGAGGGGTGTCATCATCCACGGGCAGAGTGCATATCCTTGATCACCTGTGACAGGGGAGAGAGATGTGTCAATCGGTGGTTCAGCATTCTGTGTTGGCAGGCTTATTAGTATATTGGTGTGTGATGTGTGGGACTTTGGGATTCATGTTTGTCATGTCTTGCATGTGGCAAATGAGCGGCATCCATGTGTAGTACGTTGCCTCACAGCTGCTCCTCCCTCCCCCCGAGCCTATTTACTTGTGTGCGCTGCGCGGTTGCATCACTTGCACTCCTAGGACACACCATTGTCATGACTGTCTGCGCATGTCTACAAGCCTGACAACGACACTGTGATATTGGCCGTTATAGGTGGTCAGCCACGTGTGTGTAGGCCTATGGTCAGGATGTGGCGGAAACAGAGACACACGCAGTAGTTGCCTTGGTGGCCATCCCGGAAGTGAACCACGCCCTGAGCCCTGGGCTATTGATTCCCACTCCTACGCTGGCCCAGCCCACTCCGCTTACAGGGGGGGACGACATAGCTACATGTCCAGGGTCTACCCCACTGCCTGAGGTAACATTGTTGCGCCCACTGTCTACGACGCTACAAAACACCAGCAGTATATGTCCACATGGACATGTCTGTGCTCCGCATACTTAAGTCTGTCCAGCACATCCCCGCCACACTTGGCATTGTGTACATTCTGATTCATGGGTCACTTGCCTCCCTCGCACATACTTGGTTCCCGCCTCTCACCACATCCTGCTATTGTGTGGCAGAGGTGCCATGATGTGGATGGCTTGTCTACATGTCTGGCCCCTGTTACCACAGTTCCATGTGTTGTCGTGTCTGGTAGGTGGGCATGTTGTTTTGCATGTCGTATGTGATGTTGTAATGCAAATATAGAGTAGCGAGTGCACACCTCTCTTCATGAATAGTTTAATTTTTGCTTGGATTGCCAAATACATGCGTGCATCACAGCGCTGTGAACGTCCCACACAGCTTATCAACGATATTTCAAGACGGGTGACAATGGCGCCCGCTGCTGTTGCACTGCTACAATGAGGATGCTCTCCTCTTGAAATAAACCAAATTCACTTCTTTTGACCAAGTAATCCAGAGTAATCAAAGGTAATCCTTTATGTTTATCAATGTTTAATCCATCCTTCTTTAAATCACTCCGGAGACAGCGATGGTGACTTAGAATGTTTTATTTCACAGTTTCAGATGCCTTATGCTGCCATACAAGCTTAAACAAAGACACGTGCTGTCAACATTCCTTCGAGCCGGCATTGTTAAAACAACCCAATGCATTTCGAACTGTTTAAAGTTCTTCGTCAGGGCTACTAAAAATAAATCAGAAAGAACTGCATGAAGAAACAATACAATGCTTTTTATACTTGTGCTTAATCACGACAACTAAAATAATGACTAAAATAATAGCCAAATTTCATCCAGAGACCCCCTCAACTTAAGTCCCCTTTATTTTCCACAATATTTCAAGAGGAGAGCATCCTCATTGTAGCAGTGCAACAGCAGCGGGCGCCATTGTCACCCGTCTTGAAATATTGTATGTGATGTTGTAACGTGTGCATCCCCACAGTTGCGAGTTGCATGATTGTGGATTAGAGGTGTGTGGTGTGTTCCGTTGGTACTTACCAACGAGCAGTGCATTTCCGTAGGTGCCATCCTCGAAGCACTGGTTGATGATGGACTGTCGGAAGATGTAGGAATCATGCACACTGCCTGGGTAGTTGGCGACGACGTTGGTGAAGAGTCCCCGGTGGTCCACTATTGCCTGCACATTGATGGAATGCGTGTGCTTCCTGTTGCGGTAATTGTGTGCAGTGTCGGCAGGGGGCACAAGTAGGACATGTGTGCAGTCAATTGCCCCCAACACGTGCGGGAAGCCAGCTATGGCGTAGAAGCCTTGCTTGGTCTCCAGCTGTTCCTGCGCATTGTGGGGGAAGTGAAGGTACTGGGGTACCAAGCTGATGATGGCTTCCAAGACAGGTGTGAGGAACTTTGATAGGGCTGGCTGTGAGACTCCTCCTACTCTGGCAGTTGTTGGTTGGAAGGTACCAGAGGCCAACAGGTGCAGCACAGCCAGCAGCTTTGTCTGCGGAGGGATGTTGGTTGTCCGCTGTGTTGGTACCGTCAGCCTGTGGGCAATGTGGGTCAGGATGCGGAGGATGGTCGTCCTTTTGAGCCTGTAGTGGGCAATGACTTCCTCTGGCGTTAAGACTCCGAGGCTGGTGCGTTTTTGGAAGGACCGCAGTCTCATTCTGCGCTGCCTCGGTGGTAGTCCGGGGGGGTGGTCCTGGAGGGGGTGGAGGGCCTGGGGGTGGTGGCGGTGGGTGTTGTGGGCCTCTTGGGGCTCCGAGCTGCATGATCAGTAGCTCCATGACATGTGTTGGTCTTCAGATGTGGCTCTGGGCTGGGCTCCCTTTCATACTGCAGTTTGTCATCCTGCTTAACACCAGTAGGAGGCAGGTGTTAAATCCCTGCTGCTAACGCGCCTTATCGCCTGTTTTTGGATCGCATCGCAGATCTGGCTGGTCGTTGTGAATATCGCTAAGTGGAGTTTTCGTGTGTTTTTGCACGGGAACGCCTACTTTGCATATCATTAGCGTTAGTTGTCTCTCTCTCACCCGTGGCGATGTTTTTTGCGGCAGCTATCGCTGGTATACTGGCGATGTGGGGAGTTTGCACCAGCTTGTGAATGGGGCGATAATTCTTTCGCCACTTTTGCTGCGCTAAAGTGCCGTTAACTCGGCGATGAGTCCTTGAGAATATGCCCCTTAATTGTTTAAAAGCTTCAATGGCCTCCTGAACCTTATTTAAATGTATTGAATGGGCTGACTTACAAAAATGCTTATCACTGACATTTTGAAGGCATGAGGTCAATTCACAACAGTATTTATGAGTACCTGAAGTAGTGCTCCTACAATACTACTTCACTTACTCATAAATCCCTTTCTTAATCGGCCC
Source organism: Calotriton arnoldi (assembly GCA_963921515.1). Lineage (NCBI taxonomy): Eukaryota > Metazoa > Chordata > Amphibia > Caudata > Salamandridae > Calotriton > Calotriton arnoldi. The sequence goes on from CAWUFW010009121.1 coordinate 598,437, forward strand.
TAAAATGCCCAACTCCCGATTAGAAAAATTGTTAGGCACAATCCTTTCTATTTGTACTAATAGTATATGAATATTCCCCTAATATTCGATTTATTTTTCTTCCAATTTTAGATCTGATCTTTTGTGTTCATTTCCCAAAGGCAGTAAGGGTTTGTGAAGAAATGCTACGTGAGTTCTGCATCAGGTGCTCTAAAATCCCTTTTGCATTAGACCAAAATTATCTTATGAGTGTGTAAGATTTTGTGAACATTTGCATAGCTTTGTTAAAATGAACTGAGATGGATAATTGTCATTGCTGAAATTCTAACACGCAATAATGAGATTAAACTAGTTAGATGTAAATGATTTACTATAACATCTTAAATCCAGGCACACTAAGCTGGAGCAATTATAGAGATTTGATACAGGATAGTTCTCCACTATTGCAGTTCCATGAGTGCTCTGTCAATAACTGTCTCAAGGGATTATAGCTTGGATAATGAAAAACAATGTTTAGAGGTAATTAGATAATATGAGGTAATGTAATGATCCGATTACTTCAAGCACTGCAGTGCGGTTCTCTTGAGACTACCTTGAATATTTTCACACACTATTGACATTGAATTTACCTTCAGAATTATACTTTACTGGATTAAAGAAGCATTGACATATTTATAACATTTGTGCTCCTTATTTGTTGAAAATAATAATATTATATGTAAAATGGATCTGAAAAAAGGGACCCAAAAAGATGATTCGTCAAACCGTGAAAAGGCATCTGGATACCTGACAATGTGAGAAAATGATGCAAGCAATTACCTTTCGAATGAAGCTAGAGTAAGAAAAACATGGGGGTCCTGCTGTGTAATTCCATCACTGCTGCTGATGAAACGGCACTCAAAATCATCAAGGACCAGCTAATAAATAGGCTTGGGATGTAGAAACAGAGGAAACTAGTTTGTTGATGGCTTTGTCTCATAGCAATCATCTTTCGCCATCATCTGTCATCCAGCAGAAAAGGCATAGCAGAAAGCACTCCAAAAGCCATGCTGTGCATATTGCCTGTCATGTGAGGTGAGTAGCTTACATTGATGGGGCCAGTGCTTACTTTGTACCGGGGACTGCCCATGTGGTCATCAGCTTTCAATTTTGGGGACCAGGACTTATTTCTCAACATCAGGGTTTGATCCAGAGCAAGAAAGAGAAAGGAAAGAGAGAAAGATGGAGGGAGAGAAAGTCAAGAAAATAGTACCAAGTGGAAAAAGCAGATATGAGAAATAACTTGCTATTGTGAGATAGAGAGAGGAAGTAGCGAGAGGATGGAATAAGACAATAAAATAGAAAGTGGAATCAAGACTAGCAAACATTTGCATTTGGCAGTCATTCCTCAGCAGCAGCGAGGCTCCAAAGAAATGTTGGGGTACTGCACTTATTTATTTATTTATTTTTGCAAATTAAACACTGGTTGTCGTTGTTTTCTAGTTGCTAAAAAATTATTTATTAACAAACATCAAACGTGCCCTACATTATTAAAAATAACAACAAAAATAGCAACAAAACAGCATCGTAACTTGTGCAACGAACA